>OZ020556.1:1200000-2400000 GCA_963971465.1 Lepidochitona cinerea | reverse complement strand
TTGATCAATCGTGTAAAACGATTAAAAAAAAGACAACACCCATTGTCTTGGCTATCGTCTTTTTGTTATCAACTCAATGGAAAAAAACTATAATGTGTTACATACCTTGTCATTTCAGTCGCCAAGTGATACGGGCTTACAACAGCCAAAGTACACGTGCAACAGTGCGCATAACCACTTGAAAAGTAATCCGCTGTTACATCAACTTAGTCCACCTATCTTTTGGGTTTAAACATACGACAGAATAAAATAAATGTGTATTAGTTTGAAATCATGATAGTACAATTTTAGTATAAGATGGATAATAGTATTTATAGGAATATGAATACATGTCAGCTTAAGTTATGTAAGCATTGTCAATGTAATACAAAGTGTTCCAGAAAATTCTACTGACTAAGGCCAAGCTCCTGTCAGTCGTCAACCTAAAAAAATATCATAGCCTTACTTTATTACAACAATTTATGATGGGGTATAAAGGTCTAAATGACCACAATTAGAAACTTTTCTCCATGGTTATTTTAGACAAGAAGATTTTCCCTGTGCTCGTGTGTTTTAGTGTTCATAAATGAATACATGTTAGCCGTATTTTCCTTTGTTTCAGGTGGCAGTTGACGGAGCCTGTAATATACCATGGACCAATTTCACCCAGGCTTCTGTTTGTCTCAATCCACCAGGGGCATTCTACATGGTAATGTCTCGTCAGCCTTTGGGGGGGGGGGGGGGGGGTACATTTTACTTCTCCAGCTTTTCTTTCCTGTCTTTTGTATGTATACCGAGCATCATAAAATATTTCAATATTACCCTGATTACTGTAGGTATATTGATGAAAATAATCAATGATTCATTTTGAGAGAGGCCCCCTCTTGGTTGTCCAGTAGGTTAGATTGATTGTCACTCAGTCCCACACAGACCCACCGATGAGGTGCGGGTTCGAGTCACACTCAGACCAAACGAAAATTGAAAAATTTCTGGCACACCGCCATATAAGTGAAATAATCTTGAGTGTGGCGTAAAACATCAATCAATCACTCAGTTTGAGAGACCTAACTTCGATTAAAATAAAAATGTTACGCTGATCAATTTTTGGTGATCAGTGGGCTTCAGTTGTTCAATTGGCAGAATAGTAGTCTCTCAGTACGAAACAGGTCTTTTATGGATGGGATGTGGGTTCAATTGATTGATTGATGTTTTATGCTACATTCAAGATTATCTCACTTTTTTCTACAGTCCAAAAAAAAAATGTCTGTATGGGTTTTTCAATTGATTGATTGATGTTTCAGGAACTTTTAAACCTGGCATCGCTGATATATAGGTTCAATATTATAATCCCGATTAGGTAAAATGTCAACGATCAATCGATTACATTTTGATCACATTGTTGTCTTACAGGGATCTCCCCATGCTACCTTTGACAAATTGAAGTTCACCAACTCTTTGGATCTTTCCAGTACAAACACCTCCCCAGTCTGGACTGATGCATTTCAGGTAAGATATGGGTTACAGTTACCAATAATATTTTTCCAAAGCCCACTCAGTGTAAAATAAAAGAAGCGTTTATTCTTACGGGGTTTCATTTGATCCGCAACACAAAATCTCTGAGTGGGTTTTTCACTCCAACACCCTGTGTGCAAGTGTTGTACTTGTAAACAGTCCTTGTTTCACCCAGGCCCGGGTTTGAATCACACTCGCACCAATTTTTTATATTTCTGACTGAATTTTTCACTCGATCGCCGTATGTGGAGGAGTTGCCAGGGAATCGGCAAAGGTTGAGAATTCCCTCCTGGCAAAGAGCCTGGTTTCCTCCCCCACTAAACCTGGCAATGCTGCCATAAAACATCAATCAATCTGGCAGCCGAAGAGTACAGTTTTCTACAACCCCACCATATGAAATAATTCAGTTCTATACCGGTATCCATCACTATTGCAATGATTTAATTCTAATTTGGATTAAGATTTAGAGATAAAAAGACAGCAATATATCTCAACTTAAAGGAAGGGAAGGTCATAGCTACATAGAGACTGAAGTTTTATTTTGTTTCTAATTTCAGAATTTTCCCAACAGAACATACCACAAGTATCTGACAGCAATCATTCATCTACAAGAAGTAGCGGTTAGTTTGGAAAATAAAAACTACAAATACGGACTACTGGATCAGGTAACCTGACATTTTTAACACTTCTGCTAGCCTTCCATCGATGCGGCGTGGGTTCGAATCCCACTCAGGCCAAATAAAACTGAAAAATTTCTTGGTGGATTGTCACTCTATCGCCGTAAGTGGAAGAGTTGCCAGGTACTCGCCAAAGGTCATGGGTTTCCTCCAAAAGAATGTTTTTTTGGTTTGGATGCACAAGTGTATTACACCAATAGGCTACAAGTTTGAGCCCAACTTGCTTCCAACAATTTTCTGACTTGCTTAATTAACTGGAGTATTTATAAACATGACTGGGTTATATGGATTTGAAACTTCTTTAATAAAATATATTTTAATTTTCTCATTGGCTTATTTTTTCTTCAACCACAAGAGGGTTGCCAGGTAAGAATAAAAGGTTGGATTTCCCCCTGCAATAAAAGTGAAATCATATGGGAGACAAGCCTGAAAGAACGTGTTCAAGGAAGTACACTGAAATCAATCAATCGATCAATCATTGAAATTCGAATGATTTTCTTGTTTGTTTGTTTGTTTTTTCTCCCCTTTTACCAAAACTCAAAAAATTACACGAGCTGAATTTTGGTTAATGTTTTTATTTGTCCTTCCTCTAGGCCTGGACGGCAGTGCAGATATTTACAGAGGAATACGCCTACTCCATGGTCTTTCAACTGCCCTTATTTAAAGGTGCTCCCAAACCAGAGATGTTAAAACAGCTGATACGAGAGCCTTGTAAATCATGGCTGGAGAGAAACCTCACAAATAATACAGTAAGTCATTTTCCCCTTTTTGTTAGGGCCTCATTGACTTGGGAAGAAGATCGCTGGACAGCATTCCACTAACATCTGCCAGCCATAGGATTTCACGATAACAATCGGTTCCGGTAGCCTGTTGTTCTAAAATTATGGGTTCCTTGTCACATGATAGAATCAGCCAAAATATTGAGAAAATATTTTATTTTTGGGATCCCAATATTTGTAGTAGGTACATTGTTAAACTAATGATAGTACTGAATACTTAATAATTATATTTCCTCAGAAGTTTTAACTCTTTTTGAGTAAATACAATGACTAACAGTATATATACAACGGAAAATTTAAAAGAAAGTCATGTGTTTTATCTTGAAAATTCATATAAAATACACCGCAGTTTATTATTTTTGTTGAACTGTTTTAGGATTGACTGGTGTAAAATATGGTTTACATTCTTTTTTTTTTCAGCTAAAGCTTGTTCCTGGTTGTTCCGTATTTATTCGTCTTTGTGACGGAAGACGTGACGAAGAACTACCCAATCATATCCCTCCCAAAGGAAAGGTAAACCAAATATTATATTGACTCTTGAAATCATGATTATGCATACAGACTCATCATTATGCACAAAAACTGATGATGATGCATAGAAACTCAGACATGATCATACATAAAAAACATGAGATTATTAACAAAATTAAACAATGATTATGCACAGAAACGTGGGAGTATGCACACAATATCATGATTATGCACAGAAATGTGTGAGTATGCACACAAGCTCATGATTATGCACAGAAACGTGTGAGTATGCACAGAAGTCCATGATTATGCACAGAAACTTGTGAGTATGCACACAAGATCATGATTATGCACAGAAACTCATGATGATGTACTTTTATGTTCCACAATCACAGTGACTCATATCTTTCAATGACATTTAGAAGTTGGAAGGTTACAATAAGGTGAAGGATTACTTATGGATAACAACTTCTTGGTTTATTGGGTAACAACGTTTCGATATAGTTCATGATGTAGTACATGAATAATTTTGTTGTTTGTCATTGACTTTGATAACGATGTAAGAGCTACATCGAAACGATGTCACCCAATAAACCAAGAAGTTGTTATCCATAAGTAATCCTTCACCTTACAGTGACTCATCTAAAAATTACATTTTCAACAGAAAGAATAGATATGTTCAAGATCATGATCAGAGTTTTATACTTGGCACGATATTGTCACATAATATATTTTCTCTTGTTTAAAACAAACCCTCTGGACTAAAATAACTGTTTAAAGGATAAATGCCAAGTTCTTTCTGAACACCTTGCATTGATTTGTTATTTTAAATTGAGTAGATATGTATCTAAAAACATAATATTGAAACAAAACAAACTTACAGTCAGGGGCTCGTTTCAAAAAGCAATTGCATCGCAAACAAAACGTAGTTGCCCTGGATACCATAGTGAAGAGATACGAGCTAAGCTAATTAATTTCCGTATCTAGGTTGTAGAGAGGAAAAGAATGCCTTGAATTGTGTATTTCGTGCCTGAAATCTCATTTTGCTTGTGGCTTAGTCCGTAGGCCTATACGATGCAAGTTTTTAAACAAATTGCTTACCAAATAGGAGACATTGAATACCAAATAGGAGGCATTGACTTAAACTGGTCATTTATCCTCTAAACATGTTAAAAATATATTTGTACGAACTAGTATAGTCCCTATTCGATTTTTGAAAACTAAAATAATTTAAGAACAAACGATTTTGAATATGGTGTATATTAAACCTGGTCATCATGTATTTTCTTCGTTTAGAAACAATGTACTCCTCAAAGAAGGTGGGGCCTCGGTAGCTCAGTCAGCAAAGTGATCGTCGCTAAGTCTGACACAGGCCTTCCATCGACGTGGTGCAGGTTAAATTTCTGAGTATGTGAAGAGATGCCCGGTACTTGTTGAAGGTCGAAGGTTTTCTCTGGGCAAAAAGCCTGGTTTCCTCTCCCAGTAAACCTGGCAATGCCGCAATATCAGTCAAATAATCTTGACTGCGGCACCAAAGATCAATCAATCAACCAAGGCACTACAGTACTGTATTTCTTCTAAAGATTCAGCCACTTTTTTCCTCATTAGGATTCGACCATTAGAAAAGAAATATGCTAAATGAGGCCTGACAAATTTGCCCATTAGAGGGAATTTAAGGCAATATGACCCGCTGAGCAGTGTGTGAAAATGGTTATCCTTAAACACAACTCCAGGTCTCAATTTTTGTCTGACTCAATGGAAAATTTAGGCCACTAGAATGGCTGAATATTTAGAAGAAATAGGGTACATATAGTTTATGTTTATTATTAGATAAAGCTTCTTTAAGATATCCTAAATACTTCTTACTAACTCATGTTTTCCAACTTGAAGGTGGAGATAAATCTGGATTATATTCCGTCTGAGATAGAATCCGACTACCAACAGAAATCTGACGGAAACGTCTTGGAGACATTGGTACCCTTAGGGAAGAACCCGGAAGACTTCGCCACTACCTTGGGGGTCAAATTCAAAAGTGTAAGAATGTTAACTAGCATGTCTGCCGTCATAAAATGGAGGAGGCCTTTCAATAGGTGGCCCATTGATTTATCCTTCACTGTCCCCAAAATTTTTATTATTTTCCGGTAATCTGAAATGGACTTCCATTTTGAACATACTGGATTCAAGTCTTGAAGAAAGATAGTTAGTATAACAGTCTTGTCGTAATTGTTTTTGGGATTGCAGGAATTATTTACCCATTTTGGGTGATGCCTGAAACGGGAATAAAATCGATGTCCTAGTGTATGGCACCTATCCTCATCACTCAATTCGGGTTGTCTTATCCATTCAGCCAGCTGGAAAATTTGGGACGTCACCCAGAATGAGTTGAAAAATTTCTGCTATTTTCTAAGAAGGTGTCGTCCCGAGCATAAGGAAAGTACTGAATATTAATTAAAGCTGTCTAAACTTCTTTTGGACATACATGTAGATAGCATAGCACTATCATTTTAAAAACATTACATTTACAGGGACAAAATGATCAGCTATCTAACTTAGCGTCTCTCTGTAAATGATGACTTTTGAAATTCCTTTTTTACAGCTGGTCTATAAACTGTATGAAGAAGGAAATACTAGCAGCTAACAAGGAGGAGGGTATTTTGGAACGCCCTTTTAACAGACGCACGACTGGTTTTCCCGATAATATTATGTAATCAAAAAGATGGCAGAAAGAACGTTGAAGAAAAACGTTGAAAAGTGCTTGTGATTGGTTCAGGACAAAAACTGAAGAATTGGCCTTTTATATGTCGTCATGTATCTATTTAAAGTGGCATGAGCTGCCGAAATTCACACTTTTTTCATAATTTCTGATCGTCCCGACAGTAAGAGGCTTTACAGGCCATCGAAAAACTCAAAGATTGGCGTTGGAATGAGGAAAATCCATACAGTATGTGGCCTGTATGAACCGAAAACGTGTTCGAAAAGTAAACAAAATTTAAATAACCAGGACGACCATTCATTCATTCTTAGCAAAAGTTAGCTCAAAACAATACTTTAACGTACATTCCCGAGACTAGGTGCACTAAAAAGTCTTTGAATTATATGTCTTAGGAAAAATAGCCGATAATTTAAACATTCTGTATCAACGTCAAAATATCAACATTTTGGCAGCTCATGCCCCTTTAAATTTATACTGAAATGGAGAATGGTGTCAATGCAAAACAAGTCTAAACACGGCGGCTTTATAGACCTGGACGATTTAAAATAGTTCACTCTGGTGAAAAACACTGGCAAAGAAAGAATGATGCCATGCTTTTAAAGACCACCTTGTAGTGAACAGATAGAAGTTCAAAAATCCAGGTCAGTCAAGTTCAAAGGTCAAACTACTAATATTCACTCCAAGTCTCTTTGGATACCTTTAAACTTGCATGGAAAAACTTCACCCATTTTGGCCATCCCAGACACAATCTCCGATGACCGACGATGCCCTCCGATTAATGCGAGGTCAGAAAACTCTCCTTTTCCCCCACATATACCCAGGGTGGGGGAAAAATTAAAAGAAAAGACCCTCGCAGATATCGTCTCTGATTGCCTCCCACGATTTTTCGACAAAATCCTTGAAAAAATCTCAGACAATGTGACTGCTCCACTTTTATTAGGATTATTGATAGGATTGTTCAAGGATTCTTTATTTTCTACGACGACCCCCGGCCAAAACTAATCCCCGACAGATCGCCGACATTGTGACTGGGCCATTATTGCCTCACAGGGAAAAAAGAAGAAAGAACCCTTGGAAGAGTTTGACATTGTTTTAATGGCAGCTGTTAATTGGTGAATGGAACAAGCTTTTTGATTGGACCAGATTAAGCATAATTTATTTAAGGAGAACAAAAACTTTGTAAATGATGAGAATGAAGCTATTTTGTTAAAGAAATACTTATTTTTATAACCTGTTAAAGCTTTTGATAGTACTAACTACTTGTATAAGAGCATTTGTTCAAAATATTTATGATTTTTTAAAATTTTTGTACACCTTTTTACCAAGCTTATTTTGTATCATATCAATATAACTTATATATTTATGAACACTATAGAAACACTCAAGCACAGGGAAAATCTTTTTGTCTAAAATAACCAAATACCCAACCATAAGTTGTTGTAATAAACTAAACCCATGATATTTAATTCGGTTGACGACTGAAAGGAGCTTTTATAGACGGACGGTGAATTGTAGACTGACAGGAGTTTCTATATCATATAGATATCGGTTCTACAGTTCTTACATTACAATTAGTCTGTTTTAAATGTAATTGATGCTTGTATGAACCATGCCAATATAATAATTGTTTAATTTCTCAAAGCGTATAAAGAGATTTGATGATGTCACCCTGCTATAATATTTAGGATTTTTTTGTTTTTATTTCCGTTTTCAAAGCCACAGTGAACCCAAAACAACATCTACTGTGATACATGTATGTAAATTGTCTACATACAGAAGAATGTTTCAATTTTTATACGCCCGACTTAAAAAAAGTCGGTCGTATTATGGTATCACCAGCGCAATCCGGCCGTCCGTCCCGGATTCCCTTCCGCTCCATAACTTGAAGAGTTTTGATCTAATCTTTACAATTCTTTCACAACATATACCTTGTGGGTAGAAGGTGTGTCATGAACCATTTATGACATCGTCCATTGCATAATGTGGCTTCTACATTGGATTATGTAGTATTCTGTCTTAGTCTATATCTTCGTTCCCTTCCGCTCCATAACTTGAAGAGTTTTGATCCGATCTTTCCAATTTTTTTTACAACATATACTCAAGAGGTAGAAGGTGTGTCATGAACCATTAAGAACATTGTCCATTGCATAATATGGCTTCTACATTGGATTATGTAATATTCTGTCTTAGTCTATATCTTCATTCCCTTCCGCTCCATAACTTGAAGAGTTTTGATCCGATCTTAACAATTTTTTTTACAACATATAGTATAGGGGTAGAAGGTGTGTCATGAACCATTTGGGACATTGTCCATTGCATAATATGACTTCCACATTGGATTATGTAATAATCTGTCTTAGTCTATATTTTCGTTCCCTTTCGCTCCATAACTTGAAGAGTTCTGATCCGATCTTGACAATTCTTTCAGAGTATATACCTTATGGGCAGACGGTGTGTCGTATACCATTTCTGACTTCACCCGTTGCATAATATGGCAGCCATATAGGATTATGTAATATTCCCTTCCGCTCCATAACTTTTAAAGTTTTGATCCGATCTTGACGATTCTTTCAGAGTATATACCTCATGGGCAGACGGTGTTTCACGTACCATTTCTGACATTACCTATTGCATAATATGGCAGCCCTATTGGATTATGTTATATTCTCTTTCGGCTCCAGAACTTCTTTCATTTTGATATAATCTCTCCAATTCTTTTAGAGTATATACCTTATAGGTAGATGATGTGTCACATACCAAATTTGAATTGGGTACACATATTTTTTGTCTGTTTTCAAGAGTTTTTTTTATCAGAAATGTGTACTTGGTGTTTAATATATATCAATACTTTTTTTAGTACACTTGGTCCAGAGTAATACTGGAAGCCAATTAATTTATACATTCTGAGACTGTTTTCTTGGATAGTTTAATGTGCACTATAATAAGTTAACAAAAAAATGACCATTTTCCCACTTGATTACCCATCTGGTATTTATCAGAGTGGCTGTTTACATAGAGATAAGGGGACAATGACCTTCCTTGAATTGGGCACACAGGGTTTGTATATTTACACACCAGCATATCAGTGGTCAGCCTGAAGATTGTTTGCTTTGTAATAAAACTATTACAGTCAAGTCCAATAGAACAGTGTCCCAGTCAAAACTATTAAAATTCAAGAATTGTAATAGTATTGATTGCTCCTTCCCAATTATGGAACATAACAGCAATGTCAAAACAGCCACAATATTTGAGTTTTTGCAACTAAAATGTGATTGAAATTTCCTGAACAGATAATATATGTGCAGCTTCATCAAATTCAGAAAAGAAAAACTTCTAATGTGAACAAGAAATTTGAATTGATGAAATTAAAACAAATGTTATATTAAATGTAAGGTTGTTAATCGTAGCGGTTCGACTTTGCCACGGCGGGCGTATGTTGAGTTTACTAAAACTCTTGTTTGATTTGCAAATTGAAAAATCACAGCAATTGAAGTCCACAGAATTGTGAGGAAGTTACAATTTGAAACTCACTGACGAGAGCAGTTGGTGTTTATAGAGCGAACATACACCAATGAAACACAGCCATTTAAACAAACCTTCGAAGTAACTCTAACATTCTAATCTCCTATATGCAACTGACAGTTGTTGCTTCATTTTAAGATTCATCACACCCCCTCTCAATTGGGAAACGTTTCAGCATTTTAATATTGAAAGGAAAGATCTTGTATAAGGGGCAAGTGAAATAGTCTACCCACCTGCAAACGGTCATGATTGGATTGTCAGACAATTTTATGGCGTAACGGATTTACTGATTTCACCAATAAATCTTGAATCTTGTATAACATCAATCAATAAACACACTAGGGCAATCCTGAATGCGGCGTATATAAACATCAATTAATAAACACAGGCATTTTTATCCAACCATTTTCTAGCAAGGGAAAATATTACAGCGAGTGGCACAGTGGTTGAAATTTCTGAAAAAAACCCATTACCAGATTCATTTATAGAACAATTTTCCCCCGTCTTGCTAAGAAAATATAAACAACTATTCTAATTTGATAGCACAATCGTATATTATTTACAAAAATTCACATTTATCAGCAACAAAAATTTGCAACAAGGCAATGCCATTTTGACATTCATCATTGATTGATTGGTGTTTAACACCAACATGGTTACATTTTACCAGATACACCGTCCTTTCTGGCAAACTGAAAGGGGCCCCCATGTCAATCAAACCATACTGTACATCGTATCCTGCCCAATGTCTCATGATTGAAATAGATATTTTTATATCAGTGGACTGATTAAAACTTAATGTGACGTGCAAACACATTACAAAGCAGGCCATATGATTTTCACTGTTTCTGACCGACGCTGAACTTATAAGGCCTGGAGCCTGTTTCACAAAGTGACGTAGCGTAAGTTTTCAGGTAACTTCCATAGCAACCCATACTGTAGAGATACGTTAGTAACAAAGTTATGCAAAAAATACATCTACGCCGCTTTGTGAAACAGGCTCCTGTTACAGGACAGCTCTTTTTAAATCCCATGTATTATTGATGATCCAGAAGGTCACACTTTCTGTTTGATTTTCTTCATGATATTTGTTTGTTCAATGGCAGCTTTTCTCTTCCTCTGTAAAAATATAAACACCATAGTTAGAAAGATTTGTTTTTGCAGAGACAAAATTATTTGTATTACATTTAGAAATACTTACATTCGTTGTGAATGGATTGATATTTTGCGTCTCATTCAAAATTGTTTCATTTATATGTCCGGGGAAGAAATCTGGACCCATTACCAAAAATAAACGCCTGGGGCTGGTTGTTCAAAAGAAAATTAGCTTAACGGCAGTTAAATGACGTGATGTACATGTAACAAAGAAATTCCTTTGTGACACGACGTCATCTAACCTGTCGTTAAGCTAACGGCGCTTTGAACAACCCACCCCTGAACTTAAATGGATACTTTGAAACCCGTTTCCATTGGGTGACAAGTAAAAAAAACCTATTCATTAATTCTACTGCTACATATTGCAATTCAAATCTGTAACCAATCGATGGAAGGCCACTGATCTCTAAATTGAAATTTACACAGGCATGAGCTGCGATCGATGGGTTGCAGTCTGCAGACCCTGAACTAGATGCCAAATGATCTTCAGTGCAGCTGTAAAACATCAGCCCGAGTCTATAATGGCCATGGGCTTGATGGATATTAGGGGGCTTGATGGCTCAGTCGGTTAGTGATAGTCCCTCAGTCCGACACAGGCCAAATTTTGAAGAGTTGCCAGTTACTCGCTGAAGGTTTCCTGCGCGCAATGGGCCTGGTTTCCTCCTAAATTGAACCTGCCAAAACTGTTATATAAGTGATATAATCCTAAGTGTGGCAGAAAACATTAATCAATTTAAAAAAAACTTTCTTAAAACACTTCACACAGCAGAGTTACCCTACATGTCACACTTTTTTAGATCAAAAATGACAATATGCCTAAAAGCAAAAGTCAATTTCAATCTACGGAATTTAACCCTGTATAGGCACATTGTATACAGAGTGCCCTCCAGTTAATATACTGAACCGCAAAAGAAACGTCACCCTTATCCAAATGTTGTTAAATGCATATATTATCATAATTTTTCTCTTTTGATATCCTTGCTAGACCTAGTTTGAAGCCAGTGGCCAAGAAAGTTTGGTTTCTAACCATGTTACTAATATGCAAAACAAGTCATCAAAGCACAGTTACTAAAGTAATGGGGTTTCTCGGTACGTTTTGCCTGAAGGTCACAATGCATGCGTGTTGCGAGGTGTCATCCCTATAAAAAAGTCACCGAGCATGCACCGAATCATTGACAGTAGTGACATGCCACGACTGTCACAGGAGCAGAGAGACCAAGCCTTGAGAAGACTTCATGCTGGCCAGACTGCAAGACCTGTGGCAAACCAATTCAATGTTCATGTCCGAACAATATACCGCCTGCAGCAACGGATTCAAGCCACTGGAAGCACAGCAGACCGTCCTCTTAGTGGAAGACCACCCGCAACAACATTGAGGCAAGATCGACAGATTGTCCGTCAACACCTGCAAAACCGCTTCGCCACAGCTGTGGACAACCATTGACAATCACCAGAGACCAATCAGCGACGACACGGTGCCTTCGAGGCGAGCAAATGTCAGATGTCACAGGCCTTACTGCTTGACATCACCAAGCTCGTCCGTAATGGGCCACACAGCATCGGAATTGGCCTCACCGGTAGTGGAGAACTGTAGTACTGCATCTCTTCAGACCTTCATCGTGCCCCATTTTGCTTGTCGTGGAAATCATGTCTTCCAGCAGGAAAACGCACGAGCTCATACTGTCAGAGCAACGAGAGACTTCCTCCGTCAAAGCAACATACAGACTCTTCAATGGCCTGCTCTCAGGCCAGACTTAAATCTGATAGGACACTTGCCAAGACCGACAACTGCAGCTTTTGAAATACACTGATTATCAATATCCAAAAAGGAGTGACGTTTTTTTTTGCGGTTCAGTATATACTAATGCATTAGAAAAGGGCAAATTTTTGGTTCTAAATCTTTTGAGAGCTTTAAAATTATTTTTTTTTTATTGTCTACATAATTTTATTTTAAACATTACCAATGGCCTAGAAAATCATGCAGTTATATTTAAATATTTTCATGATCCTCAGTTCATTGACACAATCCCTTTAAAAAATTTAATCTTAAAAAAAATTGGCCATAGTGCCTATAAAATTTACATTAAAATTGGTTGGTTGAAATTCCAGGGGCGATAATCCATGCTAGAGACGATAGTCGCAGAGTTTCGTTGAAAGGGTGTATTCGACTTCCGACTTGCATAGGTCAAAGGCTTGAGAGACTGTTCAGCGGTTGGACAAACCAGCGACTACCTACCTTTTACCGAGTGGTGTTTGATTTTAATAACTTTAACCTACATAAATTGTGACAGTCATAATGAGGACTTACATTTGGAGTGCCGGGGGATCCCACAACGTCTATGGCCTCCGATATCCTCTTTACTTTAGAAGGGGAATCGCCACCTTCGGGGGTCTCTGGAGTTTCACAGATACTGTCGTCAGGCTCTGTCTTTATTGTGATGGATGGTGTCTGAAAGATAAGGGAATGAAAACAGTATAAACCATCAACTTTCACAGGGGGCTCAGTCAGTTACAGTGATTGTCCCTCGGTCCGACTCAGGCCAAATAAAACTAAAAACTTCTGAGTGGATTTTTCATCACATGTGGAGGGGTTGCCATGTATTCACTTGTTCTACTAAGCTGGCGTAAGTTGCATCGTATGTAAATCAGTGTTAAAACTATAGCAACTTATGCATTGGATGCAACTGGTCCATGTTGTAGGCCTATGCGCTACTTTACGCCAGCTTTCTAAAACAAGCCTCTGGGGTTTTCTCTGGGCAAAGAGCTTGGTTTCCTTCCCATCAAAACCTGGCAACGTCGCCCTATAAGTAAGAAAAATTATCCTTCCAATGTTCCGCTCAAGTTAATTTCACTTTTATGGCCTCTTTGCCACTTTAAGTGCAGTGTAAAACACTGATCGGTCAATTAAACCCATAAAGTCCATTAGGACCATCACAGACACTTACTTTTCCAGGAGCCAAAGTTTGATGTTGATGTTTTAAGGTTTGCAGTTCATATTCACAATTCGCCAGGGCCAGTTTTAGTTCATATAACAGCACAACATCCTGCCGAAGTTCATTAAAGTTGGTCACTATCTCCTCGGTTGGCATTGGGTTGTACTCTACAAACATATAAGTAATACTCAACATGAACTCCCCAAAATAGCTACTGGATTATAAATTATCAGCAAATTCAAGAAGTTTAATTGTCATTAGCTGCCAAATATAGAGAAAGTTTGGTTGAACCGATGAAATAATATCAAGAAGTACAAAAAAGAGTTTCCTATTTGATCCACCGAACAACTAAACATAATTTAGTAGTAAGGAAACTGTAAATATTCATGGTGTAATCTCACTATTTTGAACATAATTTAATTATAATTCTTCTGACGACTTAATTAAAGTCAAAATATTGAGATTACACCATGAAAATTAAAAGAGTTTCCTTACTACTTTAGAGCTTTCTACTGCTACCACTCTCCCGGATGTATGTTAGGTATTTTTTATAGGCAGTAAATCCAATAAAATATACTCGCCTCTTTGAATTTTCTTTGTTTTAAAAACACATCTTTAGTCCCTAAGAGTTACTGGCTTTATTGATAATTTTAAGGAATTTCAAAGGTTCATAAAGATTTTAAGGAAAACGTCTGAATTAGGCGACACTTCAAGAAAATCTAAAAATCCACCTAAATATCTTACCTATACCAAGTTCTTCAAGCACTTGTTCTATAGCCTTTGTCTTCTTCTGACCAACCGATGCAGGCAACTTCATCTACATGGTGAATGAAAGAAGATAATAACAAACATAAGCCCCTTGGCTTTAATCCCACCCACTGTAACCAGTTTTCTTCATCTTATGTAATTGCTTTTCGGGTGAATAGAATCAACTTGAAATTGAATTGAACATCATCTGATAAATAGCAGCAACATTGTTGCGCCAGGGTACCCTACTATTTGTCTTAGTTGTACATGTGAAGAGATTGGGATGAATTTATATACGAGGAGCAAGTCCCCAAAAAAGAACATCTTCTGATAAAAAAGAGCAACATTGTTGCGCTTGAGTGCCTTAACATTGCTTCATCCCTAGGGTCTTTTACACCACTTGAATAACTGCTTTTTGTAGCTAAAAAAAAAAATGTATGGAGCAAACGTTGGATGTATTGGCATCATCCAAAGAGGATTTCACAGTGGGTTTTTCACTCGATCACCGTATGTGGAAAAGCTGCCAGGTACTCAGCGAAGGTCGGGTGTTTTCACCGAGCAAAGAGCCCAGTTTCTTCCCCCACTAAACCTGGCAACGCCGCCATATAAGAGTAATAATCTTGAGTACGGCGTAAAACCTCAATCAATCCAACGTTACTTTTCTCAATCATTCACTGATGATGCTTTTGTGGATTGACAGATGTTTAATGCCACACTGAAGATTATTTCATAAATGTGGCAAAACTTCCAAGTTAAATGACGGAGAAAGCCCTTCATTACATGTGCGACGATTGATTGAAAACGTGGTCAGAAATTTTCCAATTTTTTGGGGAAATTCGAATTTGAAATTTTAACCCATGGCTAGTTGGATTGTGTTGATTCTGTTGTTTATCGTCCAAACCGTGGAGAGTCCCAATTGGCCATACAAGCTGTCAATTCAGACAATCGGAAATGAACTCTTGTGGGAAATTATTGATTGGTTGGTTGTTATAGATTATAGACACTATGAATGATTTCCAAATAAAGATGACAAAATATATAAATGATTTACCCTTTGGCTTCTAAGAGAGACTCCTGCTTGTTTCGGATCTGGGAACTTAATACCTGTTGTGTCGGGTGTGGTCTGAAATTAGAAAGAAATATATTATTGGCAGAGGATAAAAAAATCTGACATCCAGTTTTGGCCTCGGATTTTAGAAATAAAAAAGCAGAAAGTTTAAATGTGAACCTGGATGTGAATATTATTTCAACGTCGTCAATCATTTTGCCTTTCAATAAACTTATAGTTTTATGTTATATATTTTTTTAATGATACAACTAATTGCCAGCAGTCTGTCTATACCTTCGATGGTTCCTTCAATTTCTGAGCGAGTGGCAGTTTCTTTTTGATAGTTTTCCGTTCTCCCTTCCTGATTTCCGTGTTACTATCAGCAGCTGTTATCAGTTTTTGGAGATCTTGAGTCTTCTTTTCTCGCTCTTTTTTCCGTAACTCTATTTTCTTTAGTTCTTGGATCAGATACTCTTCTTCTTCAACCTAAATTTAAATATTCCATTTTGTCAGAAGAGTTTCGTTTAAGGCACACTTGCCGAGGTAGCCTGTTTGACATTTGTTAAGAAACCCAATTTGCACGAGCTTACTACAGCTAAAAACACTAAAATTAAACATAGCACTCATAAAGCATGTCCAATTAGGTTTAGAATGTATAAATGAGGGTGAAAAACAAACGAAGAATCAAAGCTTGATTACAACAACAACACCGATCAGTGTTGGTTAACTTAAGTGTTGCATTACCCTCATTCAAGCGTTTTTGTCTGTGGTTTGCAATCGGCAGGCCTTTATAGTCCCTCTTACTCCATCGTTAGTATGTATTTCTTAGATAAAGTTCGTAAAATTATACTGTGTAATTTTGGAGGGGGAGGGGGGGATATTTGATAAGGGACCTTTCACCCTCGGCTGATACTGAAGAAACCTTCCATATCATTATTTGATTGATTGATTACATTATCACACTCAAATTTAAGATTATATC
The DNA here is from genome assembly GCA_963971465.1 of Lepidochitona cinerea. Taxonomy (NCBI): domain Eukaryota; kingdom Metazoa; phylum Mollusca; class Polyplacophora; order Chitonida; family Tonicellidae; genus Lepidochitona; species Lepidochitona cinerea. The sequence goes on along the minus strand of OZ020556.1, from coordinate 2,383,482 downwards.
TCTTATTTGGTAGCATAGTACTCTTGGCTCTTTTACAGGGAAAACCTATGGTCTTGACCTAGCCACACTTTCAAATTTATGTAGAAGATACAATGAAAACCCACTAAGAGGTGCCTCACAGCCATTCCACAGGGGGTGATCGAAACAACCATTGCACAGGGGGTGATCGACTGAGAACCGAGCCTGAAATCCTTTCTTCAATTTTTATCTGTGTGGGATTCGATCCCTTGATGCAGGACTTTTTGAGTGTTGAAAACAGTTTAAGAAAAAGTCTTATGCTAGATTTTTATACCTCTTCCGGAGTTCTATTAAACAGCTTCGTCAACTGAGTTTTCCGTTTTCTCTCGTGATCACCGTCATATGTCCTGATCTTGGGTTCGGTACCTTGAGGTGCCCTAACCTAAAGAACCAATAAAAAATAAATTGTTTGATCAATCAGCTACTCGATTATCAAAATAAATAAATTTAAACCGAAATTTTGTGATCAAAAGTAGACAAAATAATCAGATAGATAATCAAGCTCAAAACCAATCAAAGGTCTTGAATTTGTGATAATTGACCGATTGTTTGATGACGTCACTTGGAATATACGCGCAAAGCATTTCGGGGTATTGATGGATCTTAAAATAATTTTTAAATATGGCGGTTGGAATAATACTCTATCGAGAAAAAGACCTAAAAGGCGTTAAGTTATCCGAAAAATGTGTGGATAAAAACAGGTTATGTCATCAATATTTTCCAAAAAAGTGACCGCTTGCTATAAGTACCAATGAACAAAATGGCGAACTGAGGTACATTTTACCCAGAAAGCTTTGCGTAAATCTATGTGACGTCATCAGGCTCGGCGGTAATTATGGGCACCCATTTTCAAGGCATTTTTCCCTCTATAGCCATATGTCGATTTACCAGGTATTCGCCAAAAGCCTGGGGTTTAAACCGGGCAAAGCGCTTAGTTTTCTCTCGCAATATCAAAATCATCTTGAGTGAGGTGTAAAAGATCAATCAATCAATCATTTTATCAAATAACCTTGAGAAACAAATAGTTCAAATGGCTTGGCAATAACGGCCACTGGACTCTGCAACCCTCCTTAAATGTTTAAGGCCTGTCAAAAGCCACAGCATTATTAGCGCACAAAGACTTGAAAATTCAACGCAGCTCTTGTTGAATAATGAACAGGAACAAAAATGTCATAAATATTGATTGATTAATGTTTTACACAACACTCAATAATATTTCACTTATATGAAGGCATTGCCAGGTTTTGTGTGTGAAGAAATCAGGTGTTTTGTCCAGAAGAAACTATTTCTAGTATGTAAAAATTAATTGGTATGATCTACCAAAATTCAAGCTTTAAATTCAGTTTGAAGCTTCTTTAAAAACTGATTAATTTACATTGAAATAAAAACATATCCATTGAGCCCGCAAAAAGTGAATTTGTTGTACAACTGTGAAAAGTGTCATGAACTGCCAAAGCTTTCAATTTGTATTTCTTCAAAAAAAATTAACAAATATTTTGTTTTAATCGAAAAATGTAAACATTTTGTAAGCTCAGTCAAATTACAGAGATGCACCATCATTTATTCTAGGCCAAGGCTACCCCTAGACATAGGCTACGTAACATAAGCCAGGAGCCTGTTTCAAAAAGCCACGTAGCGATAATTTTACGGTACAGATACGTTGCTATGACATTTATGTAAAAGCTTAAGCTATGCCGCTTTGTGAAAACGGCCTCCTGGCTTATGCTACATGAAACTGCTTATGCAACAGGCTCCACTTTATATGGGCATAAGCTGCCAAAATTCACACTTTTTTCATAATTTCTGATCGTTACAACAGTAAGAGGCTTTGAAGGCAATCGGAAAACTAAATGATTGGCGCTGGAATGAGGAAAATCCATACAGTATGTGGCCTGTACGAACCGAAAACGTGTTCGAAAAGTAAACAAAATTTAAGTAACCGGGATGACCATTCATTCATTCTAAGCCAAAGTTTATTCAAAACAATACTTAATCATACATTCTTGAGACTAAAAGCACTAAAAAGCTTCTGAATTATACGTCTTGAGAAAAATAGTCAATAATTTCAACATTCTGTGTTGACGTCAAAATATTAACATTTTGGCAGCTCATGCCCCCCCCTGGCTTATGCTACATGAAACTGCTTATGCAACAGGCTCCACTTTAACAGGTTCTTATCGTAACTTTGTTGGAAAGAATAGCCGATGATTCCTTCTATCAATTCCACGGTAAATATTCTCAGACACCTTGTAACTCAACAAGGACTAGTGCAGAAATTTTGTAAAAGGAAGGAACATAAGGAAATGTTAACATCTCTATATAAAATACCATGTAATACAAAGTGTTCCAGAAAATTCTACTGACTAAGGCCAAGCTCATGTCAGTCGTCAACCTAATGAAATATCATAGGTTTACTTTATTACAACAATTTATGATGGGGTATAAAAGTCTAAATGATATACCTCTTTTTAACACAATTAGAAAGTTGTCTCCGTGGTTATTTTAGACAAGAAGATTTTCCCTGTGCCTGTGTGTTTTAGTGTTCATAAATATATAAAATACCATACCTTTGCCAAAACATTGAAGATATTATAATATCTCTCCTTGATGTCCTCCACGCTTCGGTTCTGAAACTTTTCCCGATCCCAGCGATCGTGCACTGCTATAAATCTTAGGTCAAATCGCTTACAGAGTTCCAGGAGATGATCTGTTTCCTGTCGAGTCCAGTTATCGTCATGGAGATGTTGTTGATATTCCAAATCAGAATATGTCGGAACGTCTACTGTCTAAAGCGAAAAAAAGAAAACAAATGGTGAAGCCGCCTTCACCAAAGAAAAAGTGCAATTGTATAAAATGTAATTTCAAGGAAATTGAAGGCATTTGGGATACCCTTTAACCCATACCTTATTAAATCTGGCAAATGGATAATCTTTGCCTTCGTCAGCTAATCGTCTCCAGTGATAGAAAATTGCCCCATCCTAGAAGTAACAAAAGACATGTTAAAATCCAGTCATATTCACACTTCATGCAGTCAGATATAGAAAATGGAAATTTTGATATATATTTGGCTTTTCATAATAGATCAATGTTTGGCTATGGGGAAAATATCCAACCTTCAAGGCATGAACACACAGTGAATTATGTGAAGGTCACAACATTTTCTCACAAAGTTACTACGGTGATGCCTTAATAATGCTTCATTACCATGGAACCCAAGTTCAAAAAGGATTTTACATACATGTAGTCCTTTATCAAGTAGAATTCATAGTGTTAATATTGAATAACCTACATGTAAAATGGTGATGTTTATTTCTTCTTTGCAGTGGTACTAACCTTCCTTGCAGGGTTTGTAAAGGGCATCCATTTCCAAGGTCGCACCCGGCTACGGCCAATTTTTGCCTTCATTTGTTTGTAACCTTGGTTTGAGTCGGAGGGCATGATGGGTGGGGCATCTCTACATAAACAAAATATAAATTCAAAATAAATCTATGAACAAAAGCAAAAGCAGGTTATAAGGGTTTCCATATTAATTCAAAATAAAAACAATAATCTGTGCTTAATTTTTTGTGGAAGTGTTATCCGTTATTTTGTGAAGGTCAGGGCTACATACATTGCACTTATTGTTCAATCTGATAGTTAGACTAAGTCCCAAACTGGTAAAGTGGCATGAGCTGCCAAAATTCACTTTTTTCATAATTTCTGATCGTGGTGACAGTAAGAGGCGTTGAAGGCGATCGAAAAAATAAATGATTGGCGTTGGAATGAGGGAAATCCATGAAGTCTACGGCCTATACGAACCAAAATAGTGTCCGAAAAGTAAACAAAATTTTAATAACCGGGACGACCATTCATTCATTCTAAGCCGAAGTTAGTTCGAAACAATGTTTTATCAATCACTCTCGAGACTAGAAGCACTAAAAAACTGCTGAATTATACGTCTTGAGAAAAATAGCCAATAATTACAACATTCAGTTTTAACACCAAAATATCAACATTTTGGCAGCTCATGCCACTTTAATATATGTACATCAGTGTGTAAACTGGGGCATGAATGAAGTAACAAAGGAGGTGCCAGTTGCTGTGAAAATTTATCAACTCAAGGAAGTTTGTGAAATTGCGAATAATCTTGAGTGTGCTGTAAATCAATAAACATCCATCCATAAAATGGTAACATACAAATATCTCAAAGGGACTTACTTATTATCCGTCCACAGGAGCCCCCAGAGTTCCCTGTGCATCCCCTCCGGTCTTTTGAACGTAACTTCATTTTTTTTCTGAGGCCTTTTCTGTTGTTAATAAGATACAAGAAAATAACATAAATACATGCAGTTTACATTCTTTCACGGTTCATTGATAAATTATTTGCTATCAAAAAAATCTCTTTGGTGGTACTGTAGGGTGTGTTGAGCTATTCATAATGAAATTAAGATTAAATGAAATTAAATGAAACATGTTTGTGCTGAGTGTCGTGTTGATCTTTATGGTGTTTTGTATGTGTGTAATTTCTTAAACAAACCGCTGACAGGTTTAACGTAGAAGAAAGATATACTGCAGATATGCGGTTGCTTCCGTGAGGCAAAAGGAATTATCTACTGCACAGCAATTGCATGATGAATAAAGCAAATTTCAGAACGTCTGCAGCATTATCTTCACTGTAGAACCTGGATTTTACCACGGCAATCTCAATGGCATTTTATATTGGTGTGACCAGTAAATTTTGAGAGCTGTTTATGTATAAGAGGAAGGTCAGACGCCTAAACACATGGATACATGTCTAATCTTATTGTCATGGCAACATATATACATTCAACAATACGGAACGACAGGTCGCAATGTCACATCAGGCGTCACTCTTTTGACAAAGAGCTGTATGAGCAATTTAAATCTGGACTAACTGTAAATCACTTAAAATTTCAACGATTTCATTCCCAGCTTAGGTCACATGTTAAAGTGGCATGAGCTGCCAAAATGTTGATATTTTGACGTTAAAACATAATGTTGAAATTATTGGCTATTTTTCTCACGACATATAATTCAGAAGCTTTTTAGTGCTTCTAGTCTCGAAAATTAACTAACTTTGGCTTTGGATGAATAAATGATCGTCCCGGTTATTTAAATTTTGTTGACTTTTCGAACACATTTTCGGTCCGTACAGGCCACCTACTGTATGGATTTTCGATGGCCTTCAAAACATCTTACTGTCATGACGATCAAAAATTATGAAAAAAGTTAAAATTTTGGCAGCTCATGCCACTTTAGGGGAGGCTTATATTATTTCCCAGGGATTGGTGAACAAAAAATCGATTAGTGACACTAACGAGCTGAATGCGGGGTATCCATGTTAAGAATTTTGTCAGAATGCTATGTCGTTTACTGTAAATTTCACTATTATTTATAAATAAATGAGGTCAATAAATCCTATAGAAAGACAAAAAAATGTGAAAATCTTACATAAGCTTTAAGAAGAGATTCTTTGGTCATATACTCTGGTTTATCACTGCCAGTATCCAACTCAAGGATGTCCCGAACATCACTCCCCATAGCCATGACCACCACCACTTTATGGTTTTATTCAATCAAACACCTGTAAAGTACAAAGGACACAAATGCCTGAAAAAAGACTATTTCCACTTTGGTTTGAATGGTATGTTACACCATGCTGGCGCTATCAGGATTAGTGGGGATGGAAATTTTGTACAGAGTAATCCAATGACATTCATAATAGGTGCCATACCTGGCAACCCTAAAGTACACATAGAGTGGTCAAGTTAAAACCCACAATCCTTTAGTTTACAGCTCCCCTTTTGCCATTCTCTGTATTACATCTTTCCTCGAAGCAATTTATTCACCATGTGGATCTTGATCTAACCTGGTAGCCATCTATGTTGAGCGTCCGTATCAATATTAAGCCCCTCTCGAGATCACGCAAGACCAATGTTTAGGGGTATAACTTTCACCGATCGGCTGTCCAATTAGTGCTTATGGAGATCTGATGTTACCCTGTTGTTTTATCTGTGAGCCTTAGCTTAAAATCCATACTTTTTACGACAGTCTTTTCATAGAAGTATTGAGACCTATACAAAGCCATTATAATCATTGGATACTTTTTTTGAAAGACAATAAATAATATTATTTCTAGCATAAAAATGAAACCATAAAGTTGTGTTTTTTTCTAATGGTTTTTGACAGAGCAAGGCAGCTGCGCACTAAAAAATCGATGTCCTGGTTTGAAACTATTATGTGATCGAATGAGGTCATACACTGCATCTACCATTGCATGAGCGTTTAATCTTTTTACCTATCCGTATGTAGCGCACGCTCTGTCGTTTTCAAAAATAACCATGAGACGTAAATCCATGTCGAAATGAGAATGAAATTGTTGGAAAAACTGGAAGTCACCTCCACCAAACATAGCAAAGGTCAACTAGGTTGGATCACAAGAGTGACAGGAAGTTCAGTGTTAGAGTTGGTTGATGACTTGGGGATGGATTTACGCCGTGTGGTGATTTTTGAAAACTACGGAACGTGCTCCTTAGGCGGATAGGTAAAACATGATGTGAGGAGATATTTCGGCTTATTTAAAAAAAACATGCTTATAATGGCGTAATTTGTTAGACACTTTTAAGAAACAAATTTAAACTGCTTCAGCACACACGGCGAGTTGACTTAGAAGGTTGAACTAGCCATTCACAACAAGCTTGGAACATGCACTGTTGTCGTAGAACTTGATAGTTCGGCGAAAAAAGAGAGGGCAGATAGCGTTAGCCACCAATCGGCAGTGTCTTTTCTCTGTCGTTTGGGGGTTTACCTACCGATCGATGGACAACAGGCCGATTGGCAAATTTCCCCGACCTGTTTGTGGCGGAAAAATGCGGACAACCATTCACAAATATGCGATTTTCCGAGTTTTCGCGAAGATCTCACCCCCTGAATCTCTATTGTTGAGTGATTTGCCCAAAACCAGAAAGGCCAATGTGCCTTTTCAGTTTCATGAACGAAATCTGGTCACTGTATAACCTGATAACTTATTTTGCTTATCCCGTGTTTGGACCGCTCAGTGAGAAAATCTGAATTGAAATTAAAACAACAACAAAAACGTCAAATTCTTTACAATGCGTGTACGGTTGGATACAAGAACTTACTGTAAAATTTCAAAAGCAAACTGTTCGTAAGCTCACATTATTTTCCTTAAGTAACATAACAAAGCGATCGATTTACAACAACAGCTTTTGGGATGTTGCTGAATATATAACTTAACATTTGCATCGCTCTTGTATTTGATTTTTAAAAATACCATCAACTTCCGTTAAAATTTCCTATTTACTATTCAGAATACATTTGATTTAATTTTCAAAGGAGAAAAAAAAAATTATTTCGTCTTAGATTTCATATTTTGATTAAAAGATAGTTTCCTGCTCTGCATCAGTTCTAGTTTTTGATAAGTCTCAGCGAACTTCGATTTTGACAGTCCGAGCGTGATGCTGATAGTGAAGAAGCCAAACTTTCAAGAACTTGTGAAACTTTCACTGAAACACCGTCGATATGCCATGCCAAAACCCTGAATACTTAATTTAGTTAAAAACTGTTTATTTAAATTTTGATTTTCTGGTAAAATAAATACAGGTGACTGGCTGCTTTACTATTTAAATTTTTAGTAAAATAAAATTTTTAAAATTTGTTTTCAATATCTCATCATAATAAAGTATCATGAGGAAAACAATTCAGCATGTTGGAAGGAAAATTTAACAATCATTCCATTTTAGCAGTGTTTTTTGTTTTTCTAGTTTTATGTTTGAAATTAAACTAAATTTTTTTTTTTTGTGACAAAACTAAATACTATCCTCAAGTGAACTTTGTAGTGTTCTTTGTAGGCCTGTCCGTCAGTCAATCCGTTTAAAACTACATGTATTACTTTTTGAAGGAGTGCCAGTTAGTATTTACTTATATCTTTTGAAATTATAACTAGAGTAGGCCTAATTAAACATTTAACTGTAATTAATTTAGTTTACAGAAACCACATGGGAGATAGAAATAATTTGACCTCGGCAGATTGAGATGAAATTTGACCAGAATCTATAAATACAAGATGGCTGACAGAACCCTGGCAGCTTGTTTGTTAAATTTACGATTACTAAGAAAGACTTTGCTTCCCTTTGCGCCTGCGGTTTCATACAGTGTGTTATCAAGCAGGAAAAGAAAACCATTTCCGATTTTACAGAATGTATCAGTTGATGATTTGCCACAAACTGTTTATGAAAAAGCAAAGGAAAATATGAAACGTAGAATTTCAAAATATTTGAAATATTTGGAGATCAGCAAGGCTGGCGGAAGTGATAAAGCAAAGAAGAAGCACATTTCACAGAATAAACTTCTCGCAAGAGATCGTTTAAAATTGATTCTTGATGACGAGAGTGAGTTTCTGGAGTTGTCTCCCCTTGCTGGTCTGGGGATGGAGTACGGAGATGTACCCAACGCAGGGCTCATTACAGGTATCATTTTTCAGTATCAAGATTTAGAGGATGCCATTTATGAATATTTATGTGATACGGATTAATTAAGATTTTGGGGTTCATTGCATAGGTTGGGCTTGTAGTGACCACGTGTCAAGTTATGTTAATGACCCCTGGGACAAATCTGTAGAAACTCCCACCCAGAGTCAGATAGCTAGAGCCACATGGTCATATAGACTAGCAAACATTGTACCCATGTGTTAGACATCAATATAGTCTCTGACCAATACCTATCTCCAAGTATTTATATCATTATAGTTAGTACAGTTAGATAATACGAGTGAGTATCAAGTAATTACATATAGTTCGGTTAGCAAGCCTCAATCGGAATTATATATGTACATTACAGGGGGGGGAGGGGGGTACACGCACAGAAAATTGGGTGCACTCACCAAAAAATGGACGCATTTGTGCAATTTGTATTGGTCATTTTTGATGAACACTCCACAGATTTATGCTTACATGTACTTCGTCTGATTACATGTACATCAAATTCATTATTTCAAGACTTTTTCTCTATACTTGTTATTTTTAAGATTACACTTTCTTTAAACATGGCAGAAATTCTGCTACCCGTTTTGGTTGATGCCCGACACGGGTATCGAACTCAGACCCAGAGTTTCTCTCGTAATTTTTGTTTCATTCATCATTTATGCTACAATGTTTATGTTTTTTTGCTCTGCCACATTTTTTTATTAGAATTTAGATTATATTTCTTTCTTGCTAAGCTTCAATTTTTTTACTGTTTTTCAGTTCATGTTTTTGTATATGTTTAAATAAAGATAAAAGTTATAAATGTCTTTTCCCTTTTTTTTTGGTGACAGGAATAGGTCAAGTGAATGGTGTGTATTGTATGTTGTTGGTAAACGACGCCACCGTCAAGGGCGGAACAGTCTATCCCATAACATTAAAGAAACAACTCCGAGCTCAGGAAATTGCTGAAGAAAACCATTTACCTTGTGTGTATTCTGTAGACTCAGGTGGCGCCTATCTCCCACTGCAGGTATCACAGCATATCATTTATTCTGTTTATCATGTTTGATGGTACTATTTTGTTAAGTTGGAAACATGATATGGGGCATGTTCAGTCGATAAGGGGCATGTTCAAATCCAACTCAGTCTCAAGAAAAAAGTTGTGACGGATTTATAACTTGATCTGAGAATTTGGATAAAACATCAATCAAAATTCATAGCCAAACAAGGAATCAAGCAACGAGGAGGGCCTCAATCTGCAAAACGATAGTCCCTCAGTCCTACATATGTCCTTCTATGAATGGGTTGCAGGTTCAAGCAGTACATGTGTGACAGGCCTAACGAGACTTGTCGGCCCTGATTGTTGAGGGACCCGGCCTAGCGATAGGTCAATTGAATCGTCAGGAGTGTTTTTTCACCCTATACCCCTACATGTCTGTGGAAGAGTTGCCAAGTACTCGCCCAACATCGCTGGTTTCCCCAGACAAACAGCCCAGTTTGACCACTGGCTAACTTGGCAATGCAACCATATAAGTGAAATAATCTTGAGTACTGTGAGCGGTACCTGCGGCACTGATTGGGTATATCGTTCTTTTCTTATCTCATAAAAGGGAAACGTGATCAGATTCTCTGTGACTATCATAGGCGATACAATTCTGTCTGTTATTGTAGTTGCAAACACAAACAGTCATACAGCTTTTTAATCGCTGACCAGCTTCAGTTATAAATAATCTAAGAAATGAGTTGAAAAGGAAATTCAATAGAAAATATACCAAATAGGTTGAGATTATTTTTCATAAGCAAACTTTTATACTGTATTCATATTTTTTTCAGTCTGAAATATTCCCGGACAAAAATCATGGGGGTCGTGTGTTTTATAATCAGTGTATGTTCTCAGCCAAAGGAATTCCTCAGGTATTTACTCCTTCTCCTTGACCAATATACTTGTGCGTGACATGGAGGAATATTCACAGTAGACATTTGGTCCATGAAAATATGATTATGATTAATTAGAAGCTTAAAGTCCATAGTAGACCACGGCTTGAAAGATAGGCCGTATTTTATAGCATACTCCATATGCTGAATTTGACATTCTCCTTCTTCAAAAATGTATCATAGACATTTGGTTCACCCCATTTTTTTCGCCATTGACCGATCGAAATTGATCGAATATACAATAGATTTTGCTATCGGTCCACCGCTAACGTTGCACACTGAATATACACTGCTATAAGCATCGGGTGTTTATTCCTTTGCTCAACTGCTTCACGTCTAAGCCGGACTTGTTGATGCTCAATCAAGAAATCAGCCAATCATAATTGAGAATTCTGTGTTTCTTCTCTAAAAGCACATACCAGTTTTCAATGGCTAAAATTACTGTGTGACTTCAACTCCTATATAATAGAGAAAATTTGTTCTCCATGAAAATATTCAGTTTTGAAAGTGTTAAAGTAAGGCACTGTTGTATCAGCTGATCTCTTAATTGTCCCCCGGTTTCCTCCCTCAGTAAACCTGGCAACAACGCCATATAAGTGAAATAATCTTGAGTGCAGCATAAAACATCAATAAATCAATCAATGTTAATAGGCCGACCACTCTGGTTTACAAGTGAAGCACCAGGGGGGTATTTCATTAACAAGTTTAGAAGGCTAAACTGACCTAGCCGACTAGAATAGCACTGCTTTAACATTACTGCTTTAATAGTCGACTATCTGACCGTAGTCGGCTATATGTGGTTTATGAAATACCCCCCCTGGGCCCTGTCTTACAAAGCTGACGTAAGTTATGTCGGACATAAATCAGTGTTAAAGCTATAGGAACTTACGCCTTAGTCGCAACTGGTCCATGTTGTAGGCCTATGCACAACTTTACGCCAGCTTCGTAAGACCGGGCCCAGGTGAGTTGAATGGAAGAGAGAGATACAGGCTGCCGCTGCTAGCTGGTAGGAGTGTATGATCAATGTTAGAGACCAAGCACGACTTTATTATACAGTTTCTTTTTTTGATTGGTTGTTTTTAAGAGTTACAACAAGCTTATTCATATTAAAAATATTCAGTGTGAAAATTTGTATACAGGATTTGTTATTTGGCTGGTTTACGAAGTATATGTGTTGTATCACGGCAAATTTCAATGATTTCCGGGGCACCTTTGAGGGGAGTACCTGGCAACTCTTCCACATATGGTGATCGAGCCCTATGGTGATCGAGCCCTATGGTGATCGAGCCCTATGTGGAAGAGTTGCCAACTGCTCTTTGAAGGCCGTAAGTATCAAAAGGGCTTCAGACAAAATGACCCGGTTTCCTCCCCATTAAGCCTGGTGGCGTCACCATAGTAATCTTGAGTGTGGCATAAAACATTAATCAATCAATGCTGTTTTTATGTTTTAGGTTGCGATAGTTTGTGGGAACTGTACTGCCGGAGGAGCTTACATTCCGACCCTAGCTGATGAAGCCATTATTATACAGAAAGTTGGTCGTATATTCCTGGGTGGTCCACCCCTGGTAAAGGCAGCCACTGGAGAGGTGGTGGATGTGGATGATTTGGGAGGTGCTGTTCTTCACTCAACGTACGTCCAACAACCCTTTGATTTAATCATTTATTAAAATGCCATTAGCTGCTAATTATGTACAAAATTTCTTTACAACTAAAATTTCTCGGGAATGTACATTAAAGGGGCATGAGCTGCCAAAATGTTGATATTTTGACGTTAAAACAGAACGTTGAAATTATCGGCTATTTTTCTCTAAACATATAATTCAGTTGCTTTTTAGTGCTTCTTGTCTCGAGAATGTATGATAAAGTATTGTTTTGAACTAACTTTGGCTTAGAATGAATGAATGGTCGTCCCGGTTATTTAAATTTTGTTTACTTTTCGAACACGTTTTCGGTTCGTACAGGCCACCTACTGTATGGATTTTCCTCATTCCAACGCCAATCATTTAGTTTTTCGATGGCCTTCAAAGCCTTTTACTGTCGTAACGATAAAAAATTATGAAAAAAGTGTGAATTTTGGCAGCTCATGCCACTTATACTTATTTTTTAAAACTCATCCAACCCCTAATAAGTTCAGGTCAGGCAATTTGATGCCATTTGAATGATTTTTGTTGTCAAGATTCTTTCACTTATAAGGCAGTGTTGCCAGTTTTAACTGGGAAAAAATCAGGATCTTTGCCTGGTGGAAACCCCTGACCTTTGCCGGTTACCTGTCAACCGTCTCAACAAGGACGATCAAGTAGAAACCCACCTTTTGGTCTGAGTGGGATATGAACCTGCGTCGCATAGCTGGGAGGTCCGTGTTGAACTGAGGGACTATCACTCTAACCTACTGAGCCACTGAGACCTTCCCAACCGGACATAAGACCATAAGTAGAAAGGTCCGGTGGAAAATAAAGACTCAATCGTATTGTTTATAGTAGATTATAGATATTTCATTAGGTTGACGACTGACAGGAGCTAAGCCTTAGTCAGTAGAATTTTCTGGCATATTTTTTTTTGTCAGTAAAAAGAGCTGAAATCATCTGAATAAACCCTACAAAGAGTAAAAACTAGCTGTCAAATGGCCTTTTCGATGCTCCAGTCCATTGCCATAAAGAACACTACCTCCTTGACAAGTTTAGAAATTTTGAGACGACCAACTTGAAATATGTTTCAACTTTATCGTGTTTTTGTTTTCGACCGTAGAGTGAGTGGCTGTACAGATTATTACACAGAAGTTGAAGAAGAAGCCTGTTCCATTTGCCGAGATGTGGTAGCCTCATACAATATACCTGACTCCCCTCAACCACTAGAGTGGGATGATCCTGAGTATGATCCCAATGATTTGATTGGTTTAGTACCAGATAGCTCAATTGACTATAATCCTCACAAGGTAAGTCCAGGATTTCTTTCACAGTACATGATAATGACTATTGGCATAGGCGGTTTTTACTCTGAGTATCTTCTTTGTGAATCATTAATTATAGGCTTATTTCATTTTGGGTGACTCTTAAAATTAGTGGAAAAACAAGAATAATTTAATTGTAGAAGTTTGGACGAAGGCTTACGGATCAATTTTCCGCAAAAAGTGTACAATAAAAGAGTCTTGACACATTGAGCCCTTTATTACATTTGGTAGCTACATGTATATGACCCTTTTGCTATTTCACAAGTATTTTTTACTACTGGTTTACTGTGTTAAACTAATGAGTGGAACTACTGGACTTTTGTTTCCATTTGTTTCATAAATTAGATGTAAATTGCCATTCTCCAAATGTTTTATTTAGATTATTGCCCGATTGGTAGATGGGAGTCGTTTTCATGAATTCAAGGCTCTGTATGGGCATTCTCTGATCACAGGGTTTACTTATCTTCAAGGGTAAGAAACTTACCACATCAATCAATATCAAGAAACTTAATTTACCATATATTCATCCTACCTATTTATGTGAAACTCTATCTGCATTATACATCTTTAACATGCAAAAATGTCATTACGTTATTCATCCATGTCCGACTGGACATCATTTAGTCGTCTATCACGTTCCCATTTAATGCTCAATGTTTTTTGCAATACTAGATTTACTCTGACTTAAACTGTAGACAGTTTGATTTTAAATGTCTATGAAACAGAATTAGTAAAAGGAAATTGTTTGTCTAGTCTACAGCTAATTTTCACAACAATAAATAGCATCATTCGTAATTAAGTGGCAGGTCACTGGGGGGGGGGGGGGGGGGGGTGTCTTCTGTCACTGCTGTCTGCCAGGGAAATATTTCTACCAAAGGGGAAATTACTTTAACCTCATATCTTCTACAGTTATCTGGTGGGAGTGGTTGCAAACAAAGGGGAGATAACTGGAGATGATGCTCTAAAGGGAGCTCACTTTGTTCAGATGTGTTCAGAGAGGTCCATACCGTTGGTGTTTTTGCAGAACTCCTGTACAAACTTGGGACAAAATGAAGAACCCTCTGGTAGATATTTGATAAACCATTAAAAGAGATTTTTTATTTTCAGTAACTTGTAGACTTGTGATGAATAATAATCAAATATTTTTATGCAGCTCTATTTAACTGTGTTTGTGGTGGCTCAGTCAGAGCGATAGTATCTCAAGTCTCCCATTGATGGGTCGCGGGTTCCAATCCCATTTAGTCCAAAAAGATGTGTGTGCTTTGGGAAATTGCCCTATGTGAGAAAGGCAAAGAGCCCGCTTCCAACATTCCTCTCCCGTTAAAACTGGCAACGCCACCATAGAGGTGAAATGTTCTTGAATTCGGCAAAAAACTTTATCAATAGCTCATTTACTTAATTTTTTATTACTGCCTCTTTTTCTTTCATTGTAAGATCTGTAAAAAACTTCTTGTACTTATTGAACTTATATTTTGTATATGAATTTTATGCGAGGAGCTTCTCGATGCTCAATAGACCCTTTCGGCTTAGAATGACGTTTTTATGACGTTCCAATTCTATGGCATTGACGTCATTTCTCTATCGCAGTCGCTGGGATACCCCTCTTTTGCATTGGGTCATAGACGAAATGAGCACAATTCCGACGTCTGCTCAAGCGTCAATCCATTAGCCGAAAGGGTCTTTTAAAAGTTAAATGGTTGTCTATATTACAACATAACATAATTATTAACGGTGTTATATATAGACACTAAAACACACAGGCACAGGGAAAACTTCTTGACTAAAATATCCTTGGAGACAAGTTTCTAATTATCAATGTTTTAAGTTGTCTTTTTGTAGGAGAATTGTTAGGTGAGACTGTAAAGAACCATGCTAAAATGTTATCAGCTGTGGCTCTAGCCTCCGTACCAAAGATGACTGTGATAGTAGGAGGCAGTTGGGGGATCAACAACTACCTTATGGTCAGTCTGTTATTACGTCAGCAACAGTTGTAAAACTTGGGGCTCTTTCACAAACTGAAAAAGGGGTAAGGTCCCTATGTAGCTCAAATGTTTAAAGGCCATAGATCATCAAGCGGCCAGAAATCTTCTATCAATGGGATTTGTGTGCGAATTCCACACAGTCAGTCTCAGAAAATACGACAAAATTTTGGACTGCTTGATGATCATTGTCAAATGGTAACCAGGTACCGGCTGAAGATTTGGGGTTCTATCTGAACACAGGCCTCGGTGCCCTGGTTAAATTTGAGCCCTGTGAACACAGAGCAAACTTCCTGTTTAAGCCGTAAAGGAAACCTAGATATTTATGATCAACCTCGATCACGATGTGGGGTTTCTTCCCTGGCAGTGCCATCCTATCAGTGATATAATCTTGAGTATAGTGTTAAAAGAAATGAGTGAATCCTGATATAATCTTGAGTATGGTGTTAAAAGAAATCAGTAAATCCTGATATAATCTTGAGTATGATGTTAAAAGAAATCAGTAAATCCTGATATAATCTTGAGTATGATGTTAAAAGAAATGAGTGAATCCTGATATAATCTTGAGTATCGTGTTAAAAGTCAGAAATGAGTGGATCCTGATATTTGTGTAGATTATCTCTGACAACGATATTGATATTCAAATTCTTACAGATTCCACATTTAATTTTGTTTTTCTTTAAAATTGAGAAATATTGTTTTTCTAGTCTGACATATCTGACTATGTGCATTTTACTGTATTAGACATGCTGGTTTAGTTTCTGAGTGGGTTCTCCCATTGATGCCTCATGTAGAAGAGTTGCCACATACTGGACGGAGGCTGGGATTCGCTTCGGGCAAAGGGCTCGCTCTCTCCCCCACTTAAAGTGGCATGAGCTGCCAAAATGTTGATATTTTGATGTAAAAACAGAATGTTGAAATTATCGGCTATTTTTCTCAAGGCGTATAATTCAGAAGCTTTTTAGTGCTTACAGTCTCTTGAATGTACGATAAAGTATTGTTTTGAACTAACTTTGGCTTAGAATGAATGAATGGTCGA
This sequence comes from Lepidochitona cinerea, assembly GCA_963971465.1. Classification (NCBI taxonomy): domain Eukaryota; kingdom Metazoa; phylum Mollusca; class Polyplacophora; order Chitonida; family Tonicellidae; genus Lepidochitona; species Lepidochitona cinerea. The sequence continues at coordinate 2,367,081 of OZ020556.1, read as the reverse complement.
CCCGGTTATTTAAATTTTGTTTACTTTCCGAACACGTTTTTGGTTCGTACAGGCCACATACTGTATGGATTTTCCTCATCCCAACGCCAATCATTTAGTTTTTCGATGGCATTCAAAGCCTCTTACTGTCGTGACGATCAGTAATTATGGAAAAAGTGTGAATTTTGGCAGCTCATGCCACTTTAACCTGGCAAGGTCTCCATATAAGTGAAATAATCTTGAGTGTGGCTTAAAACGTCAATCTATCAATCAATTACAAATTCTCAAGTACTAAAGTTTTATTTCAGGCTGGCAGATGTATGAGTCCAAATTTTGTATTTTTGTGGCCCTCCGCTCAAATTGGTGCTCAAAAACCAGAAGTACTAATGGAGCTTGAGTTAGAGGTAAGTTGAACGTAAGATTTTGTCTATGGCCTGATTTATAGAGATTTTGTTTCAACCAATACAATTGGTTTTCAAATAATGGGTTTTCCAAGGCCAAGGTTTTTATGACTGGATTAACAGCACAATAATTTTTTGTTCATTATATTGGTGTCTGGGTGGGGGTTATTGTGGAGAAAACCAGACTTCATGTTCTACTGATATCTGGTAACTGTCTCGTCAAGCTCAGTCTACAGAGCAATTGTCTGTCACACTGTCTCGTCAAGCTCAGTTTACAGAGCAATTGTCTGTCACACTGTCTCATCAAGCTCAGTCTACAGAGCAATTGTCTGTCACACTGTCTCATCAAGCTCAGTCTGCAGAGCAATTGTCTGTCACACTGTCTCATCAAGCTCAGTCTGCAGAGCAATTGTCTGTCACGCTGTCTCATCAAGCTCAGTCTACAGAGCAATTGTCTGTCACACTGTCTCATCAAGCTCAGTCTGCAAAGCAATTGTCTGTCACACTGGCTCGCCAAGCTCAATCTGTAGAGCAATTGCCTGTCACACTATCTTGTCAAGCTCAGTCTGCAGAGCAATTGTCTGTCACACTGCCTTGTCAAGCTCAGTCTGCAGAGCAATTGTCTGTCACACTGCCTTGTCAAGCTCAGTCTGCAGAGCAATTGTCTGTCACACTGCCTTGCCAAGCTCAGTCTGCAGAGCAATTGTCTGTCACACTGCCTAGTCAAGCTCAGTCTGCAGAGTAATTGTATGTCACACTGTCTTGTCAAGCTAAATCTGCAGAGCAATTGTCTGTCACACTGCCTCGCCAAGCTCAGTCTGCAGAGCAAGTGTCTGTCACACTGTATCACCAAGCTCAGTCTACAGAGCAATTGTCTGTCACACTGTCTCGCCAAGCTCAGTCTGCAGAGCAAGTGTCTGTCACACTGTCTCGCCAAGCACAGTCTACAGAGCAATTGTCTGTCACACTGTCTCGCCAAGCTCAGTCTGCAGAGCAAGTGTCTGTCACACTGTATCACCAAGCTCAGTCTACAGAGCAATTGTCTGTCACACTGTCTCGCCAAGCTCAGTCTGCAGAGCAATTGACTCTACGCAGACTCCGCCCCTCAAGAGCGAATGGACCAATCAGCTTGCTAGAATTACCGACCTCGGACAAACAAGAACGAAAAATCGCGATTGACTAATACTCGAAGGCACATGGATTTCACTCGCTGTAAACAATATTTCCACCAGTACATCGTGCACATATATTCCCCAGACAGTTTTATTATACAGTGATGCGCTTCTGGAGAACTGCAGACAGAAAGTTATTGGTAAGAATTGTGCGGAGTTCAACCAACATCCACACTAGTGGCCTTGTTTCGTCTCAATGTTTGTCTTAGGTGACCTCATTAGCATAAGTAGGCGGAGTGCTGCGTAAGGTCAATTGTCTAGCACACTGCCTAGTCAAGTTCAGTCTGCGGAGCAATTGTCTGTCACACTGCCCAGTCAAGCATTTGTTAATATGATTCATAATTGTCAATGAGATTATGGTATCATCTCCGAGAGGACGGCAGTCCGGCATCCGTATTCCCTTCCGCTCTATAACTTCCAAAGTTTTGATTCCATCTTGACAATTTTTTTTAGTATATACCTTATGGGTAGAAGGTGTGTCGGGAACTATTTTTGACATCACTCAATACATGATATGGCAGTTATATAGGATTATGTAATATTCCCTTCCGCCCCATAACTTCCAAAGTTTTGATACCATCTTAAAAGAAATTTCTGAGTATATTTCTTATGGGTAGAAGGTGTGTTGCAAACTATTTTTGACATCATACATTGCGTAATATGGCAGCCATATTGGGTTATGTAATATTTACTTTTTCTCTCCATAACTTTAACGAATAGGATCCGATGTTTTCAAATCTTTCATGTTACATACCATATTAACAGACAGTGTGTCAAAAATTGTTTATGATATCAACTATTGCAAATTATTGGATTATGTATATTCCCTTTTATTCTTACTTTCATTTTCATGAAAATAACCTTTGAATTATAAAATGGCTTCTACTTGTCCGATTCTCATCAAAAAAGGATATTTTCAAACTGCAATAATATTTCTAAATTGATTAAAACTATTCTTAAATCAATATATAACATTTTAATCAAATTAATTAAAGTTTTATCTACAGACAAAGAGATAAGTAACTCAGCCTTGTTCTATTTACCATGTAAATACACTTAACTCTTATCACCAGTGGTGAGACCTTTATTGCCTTCTCTACCACATGGCCTCCATAAAATTAAATGTAGGCTTTGTATTAATGTTTGCCTTTTCATAGCCATGCTCAACTGTTATATATTTTTTTGTAGCCAAATAATTTAGATAAATGATGTTATGAGAAAAATTTTCAAATCTACTTGAAGTGGTGTGAGCTGCGAAATTGCCAATTAATTACATTTGTTTAAGTATGATTAATAAATTATAAACTGTCTTTTAACACTAAAACATTTTAGTCCAACCTATATTGACAACAAACAATGTTTAACATCACGATTTAACAGCAGCGAGAATTGATGACTTGTACCGAGTACAAATCGAGTTAATAATCGTTGATCCAAATAGCCCATTTTAAATTTGATATAGATGGATTTTAAAGGTTTTAGTGGTAAGATTTCATTTTGTTGACATTACATCACATTTTACCAAGCTTCAACTTCCTTCCTCTGAATTTTGAAAATTAAATTCAAATAAATATGGAAGGATTTGTTTTGGTATGGCCGCAGTTACTGTGCCTGTACGGGCATATTTTGGGTTTCCTGAAACTCATGTTAATGTATTTTTCTTCCTTCTTTGTTCAGACTTGTTTGGAAGACCTTAGTGAGGATGCGAAAAGTAAACTTTCTGAAAAATTGAACAAGGAAACATCAGCCTTGTATTCGTCTAGCAGAGTTTGGGATGATGGAATAATTTTACCTCAAGACACCAGACAGGTAACGTAGGCGATTCATCCTCAAATATAAATATGCCAAAAGTGACATTCGATTTTCCAAAAGTGACATTCGCTTTGCCAAAAGTGACATTAGCTGTGCCAAAAGTGACATTAGCTGTGCCAAAAGTGACATTAGCTGTGCCAAAAGTGACATTCGATTTTCCAAAAGTGACATTCGCTTTGCCAAAAGTGACATTAGCTGTGCCAAAAGTGACATTCGCTGTGCCAAAAGTGACATTCGATTTTCCAAAAGTGACATTCGCTTTGCCAAAAGTGACATTAGCTGTGCCAGAAGTGACATTCGCTTTGCCAAAAGTGACATTCGCTTTGCCAAAAGTGACATTCGCTACCAAAGTCTTGATATTTTATCATTTTGAACAAAGGGCAAAGTCTGAGCTTTTTAAAAGAAAAGAAAACGCACAGAGTGATCGCAGCTGGCCATACATATCGGGTAATGCACTTTAGTGCCATACCAATTATAAAGGGATATTTGCACCAATAAAGAGTCAAACGGCATATAGCTATAAATCGGATAAGGGATGCCATTCTCGCTTCTACAAAATACGCGCCTGACGTATAAGGGCTGACAGTCCGGTGCTTTACTATGACAATTTGTATATCTCATTTTTTATATGCTCATCAAATTCAGTATTTCATTACTTGGCGTATAAAACCAAATCCAGTTGTGTACTATGTAGTGTAAACGTGTGTCATGAACAGTAGAATTAATTTCAAAAACACCTCAACTATGAAATATGGTAATTAAATGTATTTTTACTTTTCGAGGGCATTGTGCAGTTGATTAGGCTATATTGATTTTATGCCGCCCTCAAGATTATTTAGTGTGGGGGGAGGGGGGGGGGGCAGTGTGGCAGAACTATTCTCTTAGTGCAGCCCTTCCACATAAGGCAATTAAGTGAGAAACCCACTAAGAAGTTTTTCATTTATTCCTTTGTATTGAGAGCGGATTCGATCCCGCTGCGCATCTTGCTAAGCTTGTATCAAACTAAGATTGCTTTTATTAACTTACCCTTTTTTTTTAAAAATGAAATGTTTATCTGGGGCCAGTTGCACAAAGGTGTATTAAGCTTAAGTCCAACATATCTTGGCGACGGCATAATCAAGCTCATTTGTTATCTATTTAAGCCTGACTTTAGCTTATTAGAGCTTTGTGCAATAGGCCCCTGGGCCTAGTTTCACAAAGCGATCTTAGCTAAGTGTGATCTTAACTACCATGGTAACCAATGCTAAAGGTATACGTTGCCATTGGTAATTAAGATCACCTTAAGCTAAGATCGCTTTGTGAAACTGGGCCCTGTTGTATAATGAATAAAGTCCACAAAAAATATTATTCTGGTTTTCAGGTTCTTGGCCAGTGTTTACGAATCATGTCCCAGAAAAAGGTAACGGAGAGAAGAGATGCAGGCGTTATTAGAATGTAAACACATGGATATTCTCAGTTTTTATACGGGCCTCATTCAGGAGAGCTTTGGAGTCATTTCTACTAGGTGGTCTGATTTGATCATCTTCTGCAGCTGTACAGTGTACGTGTCTCTCATCTCAACACAAGCCTTTCAATGATAGGTTGCTGGTTCCAATCCCACATAGTGGGATGGTTGCCAGTTACCAACGGAAGGTCGTGGGTTTCCTCCGGGCATAGAGCCCGGTTTCCTCCCACAATAAAACTGGCAACGCCGCCATATAAGTGAAATAATCTTGAGCGCGGCGTAAAACACCAATCAATCAATCAACCAATCCCACATAGTCTAATTAATAAATTAAAAATACAAATTGGGTACTTTTCTTGATGAAACTACTACTAATAAAAAAATCTGATTAGTTTCAGCTAATTTCCCCATGGCATTAGATACAAATGGTGGACTAAATGCTTGCCTGTAACACACATCACTAATCTCAAATTGTCCGTTTAATCAATATTGTAGTATGACATCACATATATTGACACATAAGAAACCATGTTCATCATGGTTTATGGTTAACAGTGATCAACATTTAATAATATGACAGAAACTCAAGATAATCTCTCGGTCGCTAAAGCCTAGCTCACATGGGGGATTATAGCTGCGCCCTCGGTCACTTGTGGCAGGCAGCATACAGAAAATTTTAGAGCACAAGGTATCCTTTTCCACTCTCATACATGTGTGCCATGCGACTTCTAGTACCCACGTGACAAAAAATGCCGCCATGATGTTATCATGTTTCCAATCGCATGTCCCTGTAAACTAATTCTATGTTCCAGCTGCGCCTTTATCACAGGCTGTCCGCACACAGTGTGCCATCAACCACTCGTGGCACAGAATATCAAACACGATAGATATTTTCCACAACGCCACTTGTGGCCAAAATCACACCAAAAGTTTGCCGCACATGGTGGAAAAGGCTGCGCTGCCTACCACGAGTGACCGAGGGCGCAGCTATAATTCCCCTAGTTTTGAGATTACAGCCACATTCTACCAAAGAAACTTTGTTCTTGTCCAGCCAGCCACCAACTGAAGAAATGAATTTCACATATCAAGTTTGCGCTCCGTTTACAAGCAGCCTCACTTTCTGATAGTGTTCTATGGTGGTCGCCAAGATCAGTTCACTGATCTCTTGTTTACATATTACAATAGGGCCCTCTATTATTATTTTGCCTGTTTGATCATTTCATCAATTTGAATTATTTTTCACTTGCCAAAGGTACTTGCCGAAGGTCAAGGGTTTCCCCCGGGCAATGAGCCTGGTTTCCTCCCCCACTAAATCTGGCAACGCCGCCATCTAAGTGAAATAATACTGAGTGCGGCGTAAAACATCAATCAATCAATCAGTCAATTTTAATTATGCAGCTAGTTATCAGTAAATACCAATCAGTTGTTGATTATTATCTGTCATTTATTAATGAATTTCTAATCCACTCCATAGACCTCTGTCTCAACACAATGCTTCATATGACGTATAATAGATAGTACTTCTATTTGTTTATTTGTCCATCAATTTGTTAATCAAGTGTATAACACTAGACCTACGCACAACGTTTCGATTACGGTCGGCTACTGGGCCCTGTTTCACAAAGCGGCGTAGATGTATTTTTTGCGTAACTTTCTTATTAACGTATCTCTACAGTATGGGTTGCTATGGCAGTTACGTAAAAACTTACGCTACGCCGCTTTGTGAAACAGGCTCCTGGACACTACAATACTAACCGACGTCACGGCGACAACACTGTCTGCTATCATTTGCCCCTGATGAATCGTGAACGAATGACGATTCCAGTCAAGTTACTTCTTCGGTTTCCAGTGATCCAAAGTCAAAATAGTCTTTACCTCTCCTTCTGTACCCTGAATAAATTAACGACAATCAATCAATGTAATCCCTGAATAAATTATTTCTTATGAACAAATCTAAATGTTGATGTTTCAGTTTCTTGATGCATGTTTGTTGTCATTCATGCTTTATCTTTCTTTGTAATAAGATTCCTCGATATTGGCATTGTGGACTGTATTTTAGAATGAGGTGTGACAGTGGGGGGGGGGGATACTATAGGCATTGTGGACTGTATTTTAGAATGAGATTTGACAGTGAGGGGATAATATTGGCATTGTGGACTGTATTTTTGGAATGAGGTGTGACAGTGAGGGGATAATATTGGCATTGTGGACTGTATTTTAGAATGAGATGTGGCAGTGGGGGGATAATATTGGCATTGTGGACTGTATTTTAGAATGAGATGTGACAGTGAGGGGATAATATTGGCATTATGGACTGTATTTTAGAATGAGGTGTGACAGTGGGGGGATAATATTGGCATTCTGGACTGTATTTTAGAATGAGATGTGACAGTGGGGGGATAATATTGGCATTGTGGTTTGTATTTTAGAATGAGATGTGGCAGTGGGGGATAATATTGGCATTGTGGACTGTATTTAAAAATGAGATGTGACAGTGGGGGGATAATATTGGCATTGTGGACTGTATTTTAGAATGAGATGTGGCAGTGGAGAAAGGGATAATATTGGCATTGTGGACTGTATTTTAGAATGAGATGTGGCATTGTGGGGATAATATTGGCATTGTGGACTGTATTTTAGAATGAGATGTGGCATTGTGGGGATAATATTGGCATTGTGGACTGTATTTTAGAATGAGATGTGGCAGTGGGGGATAATATTGGCATTGTGGACTGTATTTTAGAATGACATGTGGCAGTGGGGGATAATATTGGCATTGTGGACTGTATTTTAGAATGAGATGTGGCAGTGGAGAAGGGGATAATATTGGCATTGTGGACTGTATTTTAGAATGAGATGTGGCATTGTGGGGATAATATTGGCATTGTGGACTGTATTTTAGAATGAGATGTGGCAGTGGGGGATAATATTGGCATTGTGGACTGTATTTTAGAATGAGATGTGGCAAAAGGGGGAGGGGATAATATTGGCATTGTGGACAGTACTTTAGAACGAGATGTGGCAAAAGGGGTATAATATTGGCATTGTGGACAGTATTTTAGAACGAGATGTGGCCAAAGGGGAATAATATTGGCATTGTGACCTGTATTTTAGAATGAGATGTGGCACAAGGGGGAATAATATTGGCATTGTGGACTGTATTTTAGAATGAGATGTGGCAAAAGGGGGAGGGGATAATATTGGCATTGTGGACAGTATTTTAGAACGAGATGTGTCAAAAGGGGGGATAATATTGGCATTGTGGACAGTATTTTAGAACGAGATGTGGCAAAAGGGGGAATAATATTGGCATTGTGGACTGTATTTTAGAATGAGATGTGGCAAGAGGGGGAATAATATTGGCATTGTGGACAGTATTTTAGAATGAGATGTGGCAAAAGGGGGAGGGGATAATATTGGCATTGTGGACAGTGTTTTAGAACGAGATGTGGCAAAAGGGGGGATAATATTGGCATTGTGGACAGTATTTTAGAACGAGATGTGGCAAAAGGGGGAATAATATTGGCATTGTGGACTGTATTTTAGAATGAGATGTGGCTGTGGGGGGGGGGGGGGTAATATAGGCATTGTGGACTGTATTTTAGAATGAGATGTGAGAGGGGTGGATAATATTGGCATTGTGGACTGTATTTTATAATGAGATGTGGAGGTGGGTGGATAATATTGGCATTGTAGACTCTATTTTAGAATGTGATGTGGAGGTGGGGAGGGATAATATAGGCATTGTGGACTGTATTTTAGAATGAGATGTGGAGGTGGGTGGATAATATTGGCATTGTGGACTGTATTTTAGAATGAGATGTGGCTGTGGGGGGATAATATTGGCATTGTGGACTGTATTTTAGAATGAGATGTGGCAAAAGGGGGAGGGGATAATATTGGCATTGTGGACAGTGTTTTAGAACGAGATGTGGCAAAAGGGGGGATAATATTGGCATTGTGGACAGTATTTTAGACCGAGATGTGGCAAAAGGGGGAATAATATTGGCATTGTGGACTGTATTTTAGAATGAGATGTGGCTGTGGGGGGGGGGGGGGGGGGTAATATAGGCATTGTAAACTGTATTTTAGAATGAGATGTGACAGGGGTGGATAATATTGGCATTGTGGACTGTATTTTAGAATGAGATGTGAAGGTGGGTGGATAATATTGGCATTGTAGACTGTATTTTAGAATGTGATGTGGAGGTGGGGGGGGGGGATAATATAGGCATCGTGGACTGTATTTTAGAATGAGATGTGGCTGTGGGGGGATAATATTGGCATTGTGGACTGTATTTTAGAATGAGATGTGGCAAAAGGGGGGATAATATTGGCATTGTGGAAAGTATTTTAGAACGAGATGTGGCAAAAGGGGGGATAATATTGGCATTGTGGACAGTATTTTAGAACGAGATGTGGCAAAAGGGGGAATAATATTGGCATTGTAGACTGTATTTTAGAATGAGATGTGGCAAGAGGGGGAATAATATTGGCATTGTGGACAGTATTTTAGAACGAGATGTGGCAAAAGGGGTAGGGGATAATATTGGCATCATAGGGGTGGGGGGGGGGTAATATAGACATTGTGGACTGTATTTTAAAATGAGATGTGGCAAAAGGGGTAGGGGATAATATTGGCATCATAGGGGTGAGGGGGGGGGGGGTAATATAGGCATTGTGGACTGTATTTTAGAATGAGATGTGACAGGGGTGGATAATATTGGCATTGTGGACTGTATTTTAGAATGAGATGTGGAGGTGGGTGGATAATATTGGCATTGTAGACTGTATTTTAGAATGTGATGTGGAGGTGGGGGGGGGGGGATAATATAAGCATTGTGGACTGTATTTTAGAATGAGATGTGGAGGTGGGTGGATAATATTGGCATTGTGGACTGTATTTTAGAATGAGATGTGGCTGTGGGGGATAATATTGGCATTGTGGACTGTATTTTAGAATGAGATGTGGCTTTGGGCGATAATATTGGCATTGTGGACTGTATTTTAGAATGAGATGTGGCTGTAGGGGATAATATTGGCATTGTGGACTGTATTTTAGGATGAGATGTGACAGTGGAGAGGGGGATAATATTGGCATTGTGGACTGTATTTTAGAAGGAGATGTGGCAAAAGGGGTAGGGGATAATATTGGCATTGTGGACTGTATTTTAGAATGAGAGGTGGGGGGGGGATAATATTGGCATTGTGGACTGTATTTAAAAATGAGATGTGGCAAAAGGCGGAGGGGATAATATTGGCATTGTGGACTGTATTTTAGAATGAGGTGTGACGGTGAGGGGATAATATTGGGTTTGTGGACTGTATTTTAGAATGAGATGTGGCAGTGGAGAAGGAGATAATATTGGCATTGTGGACTGTATTTTAGAATGAGGTGTGACAGTGAGGGGATAATATTGGGTTTGTGGACTGTATTTTAGAATGAGATGTGGCAGTGGAAAAGGAGATAATATTGGCATTGTGGACTGTATTTTAGAATGAGATGTGGCAGTGGAGAGGAGATAATATTGGCATTGTGGACTGTATTTTAGAATGAGATGTGGAGAGGTGGGGGGGATAATATTGGCATTGTGGACTGTATTTTAGAATGAGACGTGACAGTGGAGAAGGGATAATATTGGCATTATGGGCAGTATTTTAGAATGAGATGTGACAGTGGAGAGGGGATAATATTGGCATTGTGGACTGTATTTTAGAATGAGGTGTGACAGTGAGGGGATAATATTGGCATTGTGGACTGTATTTTAGAATGAAATGTGACAGTGGAGAAGGGGATACTATTGGCATTGTGGACTGTATTTTAGAATGAAATGTGACAGTGGGGGGATAATATTGGCATTGTGGACAGTATTTTAGAATGAGATGTGACAGTGGAGAGGGGATAATATTGGCATTGTGGACTGTATTTTAGAATGAAATGTGACAGTGGGGGGATAATATTGGCATTGTGGACTGTATTTTAGAATGAAATGTGACAGTGGGGGGATAATATTGGCATTGTGGACTGTATTTTAGAATGAAATGTGACAGTGGGGGGATAATATTGGCATTGTGGACTGTATTTTAGAATGAGATGTGACAGTGGAGAGGGGATAATATTGGCATTGTGGACTGTATTTTAGAATGAAATGTGACAGTGGAGAGGGGATAATATTGGCATTGTGGACTGTATTTTAGAATGAAATGTGACAGTGGGGGGATAATATTGGCATTGTGGACTGTATTTTAGAATGAAATGTGACAGTGGGGGGATAATATTGGCATTGTGGACTGTATTTTAGAATGAGATGTGACAGTGGAGAGGGGATAATATTGGCATTGTGGACTGTATTTTAGAATGAGATGTGACAGTGGAGAGGGGATAATATTGGCATTGTGGACTGTATTTTAGAATGAGATGTGACAGTGGAGAGGGGATAATATTGGCATTGTGGACTGTATTTTAGAATGAGATGTGACAGTGGAGAGGGGATAATATTGGCATTGTGGACTGTATTTTAGAATGAGATGTGACAGTGGAGAGGGGATAATATTGGCATTGTGGACTGTATTTTAGAATGAAATGTGACAGTGGAGAAGGGGATACTATTGGCATTGTGGACTGTATTTTAGAATGAGGTGTGACAGTGGAGAGGGGATAATATTGGCATTGTGGACTGTATTTTAGAATGAAATGTGACAGTGGAGAAGGGGATACTATTGGCATTGTGGACTGTATTTTAGAATGAAATGTGACAGTGGAGAGGGGATAATATTGACATTGTGGACTGTATTTTAGAATGAAATGTGACAGTGGAGAGGGGATAATATTGACATTGTGGACTGTATTTTAGAATGAGATGTGACAGTGGAGAGGGGATAATATTGACATTGTGGACTGTATTTTAGAATGAAATGTGACAGTGGAGAAGGGGATACTATTGGCATTGTGGACTGTATTTTAGAATGAGATGTGACAGTGGGGGATAATATTGGCATTGTGGACTGTATTTTAGAATGAAATGTGACAGTGGAGAGGGGATAATATTGGCATTGTGGACTGTATTTTAGAATGAGATGTGGAGGTGGGTGGATAATATTGACATTGTGGACCGTATTTTAGAATGAGATGTGGAGGTGGGTGGATAATATTGACATTGTGGACCGTATTTTAGAATGAGATGTGGAGGTGGGTGGATAATATTGACATTGTGGACCGTATTTTAGAATGAGATGTGGAGGTGGGTGGATAATATTGACATTGTGGACTGTATTTTAGAATGAGATGTGACAGTGGAGAGGGGATAATATTGACATTGTGGACTGTATTTTAGAATGAAATGTGACAGTGGAGAAGGGGATACTATTGGCATTGTGGACTGTATTTTAGAATGAGATGTGACAGTGGGGGATAATATTGGCATTGTGGACTGTATTTTAGAATGAGATGTGACAGTGGAGAGGGGATAATATTGACATTGTGGACTGTATTTTAGAATGAAATGTGACAGTGGAGAGGGGATAATATTGGCATTGTGGACTGTATTTTAGAATGAGATGTGGAGGTGGGTGGATAATATTGACATTGTGGACCGTATTTTAGAATGAGATGTGGAGGTGGGTGGATAATATTGACATTGTGGACAGTATTTTAGAATGAGATGTGGCAGTGGAGAGGGGATAATATTGGCATTGTGGACTGTATTTTAGAATGAAATGTGACAGTGGAGAGGGGATAATATTGGCATTGTGGATTGTATTTTAGAATGAGATGTGGAGAGGGGATAATATTGGCAATGTGGACCGTATTTTAGAATGAGACGTGACAGTGGAGAGGGGATAATATTGGCATTGTGGACTGTATTTTAGAATGAGGTGTGACAGTGAGGGGATAATATTGGCATTGTGGACTGTATTTTAGAATGAGATGTGACAGTGGAGAGGGGATAATATTGGCATTGTGGACTGTATTTTAGAATGAAATGTGACAGTGGAGAAGGGGATACTATTGGCATTGTGGACTGTATTTTAGAATGAGGTGTGACAGTGGAGAGGGGATAATATTGGCATTGTGGACTGTATTTTAGAATGAAATGTGACAGTGGAGAAGGGGATACTATTGGCATTGTGGACTGTATTTTAGAATGAAATGTGACAGTGGATAGGGGATAATATTGACATTGTGGACTGTATTTTAGAATGAAATGTGACAGTGGAGAGGGGATAATATTGACATTGTGGACTGTATTTTAGAATGAGATGTGACAGTGGAGAGGGGATAATATTGACATTGTGGACTGTATTTTAGAATGAAATGTGACAGTGGAGAAGGGGATACTATTGGCATTGTGGACTGTATTTTAGAATGAGATGTGACAGTGGGGGATAATATTGGCATTGTGGACTGTATTTTAGAATGAAATGTGACAGTGGAGAGGGGATAATATTGGCATTGTGGACTGTATTTTAGAATGAGATGTGGAGGTGGGTGGATAATATTGACATTGTGGACCGTATTTTAGAATGAGATGTGGAGGTGGGTGGATAATATTGACATTGTGGACCGTATTTTAGAATGAGATGTGGAGGTGGGTGGATAATATTGACATTGTGGACCGTATTTTAGAATGAGATGTGGAGGTGGGTGGATAATATTGACATTGTGGACTGTATTTTAGAATGAGATGTGACAGTGGAGAGGGGATAATATTGACATTGTGGACTGTATTTTAGAATGAAATGTGACAGTGGAGAAGGGGATACTATTGGCATTGTGGACTGTATTTTAGAATGAGATGTGACAGTGGGGGATAATATTGGCATTGTGGACTGTATTTTAGAATGAGATGTGACAGTGGAGAGGGGATAATATTGACATTGTGGACTGTATTTTAGAATGAAATGTGACAGTGGAGAGGGGATAATATTGGCATTGTGGACTGTATTTTAGAATGAGATGTGGAGGTGGGTGGATAATATTGACATTGTGGACCGTATTTTAGAATGAGATGTGGAGGTGGGTGGATAATATTGACATTGTGGACAGTATTTTAGAATGAGATGTGGCAGTGGAGAGGGGATAATATTGGCATTGTGGACTGTATTTTAGAATGAAATGTGACAGTGGAGAGGGGATAATATTGGCATTGTGGATTGTATTTTAGAATGAGATGTGGAGAGGGGATAATATTGGCATTGTGGACCGTATTTTAGAATGAGATGTGGAGGTGGGTGGATAATATTGACATTGTGGACCGTATTTTAGAATGAGATGTGGAGGTGGGTGGATAATATTGACATTGTGGACAGTATTTTAGAATGAGATGTGGCAGTGGAGAGGGGATAATATTGGCATTGTGGACTGTATTTTAGAATGAGATGTGACAGTGGAGAAGGGGATACTATTGGCATTGTGGACTGTATTTTAGAATGAAATGTGACAGTGGGGGGATAATATTGGCAATGTGGACTGTATTTTAGAATGAGACGTGACAGTGGAGAGGGGATAATATTGGCATTGTGGACTGTATTTTAGAATGAGGTGTGACAGTGAGGGGATAATATTGGCATTGTGGACAGTATTTTAGAATGAGATTTGACAGTGGGGGGATAATATTGGCATTGTGGACAGTATTTTAGAATGAGATTTGACAGTGGGGGGATAATATTGGCATTGTGTACTGTATTTTAGAATGAGATGTGACAGTGGAGAGGGGATAATATTGGCATTGTGGACTGTATTTTAGAATGAGATGTGACAGTGGAGAGGGGATAATATTGGCATTGTGGACTGTATTTTAGAATGAAATGTGACAGTGGAAAGGGGATAATATTGGCATTGTGGACAGTATTTTAGAATGAGATTTGACAGTGGGGGGATAATATTGGCATTGTGTACTGTATTTTAGAATGAGATGTGACAGTGGAGAGGGGATAATATTGGCATTGTGGACTGTATTTTAGAATGAGATGTGACAGTGGAGAGGGGATAATATTGGCATTGTGGACTGTATTTTAGAATGAAATGTGACAGTGGGGGGATAATATTGGCATTGTGGACTGTATTTTAGAATGAGATGTGACAGTGGAGAGGGGATAATATTGGCATTGTGGACTGTATTTTAGAATGAGATGTGACAGTGGAGAGGGGATAATATTGGCATTGTGGACTGTATTTTAGAATGAAATGTGACAGTGGGGGGATAATATTGGCATTGTGGACTGTATTTTAGAATGAAATGTGACAGTGGGGGGATAATATTGGCATTGTGGACTGTATTTTAGAATGAGATGTGACAGTGGAGAGGGGATAATATTGGCATTGTGGACTGTATTTTAGAATGAGATGTGACAGTGGAGAGGGGATAATATTGGCATTGTGGACTGTATTTTAGAATGAAATGTGACAGTGGAGAGGGGATAATATTGACATTGTGGACTGTATTTTAGAATGAAATGTGACAGTGGAGAAGGGGATACTATTGGCATTGTGGACTGTATTTTAGAATGAGATGTGACAGTGGGGGATAATATTGGCATTGTGGACTGTATTTTAGAATGAGATGTGACAGTGGAGAGGGGATAATATTGGCATTGTGGACTGTATTTTAGAATGAAATGTGACAGTGGAGAAGGGGATACTATTGGCATTGTGGACTGTATTTTAGAATGAGGTGTGACAGTGAGGGGATAATATTGGCATTGTGGACTGTATTTTAGAATGAAATGTGACAGTGGAGAGGGGATAATATTGACATTGTGGACTGTATTTTAGAATGAAATGTGACAGTGGAGAAGGGGATACTATTGGCATTGTGAACTGTATTTTAGAATGAAATGTGACAGTGGAGAGGGGATAATATTGACATTGTGGACTGTATTTTAGAATGAAATGTGACAGTGGAGAGGGGATAATATTGACATTGTGGACTGTATTTTAGAATGAAATGTGACAGTGGAGAGGGGATAATATTGACATTGTGGACTGTATTTTAGAATGAGATGTGACAGTGGAGAGGGGATAATATTGACATTGTGGACTGTATTTTAGAATGAAATGTGACAGTGGAGAAGGGGATACTATTGGCATTGTGGACTGTATTTTAGAATGAAATGTGACAGTGGAGAGGGGATAATATTGACATTGTGGACTGTATTTTAGAATGAAATGTGACAGTGGAGAGGGGATAATATTGACATTGTGGACTGTATTTTAGAATGAAATGTGACAGTGGAGAGGGGATAATATTGACATTGTGGACTGTATTTTAGAATGAGATGTGACAGTGGAGAGGGGATAATATTGGCATTGTGGACAGTATTTTAGAATGAGATGTGACAGTGGGGGATAATATTGGCATTGTGGATTGTATTTTAGAATGAAATGTGACAGTGGAGAGGGGATAATATTGGCATTGTGGACTGTATTTTAGAATGAGATGTGGAGGTGGGTGGATAATATTGACATTGTGGACCGTATTTTAGAATGAGATGTGGAGGTGGGTGGATAATATTGACATTGTGGACCGTATTTTAGAATGAGATGTGGAGGTGGGTGGATAATATTGACATTGTGGACCGTATTTTAGAATGAGATGTGGAGGTGGGTGGATAATATTGACATTGTGGACTGTATTTTAGAATGAGATGTGACAGTGGAGAGGGGATAATATTGACATTGTGGACTGTATTTTAGAATGAAATGTGACAGTGGAGAAGGGGATACTATTGGCATTGTGGACTGTATTTTAGAATGAGATGTGACAGTGGGGGATAATATTGGCATTGTGGACTGTATTTTAGAATGAGATGTGACAGTGGAGAGGGGATAATATTGACATTGTGGACTGTATTTTAGAATGAAATGTGACAGTGGAGAGGGGATAATATTGGCATTGTGGACTGTATTTTAGAATGAGATGTGGAGGTGGGTGGATAATATTGACATTGTGGACCGTATTTTAGAATGAGATGTGGAGGTGGGTGGATAATATTGACATTGTGGACAGTATTTTAGAATGAGATGTGGCAGTGGAGAGGGG
The DNA here is from genome assembly GCA_963971465.1 of Lepidochitona cinerea. Classification (NCBI taxonomy): domain Eukaryota; kingdom Metazoa; phylum Mollusca; class Polyplacophora; order Chitonida; family Tonicellidae; genus Lepidochitona; species Lepidochitona cinerea. The sequence continues at coordinate 2,350,232 of OZ020556.1, read as the reverse complement.
ATAATATTGGCATTGTGGACTGTATTTTAGAATGAAATGTGACAGTGGAGAGGGGATAATATTGGCATTGTGGATTGTATTTTAGAATGAGATGTGGAGAGGGGATAATATTGGCATTGTGGACCGTATTTTAGAATGAGATGTGGAGGTGGGTGGATAATATTGACATTGTGGACCGTATTTTAGAATGAGATGTGGAGGTGGGTGGATAATATTGACATTGTGGACAGTATTTTAGAATGAGATGTGGCAGTGGAGAGGGGATAATATTGGCATTGTGGACTGTATTTTAGAATGAGATGTGACAGTGGAGAAGGGGATACTATTGGCATTGTGGACTGTATTTTAGAATGAAATGTGACAGTGGGGGGATAATATTGGCAATGTGGACTGTATTTTAGAATGAGATGTGACAGTGGGGGATAATATTGGCAATGTGGACTGTATTTTAGAATGAGACGTGACAGTGGAAAGGGGATAATATTGGCATTGTGGACAGTATTTTAGAATGAGATTTGACAGTGGGGGGATAATATTGGCATTGTGTACTGTATTTTAAAATGAGATGTGACAAAAGGGGAGGGGATAATATCATTGTGGACTGAATTTTAGAATGAGATGTGACAGTGGAGAGGGGATAATATTGGCATTGTAGACTGTATTTTAGAATGAGATGTGGCTGTGGAGGTGGGGGGGGGGGATAATATTGGCATTGTGGACTGTATTTTAGAATGAGATGTGACAGTGGAGAGGGATAATGTTCGCATTGTAGACTGTATTTTAGAATGAGATGTGACAGTGGAGAGGGGATAATATTGGCATTGTGGACTGTATTTTAGAATGAGATGTGGCAAAAGGGGGAATGATATTGGCATTGTGGACTGTATTTTAGAATGAGGTGTGGCAATAGGGAAGGGGATAATATTGGCATTGTGGACTGTATTTTAGAATGAGATGTGGCAGTGGGAGGATAATATTGGCATTGTGGACTGTATTTTAGAATGAGGTGTGGCAATAGGGGAGGGGATAATATTGGCATTGTGGACTGTATTTTAGAATGAGATGTGGCAGTGGGGGGATAATATTGGCATTGTGGACTGTATTTTAGAATGAGATGTGACAGTGAGGGGATAATATTGGCATTGTGGACTGTATTTTTGGAATGAGGTGTGACAGTGAGGGGATAATATTGGCATTGTGGACTGTATTTTAGAATGAGATGTGGAGGGGAGGGGATAATATTGGCATTGTGGACTGTATTTTAGAATGAGATGTGACAGTGAGGGGATAATATTGGCATTGTGGACTGTATTTTAGAATGAGGTGTGACAGTGAGGGGATAATATTGGCACTGTGGACTGTATTTTAGAATGAGATGTGACAGTGAGGGGATAATATTGGCATTGTGGACTGTATTTTAGAATGAGGTGTGACAGTGAGGGGATAATATTGGCATTGTGGACTGTATTTTAGAATGAGATGTGGTGGGTGGGGGGGATAATATTGGCATTATGGACTGTATTTTAGAATGAGATGTGACAGTGAGGGGATAATATTGGCATTGTGGACTGTATTTTAGAATGAGATGTGACAGTGAGGGGATAATATTGGCATTGTGGACTGTATTTTAGAATGAGGTGTGACAGTGAGGGGATAATATTGGCACTGTGGACTGTATTTTAGAATGAGATGTGACAGTGAGGGGATAATATTGGCATTGTGGACTGTATTTTAGAATGAGGTGTGACAGTGAGGGGATAATATTGGCATTGTGGACTGTATTTTAGAATGAGATGTGGTGGGTGGGGGGGATAATATTGGCATTATGGACTGTATTTTAGAATGAGATGTGACAGTGAGGGGATAATATTGGCATTGTGGACTGTATTTTAGAATGAGATGTGACAGTGGAGAAGGGGATACTATTGGCATTGTGGACTGTATTTTAGAATGAAATGTGACAGTGGGGGGATAATATTGGCAATGTGGACTGTATTTTAGAATGAGATGTGACAGTGGGGGATAATATTGGCAATGTGGACTGTATTTTAGAATGAGACGTGACAGTGGAAAGGGGATAATATTGGCATTGTGGACAGTATTTTAGAATGAGATTTGACAGTGGGGGGATAATATTGGCATTGTGTACTGTATTTTAAAATGAGATGTGGCAAAAGGGGAGGGGATAATATCATTGTGGACTGAATTTTAGAATGAGATGTGACAGTGGAGAGGGGATAATATTGGCATTGTAGACTGTATTTTAGAATGAGATGTGGCTGTGGAGGTGGGGGGGGGATAATATTGGCATTGTGGACTGTATTTTAGAATGAGATGTGACAGTGGAGAGGGATAATGTTCGCATTGTAGACTGTATTTTAGAATGAGATGTGACAGTGGAGAGGGGATAATATTGGCATTGTGGACTGTATTTTAGAATGAGATGTGGCAAAAGGGGGAATGATATTGGCATTGTGGACTGTATTTTAGAATGAGGTGTGGCAATAGGGAAGGGGATAATATTGGCATTGTGGACTGTATTTTAGAATGAGATGTGGCAGTGGGAGGATAATATTGGCATTGTGGACTGTATTTTAGAATGAGGTGTGGCAATAGGGGAGGGGATAATATTGGCATTGTGGACTGTATTTTAGAATGAGATGTGGCAGTGGGAGGATAATATTGGCATTGTGGACTGTATTTTAGAATGAGATGTGACAGTGAGGGGATAATATTGGCATTGTGGACTGTATTTTTGGAATGAGGTGTGACAGTGAGGGGATAATATTGGCATTGTGGACTGTATTTTAGAATGAGATGTGGAGGGGAGGGGATAATATTGGCATTGTGGACTGTATTTTAGAATGAGATGTGACAGTGAGGGGATAATATTGGCATTGTGGACTGTATTTTAGAATGAGGTGTGACAGTGAGGGGATAATATTGGCACTGTGGACTGTATTTTAGAATGAGATGTGACAGTGAGGGGATAATATTGGCATTGTGGACTGTATTTTAGAATGAGGTGTGACAGTGAGGGGATAATATTGGCATTGTGGACTGTATTTTAGAATGAGATGTGGTGGGTGGGGGGGATAATATTGGCATTATGGACTGTATTTTAGAATGAGATGTGACAGTGAGGGGATAATATTGGCATTGTGGACTGTATTTTTGGAATGAGGTGTGACAGTGAGGGGATAATATTGGCATTGTGGACTGTATTTTAGAATGAGATGTGACAGTGAGGGGATAATATTGGCATTGTGGACTGTATTTTAGAATGAGGTGTGACAGTGAGGGGATAATATTGGCACTGTGGACTGTATTTTAGAATGAGATGTGACAGTGAGGGGATAATATTGGCATTGTGGACTGTATTTTAGAATGAGGTGTGACAGTGAGGGGATAATATTGGCATTGTGGACTGTATTTTAGAATGAGATGTGACAGTGAGGGGATAATATTGGCATTGTGGACTGTATTTTAGAATGAGATGTGGCAGTGGGGGGATAATATTGGCATTGTGGACTGTATTTTTGGAATGAGGTGTGACAGTGAGGGGATAATATTGGCATTGTGGACTGTATTTTAGAATGAGATGTGACAGTGAGGGGATAATATTGGCATTGTGGACTGTATTTTAGAATGAGATGTGACAGTGAGGGGATAATATTGGCATTGTGGACTGTATTTTAGAATGAGATGTGACAGTGAGGGGATAATATTGGCATTGTGGACTGTATTTTAGAATGAGATGTGACAGTGGGGGGATAATATTGGCATTGTGGACTGTATTTTTGGAATGAGATGTGACAGTGAGGGGATAATATTGGCATTGTGGACTGTATTTTAGAATGAGATGTGCCAGTGGGGGGATAATATTGGCATTGTGGACTGTATTTTAGAATGAGATGTGACAGTGAGGGGATAATATTGGCATTGTGGACTGTATTTTAGAATGAGATGTGGCAGTGGGGGATAATATTGGCATTGTGGACTGTATTTTAGAATGAAGTGTGACCAGGGTGAGAGTATTTATGGTTCAAAGATAAAATGCCGTGAAATACTACAACTTATCAGATGTGTTGTGACCGAGACATGCTTTGGAAAAAATCAGACGATTTTAAACAAAAATGGTACATTTTATAGTGAAAATATCCATATAGAAGTATATATGTAATTTTGTTCTCTTTAGAATGCTTTATCACCCTGATATATGAAATTGTTGCCAGGTATGTGTTGACTGTCAGAGGTTTCCCTCTCTACCAAACATGGTTACCCAACCATCTAAGGGAAATAACCCTGACTGTGAAGTAAAAAAGCAATCAATCAATGCTCTACAGATTCAACATAACCTCCGTCCTATGTGTTTTATACTTACAAAGGACCCCTTTTAACCATATCCAAAACATGCTCGCCAATATATCAAAAAGAACTTTTCTGAAACTACTCCGGTCTCCTGTCCCAAAGAATGTATCAAATGTTCTTGCTGACATCTGTAGAATGGTTCCCAGGTTTTAAACAAATTGTCAAAGTAGGCTACATCTTTACCCAATAAACCTGAAAACGCCCGTACATAAAGTAACATTATCATAATTCTTGATAGCACTGTAAAACACTTGATCAGTCTAGTTTATTATCCAGGTTATTTTTAGTGTTTTCTTAGACGAAAAAAGACGAAAATTCCATAGTGTCCAAAATAAATAGAGGATGTTAACTGGACGAGAGGCATACCATACGGTATATATTTCACGGCCCTCAGGCTCGGGCATTGTGGCTCTGCTTTGGCCATGTACGGTAAGATCTCGGCTAATTCAAGGACCAGTGATGTGAAAATAACGAATTATTACATTGCTATTTGCCACATTTGGTCTATAAAAACAACAACAGCGATCGTTCAATAGGATTATCTGATCGCTCACTCCAGGAGGTAAGACTCTCAACGAAAAAAGTTGAATTTTAAGTGTACTTTTGTTAATGTTTTTCTGGCCCTTGAATTTTTTAGAGTACTTGAATTAGCGGAGATCTTACCGTATGCTGACCCAGCAAGAAGGAACATTAAGTATGCGAAATGCGTTAGCCTTCCCGCATGACGTTCTATTGCATGTGGAGCTTAATGTCCAAATTTAGATATTTATGGACACTAAAACACACGGGCACAGGGAAAATCTTCTTGTCTAAAATAACCACGGATACAATTAGTTTCTGATGGGGCGTTGGTACTTCTGTCGTCAAATAACCTTAGCTGTTGAGTGCGACGGTTAAGGGATTAGTTGTGTATCTTTGCTTACATTTGTCAAAATGTTTCTACTAATTTGAAAAAGTAAGTCAGATTTAACCTTGGGTTAATCAATCAACATATTTCATCATCTCTATAATGGTGTGTTTCCACGGGCAAGCGTTAACGGATGTGATTTTCACCAAAGAATGGGAACTGTAGAAATACGTTATACATCAAACAATCAATTAAAGAAATAGAAGAAAAAAATCCGTTTTGTTTTCCATCCATGAATACCAACTGTACGATGGTTTCCATACAAACGTATAGGGCCTACCAGCGGATGATTTGGGGTTCTCTCCCTTCTCAAATAAATTCTCCAAATGACTGGTTGATTGATCTTCTGTGCAGCACTCCAAATTATTTCTCTTACATGGCGCGGCTTTGAAAGGAGGAGGGGAGGGGTTCTTTGCCCAGAGGAATCCCCAGACCTCTGGCGAGTACATTGCAATTCTTCGACTTGCGGCCATCGAGTGAAAAAAAACTTTCAGAATGTTTTGATCTTTCCATTGTTATTTGGTCTGAGTGGGATTCGAACCCGTGCTGCATCGATGGAAGGAAGGCCCGTGTTGGACTGAAACAATGGATTTACCCTGCCGGGATTCATCCCATATTTACCATATAGGTAAAATTATCCTCTGTATGGCAGGGCAGGTATATAACACCAATCGATCAAACCACCCTTTGCTATCGTGAAGGGAAACGTGCTAGCTTTTAGGTTGGATCTTTTGAGAGAATGACGCGTGGTTACTGTTTGTTTTTATAGTATTTCGTATCTCCTATATCCCTGACATGATAAGTTTATATCATTTGTATATGTCATCACAACCAAGGAGTTCGACCTAGAGGTCCGGAGACAAAAGCATCGACACATGTACGAGTGTAACTGGATAACATATTACTGAATGTCGACCCCACACGAAGACATCAATATCACAACTGGCAATGTGATAATCCTTTGGCGAGGTAACACATTTTTCGCTTTAGTGAATAGGATGTTTTTTAAAAGCTTCGGTATAAACTCGAGTGGTAAAGTCTTCTTAGTTTATATGTAAGGCCGTGCCAGATTGACACGTTCGAACAATGGACCACCAGAGCGGGTCAGACACCTTCTAAAGGAGTGACGAACATGTACTTCTACTACGCGTCTATTTGTGATGGGCCATATTTCAATTATCTTTGGGGGATCAGAGTGATAGTACGACACAGGCCTTCCATCGATGCGGCGCGTGATCGATTCCAACTCGCACCAAATAAAACCTGCATGGCTGCTGGTAATGCGTGTTGGATTTACTGTAGTTTTTTTGGATTTATTTCAGTTACCTATGATGACAAAAGGCCGCCAATTGTTTGCCCATGTCCGATAAACCACCTATGTACAACAGCTGCTTGTGGCTCAAAATTGTATTTCAAATTTATACTTTGAGTGAGCGCCAACTACATGGCCTAACGCCTCCACACACGTCCGATATACACATGTACCTATACCCTCCTTCAGCCAAGTTAAAATCGTCTTGGAACCCATTCCGTGAACTTTGAACGGCGGTGTAGCTTTGAACAGTCAAAGATGAAAATCTAAATTTTCGCTATTTGCCGGTAACAAATACTAAAAAAAGTGGTCATAATTAGGCTTTTAGCTTTTTCACCATTGATAACAAATACTACGAAAAGTGGTAATAATTATGTTTTCAGATTTTCATCTTTGACTGTTCAAAGATACCGGTACCCCGCCGTTCAAAGTTACCCCAGTTTACGGTACATCAATACATATCGGCACTTTATAGTCAAGAAGATTTTCCCTGTGCGTGTGTGTTTTATTGTTTGTTCCAGGAAATTCTACTGACTAAGGCCAAACTCCTACCTGTCGTCAACCTAATAAAATATCATGGGTTGTGGTTTATTATAACAACTTATGATTGGATAGAAAGGTCTGAATGATATACCTCTTTTTAACACAATTAGAAGCTTGTCTCCATGGTTATTTTAGACAAGAAGATTTTCCCTGTGCCCGTGTGTTTTGGTGTTCATAAATATATATATATATGTCTGTGTCCGTTATATTTTAGTCAAGAAGATTTTACCTGTATCCGTGTGTTTTAGTGTTAAAATAAAATAAAATTAAAATATCTATATTTTAATAGTGGTGTGATTTTGTTAGTACCAATCGTTATGAACTTTCAACCTTTGTAAATATAACTATTCTTTAGAATGCACACTGGCCAATAGACGGCTCTAAAGATTGACACTGACCCGAGACCGACATCACGAGCTGTCAAACATAAAGAGATGGGAGGGCAGATAGTCGCGTTATTCTCATAATCGCAATTTGATTCATTTATAATATTAACACTTTTTATGGCCCAGTTAGGTATATAGATATGTATCTGAGATCAAAGAGCCCGGGTCGGCTTAAGTGTTATAGTGGTTATTGCCTGGGGCATTCGTCATCTCTTTGCCGCAGCCCCAGAGTACACATCCAGGAATAAAACCTCTTTTCGAGACAAACATTAAAACTTATATACGTATTGATTGATAAATTACGCCGAACTCAAGATTATTTTTACTTATATGACAGAGTTATACCGACGAGGAAGTAAAACAAGAAACATTAACAGAAACCGGGCTCTTTGCCAGGAAGAAAACCCTGACCTTTGACAGCGAGTACCTGGCGACAGATATATAGAGCGACCGATTGAAAACCAACTCAGCATTTTTTTTTTCAATTTTATTTGGTCTGATTGGGATTCGAACTCGCGAACAATCACTGGAAGGCCTTTTGTCGAAGTGGGAGACTCGCTCTACTGATTGTGCCACAGAGGCCCCTTATATCTATATGGAGTTGCTGCAACATAGATTTGGATAGATTCGAACCCACGCTCCATGGGTGTAAGACAGAATATTGATGGACGTTTTATACGCCCTATTAAAGGTTACCGTACTTGAGTTACATGCCAGGAATTGTCTTTTTCTGTGACATGTCAATCTGGCAAATCCGTCATTATAAGACAGTTTTTCGTGTAAAACAAGCAGGTTTTTTTTACCAAGAATATTTGATCAAATCAATCACAGAAAAAAAAAAACATTTCTGTACCATAATGTATGGTGGCTGATTTGTGCCCATTTCGCGTTCTCGCTGCAGGAATTAGGAGGCGAAAAGGCGAGAATACGCGGACTAAAACTAAAATCTGGCCACGAGAATGCGAAAACACGAAATATAACTAAATCCTCACCGCGACAATGCGAAATGGCACTAATCATGCATGCAGCCACCATTAAATAGTTTATTTGACCGGAATCCGATCTTACACTGATGGCTGCCAACCAATCTATGCACATAACACAGATAGATTTCACGATCTATCTTGCTTTTTTTTTTTTTTACGCCACAACAATCTAGGTTGTAGGAGATAGCGATCTATCTTTCTCTCTACGGGGAAGAATTGCTTATGGATAACAACTTCGTGGTTTATTGTTATCCATAAGTAATTCTTCACCGTATTGTAACTTTTCAACTTCTAAATGCCATTGAAAGATTATCTTTCTCTATATATCCTCATTCTCGGACCCCAGGGTTAAGATCTCAAATAGCAACTGTTAATCAATTCATCGCGACCCGACGATGCCATGCCATGCAGTTCCCCTGAAAACGGAAAAGTTGTATGGACCATGCATTGTTTCGCCTGAAAGTTTCACGTGGGTCAGCCGGGTTAATAGGTCGGATGGAGACAGCGTACGGGGATTAGTGACCGCCGTGAGACGCCCCTCTCGCCTGATTACTCCACGTGGTTAATCACTATGTACTAATAGACGGGACATACATCGCCCCAAGACAAAGTCGTAAAATTTTACAGGTACTATTCTGCTATTATATATAGACAGATAACATGGTCGGGTCTAAAGAACAAGAAGAAAAAACAAGCACTAACGCAAGTTTCTAATAAAAAAAAAACAACAACAACAAAAAACAAAAAAACAACAAGGATGATATGTTGTGTGGAGATGTTGATATTTGAAAGGCTGCATCTTCATCATTGACCCACATTAATTGTCTGGCAAGTTTCTCTGCGAAAGGACTCTCAGATTACGTACCCTAGTATTATTAGAAAATGACCAATATACCTGCATGGGCTCTTATCAAAATCGTGGCGTTGTTTTGATATACATGTTAAAATACACTTTCGATTTGGCTAACGATATCCTGAATAAATTGTAAAGCTTATTACCATTAATGGTGATTTCTTATCGCCAGAATGCTGTTTTGCAGCGAAATGGGTTTTTCTTCTTGCACTTCTGTCAACTCGATTTGGAATATATATATATATGAGGAGCTCGCATGAATTCACATATTCGGATATGGGAAAAAAATAAACACGGACCAAAAAGTAAATTTAAAAGAGGGCAGTTTTCTATAAACATAATAATTAAAGTTACACATGGGAAATGTCAAATATGTTTTAAAGTGACATGAGCGGCCAGAGTTTTGATATTTTGATGTTAAAACAGAATGTGGAAATATTGGCTATTTTTCTCAAAACGTATAGGCCTAATTCAGAAGCTTTTTAGTGCTTAGAGTCTCGAAAATGTACGATAAAGTATTGTTTTGAACTAACTTTGGCTTCGAATGAATGAATGGTCGTCCCAGTTATTTAAATTTTGTTTACCTTTCGAACACTATTCCGGTTCACTTGTATAAATGTCTAAATTTTAGACAATAAGATTTCCCCTGTACCCAGAGTTCTTTTAGTTCAGTAGGTATTCTTCCGTGTGTTTTGAAATAGAAAACATTATATATATAGCTGCAGTTACAATGCAGGTTAAAAGAACATATTCTGCATCTCCAATTAACCCGTATATTGAAGTTGACGTCATCAACTTAAGCACATATGGGAGCTATGGTGGGAACAAGACCTCTATTACGGCTGTTATCAAAGCCATTAGACCACAATAGGATCATACATTTATTAATAAGCTAATGAAATCGGATAAAGAAGTCATTTGGCTGTTATGCAGAACTCATAATTAAATATCTTCCAAACCAGTGGTTATTTCTTGTCGGCTATTTTGCTGCATGCTATATCGCGCGAGATAAGTCAACCGTGACAGACCGTCTTTGATGTTTCCTCTGTTTTTTCCCCCCGTTCGTTTAACGTCCCAATTACCCGGCAAAGGACAATTAAATGTTGCTGTATTCTGACAGACTGTGAATAAATGATAAATAATTAATATGCCGAACTTCTGTGTATATACATATACGCCATGCATATAGTCTTGTGCCCTGCTTAAATAAGTTTGTCTATTAGGGCTTGTGATCCTCTACTTAAGAAACACATACATCGATATAGTGTAATTCATTTATTGGTGGTACATAAACCTCCAAAGTTTGTCGTGGTTTTGGTAGCTCTTCATGCATGCAGATTAGTCCGATCTTCTATATATGTTTCAACAATTCTAAAAACCCATTGAAAAATGGCCCATGCCTTCCATGCCCCGAGGGCGTCCTTTTATCTTACATTGTGGCATCGAAAGTTATAGAATACCATATGACGTATTGATTACTATCTAAAACCTATACAGAATAGGCAGCATATCTTCATCAAAAATACTGATGCTTTGTTGGCCAAATTATCTGAGAAATCCACTCCACGGGATGTGATTTTGGTTACTCTAGGTGTCGAAGTGCTTAGACGCGATGTAGACTCGGTGTATACGTGCCAAATCGTGGAACATTTTTCGAAGAACAATCTCGCAAGAAATGCCAAATGACAGAGGCCCTTAATTGCGACTCCTCTTGTATCGTGTATGTTACCACTCGTAAAAAAATCGCAAGCAATACGTAGGAGACACTCAGAATTCTCTACGACAAAGAGCCGCCTACCATTTATCTTGCATTATGGCTTGGACATGCTGTCCCCGTGTGTCAGAGACCATTTTGAAATCGTGCCTATTGAGAAAATCCCTTTTCTCACTTCCGCTGAAGATACCAAAACACAGACGTTTACAGACGTAATTGTAAAGGGAAAGTTTTTGGATTCAAACGTTACAAACTGTTTACCCGTTGGGTTTGATCTTTGACTTGGGAAGGTGACGTGAAAAAAGTATTATAGGCCTACCATTTGTTTTTCAGTATTCAGTACAATGAGGCCAGCATGTATATGGCCCATGCAGATTATAAAAGAAGAATACAAACTGCTTCAGAGTAAAATGGCTCGATCTCTGAGCAAACGGCCGGTCATTGCTTATAATAGGATTGATTGATTGATTGTTTGGTGTTTTACGCCGCGCTCAAGATTATTTCACTTATATGGCGGCGTTGCCAGTTTTATTGTGGGAGGAAACCGGGCTCTATGCCCGGAGGAAACCCACGACCTTCCGCTGGTAACTGGCAACCCTTTATAAAAAGAACAGGATTTTGAAACATCTATTAGTTAGCACTAAAATATCTTGTCTGTCTGTTATACCTTATTGGTGCGTACATTCGTATGAATGATGTACGCCAAACTAGTGGACAATTTTTACATTGGGCGATTAAGAAAACTGAGATGTCTTATCACAATATATAGTATATCCCTACACAGGAGTACATTTAAGAACTACTTAATCTCTTAAGATTATTAAAACATTTACCAATATACGATTTACAGATATGCCCAAATACAGTGTTGAGAAAGGGGAAGATAGACAGATTATTGGTTAGTCAGGTGTCACTTGAGCAGTATGCAGTACACAAATAAAATATATATAACTGTGTGTATTTATAATATATCATATTGTTCATGTGTTTGGAAGGACTTTGTTTAATACCCAAGACAATGAGATCGGTGAAAAAATAATTTCTTTGATAAGCATACTTGTTAGAGTTAAACAAAAACTTTTCTGAGGTTTCTTGAATATTACAGGAATCACACAAGTTTGTGTCAGACAGATGGAACCCGAAGATTTCAGATGAATATGACAAGAACATTACCTCAGCTAAACGAGTGGGGAAAGTAAATTTTGGTGATGAAATTCCAGGATTAACATGGAAATAAACCCTTCCCTTGTCAGAATCATTCCACTTTTCCTGCCACTGATTCACAAAATATGACTTAGCCTTAAGTAGTATATCGGTAATGGTAAATTGAAATCTGATGGATAGGCAAGAAGTATATAAAATAGCTTGTTTGGCTGCAGTATCAGCAAGTTCATGTTCTCCAAGCCCAGGTACCCATGTGAATGTGACCCTCACTCATTCCTTAAATAACGTGGTTGATCGATTGATTGTTTGGTGATTTACGCCGCGCTCAAGATTATTTCACTTATATGACGGCATTGCCAGTTATATTGTGAGAGGAAACCGGGCTCTATGACCGGAGGACACCCATGACCTTCCGGTGGTAACTGCATGGCAACAATCCCACATAGGTCGTTCGAGTGAAACTAATGTGGTTCCTTAATGTTTAATTTCGAAAACAAGAGGATGATAGCTGCTATAGGTGAAGAGGCTTGGGGCTTTCAAAGCACTCAAGGAATCGGAGCAGATTACAGCAAAGTTTGGTTTGTAGCCTGACAAAAAATGGAGGCACAAGGAAATTGCTGCAAGCTTTGAACAAGGTTACCGATATACTCCTGTGTCTGTTTTTATGTAATGAATCGATCATAATTACTTGTACTAGAAACATAGGAAAACCTATCAGTTATGACATCACATATATATGACAGACCGTTTGATGTAATACTTGGAACTGAATTTGACGTATATATGACAGACCGTTTGATGTAATACTTGGAACTGAATTTGACGTTTTTTTCTCCGATAATAGCCCATACTTTTTTAAGAGGGGTATTGCCGTCAACTTTAGAACAATATGAGCACCAGTAATTTAAAGTGTCTTTTTGATAATCCTTTGACATGCGCCTTAGCTCTCTTATAAGTAATTATGTCTGTATATATAGGCGCGATCTTTCCGCTCTGTTTTAGCTTTCTTGCGAGACACCACTGCTTCTGAGCATTCATTATCCCACCATGGTACAGGCGTTTTGTTATTTGTTTTGCCAGAAGTTTCAGGAATCGATATACAAGTAGCCCCATTGATGCCATTTACAATATTTTTTATAAAATTCCTCTACATTATCATTACAAAGACCATAAACAACCTTATACTCTGACAAAAGTTTACCCAGTTTGTCTTACTGACTTTCCAGCGAGGTAATGAACCAACACGATCACTTTCAGGAGAGAAACAAAAAAAGGTGATACACTGTAATAGGAAAATGGTCACTCCCACGTGCAGAGTCTTGGCAAACCGAACACGAAGCTATATGGATCCTACAGTAAGTGAACATATTGTGAGATCTAGAGGGGATGTTTCTCCAAAATTTATATTAAAACGAGTTCCAGTTCCAGCATTTTCATCTATCAGCTTCGACACGATATTACAAGCTACCCCAGATTGGGTGGTGTGACACAATATTATAAGCTACCCCAGATTGGGTGGTGTGACACAATATTACAAGCTACGCCAGATTGGATGGTGTGAGTTAAAGTCACCACAAATTACAATATACCCTTGATTTGATAGAGAGTTGTCCTCCTAACCACTCGAAGACATTGACATTCTATAACTTTAAATTGTGGAATGTCATTTCAGCAAATGACAATACATTTCTGATCCATACCGCCAAACCACCGCCTCTACCGGTCAATCTGTCTTTCCGGATTATTGTATACTATGGGTATGTAAAATCATATTTTGTTTCCAAGAATGTTTCCTGTGAACAGACTATGTCTGGCTTAGGGGATTTTAAATTCGAAATAAAGTGTTGACTTATTGTGAAAATAAGAATAAGTGGTACTGTTAATTTGAAAATTCCAAAAACGGATAGCTTATCACTTAGCGATTTTGTTGTTGCCCTGATTCATTGTTTTAACAAACTCGTCTGCTCTAATACTACCACTATCAAAAAGATGCCCAGCACGTCTTGCTATGTATTCAATAGTGCCAGCGTCCTTCGCGGTAGTCAGCTTTCCAACATGATATAAAATTTCTGTTGGGAAAGATATTACATTGATTAATGAAATAGGTGACATAACTTCAATTTGAGCACAGGCGTCATTTTCTGTCTGCGTACTTATGGATAGCTGGGTAGGTTTCGGGATGGGTTCTGTGCAGCTGGTGATTTTATTTTCTTTACTAGGTGTTGTGTGGGGGTCAAGTCCAAAATATAATCGTCAAAGGCAGGATTTTGGGAACAGTTCAAAGGCACAGCTTCCTGTTTACGTACATACTTTAAGGTTTCGGCAAAATATACACTTTGATAAATTTAGCCCTGTTGGCTTCTTTTAATTTTGGGCAACCTCGATATGGTGATGAGTGAACATTTCGGCAGTTAACGCATTTAGGTGAGTCTATATTAATGGACAATCTTTATATTCGGGATTATAGCCACAACGGGGCACCGGAGTATATTACGACACTCTGAAGCTATGTAATTAAATCGCTGGCATCTAAAACAACGGCACCAATGCAGGTATGTAAGGATTTACCCCCCCCCCCCCCCCCCCCCCGCTGGAAAGTCTGCACCGACCGATAAAATCATTGGTGTAGGGATTTTGCAGAAACGATTATGATTATAAAGGGCGACATTCTGGCGATTAGAAATCACTATTAATGGCAACAAGCTATACAATTTATTCAGGATATCGTTAGCCAAGACTGCACCACCGCCAATCTTGTAGTAAGTCAATCAAGGTGTAGATTTAGACTGAAGAATGCTCTCAAAATCCTCCCCAAAGTCATAAACTCTCTTTCAAAGGCCTTCCCAAATGTAGAACTACAAATATCGACACTATGAACTAACATTACTGTTCAAACTCGTCGAATCAGACGGCGCTATTGGCAACGCGTCTTCACTTCACCATGCTACACAAGAAACCCCCTTCTACCGAAGAACCAAATTACATACTTTCACTTTCTTTTCCCATTATCATATTTTGTTCAATTTTAGTTTGCCCGACTTCTTGCTATAGCTGAAAATATAGCCAAATATTTCCGAGAAAAAAAAATTGACTGTCTAAAGCCATACGCCTGTCTGTTTTCAACCTAATGAAATGTTATGGTTTTGGTTTATTTCAACAAGCTATGACTGGGTATAAAAGGTCTAAATGACATACACCCTTGTAACACAACTAGATTTGTCTCCGATTTGTCCCAAACAGCCTTTCATTTACCTTTTTATCATATGGCAGCATGCGTTGGAAGACCTTCATATTTTTATTGAAATTCTTAATTTCCATGACCCCAGCATTAAACAACAACAACTACTATTGTTCGTACTTCTGTAGATTTTTTAGATGTAACTATTTATAAGGGTCATAAATACCAAACCATTGGGTATTTTGATTACAAAATATTCTCTAAACCTACTGACACGCATCAGCTGCTACATGCTAGGTCCTATCATCCTCCACGCCTTCAAGGGAGTCATACAGTCTCAAGTTTTTAGATTCTATGGAAATTATAGTTCTTTGAATTTTTTAAAATCCAGCTTGTTCTGTTCTTTTTACGACTCTTTTCCCCGGGGGGTATTCTGCTAGGATATTCCGAAGGATCAAATCTGTTGGTGCCATTTACAATATTTTTTATAAAATTCCTCTATATTATCATTACAAATAACATAAACAACCTTATATTCTGACAAAAGTTTACCCAGTTTGTCTTACTGACTTTCCAGCGAGGTAATGAACCAACACGATCACTTTGAGGAGTGAAACCAAAAAAAGGTGATAATAGGAAAATGGTCACTCCCACGTGCAGAGTCTTGGCAAACCGAACACGAAGCTATGGATCCTACAGTAAGTGAACATATTGTGAGATCTATAGCGGATGTTTCTCCCAAATTTATATTAAAACGAGTTCCAGCTCCATCATTTTCATCTATCAGCTTCGACACGATATTACAAGCTACCCCAGATTGGGTGGTGTGACACAATATTACAAGCTACGCCAGATTGGATGGTGTGAGTTAAAGTCACCACAAATTACAATAGACCCTTGATTTGATAGAGAGTTGTCCTCCCTAGCCACTCGAAGACATTGACATTCCATAACTTTAAATTGTGGAATGTAATTTCAGCAAATGACCATACATTTCTGATCGATACCACCAGACCACCGCCTCTACCGGTCAATCTGAATTTCTTTCCGGATTATTGTATACTATGGGTATGTAAAATCATATTTTGTTTTCAAGAATGTTTCTTGTGAACAGACTATGTCTGGTTTAGGGGATTTTAAATTCGAAATAAAGTGTTGACTTATTGTGAAAATAAGAATAAGTGGTACTGTTAATTTGAAAATCCCAATAACTGATAGCTTATCACTTAGCGATTTTGTTGTTGCCCTGAATTATTGTTTTAACAAACTCGTCTGCTCTAATACTACCACTATCAAAAAGATGCTATGTATTCAATAGTGCCAGCGTCCTTCGCGGTAGTCAGCTTTCCAACATGATATAAAATTTCTGTTGGGAAAGATATTACATTGATTAATGAAATAGGTGACATAACTTCAATTTGAGCACAGGCGTCATTTTCTGTCTGCGTACTTATGGATAGCTGGGTAGGTTTCGGGATGGGTTCTGTGCAGCTGGTGATTTTATTTTCTTTACTAGGTGTTGTGTGGGGGTCAAGTCCAAAATATAATCGTCAAAGGCAGGATTTTGGGAACAGTTCAAAGGCACAGCTTCCTGTTTACGTACATACTTTAAGGTTTCGGCAAAATATACACTTTGATAAATTTAGCCCTGTTGGCTTCTTTTAATTTTGGGCAACCTCGATATGGTGATGAGTGAACATTTCGGCAGTTAACGCATTTAGGTGAGTCTATATTAATGGACAATCTTTATATTCGGGATTATAGCCACAACGGGGCACCGGAGTATATTACGACACTCTGAAGCTATGTAATTAAATCGCTGGCATCTAAAACAACGGCACCAATGCAGGTATGTAAGGATTTACCCCCCCCCCCCCGCTGGAAAGTCTGCACCGACCGATAAAATCATTGGTGTAGGGATTTTGCAGAAACGATTATGATTATAAAGGGCGACATTCTGGCGATTAGAAATCACTATTAATGGCAACAAGCTATACAATTTATTCAGGATATCGTTAGCCAAGACTGCACCACCGCCAATCTTGTAGTAAGTCAATCAAGGTGTAGATTTAGACTGAAGAATGCTCTCAAAATCCTCCCCAAAGTCATAAACTCTCTTTCAAAGGCCTTCCCAAATGTAGAACTACAAATATCGACACTATGAACTAACATTACTGTTCAAACTCGTCGAATCAGACGGCGCTATTGGCAACGCGTCTTCACTTCACCATGCTACACAAGAAACCCCCTTCTACCGAAGAACCAAATTACATACTTTCACTTTCTTTTCCCATTATCATATTTTGTTCAATTTTAGTTTGCCCGACTTCTTGCTATAGCTGAAAATATAGCCAAATATTTCCGAGAAAAAAAAATTGACTGTCTAAAGCCATACGCCTGTCTGTTTTCAACCTAATGAAATGTTATGGTTTTGGTTTATTTCAACAAGCTATGACTGGGTATAAAAGGTCTAAATGACATACACCCTTGTAACACAACTAGATTTGTCTCCGATTTGTCCCAAACAGCCTTTCATTTACCTTTTTATCATATGGCAGCATGCGTTGGAAGACCTTCATATTTTTATTGAAATTCTTAATTTCCATGACCCCAGCATTAAACAACAACAACTACTATTGTTCGTACTTCTGTAGATTTTTTAGATGTAACTATTTATAAGGGTCATAAATACCAAACCATTGGGTATTTTGATTACAAAATATTCTCTAAACCTACTGACACGCATCAGCTGCTACATGCTAGGTCCTATCATCCTCCACGCCTTCAAGGGAGTCATACAGTCTCAAGTTTTTAGATTCTATGGAAATTATAGTTCTTTGAATTTTTTAAAATCCAGCTTGTTCTGTTCTTTTTACGACTCTTTTCCCCGGGGGGTATTCTGCTAGGATATTCCGAAGGATCAAATCTGTTGGTGCCATTTACAATATTTTTTATAAAATTCCTCTATATTATCATTACAAATAACATAAACAACCTTATATTCTGACAAAAGTTTACCCAGTTTGTCTTACTGACTTTCCAGCGAGGTAATGAACCAACACGATCACTTTGAGGAGTGAAACCAAAAAAAGGTGATAATAGGAAAATGGTCACTCCCACGTGCAGAGTCTTGGCAAACCGAACACGAAGCTATGGATCCTACAGTAAGTGAACATATTGTGAGATCTATAGCGGATGTTTCTCCCAAATTTATATTAAAACGAGTTCCAGCTCCATCATTTTCATCTATCAGCTTCGACACGATATTACAAGCTACCCCAGATTGGGTGGTGTGACACAATATTACAAGCTACGCCAGATTGGATGGTGTGAGTTAAAGTCACCACAAATTACAATAGACCCTTGATTTGATAGAGAGTTGTCCTCCCTAGCCACTCGAAGACATTGACATTCCATAACTTTAAATTGTGGAATGTAATTTCAGCAAATGACCATACATTTCTGATCGATACCACCAGACCACCGCCTCTACCGGTCAATCTGAATTTCTTTCCGGATTATTGTATACTATGGGTATGTAAAATCATATTTTGTTTTCAAGAATGTTTCTTGTGAACAGACTATGTCTGGTTTAGGGGATTTTAAATTCGAAATAAAGTGTTGACTTATTGTGAAAATAAGAATAAGTGGTACTGTTAATTTGAAAATCCCAATAACTGATAGCTTATCACTTAGCGATTTTGTTGTTGCCCTGAATTATTGTTTTAACAAACTCGTCTGCTCTAATACTACCACTATCAAAAAGATGCTATGTATTCAATAGTGCCAGCGTCCTTCGCGGTAGTCAGCTTTCCAACATGATATAAAATTTCTGTTGGGAAAGATATTACATTGATTAATGAAATAGGTGACATAACTTCAATTTGAGCACAGGCGTCATTTTCTGTCTGCGTACTTATGGATAGCTGGGTAGGTTTCGGGATGGGTTCTGTGCAGCTGGTGATTTTATTTTCTTTACTAGGTGTTGTGTGGGGGTCAAGTCCAAAATATAATCGTCAAAGGCAGGATTTTGGGAACAGTTCAAAGGCACAGCTTCCTGTTTACGTACATACTTTAAGGTTTCGGCAAAATATACACTTTGATAAATTTAGCCCTGTTGGCTTCTTTTAATTTTGGGCAACCTCGATATGGTGATGAGTGAACATTTCGGCAGTTAACGCATTTAGGGGAGTCTATATTAATGGACAATCTTTATATTCGGGATTATAGCCACAACGGGGCACCGGAGTATATTACGACACTCTGAAGCTATGTAATTAAATCGCTGGCATCTAAAACAACGGCACCAATGCAGGTATGTAAGGATTTACCCCCCCCCCCCCCCCCGCTGGAAAGTCTGCACCGACCGATAAAATCATTTTTTAATGGCAACAAGCTATACAATTTATTCAGGATATCGTTAGCCAAGACTGCACCACCGCCAATCTTGTAGTAAGTCAATCAAGGTGTAGATTTAGACTGAAGAATGCTCTCAAAATCCTCCCCAAAGTCATAAACTCTCTTTCAAAGGCCTTCCCAAATGTAGAACTACAAATATCGACACTATGAACTAACATTACTGTTCAAACTCGTCGAATCAGACGGCGCTATTGGCAACGCGTCTTCACTTCACCATGCTACACAAGAAACCCCCTTCTACCGAAGAACCAAATTACATACTTTCACTTTCTTTTCCCATTATCATATTTTGTTCAATTTTAGTTTGCCCGACTTCTTGCTATAGCTGAAAATATAGCCAAATATTTCCGAGAAAAAAAAATTGACTGTCTAAAGCCATACGCCTGTCTGTTTTCAACCTAATGAAATGTTATGGTTTTGGTTTATTTCAACAAGCTATGACTGGGTATAAAAGGTCTAAATGATATACACCCTTGTAACACAACTAGATTTGTCTCCGTGGTTATTTTTGTCAAGAAAATATTCCCTGTGCCAGTGGGTTTTACTGTTTATAAATATACAATCATTGACATAGACTTGGGTCTGAAAGACATTAAATCAGCATTCCAAAGATATCCTGACCACCGGACAAAGACATTTTAATTGTTGAAACTTATCTTAAAACGAAATGATTTTGAATTCAATGTGGGGGTGGGGGGGGGGGGGGGGGTCCTCCAGCAAATCAAAAGATGTGCTACGGGAAAACATTTTAGTCCTAACTTTGCCTCCATTTTTATGGCTGATTGGAAGAGTGGCATACTTCGCAGTTGTCCCAAACATCCTTTCATTTACCTTTTTATCATATGGCAGCATGCGTTGGAAGACCTTCATATTTTTATTGAAATTCTTAATTTCCATGACCCCAGCATTAAACAACAACAACTACTATTGTTCGTACTTCTGTAGATTTTTTAGATGTAACTATTTATAAGGGTCATAAATACCAAACCATTGGGTATTTTGATTACAAAATATTCTCTAAACCTACTGACACGCATCAGCTGCTACATGCTAGGTCCTATCATCCTCCACGCCTTCAAGGGAGTCATACAGTCTCAAGTTTTTAGATTCTATGGAAATTATAGTTCTTTGAATTTTTTAAAATCCAGCTTGTTCTGTTCTTTTTACGACTCTTTTCCCCGGGGGGTATTCTGCTAGGATATTCCGAAGGATCAAATCTGACATATTAAGACAAATTAACCCCCGCCCTCCCTTCAGCTCCCAACAAGCTTTAAACTCGATGTATAAGTAGTACCAAATGGCATGGGTCCTTAATTGCAACTCCTCTAACATAGCGTATGTTATCACATGCCAAAAATGCCGCAAGCAATACGTAGGAGAAACTCAGAATTCTCTACGACAAACCATTTATCTCCCCGTATCCGTAGCACAGCATTTCAAGGTCCCATGTCATTCATGTCTATCAAAAAAGTCCCTCTTCTCAGTTCCACTGGAGATATCAGACACAAACGTTTAAACGTCAAAGTTAAGACTAAATCGTCCCATATAACACAACCTTTAATTTGCTGGATGATATCAACATTGAAATCAACAGCATTACCTTATTAGCTAAGCTCAAAAAATTCTAAAATGTCTTTGTCTGGACGACGGTGGTCAGGTTATCTTTGAAATGCTGATTTCATGGATTTCAAAACCAATCAATATCAATTTTTGTATATTTATGATCACTAAAACACACGGGCGCATAGACTCCATATCTAGAGTGACCAAAATCACAGTCCGTGGGATGGATTTTTCAGATAATCTGGCCAACAAATCATCAGTATTTTTGACAAATATAGTAGGCCGATTCGCTATAGCTTTTAGATAGTAATCAAATGACTCTGATATTCTATATATTTCGATGCCACAATCATAGATAGTAGGGCACCCTGGGTGGCATGGAAGGTTTGGACCATTTTTCAATGGGTTTGTGAATTTTCGGAAGAATATAGGAGACCCTGTGTTTAGAGTTAACATCAGATTCTTTTTTCTTCAAAAGAAATGAGAATTCTATTGAAATTTCCAACATTTTCAGGCGAAATTCCCTTATCAAGTTTTTGATCATGAAGAGGTTTGCTTCGCTGCCGTTCTACCTCTTAATATAATCCTCTCTAGACATAATAACTGTAGCTAAGCCTTTATCAGCAGGTTTAATAACTATGTTATGATTTCTCCTTATCTTTCTTAAAGTAAAGCATTCTGGACGAGTAAGGTTATGAAGGATTAGCGAAACCATCAAATTGTCTTAATTTCATACAGTCAAGACTGACGTTTTATACATGTGAGAAGGGGGAGTATGGCCACTTTTATATTCAAACGGCTTGCGTACCCCATTTGAATCTATTAGCATGGACCAATTTACCAATAGAAAAGTCGCTATAAGATAATGATTTAGGACAAGGTAAAAATGAAAGCCCTGTATTGCGTAGAGATATATCATCACGGGGAGTTCCTCGTTACTAAGATTAACAATATTACCGCCCAAGCCGAAATTATAGGGTGGCACATACCCCGTTCCAAATTTAGTTTTAATCATGTGTCTGAAGACAGTGGGTGTACAAGGAATTTGCCGTATCTTCGGTCCAGTGGATCTTGTCCTTTCATTGTTTCAATTTTGATTGGGATATCTTTGGTTTGACCATAACTCTTTTCAACTTGGAAGCAGAAGAGATATATATACAAAAATAAAAAAGTTAAGCACCTCCTGGAACGTCTGCACCGACTAATAAAATCATTAGTGCAGGGAGATTGTTGGCAAACTGATGTTGCAGAAACGACTGTGATCATAAAGGGCAACATTCTGGTGATAGGAAATCACCATTAATGGCAATAATCTATACAATTTATTCAGGATATCGTTAGCCAAATCAAAAGGTCCATTCACAGGACAAACGTATTGAAGTAAAAAAAGTCACTTTGAGTGTGTAGAACACATCCCTAGAGCCGCAGCTCAATAGCGCGTATATCCTCCATTAGCTTCCAACCTGCGTTTCATCCCTCCAGTGAGACGTTGGATCTGTTGAAGGGGTAGCTGCCGCCAATACCGATGTAATGCGGCTTCCAATTCCTGCAGACTTTGACAGGAGGCTCTAAGGCTTGAATGTATCTGCCCATCCTATCCCAAATGTGATCTGAAGGATTCAAATCTGCGCAGTTACCCCTTCAACATATCCAACGTCTCACTTGAGGGATGAAACGCCGGTTGGAAGCAAATCGAGGCTATACGCGCTATTGACCTTCTGCTCTAGGGATGTGTTCTACACACTCAAAGTGAGATTTGTACTTGAATATGATCAAAATCGTTTCTGCAACATCAGTTTGAAAACAATCTCCCTACATCAATGATTTTATCTGTCGGTGCAGACTTTCCAGGGGGGTGCTTAACTTTTTCTTTGTGTATAGGTTCAGGTTCGAAACTTCAATGGATTGTAATTTAGTAAATGCCTGGATCTCTACTAGATGAGCGAGCTGGAAAAAAACCTTCCTACCGATGTCATCATGTTGCGCATCTGATTTAACGAAACGTCTGGCTAAGTAGTTGCTCTAACTTGTTCCCAATCCTTTTGTCAATAAAAGTTCAATTCAATTCAATTCAGTATTTGTCTTTTTATTGATACCAATATTCAAGATAACTTTTTTCCAGGTTTGGGACGTTGGTACTTTTGAAGTGGAGTCCGAAATTGGCACCTTGAAAACATTCTACCAGCACATATATAAAGTTGGGCGTCCTATAGCAAATCGACGAGTTAACTTTTACCAAAAATAGGCCCACTATACTGCATGATGATTTGTTGCCAAATTATCTTTTCCAGAAAAGTATACTGGCTGAGGCCAAACTCCTGCCTGTCGTCAACCTAATGAAATATCATGGGTTGTGGTTTATTATAGCAACTTATGATTGGCTATAAACGTCTTAATGGTATGCCCCATTTAAACAAGAAGATTTCCCCCGTGCCCGTGTGTTTTAGTGTTCATAAATATCAAGCTACACACGTTTGGTCAACGGTGGCAGGCTGGTGATTGACCAACCACCGAATGACCTTCAATGGTAACCTTGACACCACAACTATAGCTGACCGACCCTAAATTGACCAACTCTGCCGACGTACGTTGGTTCACCAACAATGCCGAACGTATATGCCAAGTTTGGCCCAATAAGTTTGTACTGTCTGGATCATTTTCTCATGCCCCGTATAATATGCAAAAGTCGTCAAAAGACGCCATAAGTTGTGCCGCGTGTTTTGTGAGAGGCCTCATATTCGTCTTCTATAATGGAATATCGCCTATTGGATCAAAAAAAAATTATTAGAGGCCGGTAGCTTACGTATACAATTCTTTTTAAAACTTCGATGATCACATTTTCAATGCACTTATTTCAAAAGTTTGCCAACAACGATTTGGAACAAATTTGTTCTCGATCATAAGTCAATTTGCAGTAGGCCTAGCTATAGGCCTATACCTGGCACTCTGGGGCCCACAGCAATCGTATTCTCGCGAGATCTCTTTTGGGCTAAACGAGATCTGGAGTTTAAGACTAATCGACTTCTAACTTTCGATTGGGGCTCATATTGTAGGTTATGAGATTTAGTTTATAACCATGTTGTTTGTTATAACTAATTGTTGGTTGTGAGATGGAGTTTATAACCATGTTGCAGTTCTTTGTAATAAATGTGCCGTTTTGTCTTAACCGTGTTGTTTGTTTGTGAGATGTAGTTTATAACCTTGTCGTTTGTTAATTGTAGGTTGTGAGATGCAATTTACATGTATACACCATTTGTTCGTTATGTCTGTGCTGTTTGTCATAACCGTGTGTTGTTTGTTTATTGCAGGTTGTGAAATGTAGTTTATAACCATTGGTTTGTTATAACTGTGCTGTTTGTCATAACCGTGTTGTTTGTTAATCGTTGTTATAACTGTGCTGTTTTGTCATAACCGTGCTGTTTGTTAATCGTAGGTTGTGAGATGGAGTCTATCACCTTGTTGTTTGTTAATTGTACGGAAGGTTGCGAGATGGAGATTTTACCGTACGTATTGTTTGTTAATTGTAGGTTATGAGATGGAGTTTATAACCGTTTTGATTGTTGTTTGTTACATACGTTTTTCTGTGACGGAGAGGGGGGGGGGGGGGGGCAAAATTTATGGGGTTCAATCTCAGTCTACCGACGTTCTTGCCATAGTTAAGATGCGTAACCATTGTTAATTAATGTATTACAAAAGGATTCCAGAAAATTCTACTGACCCAGGCTAAGCTCCTGTCAGTCGTCAACATAATGAAATATCATAGGTTTAGTTTATTATGGGGTATAAAGGTCTAAATGATATACCTCTTTTTAACACAATTAGAAGCTTGTCTCAATGGTGATTTTAGACAAGAAGATTTTCCCTGTGCCCGTGTGTTTTAGTGTTCATAAATATAGATATGGTATAAACGTTGGTTCGATTTTACAGAACTTATGGTTATATACGTCATATTATTTATGAACATTCGTCATTATATTATTAGTAAGAAATGATTAGCATCAATCACCACGCAGTTTTTTGTTTTGGTTTTTGGAACAACACGAGCCGGTGTCTTTATCAAGTGCAATTGAATTCAATATTTCAAAACATGGATATAAATACTAAATAAAAGAACAAATAATTTCATAATTTTTAGTTAATATTTATAATATGCATGTTTTGAAATATCAAACTCAATTGATAAATACACCGGTGTCGAAAGCGCGTGTAGTTTGCAAAAAAAAATCATTTGTGATAATATTATTAATAATACGCTATAGTATAGGCCTATATATATATGTTTCTCTTTCTCTTCTATCAATGTATACGGCCAACAAGTCGTAGAGGACCGCCCCTTCTAAATCTTTGGGCTGTTACTCGGGTATTATTTAACGAGTTTAATTTGTGCCGTCTCGTTTTAAAGAGAAAAGGCAGATATTAGTCATAGAAAACAATGAGCGGAGTTTGGCGAGAGTTTTGTCGGTCCATTTGTCAACACGAGTTATCTTCCACCATGTGCCATTGTTGTGCGCAGATAGTCCAAATAAAACTTAGTGCGCAAGTCGAACGGGACAGTCCTGAGTGAAAAGACTAGGCGATCGGATTTTAATGTAAAAGTTTCTAGGATATAACAACCATGTAGTCTCTGTTAAATGCGAGTGAAAGATGTGTCTGCAAAGTTATCTTTCTTGGAAAATTACTTTGGTGGTGTTTTCTTTGGATCTAAACCGATAAATGGTGTTTTCTTGAAGGCGGTGTTGTGCTGACGGCCGCGATGGCTGGCTACATATCCCAGAAAGTCAGCCCATGGCCTGTTTGAGTTTCTCGAATCTGTCAAAGTTCTCCGTTTAACATACCACTTAAACGGAGAAAAAATGCACCTAATTTTACCAGTGGCGGTGTTGCTGTATTATTTGAGTGGAATTCATTGCTTTTCGGGTAAGTTTTCTTGTCCTCTAGGTGGTTCTGTTACTGTCCTTTACCTGGGCTGATTTGTAGATTCTAGGCCTAGTTTTCGCTCAGCTGATGTTGTGATCGTCTTAAAAACCGTGTCACACTCACAGTCACAGCGAATCTCGAGTTCAGAGAAGGCGAATATCTTGACATACTTCGATGCCTTTCTCAGTTGAAGTAGACTGTTTAAATTGCTGAATGCCTCTATCAGTCTATGATTGAAATGAATTTACCTCTCCTTGATCAGATGTACATGTACAATGTAGCTCTCGGTTAAAGTTAAACTAGTATAAACTATAATTATAAAAAAGCTACACATGTAGTTGGAGATGTCCAAACTCTGTGGCCAAAGTATATTGATGATGGTGTGTTGGCCACCCATCATCAATATACTTTGGCCACAGAGTTTGGAGATCTCCAACTAGGTTAAAGCTATAACGTTTTATTTATATACTTATACTCATAGTACTTAGTAATTTTAATTTCTATAGACAGACTAGCCTACCGTTTATGTTTAATTTATCACTTGGTTAATTTATTATAAAGTATATAATAATATCATATGCCAAGTTTAAAAGTTAAAATTTATTTGTGCAGCTACAACTTAAAATTCAACTAATTCAGTAAATATATATATACACAGTTAGTAGCCTGTTTCACAAAGCGGTGTAGTGTAAGTTTTTACGTACCATAACTACCCAGGCAACATATCTCTTCACTACAGTCTACAGGGGGCTGATTCTCGACACCGACGTAACTTTGCGCCTAGTCGTAACGTCATGGCAACATATACCTTCAACATTACGTTACGACCAGGCGCAAAGTTACGACGGGCGTAAGTTGTGTTGAGAAACAGCCCCCTGTATGGGTTGCTATGATAGTTACACAAAAGCCCCCAGATCTAAGTAATTAGCTAATTATTGTGCTTAATAATATGACACTTGTGACATCACTTGACACTTAGGCCTACACATTGCATCTAATGTGACATCCACCTGGCCAGAGATTTTCTTAAACGGTGACACTTTTTAGAATGTTTTGCTGATGTTGAAAATTGCATTTAATTTATTTTGTTCCTGAACTTCATATGTAAATATCCTGTTAAGTGTTAGAGCAAACAACACTCAGTCTCATGTGCAATCACCGAACCTGTGACAGGAAATTTCTTCAATACGAGACTTGGCTCTGCGTTCCAAATTCTTTTCATCGATAATTCTTTTATTGTAATTTATTCTTGATTTCGGTGTGACGTCACGATAGCGAAAAACGAGAAGTTGGTTGAAAACAACTACTGGGCGATAGCTTGCAAAATTACGCCCACTGAGTTGTTTTCAACCACAAGCTGTGTGGTTATAACGTTTAGATTTTAGAGACCAAGTGACCCGCAATTGAAATCGAGAATTGCTCATTATTGCAATTGACATACTGAAGTTTGTGAAAAAGTTGGCTAAATATTAATTGTATAAAACTCTAACTAAGAGTAACTGAGTTACATAATTGTAAAGAATATGATACTCAGAGACGAGAGTGACACATGATTTTGTCACACAGGATATCTAGCACAGATATAAACATAAATATGGTATTGTCAGTCAGTATGTCCTATGTAATCATGGCAGGTTGAGTTCATGGTACTACTTTCTGATTGGACATCAGACAGGTTGTGTTCATGGTACTACTTTTTGATTGGACATCAGACAGGTTGAGTTCATGGTACTACTTTTTGATTGGACATGACAGGTTGAATTCACGGTACTACTTTCTGATTGGACATCAGACAGGTTGAGTTCATGGTACTACTTTTTGATTGGACATCAGACAGGTTGAGTTCACGGTACTACTTTTTGAGTGGACATCAGACAGGTTGAGTTCATGGTACTACTTTTTGATTGGACATGACAGGTTGAGTTCACGGTACTACTTTCTGATTGGACATGACAGGTTGAGTTCATGGTACTACTTTCTGATTGGACATCAGACCGGTTGAGTTCATGGTACTACTTTCTGATTGGACATCAGACAGGTTGAGTTTATGGTACTACTTTCTGATTGGACATCAGACAGGTTGAGTTCATGGTACTACTTTCTGATTGGACATCAGACAGGTTGAGTTTATGGTACTACTTTCTGATTGGACATCGAACAGGTTGAGTTTATGGTACTACTTTCTGATTGGACATCAGACAGGTTGAGTTTATGGTACTACTTTCTGATTGGACATCAGACAGGTCGAGTTCATGGTACTACTTTCTGATTGAACAAGCCGTGCAATAATTGGTATCACTCTAAATCGTATTGTCATCGAAAATCATGCACAAGACCTTATTTCCAAGTGGCATGAGCTGCCAAATCTAGGGATAATTTTGTAGAAACAGATTTAGCTAATTGTTCGTTCTTTTTAAATAAATAAATACAAATAAGAGCTTTCCGACTTCTGCTGATGCCAATGTATTGTTGGAACTTGGAAACCCCCCAAAATGAACTCCTACATTTACATCCTGGCTATTTGAATTTTTCCCGTTGTTAGCACACATCTGCAGTTGTATTTTTTAATGGCTTAACCAATATTATTTCATTTTAATGTCCATCTTTCAGTTTTTCCAGCTACTCCAAATGCTGAACTTTACAATCAGAATTTATGAATAAAGTCTGATTTTTGGCAGTTCATGCCACTTCAATGATGATGACTGCTGTTTAGTTCTTTGGTTGAAATTTCTAATAACTGACATCCTTGTTTAGTTAGCTACCGGTCCCCTCCAAAGCAAGTTGTGGGATGGTTACCAGTTATCACCGGAAGGTCGTGGGTTTCCTCTGGGCATAGAGCCCGGTTTCCTCCCACAATAAAACTGGCGCCATATAAGGGATATAATCTTGAGCGCAGCGTAAAGCAATCAATCAACCAAAGAAAGTTTCTTAAAAACCTGTAATCTGGACATCCCAGATACCCTGTTTCAGTATAAATTTCCTTCCTAAGCCGCCCCTCTCCCCTGGACATACCGACTAACTGTCTTTAATTTAAAAAACCTGCTTCTTTTTATATTGGCTTAAAAGTTTGTTTATGTATAGTATTCAGGTGTTACATGTCTTAATTTGGCTGCTCAGGTACCCTATCTGTAATAGCCATTAGCCAGTGACTCATATACGATGCATTACTCACAAAGTGTGGATGTCATTCGGACTCTTCGTCATTTGGTAAACAGGGCTTGTGATGAGAGGCCAGTGATCACTTATGAGGCTTTTTGAGAATTTTATTTTAGTTTAGGTTCAAATTTTTATAAGTTAGAAACCAAGTCTAATTACTCCAATGTCTTTGTTCTCGTAAAGAATTTGGTATTTATCGTTCTTATTTGAAGTTTTTTTTACGAAACTTGGCCAACCAAACTTGGATGTAGTTTGGCTGCCCAGCTTGCCCTCATTGCAACCCCAGCACTTGTAAATCTAAAATTGTACCTCTGACCTGCCAAGAACAAATGTTAATACAGTATACTCATGATATACATGTACAGCATTGCGTCACAAATCTTTATCCATGAATTTGTGTGGTTCCATACTTCTGATTTTGAACATTCTAATCTCAGACTTCTGCGGCTGGTTCTACTAAGCAATGCATAGTATGTGGAAGAGTTGCCAGGTACTCGCCAAAGATCAAAGCTTTCCACCGGGCAATGAGCCTGGTTTCCTCCCCTACTAGACCTAGCAACGACGCCATATAAGTGAAATAATCTTGGGTGTGGCTTTAAACATCAATCAATCTACTAAGCATAAGTTACGCCTGTCACAAATGTATTTATTCTAAGCTATAAGAATTTACGGTTGGCTACAAGGCTAATGTGCTTATAAATGTTATACATTATATAACACCTCAGGGGCCGGTTGCACAAAAGTGTATTAAGCTTAAGTCTGACTTATCCAAGCAACCGGCCCCAGGTTTCTTAGTAAAACAGGCCTCTCAAATTGGATAAATTCTGTTTCCTGAATTTTATAAATGGGAGAGAGAGCAAATGTGTACACTGTACTGTCCTTTAGGTTGAATGTTTAGTGTTTTATGCCACGCTCAACTCAAGATTACTTCACTTATATGGCGGCGTTGCCAGTTTTTTGTGGGAGGGAACCTGGCTCTATGCTCGGAGGAAAAGCACGACCCTCCGGTGGTAACTGAGCAACCATCCCAGATACATGTAGGTCATTCAAGTGAAAACCCAGTCAGACTTAGTGGGATGATCATTCAAACCCGCGATCCATTGGTGGAAGGCTGGTAAAGGGAAACACTAAAAACACATGCAAGGCTAAAGATTTTGGAAGGAGATACATGTAACTGTCATAATGCACTAATGCAAAAGCGAAAAACAAAATATACAACTGTATGTAAGAAACTTCTGCCTAAGAGCCAGATTTTGGAGGAAAATGGGCTCCCTGAAAATTGGGTTCCAAATAATATGCATGATGTATAGATTTGGGGTAATCTATTCAAACTTACATGTATTTGCGGCATCATACGGCGTAACGCTATTTGAGAAAAGGTTCCTTGTGAAGAACAGCTTTTGATTGCTATTGAAAAAGATTTCAGGGTTATTTTTAAAAACTGTTTGCCGCAGCTGTGGCTAAAATGCGTGTTAACTTGAGGTAAAATTTTAAAGACTTTTCTTTTAAGGGTCATGCACAATTCTCTGTATCCTGTCTAAATTGTTGTTTGTATAAATATTAAGTATAAATATGTATGCAACATAATTCGGCAGGTGTGTGACCTAACTATAAAATAAATGTTGAATATTTTGACAACCCCTGAAGGCAATGTCACTTCCTCTGTTAATAATGGCTAGCATATATATTATGTCGTACAATGTAACTGAATTCTCAGTTCACATTCCTATAAAGTTAGAGGAACTACATTTACGTGCAGACAGCGAAGTAAAAAACATGCAGACTTTTGTATCAAAGGCCAGCATGGCAGCTTTAAGATTTCCAAACAAAAATTACAGTTTTTTCCACAGGCCCAGTCTGTTACCAAAAGTGCATTTACAGTATGATGTACATATCGTACAGTATTAAGAAACTTACCACGGGTATGAGTCTGTTGCCAACTTGCCAGCTGGCATTTCACTCAGACCAAATACAAATTGAAAAATTTCTGGGTGGATTTTTCACTTGGTGTCCGTATGTGCAAGAGTTGCCAGGTGGTTTCCTCCAGACAATGAGCCTGGTTTCCTCCCTCACTAAACCTGGCAACGCCATCATATACATTTAAGTGAAATAATCTTGAGTATGATGTAAAACATCAATCAATCAAACCAGCATTTCAATCTACTGAATTGATTTTATGTTTCCCACTGTCAGCAAAAAAATAAAAATAAATCAGAGTGGGTTAGCACTCGATACATCTACGTGGAGGAGTTGCCAGGTACTCCCAGATGTCAACAGGAGTATCCTCAATCAATCAATCAATCAAGTTATTTAATTTTGTAGTTATTTTGAGGTATATTTTTACAGGTTAGGTAAATAAATAACTAATTAACTTTAGTTTGATATTCCGATATTCAGTTCCCAAAACTTTGTTATGATACCTTAATTATTTCTCATATTTAAAATGTCCATTGTTTCTTTTTTTTGTTCAAGATATTTTTTATTTATATCTAACCAGACCTCACTGAAGACAAATGTACTCAGTCCATTATTATTTGTTATGTTAATAGGAACTCCTTTGTCATTTTGTATTGTATACAGTTTACATA
This sequence comes from Lepidochitona cinerea, assembly GCA_963971465.1. NCBI lineage: Eukaryota > Metazoa > Mollusca > Polyplacophora > Chitonida > Tonicellidae > Lepidochitona > Lepidochitona cinerea. The sequence continues at coordinate 2,318,175 of OZ020556.1, read as the reverse complement.
AACATGATGAAGACAAAACAATGCGCATGTTTTAGTGTCTACATTAGGTAACGTTTTAAGACATGATTTTTTTTCTTCTATTATTAAGATGTCAGGTTTCTTTAAAGTGTTAACCCCTGAAGATGCGTAATTATAATTTGTTTTGGAAAAAGCCTGTATTTTTATTTTTACAAAACAGTTACACAAATGACATCAGGTGGGTTGAAAACATAACAGCTGCTAAATTCAAATCAATTAAAAGTTAGTAGCTTTCAATTTTTTATTTCAAACAGTCACGATAATTAATAGCCAGGAACGACAACACACGATTTCAATATCGAAAATTCCTTTCTTTTGTTTTATGAAGTTAGAGTTACTTGAAATTTTATCCCCTCAATCTCCTATTTGGACTTCAGTGCCAGCAGCCTATATCTGTACCAGTAATCATTTAATTCTAGATGTAGTGACTATGAAGATTGCAAAACTATATGTACATGTAGCTATGAAATTGTGCTTTCCCCGCTATGGCATTAAGTAGGCCAGTTTAGCCAACATATATATAAATATATATATTCAGTAATCTGAAAGGTCTTTAAAGTTTCTCACAATCGTCATCATCCTGTGTAGGCCTGGATATAACAAGCGATCAAAACGGTTGATTGCATGTCGATCACCTGAAAACCAAAATCAGTAGTACCACATGTAAATATCGATCACCTAGTAAAGTGAAGGCGATCGTTTTTTTCTTCTTGACTGTAATTTACACTTAGCTAAAGTTTGCCACACACAAACAAGCTGCAGTAGACAAAAAACAATGGGAGGAAATGCCTAACAGCAACTAACAGTAGGTGGGCATATACTTCAACAACGGCTAGTGGGGATCAATTGTCGGCACACAGTCTGTAGGAACCGAAATAGTGTGCTAAAAGTAAACAAAATTTAGATAACCGAGGCGATCATTCATTCATTCTAGGCCTTAGTTCAAAACAATACTTTAACGTACATTCTCGAGACTAGTGGCACTTAAAATCTTCTGAATTGCAAGTGTTGAGAAAATAGCCGACGTTTTGCCGAATGATTTCCGCATTCTGTTTAAACGTAAAAATACCAACATTTTGGCAACTCGTGCCTCTTTAAAATTGCCTACTATACATGTACATCAAAATTCTGATGGGGACCTTGGTGTTGGTAGAGTTATTGTCTCACATGCAGACAGAGGTGGATTTTTCACTAGATCCCCCCATGTGGAAGGGCTGCCCGGTACCAAAGATCCAGGGTTTTACTCTGGGTAAAGAACCCCATTTCCTCCCCCGTAAACCTGGCAATGCCACCTGACCATGTCAAAAATCATCAATCGATCAGTCAATCGAAATTGTGACACATGTGTGACCATGTGTGGCAGATTCACATAAAGACGACAAATACATGTACTAAGGCTTCATTTGTTATATTTTGTCATATGGACATCTACAGTATGTAGTCATGTCTATCATAGCTGTAGTTTTTTGAAGCTCCACCCTCTGATTGCTTTGTGTTGTCCTAACAACACTGTCATTGCTTCTTTTTTGTTGGAGCCTCATCAATTATATGCTAAGTACGTGGTTTACAAATGCAATAAAGAGTCAGACATGAAATTGCAGGAATGCCTCGCAACTGCTTGAAATATCTGTCCGTGTTGAAATGTCAAACTAGTTCATCCAGTCTGTCTTGATAGATGTCAGTTTTAAGTAATGAGTCTGTGAACACCATCATTTAAGCTAAATCCTATTGTCAAATGGCCCTGTTAGTCTGTCCTATTTAATTCTCATCTCGTTTAAAACAGTCTACATATTTGACCTCATTAGAATATAGAAAGTCTGGCTGGCTGTGAGTTAACTACAGGTTTCAAATAATCACATTGTCTTTTTTTGTTCCTCGATTTGGTTTCTCGACCGATGTGTTGGGGTTTTAATTCAAAACTGAACAGAATTTTACTTATTTGAGCACTGCATGTAAATTTCCCTCGGATTGGAAGGGGACACAGTGGGTTTTATCTTGGGATGCAAAGCAACATTTGCTCGAGAAAAAAACCCACTTAAGTTATCCATGCTTATTTGACAATTTCAAATTTACTTTTTGACATAGATTTCCTTCCTGTCCTGAACTTGTTACCTTAAAATAGATTGTAATCTAAATCTATCTCGGCTAAAATAGAGTAATCTATATTAAGATTGAAATGCATAAGAAATTCCTTAGTTGTCAAACACTTTTTTCTCAATTATCTTCCTGTCAGTTTTTCTTTGAACCTATAATATTGATCAGAATCAAGATACAGGGTACATGTACATTTGGGACTTTTTTTAACGTGTAACTGGGCCCTTATTAAAAAACAAAGATGTTAGAAAAAGCAAATCACGGAGATTATGATGTCCGAGAAATTAGCAACATTTTCTAGATGAGAGTTTTTGAAACTCTTTCAACACCTTAAATAGAATATGTACAAATCAATAAGGATTAAATTAATTATCTTTTTGTGGCACAATGTACTTGTGCATGTATGTAAAATATGAACTGAACTGTACTGTGGCAGTTTCTTATCTTCCCTTCTTTGATTAACTCGAAACTTGGCCCTGTTAAAAGACACTATGTCATGATTGTAAAACATGTATGTAGTACAAAGTGCACAGAAGATGGAGTTAACATTTAAGTTAATTCCTTCCAGTATTTATTTATTTTTTGCTTTGGTTAGAAACATTAAACATGAATCTAGTTGCAGGAACAGGAAATTTGGGGAATTCTTTCCCGAGTTGTGCTCCTTATGGACTATTGGGTACATTTATTGACTCTGTAACCTTTTGGTGTTCCAGTACTGAATTAGCAGACTGGGCGAGACCTGAATCCCTTACAGTGAGCCTACAAAATTGTAATTTCATAAATTTTTTTTTCAAAAAGTATGGCAAGCAAATCTTCTGCTTACTGTTGTAAGTATTAGATCACTTGTTTGAGGGGCATATAGAAGTTGGAAGTATAACATTAAACAAACTCTTTCTGGATTTACAACTTATGTTACATTTAGGCGCAACGTTTCAATGTCTATTCGGACATCGTTTTCAAGCATATCAAAACGATGTCCGAATAGACATTGAAACGTTGCACCTAAATATAACATAAGTTGTAAATCCAGAAAGAGTTTGTTTAAAGTATTAGATCATATATCCTGATCTTACAAAACTATCTATGGAAACGAAGATCTGTTACCTATCATGAAAGCCAGTATATGGTATGATGTATAGCGAAACTAGCATCGGTGTCTGTTGGTTCCCAGCAGTTTAATATACGCAACCACTTCAATGTTTCGGGCGGACCCCTAAATTATCTGGCTTGAATTATACTTTTTATTTGTAACTTTGTAACCTTTATATACCTGTAAAAAAGTGTGTATCACAAGTGTAATGGTGTCTTTATCAGATTGTCTCACTTCTTCACTGTTGTCACACGGTAACTATTATAAGGGGCGACAGAGCTGTCCAATTTTCCACCCTCTGCTTACTGAAGTGTACCTGAAAACAATATCTGAACTGGAGACGACTTCAATCACATCTAATATAGGGGGATCACACGGCCTTAGATCATTATTGACAATTGATTTATTATTTAGCCCTTCAACTTAAGTCATGTAGGCCCCTGTATATAGCACTTGAGCCTGTTTGCTTATTGTTATTCTTGCATGTGTACCACAGTGTTTTTTTTATCGACACTCGTGAGCTATTTGTTCCCAAAAAGCAACTTTACACTTTAATTGATAATATCTGATCTCACCAGTAAGCAATAGATTCGCTTGCCATAAACTAACTTAGAACACACTGTCTTCTTTTTACTGAATACTGGTGGCTGTATTTTCGGAGGGAAATATTATTTTCTGCACACTACATGTATAATCTGTACATACTTTTCCATTGCTGGTTTATTCTCACTTGTCGCTAAATGCAGAAAAGTTTTAACATTTAGATTGAAGTGGCATGAGCTGCCAAAATGTTGATATTTTGACGTTGAAACAGAATGTTGAAATTATCACCTTTTTTTCTCAAGATGTATAATTCAGAAGCTTTTTAGTGCTTCTAGTCTTGATTTTGGCAGCTCATGCCATTTTAAGAAGAAAAAGAAGACCTTTTCTCCCCAGAAACTTACATGTATAGAAGCTTTATTTGCTAAAATTTAAAATACCAGCCACTTTAGTGTTTTTATGTGTTTTATCTGATGTACTTAACTGGCCATGGGCCTGTTTCTCAACACACTTACCCCTGTCATTACTGTGCGCCTGGTTGATGGTATATGTTGCCATGACAGTGCCTGGTCGTAACATAATGTTGATGGTATATGTTGCCATGACAGTGCCTGGTCGTAACATAATGTTGATGGTATATGTTGCCATGACAGTGCCTGGTCGTAACATAATGTTGATGGTATATGTTGCCATGACAGTGCCTGGTCGTAACATAATGTTGATGGTATATGTTGCCATGACAGTGCCTGGTCGTAACATAATGTTGATGGTATATGTTGCCATGACAGTGCCTGGTCGTAACATAATGTTGATGGTATATGTTGCCATGACAGTGCCTGGTCGTAACATAATGTTGATGGTATATGTTACCATGACAGTGCCTGGTCGTAACATGATGTTGATGGTATATGTTGCCATGACAGTTTAGCCTTGCATTGAACTCTCGTCGGGAGAAACAACCCTCTGGTTACGAGTTTTATACATGTAAGTCGGAAGAGTAAGGGGCTGGGCAGAGATTTTAATGAGATCTTACAAGTTTTCGTTTTTTAAGGACATTTTCTTTGGGCAGTTTCTGTCAACGTTAAATTCCCTTTATAAGGGCTCTCTTAATATGTGATCTTCCATAATCAATTCATCATTTGCTGATCTGACAGTTATTGAACTGCTGATACAAAGTTTTTTTTTCCCACCAAAAGTTTGTGTCCTGACTTTTAGTAGTTAGGATGTGGTAGTTTGGTTTTACTTTACCTTTAAGACTTGACACGACAGATCTAGGCCATTTTACAATAGAGAATCAGAAATAGAGCATTTCCTGTCGACAGTGTGCCCAGGAAAATCTTCAGGGAGCTGTCACAGCTTTCTATGATAATTCCCACTCTTATAACTTATCCTGATTGCTACCTTAATATTAATTATGGTTATCAAACCAGTTAAATTGACTGTGACAGCTTTGCCATAAAAGTAAAATAATATTCAGTGTGACGTAAAACAACAGCCAATCAAAAAACCTATCATGTTTGTAGATTGTTTAGAAGGCCACAAAGAAAAACAGATTTTTAGTTAAATTGTGTCACCCTCTTTATATGAAGTTTCCCTTCTTTCATTCAATAAAGACCATAATATCTATTGAGTGTTTACTGTTAGTCATAATAATGGAGGAATACCAGTAGCCATATTCCAGAAGACATATATGTATATAGTGTAGACAAGAAGATTTTCCCTGTGCCCGTGTGTTTTAGTGATCATAAATACATGTATATAGTCACAGTGTAGTATAAAACTTGTCTCCATGGTTATTTTAGTCAAGAAGATTTTCCCTTTGCCCGTGTGTTTTAGTGTTCATAAATACATATATTTCTGATCACTAAAACACACAAGCACAGGGAAAATCTAAATCTATGTATGTTTAGTACGATTATGTTTAATGTAAAGGCCAGGTTAACTTTGTTGAACTTCTGAGAGAAGTAGAAAGACCTCCAGTGTCTGTAGGCCTGTATTGTAGATCTTTCTAGAAGGCAATTTATATGTGCAGCTTTGATGTGGGGCCACAACATGTCGTCTTTTAGAAAAGCGTATTGTGTGAGCTAAGAGAAAGGTATTGTACATACTGTACATTGGTGGAGCGTAGATGGCCTGGGGTTTATATCTGGGTTAACTGACATTAGCATTGTACCTGTAATACTGAGTTAGAACTCTGGCCGACCAACAACTAAGTGGTACAGTTTACACCCACAGTAAGGTTTTGACTGAAGCTCAAGCCTTAAATACTGATATATGTTTACCTTTTATAAATAAAAGAAAACCTACCATATACCATTAAAGAAATCTCAATGTACATGTACATGTAGCTCATATTTTCTATTATCCAATCCAGAAATCATTTTTGGAACAAATGTTTTTGATTTTCTTAATATTCTTAAATGTTAGTTTAAAACCAAACTGCTTATATTAATGTTTGAAAGAGGCTACAATAACTCTATTTCAGTTCATTTATCCTATTGATATTTTGTAAATTGCATTTACTGTAAATATGGACTACATTGAGCTATACATGTATAGTCTTTGTGTTGAAACATGCAGATTATGTAACTGTTTTGATCACGTATTGTTGATTCATATACATATTTAAGTTACAACTGCATTTAATTACGTCGTTTGCTTTTGCATAGCCTAGAATCAGAGTCAAACATTCAACAAAGACACTTTGAATGTTTCTTAAAATTTTTTATAGTAACTGATATATATATTTATGAGCACTAAAACACACGGGCACAGGGAAAATCTTCTTGTCTAAAATAACCACGGAGACAAGTTTCTAATTGTGTTAAAAAGAGGTATATCATTTAGACCTTTATACCACATCATAAATTGTTGTAATAAAGTAAACCTATGATATTTCATTAGGTTGACGACTGACAGGAGCTTGGCCTTAGTCAGTAGAATTTTCTGGAACACTTTGATATATATATATATTTATGAACACTAAAACACATGGGCAAAGGGAAAATCTTCTTGTCTAAAATAACCATGGAGACAAGTTTCTAATTGTGTTAAAAAGAGGTACAGTGTATATCATTTCAACCTTTATACCCAATCATAAGTTGTTGTAATAAACTAAATCCATGATATTTCATTAGGTTGACTACTGACCGGAGTTGGGCCTTGGTCAGTAGAACTTTCTGGAACACTTTGTAATACAAGTAACATTGACAATGCTTACGCATCTTCAGCTATGACAAGAATATCGGTAGACTGTGATTGAACCCAATAGGATAATCATAAAAGAAAGTGAAAATTTTGGTTTGTCTCATAAATACATTTTTGAACATTATAACAAGTGGCCCCAGGGAAATTCTTCTTGTCTAAAAATAAAAATAACCACGGAGACAACTTAGACAAGTTTCTTATCATTTATCATTTAGACATTAATACCCAATCATAAGTTGTTATAATAAACCACTACCCATGATATTTTATTAGGTTGACGACCGGCATGAGTTTGGCCTTAGTCAGTAGAATTTTCTGGAAAAGATAATTTGGCAACAAATCATCAGTATTTTTGGTAAAGCTCACACGCCGATTTGCTATAGGTTTTGATAGTAATCAATTAGCTGTGATATTCTTTAACGTTCACTACCAAAATTCGAGATAATAGGATGCCCTGGGGTCATTGGAGGCTTGGGTCATTTTTTCATTGGGTTTGTGTATATATCTGTCCAAGGATCTTTGAACATTTCTCTCTGATACTAACCTACATCTAAAAAGGAACTGTAAATGAGTAAAAATGTATCATATGTTAAAAAAACCCATAAATTAATGTTGAATAAAAACAAGCTTCGTGTATAAGGTACATGTACATGTACCTAGGCGTTGAAAAAGCTATTGAAAAAATGCATATTTTCCGTCACTACTTCAGAAAATTGAAGTATTTGGCGTCATTGTTGACTATTGATCGATGTCTTCTTTTCAACCAATCATGCCTGCTCACTGACTCAACGAAGGTTGTGTATGATGTCACAACACTGGGAATACATGTATACCTCTTTTTAACACAATTAGAAACTTGTCTCCATGGTTATTTTAGACAAGAAGATTTTCCCTGTGCCCGTGTGTTTTAGTGATCATAAATATACAGCAATTGTCAAATATGATATCAGCTAAGCTTATTAATTCCTAATAAGTTTTAAAAAATCCAAAAAAAATCATGAATTTTGTAGGTTTGGTTGTAAGTTTGTACATTACATGTTCTAAAACAAATTCATTACAAAATAAAAACTATGGTCTTAAACTAGTCATTTATCCCTTTTTAAAACTCATACAGTGTATTAATCTCATCTTGTAAATTAAGATAGGTTGACTCTGACATGAGGTACTAAATATCTACAGTAAGACGGACACGACTTTCCGAATGGTTATTGATGAGATAGCTGGATGCATTCTTGAAGTACCTAACATTTTTTCTCTGACCTACATGTTATTTCCTCTCTTCTTCATTTCCACTTTCAGCCTATAGACCCTCAGTAAATACAGGCTGTCAAGTCTAGAAATGCCGATACATTTCTCATTTTCATTGTGTGTTAAATGAAAGGGTTGACATGCAATGTCAGATTGCGTAACTCTTGTCAAATGAAAGCGAAAGTTAATATTATAAAATGGGGAATAAATCGGCACCATAAATGTTTATCTAATTTATGCCTCTGTCATGGTTGGGCCAAATGTTAACAATTGCACATTGAATCCGTAAAATGTCTCTGTAATGCTTTGCTTTAAGTTCATTGACAGCACAATGGCTGTATAAATATTATTTTTGATATTGGACATTGTAGTAATAGTGTAAATACGGGTATTTTATATGTAATTAAACATAGGATTTTTAATTTCTTCCATCACTGTGTTTATTTTATTAAACCCACTTGAAGTTTTTCTCACAGTCCGCTGAAATGTGTATCGCATCGCCTGTTTTACTGCATTAGTATTCCTATACCGCGTACGTCTAATGGAGACACCCTAAGCTGACGTACATGTTAACTGTCTGATGAAACGCTACCTACTTGGGCTTTAAACTTTACACATGAACTGTTGTCAGATAGCAATAACACTAATTAAACTGTCTACTTCACTGGCTAGCTATGAACTTGTATGAAGCCTGTTGTGTGATTCCCATACATAATATCTTTGATAATAAGCCTGGCTAGACAACACTTGTCATTGTAAGATCGTGGATTAATTTTCTATATTCATCTCGCTGCGATGACATTCTTCGCTCACACAGGCAATGAGCCAGCTACCTGTCTGTTGAGTTGACAACAGTTTACAGTATTTGCAGTTTATCTTAAGGGATTGCACTACTAAAATTTTCCCATTTTTCCATACAATCTTAACTTTGGATGTACTGCCAACAGGGGGTGGCATTGGAACATTTTGCTACAAATAGCATTATATGATTTATATCTTTACTGTAATAATAATATAATAATAATAAATTTCTCGAGATGGAGTTATTGAATCTCGCTCACAAAATGTTGGTGTTCTTTGGAACCACAGCAGCTTAAAAATAGCATCCCATACACATTACATCTAGATAGGGTCCAATTACAAGTGTACAAGTGTGAACCTATTTTTTGTCGGGGTTAAAAACTTCCTTTTCGACCAAAAAAATGTGAAACCAATTGCAGCTCCTACCCCCTGTAAATAAAAATTATTTTTCCAAGCTCAACATAAACATTATTTTCCATATATTAATACATATCCATGTTTTCTTTGATTGTCCTGCACAGCCTGGCCTGGTGCATGCATACTTTTTTATTATATTTTCTATTGAAAGTAGATAAAGCCTACTGACTCACTGGTGTATTTGCAAGCTATTATTTAGTTTGTCACAATCAAGGAATATAACCTCAGCTCTCCGTGACCTTTGTTAGTTATATACTCTAGTTCTTGAATAGCGTTTTTATACCAGCACTGTCAGTGATTGATCCAAAACTGTCGAAACCTACTTCATAACTTTCTTAACCCCCTTTGTACGAAATATCTTCCTGTATTATGAAACTCTGGAATAAAATTATAGTAAAGCCAACTTCTGACTCGGAGGAAAGATTCAAGCATAAACAAATCCTCACTTCAAAAATGTTTATGTAAGTTTTGCTGATAATGTTGAAAATTAAAATGATAATTGACCAGACGTCACCATTCTTGTAGAGAATGGGTTAACGGATATGAGAGCTACTACATTTGTCCTTTGAACTGAACTATATTGCTTGTCTGGACAATTAGTCTTATTTGTCAATTGTGGGAACTTTTCTTATACACTCGGAAAGTGAAGATATGATTTACTTTTTCTACAAAATGGGTCAGGTTATTGATGTTCAAAGTCTTTTGTAGAACGTTTATCATTGGTCTTGTTATCAGTTGCTTGTGGTTCCTGTCATATTTATTTTATCATTTTAACAAAGTGCCTTCAAAATTCTGTAAATCGTCATCTTTTGATTTGTCAAAAATCTCTTTTATTTAAAAACATATTGCTACTTACACAACCCAAAATTGAAATGAATATTTTTTAGTTAAATTGTAAAATCGTACAGGTTATGGTTATTTGTTAAGCCTGGTATACATGTACACTGAGAGTTTTGCTGCGACCCGACTCGACACGATTGTACCCGCTTGTTTGACGTCATGTGACTGTAGTAATGTTTCTGATTGGCCTACGGATTCAGACTCTACGAAGATTGTCGCAAGAGTGGATACACTGTGAGTGTCTGACCAGACCCGACTCAACCTGATTCTTGATCAAATATCTAGCACGTCCAGATCATTCCCGCCCTGAAGCCGACTGACACCGATTTGCTTCGTGGACTGGTATACACTACACTTTTTCTTCGCGACGCGGCACGATTTTCCGGTCGGGTCGGGTCGTAACAAAACTCTCAGTCAGTGTATACCAGGCTTTGAAGGAACAACTCCATAACAAAGGTCGTTAAAAGGTGTGTCATTTGACTGTTGTTTTTATATAGATGATTTTCTTGGTCAAAAGTGTCCGTTATTTACTAATTCAGTAATTTCTCTAATGATGATTGCAGGATGTTTTCGAAATACTGACTTCATCACCTATTTTTATGACGTAAAAAATTAAAGAAAATATTTAGTAACAGTGATGTTCGACAAAATTTGATTTGATCAAGTCTTTTCAAGAGACAATTTATGTATTCATAAAAAACGAGAATCTTAAATTTGGGCAAAATTAGAATGTTTCTAGCTTATTGTATCTGGGAAAATCTAGGAGTGTGGGCAAATGTGCCTTAAACAGAATTTCTCAAGTTTTCTGCTACGTCCAGGGCCCTGTCAAAGCTGGCGTAAAGATGCTGCACATTGACTTAAAACACCATGGACCAGTTTGGACCATGGTATCGTGCAAGTTCCTTTGCCTTTCACACTAAGTCATGTCTGAGGTAACGTGCTAGCTTTGACCCAGACCCAGAACTTGATTCCCCCTCCCTTGATCAACCGTAGAATTTCCCCCTCGTCCCAGACTGTGGCACTTACTGCCTGTGGCCAGCAATAAATGTTGAAGTCTCGAAATATAAAAAATGTGATCTAAAATGAAAAAAAATTCAGTTCATCATCTACAAAAGCAGGCCTCGAATTTAAGGAAGGTATTATTTGATACCCCAAGGCTAAATTGTCCTTCGGAAATGGGTTCAAGGCCTGCAAGAGCATTCAGAGTTCACAGATTTCCTCAACAGGATATCTGGACGTACTCATTAAACTTAAATCGCCTACATTATGCAAATGCCATTTAATGCTAAATTGGGCTTTGTTTATTTAAATACACAATGATATTTCATTTTGTTTGACAAAAAAACGGGTAAATATTCTTGCTGGTGCTTTGGTGACATTTGGCCTGTATAATCTGGTGCAGATACTGGCCCGTGAGATCGGGTTGCCAAGTGCAGCACCCTCTTACCTCACAACCCTTTCGAGTGAACACAGTAATTATATGATCACCTGTATTCAGACAGTGCCGAGTTCATCTGGATTAAGCATTCTACAAGTGACTTCATAGCTGACTGACTACAAAGCCTCTTGTGTGCTGAGGTCAGAGGAAAGTGCCACCAGTATTACCAGTGTATATTATAAGGCCATGCAGATTAAACTATGTTTCCTGTAGCCCTAATACCATATACATATTTATACAGTGTATTTATGAACACTAAAACACACAGGCACAGGGAAAATATATTATATAATTGGGTATAAAGGTCTAAATGATGTACTTTATGTATTGTAGTCATAACCATTGGTTAAAGGATAAATGCCCGGTTCTTTCTAAACACCTAGGGGTGATTGTTTGGTGTAAATTGAGTAAATATGCATCCAAAAACATAATATTGAAACAAAACAAACTTCCGATAGGGTCCCAGGATGTCAAAGAAACAGTGATTGAAAATATAGATCTCTTCCGTCACCAATCGGAAATGTCTTCGAATTTGACGTCATAGTTGACATTTGAACGCTTTCGGCATCATTTCAACCAACCATGAACAAGCCTCGACTCAGCGTCGTTTGTGTATGACGTCATGACAATAGTAATGTATATATCAAATGTCAACTGTGACGTCACGGAACCTATGATTTTAGTGACTTTGATTGTATCTGCATGTTACAATTAATTTTGGAAGTGTGTCGATATTTCTGTTACAAAAATTGCACTTCATTTAAGACCTGTAAATAGTGTAGTACACGCATACCCAGTTACTTTCGTTTGTTGAAAAGTATGTAACTGATCAATAGGGAGCGAGAGTATCGTGTGAATTCCACAATGTGGGGAGCCTGTATCGTTCGAATGTAGTGTTTGAAGCTCTATTGCGTAAAAGCCTTCCATCCTTCAGTTTCAGGTTCAAATCCTCATTTATTACATGGTCTAAAGACTCTAAACAATGTCGATTCAAGCTTATTTTAAGGTAGCATTTAGAAAACAATCACATGAGCAGTTCACATATCCTCGGTTACGGCTTGGCTATTCATAGGTGCAATCGGATTAGTCCCACCAGGTGACTGAGGCAAACGATAGCATGGTAAACAGTTGTCAGCAACGACGGTAACCCTAAGTCGGGAGTTCAATTCTCACCCGGGCCTGGGATTTTTTCCCAGTCAATCAGTGTCGGTTCATTTACTAATTCAGTTGTCAGCAAACTTGCTCTAATGCAAAGGCATTTACTTCCCTTCAAAACCTAATCCCAGGTAGGACTGCATTTGTGACCTATATTTTGACAACTGGTAACAGGAAACATATTTTTGACTGTGTTTGGCCTAATCCAAGCTAGTTAAGCTGGCAATGGTATGTAGAGAATGTTAAGTGAGCATACCAACCAGGTTTAATCACATACCTTCAAACCTCCCTCTAGACAGTACACTAGAAAGTATATAGCCAGGGTCCTTAGTTGACCTTACCTTGGTTGGGGGACCACCAACATCTATTAACTGTTTCTACTCATACAGTTTCAGTCAGTGGAAATAACACTTTAGATCATAAAGCATTATACATGCTGCAGGTGGCTGTCAGAAACTCGGACTTAATGCCCTGTTGTGGGCGGATCAAGATTATTTCAAAACTGTTTTTATAAAGTGACGTGAGCTGACAAAATGTTGATATTGTTTGTAATAATAAACTTAGATAACTGTCAGTTATTTTTCTCAAAGAGTACAGGGGTCTCTGTGAGCTATGTTGATTATTCCTATCCCACTTAGTGCAAAAATTGGGTTTCCCTCCATCATCCATGGAAATGTATTTAGGTACCCGCCTGAGTTCATGGGGTTTCTTCTGAGCAAAGGCTTAGGGCCTTGTTTTATCCCCCCGTTTAACATGGAAATTGGGCCATTGTCCACTTGATTTTAGTTAGATAATCTAAATAGTGCCGTAAACATCAACCCTAAATGCCCTGCACTGTATAACATTGCTTATTTCGTCCAAACACAATTTTTCACTTTATAATTCTATTGAACAAGAATGGATTAAAAAGTTGAAATGCTGACTTAAGTTGCTTCTTGGCTTACTGAAACTTCTGTTTTATTGATTCATCATGCCATTTTCACGCTCTCGCCTTATTCTCGGTTTTGGTGTGACATCACGATTACGAAAACAAGGCTGTTAATAAGAATGTCGACACTATTTTAACCAGAGCTTGCACAGCTAGAAATAAGGGGCGACCACTGCGTTGGTTTCTTCCACTTTGTGGCTGTTATGGCTTTAGAGACTGACGGTGCCCGGATGTCCGAAATTGATCATGGGGAAGGGTTGAGGCACCCGTCAAAGGTCAGAGGCTTCCTCCCCGCCCACCCAAGATACATGTAGGCGACTTCAAACGATTTTAAATTGGACAAAAAGTAGCATAGATATATTTTCCTATATGAATATACATGTACAGGTATAACGAACACTGAAAAACACAGGCACAATGAAAAACTATGAAGTTTCTAATTGTGTTAAAAAGTGGTATACACGTATCATTTACACCATTATTCTGATATTATTTATGAACACTAAAACACACGGGCACAAGGAAAATCTTCTTATCTAAAATAACCATGGAGACAAGTTTCTAATTGTGTTAAAAAGAGGTATATCATTTAGACCTTTATATTAGTAGTTTTTGTAATAAACTACATGTACATGTAAACCCATGATATTTCATTGGATTAACAATGGCGACAGACAGGAATTAGAATATATAAATGTGTACGTAACCGTTTACTAAGCTTGCTTTGAGTTTTCTAGATGCTGACTTGTTTTATAATACAACTACTTGCACCATACTTTAATATAAAGATGGCAAGGTACATGTACTTTGAAACAGGTTTCAGTCTCTGTATGGCTGTTAGTGTATTTGTTGTGCTAAAGGGGGTTTAGATTTGTGTTAACAATACTGAACTGTAACCCTTGTTAAAGATGTGCCCTGTAGCTCTTCTATACTCCCACACGCTTTATGACCAGATTTACCCAAAAGCTCATTATAATATCCTCTCTTGACCTTATCATAGTTGTTCGTGAGACTTGTTATTTCTAGAGAAAACACATTATAGCCCACACCATAAAGGCATATAAAGAAATGTCCTATTCTAAGACGTCTAACTTCTTTTTGTGTAAATGACAGTTTCTATTTGTGATCTTAACTGTGATCTTAACTACCATGACAGCCAATGCTAAAGGTATACGTTGCCATTGGTACTAAAGATCACCTTAAGCTAAGATCGCTTTGTGAAACCAGCCCCTGGTAACTAAAATGTGTTTTAACCCAGAAAACCCATGCTGATGATATTGTTGTTGGCTATGGATAGTTGGTGCTAAGTCCTTATTGGTTTGGTTACATGTACATGTCATGGCTTTTGATGTAAGAACTACCCTGATATGTCGCCACCCAACAAACCAAGAAATTGTTATTCATAAGTAATTCTTTAACTGATTAAGAACCATGGCAACTCTTGTTTGTTTCTGGAAGCTTTTTTGGTGGTTTCAACGTTGATAATCAAAGTTTCTTTATATGAAAACATTTTAAATCATGATGTAGTTTGGACATTTGTCTCTTATCATTCAGTTGCAGGTTAAAGTGTTTATCTTTAGTTAAATGTTTGAAGAACCTTGATTTAAATGGCAGACTTTCAGAGTTGATCAATTTTTCTAACGCCTGTACATTGACTGATGATCTATCCATCCGTTATTGGCATAACTGTCGAGTCAGTAAAGTTGTTCTCAGATAATGCTTCACGACTTTCTTGAAGCACAGTTTGGCAAGGAAATCCCATAGAGATAGGGCTTTCATTGAAAGTTTCAAGTTTGGTACCTTTGGAAAGGAAAATTTACCGTGGTTGTATAGTGTTCAATAATTTCTTTCGTTTCCATCTCCTTGAATACTTAAGTCAATCATTTCTATCCTATCTGAAATCTTACATGTATGTAGTTTTGTAAGGCTGGTGGCCTGCTTACAGCCTACTTGATCCAAGGTCCTCTCTTTAAACTGTGTCACCTAGTGAATGTGGTACTAAACACCGCTCCGTCAATCTGAGTGACTACCTGTAATACTTATGTTACCTATACAACTGATATATATTCTGTCTGAGCCCTTACATGTGTGTAGTTTTGTAAGGCTGGTGGCCTGCTTACAGCCTACTCGATCCTCTCTTTAAACTGTGTCACCCAGTTTAACATTCTGTAGAGTCTCAGCCAAGACATACAATCTGTCTTTTATTCCACACACAATTACATTATTATAGCCCATCACTACTTCTCCCTACAATATGAGAGGGACTAAATGTTGTTTTACCAGTCTACTGCCACAAAGTGTTGGGGGTATAGAGCTGGAGAGGTTAAGGGATATCAGTCTAGGCCACCCAGTTTGTTTACACCTCAGCAAACCTCACCTTACTTACTTACTGGCTGGCTGGTTGGTTGGTTGACCTACACAAGAGTATCTCAACATGTACTTCACTTATGGGACAAGTGACAAAACTTCCAGTCAGTGTACACAGGGGAAATGTTTAGCCTGCTTACTACCTTAGTCAGTGTACACAGGGGAAATGTTTAGCCTGCTTACTACCTTAGTCAGTGTACACAGCGGAAATGTTTAGCCTGCTTACTACCTTAGTCAGTGTACACAGGGGAAATGTTTAGCCAGCTTACTACTTTAGTCAGTGTACACAGGGGAAATGTTTAGCCAGCTTACTACCTTAGTCAGTGTACACAGGGGAAATGTTTAGCCAGCTTACTAACTAAGTAGTCAGTGTACACAGGGGAAATGTTTAGACTGCTTACTGACTTAGTCAGTGTACACAGGGGAAATGTTTAGCCTGCTTACTACCTTAGTCAGTGTACACAGGGGAAATGTTTAGCCTGCTTACTACCTTAGTCAGTGTACACAGGGGAAATGTTTAGCCTGCTTACTACCTTAGTCAGTGTACACAGGGGAAATGTTTAGCCTGCTTACTACCTTAGTTTACACAGGGGAAATGTTTAGCCTGCTTACTGCCTTAGTCAGTGTACACAGGGGAAATGTTTAGCCTGCTTACTACCTTAGTCAGTGTACACAGGGGAAATGTTTAGCCAGCTTACTACCTTAGTCAGTGTACACAGGGGAAATGTTTAGCCAGCTTACTACCTTAGTCAGTGTACACAGGGGAAATGTTTAGCCTGCTTACTACCTTAGTCAGTGTACACAGGGGAAATGTTTAGCCTGCTTACTGCCTTAGTCAGTGTACACAGGGGAAATGTTTAGCCTGCTTACTACCTTAGTCAGTGTACACAGGGGAAATGTTTAGCCTGCTTACTACCTTAGTTTACACAGGGGAAATGTTTAGCCTGCTTACTGCCTTAGTCAGTGTACACAGGGGAAATGTTAAGCCTGCTTACTACCTTAGTCAGTGTACACAGGGGAAATGTTTAGCCAGCTTACTACCTTAGTCAGTGTACACAGGGGAAATGTTTAGCCAGCTTACTACCTTAGTCAGTGTACACAGGGGAAATGTTTAGCCTGCTTACTACCTTAGTCAGTGTACACAGGGGAAATGTTTAGCCTGCTTACTGCCTTAGTCAGTGTACACAGGGGAAATGTTTAGCCTGCTTACTACCTTAGTCAGTGTACACAGGGGAAATGTTTAGCCTGCTTACTACCTTAGTCAGTGTACACAGGGGAAATGTTTAGCCAGCTTACTACCTTAGTTTACACAGGGGAAATGTTTAGCCTGCTTACTGCCTTAGTCAGTGTACACAGGGGAAATGTTTAGCCTGCTTACTACCTTAGTCAGTGTACACAGGGGAAATGTTTAGCCAGCTTACTACCTTAGTCAGTGTACACAGGGGAAATGTTTAGCCAGCTTACTACCTTAGTCAGTGTACACAGGGGAAATGTTTAGCCTGCTTACTGCCTTAGTCAGTGTACACAGGGTAAATGTTTAGCCTGCTTACTGCCTTAGTCAGTGTACACAGGGGAAATGTTTAGCCTGCTTACTACCTTAGTCAGTGTACACAGGGGAAATGTTTAGCCTTCTTACTACCTTAGTTTACACAGGGGAAATGTTTAGCCTGCTTACTGCCTTAGTCAGTGTACACAGGGGAAATGTTTAGCCTGCTTACTACCTTAGTCAGTGTACACAGGGGAAATGTTTAGCCAGCTTACTACCTTAGTCAGTGTACACAGGGGAAATGTTTAGCCAGCTTACTACCTTAGTCAGTGTACACAGGGGAAATGTTTAGCCTGCTTACTACCTTAGTCAGTGTACACAGGGGAAATGTTTAGCCTGCTTACTGCCTTAGTCAGTGTACACAGGGGAAATGTTTAGCCTGCTTACTACCTTAGTCAGTGTACACAGGGGAAATGTTTAGCCTGCTTACTACCTTAGTCAGTGTACACAGGGGAAATGTTTAGCCAGCTTACTACCTTAGTCACTGTACACAGGGGAGATGTTTAGCCTGCTTACTACCTTAGTCAGTGTACACAGGGGAAATGTTTAGCCAGCTTACTACCTTAGTCAGTTTACACAGGGGAGATGTTTAGCCAGCTTACTACCTTAGTCAGTGTACACAGGGGAGATGTTTAGCCAGCTTACTACCTTAGTCAGTTTACACAGGGGAAATGTTTAGCCAGTTTTACCTTCTACGTCCAATAGGGAGGCTTCTGTGGCTCAACTCTTCATGTAGTCAACGCTTGATGCTCAGAGGGCCGTTTCTTAAAATATTTATTTAAGGCCTAACTGTCGTGGCAATATGTACCTTCAACATCACATAAAGACCAAGCGTGAAGTTATGTGTGTTGAGAAACAGCCCTCAGATCGTTTTGTAATTAGACTGTTTGATGCTCAGAGCATTTGATGATGCTCAGATTGTCAGTCCATGCTCAGCCAGGAATGCTTTCTTGCTCTTTTAAATGTATCGAGTCAAAGTTAGGGGTCCTTCCATCAAATACATGTATCTATGGTTCTGGGCCTAATAAACCTGACATATCCAACATGTAAATGAATATTAACACCAAACATAGAATCAAACCACCAAACATGGAATCAAACCACCAAACATGGAATCAAACCACCAAACATAGAATCAAACCACCAAACATGGAATCAAACCACCAAACATAGAATCAAACCACCAAACATGGAATCAAGGATATTTTTTAATTTTTAAGGGACATGGTGGCTCAGTCGGTGGAATGACACAACCACAATCCATTCCATCGATTCGTTACTCTTTAAATCTTACTCAGTTCAAATAAAAACTTAAATAGCAATCCATTAAGTGTAGCCAGGTTCCTGTTGAAGGTTAGGGGTTCTTTTCTAGCCAAGAGTCCAATTTTTATCCCCTACTGAACCTAGCAACACCCCATTATTGTAAGTTAAATAATCATAAGTGTGGCATAAAACAGCAATCAATCTTCCTTTATAATCGATCACTAAGAGCAATAGTGATATTGTTTCATACATGTATGTTGTCGAAGACGATGACTTGATTAAAGTTGAAATATTGAAATTTTACGCCTCGCTCAAGAATATTTCACTTATATGGCAGTTTTGGTGTGGGGGGAAACCGGGCACTATACCCGGTGGTAACTGGCAACCATCACACATAGGTCGTTTCCACTTTTTTTTTGCACTGAGTGATATTTGAACCCTCGACCCATTGGTAGAAGGCTGTGTTCGTATTGAGCATCCAACACACTACCTATTGAGCCATACAGTCCCCCACATACAATATATGGAACCAATTCAATGTTTCTGACCAATCATCTTGCCTTTTTTTTATGTATATGGGAATTCCATAAAATAATGGTCGTCCAATTGGTAAATAATTGTTAATTTATTTTTATCTTTCAGTACCAACTATAACCCGTCATCCTGAGAATACCACAGCTTTAGTTGATCGTCGATTTGAGCTTCACTGCAGAGCCACTGGTATTCCTAGGCCAAAGGTCATCTGGGAACGAAACAGGATTCGACTGCCCAAAAAGCGCTCATTATACCGAGTGACTCGATCAGGCTCTCTGCGATTTTTTGATATCAAGCCGTCTGACACAGGATGGTATCGCTGTAAAGCACAGAATGAACGAGGGTTGAAGTATTCCCGAGAATCATATCTGACTGTACATGGTTAGTGTTCAGATTTGGATTTTTATCATTTTCTTAAAATGGCATGAGCTGCCAAAATTCACTTTTTTTTCATAATTTCTGATCGTCACGACAGTAAGAGGTTATGAAGGCCATCGAAAAACTAAATGATTGGCGTTATAATGAGGGAAATCCATACAGTATGTGGCCTGTACAAACCGAAAGAGCGTTCAAAAAGTTTAAAATAAAATTTAAATAACCTGGACGACCATTCATTCATTCTAAGCCAAAGTTGGTTCAAAACAATATTTCATCGTTCATTCTCGAGACTAGAAGCACTAAATAGCTACTGAATTATACGTCTTGAGAAAAATAGCCAATAATTTCAACAGTCTGTTTTAACGTCAAATATCATCATTTTGGCAGCTCATGCCACTTTAATTTATAACTAATAGAAGTATTTTCAACAAAAATACCCCAAGTCAGAGGGTGAGAGAAGAGAACAGTTGCAAAACATGGATATAAATTCTAAAAAAACATTTTCAAACGGTTCTTAGATGCACCATACTTTTCAGCATCTTACCTCGAACCTCTATATTATGAACACTAAAACACACGGGCACAGGGAAAATCTTCTTGTCTAAAATAACCACGGAGACAAGTTGTAAGGGAATCCGTGGCTCAGTAGGTAGAGCGTTGGACGCTCAATCCGAACAGCCTTCCACCAAGGGCCCTCGTGGCTCAGTAGGTAAAGCGTTGTACGCTCAATCTGAACAGCCTTCCACCCAGGGCCCTCGTGGCTCAGTAGGTAAAGCGTTGTACGCTCAATCTGAACAGCCTTCCACCCAGGGCCCTCGTGGCTCAGTAGGTAGAGCGTTGGACACTCAATCCGAACAGCCTTCCAAAAAAATTGGAAAATTTTTTGACTGGGTTTTCTCTGGAACGACCTATGTGGGATGGTTGCCAGTTACCACCAGAAGGTCATGGGGTTCCTCCAGTCATAGAGCCTGGTTTCCTTCCACAATAAAAGTGCCAACGCCGCCATATAAGTGAAATAATCTTGAGCGCGGTGTAAAACACCAAACAATCAATGAAGCTATTAATTAAACAACACAAATAATCTTGCTTTCTTGACATAGTCATAGCGAAAGTTAAGTCTAGCATTTCTTTTTCAGCCCCTACTGTGATTGTTGATTGTCCATATCAGAAGTTTGCAGCCTACGGTACAACTGTAACACTGGACTGTCATATGGCTGGGATCCCCACCCCTAAGATACAGTGGTACAAAAATGGCATCCCGGTAAGTGTTCAAGGTTTCAAAACATACATTTATACTGGATAGCAAGAATAAATAATAATAAAACGTTAAGGGAAGCCATATTTCTTTTTATCAAAATTGTGTTCATCTGAAGCTAAAATTATTATAATATACTTGCTTTACATTTTGAATATTAAACCATAATTATGGTGACCTTCCTGTATTGCTTTAGTGCAATCGAGATCTCGTGCCATTCTACGAGATCTTCAACTCGAGACATGACTCGAGAGCCGTCGCACTCCATTTTGCGCATAGTTAACTGCAAGAAATCTACTGAGAATTTTCAATCTATATACTATTTATTTATCTGTTCTATTATGTTCGCAAACATGTAACCCTATCATAATATGCTGCAGTGCAGGTTTTTAGGGCAGAAATACTTGTTTAAAATCAAAAATATAATCGGCACTACATCAGCTGTTAAATACATTCTAAAACAAGATGGCAGCGCCCATGGATGTCAAGGCAAAATATGATATGGACTTCAAGGTATTTCAAGGTATATTATATGTATTAGGAGAGTAGCAATCAATATAACAAAACAGGTTGTCGGCGGCTTAAACGTTACCTACCAGAATTATATCGAATATCTCTCTACACAACCGAGTCAACTATCAGTGTCACGTGTCGTTGTTTACAATTTTTAGGACGTGGACAGCAGTGGTCTCCCTTTGTGTAAAAGCAATATGTCACTCAATCGTTTTAGAGTTGATATCTCAACAAATGGCAGTAGGATCAATCTCTATTTTAGATTGGCTTTAGTGGAGCCTGCACACTAATGGGAGATAATTCAGTCGGCATAAGCAAAAAGGAGTTATCTCCCCTCGTTTTCTCTGAGGGCAACTATTAATTAAACCAGATTGTTCATTTGCTTATTTGATATGAGTTTAATTTAAGATGTATTAATTTGTATCAATGGTTTGCAAGTTTTTTTAACAACACGAGCAACACGAGCTTTCGACACCTGTGCCGGTGTCTTCGTCATTAGTATGGAACCCACGTTTAAAGAGAGTTTCAAACATTTCTTAAGTTTTTTTTTCTTATAATACACAATATACATAAGATTTGGGTATGTATGTATATGTCCATTATGTTAATTGACCATGTGAAAGATCGGCCTAATTGGATGAACATGTAATCGATTTCAAATAAAGATTAAGTTATTATTATTATTATTTTTATTATTATAATAAACACATCCAAAGAACAGATTATCGTCAGCAATGTGTTATATTGTGGATAATTGATTTTACCGTCACAATCATTGCAAGATTGGCCATAGGTTCTATTTCCAGCAAAGAAATAGAATGTTTTGCCCCTGGTGAATTTTGAAGCCTGAATCAATCGTTTAATTGATATTTATAAATATTCTTGTCTAAAATAACTATGGAGTGAGTGATTTGGGTTTTAATAGTATTTCAGTCATATGAAGACGACGTCTCCCTGTGGCAGGGCAGATTTCTACTGCTCTTTTATTTGGTGCTGCCTCACCAAGACAACTTGCCGAAAACACCCAGCAAGCCCCCTCACCCAGTCGCTGCTCTAGCTCCTATTGCTAAGCGCCAAGCGAAGCAGCAGCAGCTCCCACTGTTAAAGTCTTTGGTCTGACTCGACCCAGGCTAGAACCTGGATCTCCCAGCCCTGAAGCGGATGTTTTACCAACTGAGCTATCAGGGCTGGTAATAACTATGGAGACAAGTTTCTAATTGTGTTAAAAGGGGGGTATTTGGTAAGACCTTTATACCCAATTATAAGTTGTTGTAATAAACCAAAATCCTGGTACCTCATTAGGTTGAAGACAGACTGTAGAATTTCTGGAATTCTCTGTAATATATTGCCAAAGTTGCACGAAGGGAAAGTATGTAATTTGGTTTCTAGATAGAAAACAGACAAAGGAGTTTAACCCTGACAAGTAGATCTTTCAAACTCAATTTATATATATGCTTTTAGTGCTGAGAGTGGCACAAAACACTAATTAATCATGATTTGATTTTCCAGGTGACTAGTACATCTTATGAAGAAGAACAAACACATGCACGAGCTAAGTTAAGATTGAATGTGACAGAGGATGCAAAGTATACCTGTATTGGTTGGAACGTTGTGATCACTGGGAACAAAACGGAGACCAGGGACGTGCGAGTCTACCTGAGACGCCCAAATACCCAGCCAAATAATGGTGAGTTTCATCTCACATAAACTGTATAGATGCAGACCAAATTAGAACTGTTTTCATGAATCTTGAATGTTCAGAGAAGTTGAGTTTTAAACTACCTTTAAAAACTAAACGATTGACATTGAAATAAAAGTATAACCGAAAATATGGCCAAATAACAAACGAAATTACCGCTGAGCCTGATGACGTCACATAGATTTACTATTTCAATATTTCACAAAGAAAGTTCCGGAGTTTGTTGATTTTGTTTCCTCACAAAAATATTTTTGTTCACATGCAAATCGGAAAGACTTTGCTTAAAGTGGCATGAGCTGCCCAAAATTCAACCTTTTTTCATAATTATTGATTGTGCTGACAGTAAGACCTATGTGGGATGGTTGCCAGTTACCAATGGAAGGTTGTGGGTTTCCTTCGGGCATAGAGCCCGGTTTCCTCCCACAATAAAACTGGCAACGCCGCCATATAAGTGAAATAATCTTGAGCGCGCCGTAAAACACCAAACAATCAATCAACCTGACAGTAAGAGGCTCTAAGACCACCGAAAAACTAAAGGATTAGCGTTGAAATGAGGAAAATCCATACAGCATGTGGCCTATACAAACCGGAATAGTGTTCGAAAAGTAAACAAAATTTAAATAACCGAAACGACTATTCATTCATTCTAAGCCAAAGTTCGTTCAAAACAATACTTTATCGTACATTTATGAGACCAGAAGCACTAAAAAACTTCTGAATTATATGTCTTGAGAATAATAACCGATAATTTCAATATTCTATTTTTACGTCAAAGTATCAACATTTTGGTAGCTCGAACCACTTTAACATCAGTTTATATAAGAACTACATGCACGTTGATATGTGCTTTTAAAAGCTCTGTAAAGCCCACACAATTGAATGCCTATTTCCCCTTTTTCAGCTGTGGGGTTTAGCAGCTCATACACCCCAACTATTTGAATTTTTTTCTGTCTTAGATTTGTACGAATTACTGGCTTCATCAATACTTCTTATTTCAACATCTGTTAGATGGTTGCCAGTTACCAACGCAAGTTCGTGGGTTTCCTCCGGGCACAGAGCCCAGTTTCCTCACACAATAAAACTGTGAAATAATCTTTAGCATGGCAAAACACCAAACAATCAACTTATTTCAACATCAATTCTTTTTTTCAAGCTATTTCAAATGATCTACTTCTCTTGACAATGGGATTTTATGAAAGAAAGTTTGGCAACTGATGACAATTTAACTGAAATTAAAAAAAAACAGTTGTTAACTTGCACATTTTTATTTGTCATCTCATTGCAAACATTGAGTAGATTCACCATGGGAGTCGAGAAAAATGAAATGAAATGAAATGAAAATGTCCCTCATTGCAGAATTCGCTCATTTCAGTTTTATATGTATATCTCTTTTTTTTAACACAATTAGAAACTTGTCTCGAGGTTATTTTTGACAAGAAGATTTTCTCTGTGCCAGTGTGCTTTAGTGTTCATAAATATGATATATACTCCAATCACTTCTAGGTTAAAACTGGTTACTGCTGTCTGTAAACTTTCATTCGTAGGAGCAACAATCTCTCTGAGTCAAATACTGTATGTTTTGTCTTCTGAGTTCATGTGAATTTAAATATGGCATCAACAAACTGGGTCCTCATGGTTGCTAGAAACAGTTGTATCATTTGTGTAGGTGATGTAGAATGTTATGATAAGGCTGTCTGCCCCAACACCTGTTTACAGTTGTCTAGAGAAGTGTTTATCTTGCATGTTGTGATGTATCACTCTTAGCTCAAGTACCTCACATCCATAGAGGTCACCATTAGTGCCATGGCAGATAGGAGCACCTGGGAATGGGGTGAAGGGTTATTTGTCTTGGTTGTTATTGGTGAAGTGTCATTGAGTGCAATACTTGAGAAAATCCAGAAGACTGTATACATTAAAAACAGTGGACGGTTTTCTGTATTTTTACCAGACAAAAAAAGTTAGCAACTTTCTGTTTTTACCGGAAATTGAAATTTTTGACATTTAGTATTTTTAATTTGAAATTGAAAAACAGATTTTCAGCTACCCGCAATGTAGACAAACTTCTAACCTGAGCGTGTGCACAAGTGTCCTAATGGTTTGAGTCGTGTGGGCGATGTAACGACACAGTATATTTTTACGAACTTTATCTAAGAAATACATACTAACGATCGAGTAAGAGGGACTATAAAAGCCCGCCGAGTGCAAACCACAGACAAAAACGCCTGAATGAGGATTGCTTGATGACGTCACTTAAGTTACACGCAAAGCATTTCGGGGGATTGAGGGATCTGAAAATAATTTTAAAATATGGCGGAAGAAATAATACTGTATCGAGAACAAGACGTAAAAGGCGTAAAGTTACCAGAAAAATTTGTCATCAATGTTTTCCAAAAAAGTGACATCTTGCTAAGTACCAATAAACAAAATGGCGAACTGAGGTACATTTTACCCAGAAAGCTTTGCGTAAATCTATGTGACGTCATCAGGCTCGGCGGTAATTGGACACGCTTTATGTGGGCTATGTTTAATTTTAGTGGTTTTAGGGGTAGTAAGCTCGTGCAAATTGGTTTTCTTAACAAATTTCAAACAGGCTACGGCGGCAAGTGGGCCTTTAAGTATTGTACATTATAACATTACTTTTTAATTTTACTTGTCTTGTATACTCCCTATTTATACAAATGGTCACGCTTTACACATGCTGTAAAGTAATTGATTACACAAATACTGTATATATCTGAGACTGACTCTCTGACTGATAGGGTTTCAAACAGTCTTTTGCTTTAGTCAAACAGCTGGGGCTTTATTCCTAATGATGGTTGAGAAAGTTTGTGCACCATCCAGACTGAAATTCAAGAGGAATGGGTGTGCCATCATGCCCCTAAGGTCGCCCTTAGGGTTACAAAGATTACATGTTGACTGATGAGGTCTCCTAATGGGTCATCTTGATTGCTGGGTGCCAGGAAACATAAGTAACATGACTGGAAAGAATGCGATAAAAGGGAACTGTACTGGTTGGGAAATTCTTGGTTTTAAATAACTTGGAATTTTGACTAGTGTGAAAAATTCACTGTTTTAGTACATGTATGTTCTTTTTAGTCGTCAAGCTAATGAAATATCATAGGTTTAGTTTATTACAACAATTTTTTATGAGACATAAAGGTCTAAATGATATACCCCTGTTTAACACAATTAGAAACTTGTCTCCATGGTTATTTTGGACAAGAAGATTTTACCTGTGCCTCGTGTGTTTTAGTGTTCATAAATATGTTCTGTACAGTTCTCTGGCAATTTACTGGTAAAAGAACATAAAATAAAATTATTAGTTTTAAATAACTTGTAATTTTGACTAGTGTTAAAATTTAAGCTGTTTTGGTACATGTATGCCCCTGTACAGTTCTATGGGTATGGGTGTTCAAAAAATAAAATTTGTTGGTTTTAAAATAACTTAGAATTCAAAATGTGATAAATTCAGCTGTATTAAATTATAAATTGGTTGACCCAAGACATATAATTGAGGTGTTCAAAGAAGATGGGTTTAAAGGACTCTCAATTCTGGCAGGTTGAAATTTTAATTATATTTAAAATGAGGTGAAAATCATTGTGCAAGGTATATTTCAATCTAATTGACATGTTTATTCCTATGGTGAGGTCATTTGTATTAAAGAAAAAAATGAACACAGCCATTTTGCTGACAACAGCTCAACTCCATTGTTTAAAATTGATTGATTGATTGATTGATGCTTTACGTGGCACTCAAGGTTATTTCATATACATGTATATGGCAGCGTTGCCAGCTTTAGTGGGAGAGGAAACCAGGCTCGTTGCCCGGAAGAAACCCCCAACCTTCGTCGAGTAGACGAGTACCTGGCAACACTTTCACTTAGAAATTTTTCAAGTTTTATTTGGCCTGAGTTAAAGTGGCATGAGCTGCCAAAATGTTGATATTTTGACATTAAAACAGAATGTTGAAATTATTGGCTATTTTCCTCAAAACTTATAATTCAGAAGCTTTTTAGTGCTTCTAGTCTCGAAAATGTACGATAAAGTAATTGGCTTAGAATGAATGAATGGTAGTCTCGGTTCTTTAAATTTTGTTTACTTTTCGAACACGTTTTCGGTTTGTACAGGCCACATAGTGTATGGATTTTCCTCATTCCAATGCCAATAATTTAGTTTTTCGATAGCCGTCAAAACCTCTTACTGTCGTGACGATCAGAAATTATGAAAAAGTGTGAATTTTGGCAGCTCATGCCAGCAGCCACTTTAACAAGTGAAGTAACACAGGGTACTTAGATTTCACTCTGGCATTTTCCAGGTTATTTTGTCATTGACTTAACTCTGTATGTACATCTATCTCAATTTTAAGGACAATATTTCTGTTCATATTCTTTCAAATTTTTTGTGGTATATTTGGTAAAGTCATCTCTCTATCTTCACTGCCTACGATAAAGCCAGTTAAGTTTGATACGTGTTTTGTTTGGCCCAAAGGGATGAAGTCAGTTAGGGCAAAACTTAGGGGCAGGGTTTGGTGGGTAATAGGGATGCAGGCTGCAACCCCAGGATGTAGCTAGGGTGTCATTGTATACTCACCCCCCTCAATACCAGGCTGGACTGGCTGACATTACTATTGGTCTACCATGAGTGATGGGCTTCACTGATAACACTGGGAATAACCAAGATGGATGGGATGCGGCTATAGCCATGATAGATATATGGTTCTGTTACTGTCTGACTGTGTACAAACTTTACTCTCTCTCTCAGGAATTGTCATGGCCATCTTGTACAGAGCTTAACCTAGACAAAACAAGGACAAGCAAAAGTTTATTGCTGTTTTTTGGAAACTTGGAACATTTGAATTTCTTTGCATCAGTGGTATTTCTGTTTTACGATGTAGTGGGCTTTTTATACTATCACATTTTGTTTTAGTAACTGCTATCTGATTCTCTGAAATAGTCATAACTGGCTTGTAAAGAAACCAAGCATGAAAACCCACATTGGTTTACGGCTGGTTTTCACTGACAATTTCTCTGGAATAGTGTACATGTACTGTTTAACTTCTAAGGATGCAGCTGACTTTACTACTGCCACAGATTGTGTTTGAGAAACGGTCAGAACAGCTTTGTATTCGTAAGCTAAGCATATACAGCACAAAAGCAAACAAGGGTCTACAGCAAGTCTTGTGAAAATCTTGGAATGTTAACATTTCTGATGGAATAGTCCAGTGGCATTTCAAAGACCCTGAGAGGTGTCATTCGTGTATCATGGTTTATTATTAAACAAATTTATAACTCACAATTTGACATGTTTTCTTATGATATTCATGTTTGTTCTGAATGACTTTGTAAGTCAATCTCATGTAAAGGATCACTCAATGCTGTATCTCTCTGGAAAACAAAGCTGCCAAACAACTTTATATGTAAATTTGGGCTCTGAATGCTGTGTTTTATTATTGTGATTTATGTTATGCTCACAACTTTATCATGACTTCTGATCCTGGACTTTCCATTTTATTTTTCATATTGCGTATCTTCATAGACCTGGAAAAACGGTAAGTCACTTCCTTTTAATTTCTTTTGCAAAAGGTCTTTTTTTTTTCAAACTGCCTGAAGTTTTCAAATTTTTCATCATCAGTAAAATTATGGTATATTTGTGGGATGCTTTTTGAAGTGAGAACTACATTACAAGCCCTTGTAGCTATATGCATGACTGTACACCGTTATACTTTTCTTCTGGAGAATACTTTTCTTCTGGGGAATACTTTTCTTCTGGGGAATACTTTTCTTCTGGGGAATACTTTTCTTCTGGGGAATACTTTTCTTCTGGAGAATACTTTTCTTCTGGAGAATACTTTTCTTCTGGGGAATACTTTTCTTCTGGGGAATACTTTTCTTCTGGGGAATACTTTTCTTCTGGGGAATACTTTTCTTCTGGAGAATACTTTTCTTCTGGGGAATACTTTTCTTCTGGGGAATACTTTTCTTCTGGGGA
This sequence comes from Lepidochitona cinerea, assembly GCA_963971465.1. Lineage (NCBI taxonomy): Eukaryota > Metazoa > Mollusca > Polyplacophora > Chitonida > Tonicellidae > Lepidochitona > Lepidochitona cinerea. The sequence goes on along the minus strand of OZ020556.1, from coordinate 2,288,856 downwards.
ATACTTTCCATCGGCCATCTTGATCTCTGAGTCTCAGTTTGCCTTGATGATAAAGCAACCAGTCTATTCTAGATATACAATCAATGTTTTAAATGTCAGTTGATTGATTGATTCATTGATTTTTTACACGGCACTCAAGATTATTTTACTTTTATGGCGGCGTTGCCAGGTTTAGTGGGGCAGGGGAAACCTTCGATCTTCGGCAAGTACCTGGCAACTCTTCCACAAAGGGTGACTGAGTAAATGTTAGTTGAAGTAAATGATTTCAGCCCCTCCCCCCCACTTTAAGCGTGAAACTACAACCATCTTTGTGACATAATTTTGAGTGTGGCTTAAAACACCAATCAATCAGTTGCTTTTAATATTCCGCTGGCTGCAATACATACATGTATAGTATTTGTCTGTCTTCAACCTAATGGGGCTTGCTTTATTTCAACTACCTATGATTGGGTATAAAGGTCTAAATGACACATCCCTCTTTATGGCACAATTAGAAACTTAGTCCAGACGATTTTCCCTGTGCCCCGTGTGTTTTAGTGCTCATAAATAAATTATTTCTGAACACTAAGACTCACAGACACAGGGAAAATCTTATTGTCTAAAATAACCACGGAGACAAGATTCTAATAGTGTTAAAAATGGGTTTATTATTCACACCTTTATACCCAATCATTTAAGAAATAATGTTTTCGTTCGAGGCCATTGTCGTGGGATTTAGGTTAGATAATGTGGACGAGTTTTATTTTTGAACGAGGGGCGCTAACCTACATCCCACGACAATGGCCGAGAATGAAAACATTATTTCTTTTCTATCACTCTTCAAATGGATTTTGGGAGATGTTTTTGTTACAAAAGTTTGGTTGCCAGTAGCTCAAATCAGCTGGGACTCCATCGATAACTGTTGAGGTTTTGATGCAAAGTTGTTATAGTATTGGTATATTATAGCTATGGCTGTAAAAGGGGCCAGGCCAAATGCCAGAGCAGCATATTGTTCCTGGACAAGCCCCAAATGAAATGAGACATGTGATATGTACATTAAGCCTGTTACTTATCACCTGATCTCCTTGTCTAGATGAAAACCAGCTGGTTACAGGACATCTTACCCTTTAGGTGATAATGAGGCATGTTTTAAACCCATTTCCTTTACATTGAGTTAAGGAAAGGATGCTGTCTCTTAATTATACTGAACTTTATGCAGAAGTTTAATTTGGGCATGTACATTATGAGGGCCTCGGTGACTAACAGCACCGTACATGTAAGCCTTCCATCTACTGGTTTCTGGCTCTATTCCCACACATTTCTCGCTGTGGATGTCTCACTTTTGCCCAATGTGGAATTGTTCTTGGTTTTCTTCTGGACAGTTTTATCAAACTTTGACTGGGTCCTCCGTGGCTCAGTAGGTAGAGCGTTGGACGCTCAATCCGAACAGCCTTTCACCAATAGGTCGCGAGTTCAAATCCCACTCAGTCCCCAAACAATTGGGAAATTTTCTGACTGGGTTTTCACTCGAACGACATATGTGGGATGGTTGCCAGTTACCACCGGAAGGTCGTGGGTTTCCTCCAGGCATAAGCCTGTTTCCTCCCGCAATAAAACTGGCAATGTCGCCATATAAGTGAAATAATCTTGAGCACTGCGTAAGACACGAAACAATAAATCAATCAATCAATCGAACTATAACCAGTTCTGTTTAATTCTAACATCAAATAAATTGGAACCTGGCATGACTGAGTTTCAAGAATTTTTTATTCATGGAAAGTTAACTTTGTAATTTGTTTTTTCATTGCAGAGGGGAAGAGTGTTCTTTATACCAGGGCACAGTCTGTAAGAAATATCTAAATGACAGGGTTGTTTATCACAATCATTCCAATAAGCATGAAGACATAGTAAAAGCCTTACTTCCACAATTCTCTGTGTCTAAGAGGTGCAGAGAGCCTGCCAAGAAACTGCTGTGTCACTATGCCTTCCCTGATTGCCACGGGAATCTGGACATCCCAGCACCACTCAATATCTGCAGGTTGGTTTTCTAAAATTTCTGATAATTGTTTAGCTACAAGGTTAGATGATGGTTTGAATTCAGTCCCCAAAAAATGGAAACCCCTCTGACGGGGCAGTCATTCAATCACACTAAAGGGGGCCTCAGTGGCTCAGTAGCTAGAGTGTGGACGCTCAATCAGAACAGCATTCCACCAATGGGTCGCAAGTTCGATTCCCACTCAGTCCAAAAAAAATAGAAAATTTTCTGAGTGGATTTTTCATTCAATCGCCGTATGTGGGAGAGTTGCCAGGTACTCGCCAAAGGTCGGGGGTTTCTTCCGGGCAATGAGCCCGGTTTCCTCACCCACTAAACCTGGCAACGCCGCCATATTAATGAAATAATCTTGAGTGCAGCGTAAATTATCAATCAATCCTCCACTAAACCAGCAACGTATAAGAAAGTATGTCACTCAAGGCAAAATATTATTGACAGAAGCAAATTGAGGGCTAATTATATATATATATATATTTAAAGCAAAATAAATGTTTAGTTAAACAACGCTTATAATCTCATTGTTTTGGGGTAAAGTATAACTTTGCTTTAGCCATGATGTTAACTTGATTGATTGATTACGACCAATGCATATGAACTTCTGTTTTATGGTTGCTGGAGCCTTATGTCAAGAGTTGGGATGAGAATGGTAGTGGGAGGGGTGCTAAGATCTATTTTGGGATGAAAATGGTAGTGGGAGGGGTGTTAAGATCTATTTTGGGATGAGAATGGTAGTGGGAGGGGTGTTAAGATCTATTTTGGGATGAGAATGGTAGTGGGAGGGGTGCTAAGATCTATTTTGTGATGAGAATGGTAGTGGGAGGGGTGTTAAGATCTATTTTGGGATGAGAATGGTAGTGGGAGGGGTGTTAAGATCTATTTTGGGATGAGAATGGTAGTGGGAGGGGTGCTAAGATCTATTTTGTGATGAGAATGGTAGTGGGAGGGGTGCTAAGATCTGCTTTGGGATGAGAATGGTAGTGGGAGGGGTGTTAAGATCTATTTTGGGATGAGAATGGTAGTGGGAGGGGTGCTAAGATCTATTTTGGGATGAGAATGGTAGTGGGAGGGGTGTTAAGATCTGCTTTGGGATGAGAATGGTAGTGGGAGGGGTGTTAAGATCTGCTTTGGGATGAGAATGGTAGTGGGAGGGGTGTTAAGATCTGCTTTAGGATGAGAATGGTAGTGGGAGGGGTGTCAAGATCTGCTTTGGGATGAGAATGGTAGTGGGAGGGGTGTTGAGATCTGCTTTGGGATGAGAATGGTAGTGGGAGGGGTGTTAAGATCTGCTTTGGGATGAGAATGGTAGTGGGAGGGGTATTAAGATCTGCTTTGGGATGAGAATGGCAGTGGGAGGGGTGTTAAGATCTGCTTTGGGATGAGAATGGTAGTGGGAGGGGTATTAAGATCTGCTTTGGGATGAGAATGGTAGTGGGAGGGGTATTGAGATCTGCTTTGGGATGAGAATGGTAGTGGGAGGGGTGTTAAGATCTGCTTTGGGATGAGAATGGTAGTGGGAGGGGTGTTAAGATCTGCTTTGGGATGAGAATGGTAGTGGGAGGGGTGTTAAGATCTGCTTTGGGATGAGAATGGTAGTGGGAGGGGTGTTAAGATCTGCTTTGGGATGAGAATGGTAGTGGGAGGGGTGTTAAGATCTGCTGTTGGATGAGAATGGTAGTGGGAGGGGTGTTAAGATCTGCTTTTGGATGAGAATGGTAGTGGGAGGGGTGTTAAGATCTGCTTTGGGATGAGAATGGTAGTGGGAGGGGTGTTAAGATCTGCTGTGGGATGAGAATGGTAGTGGGAGGGGTGTTCAGATCTGCTTTGGGATGAGAATGGTAGTGGGAGGGGTGTTAAGATCTGCTTTTTGGGCTGTGTGTTACTTGAAGCCACAATCAATCTATATATTCTGTTCAATTGATTTTCAGGGAGAGCTGTCAAGATGTGAAGGATATCTACTGTTATCGGGAATGGGCACTTTTGGAAGAGCGCAAACAGAATGGTCTGTACCTCAAAAACCGAGGCCATTTCCGTTTACCAGATTGCTCTGGTTTACCTAGCAGAAAGAACTCCAAGTGTACCTCCGTCAAATTTGGCCATCCAGATCCCAGCCTAGTTACAGGTGAGTTTGGTATTAGTACATGGTGGGGCATTTAGTACCATGACTTGATGAGGCGTTTGGTACCAGTGTTTAATGGGGCGTTTGGTACCATGACTTGATGAGGCGTTTGGTACCAGTGTTTAATGGGGCGTTTGGTACCATGACTTGATGAGGCGTTTGGTACCAGTGTTTAATGGGGCATTTGGTACCAGTGTGTAATGGGGCATTTTGTACCATGGCTTGATGAGGCGTATGGTACCAGTGTTTAATGGGGCGTTTGGTATCATGACTTGATGAGGCATTTGGTACCAGTGTTTAATGGGGCATTTGGTACCATGGCTTGATGAGGCGTTTGGTACCAGTGTTTAATGGGGGCATTTGGTACCAGTGTTTAATGGGGCATTTGGTACCATGGCTTGATGAGGCGTTTGGTACCAGTGTTTAATGGGGGCGTTTGGTACCAGTGTTTAATGGGGGCATTTGGTACCATGACTTGATGAGGCGTTTGGTACCAGTGTTACTCATTCAATCAAATATGTTATCCATCAATCAGTTAATCTATGAATCTATCTATCAATCAATCTTGTTTCTAGTTCTTCAAAAGGGGATGGTTTAATCATGCATTAAATATTGTTGTTATTTGTTGAAGGCGAGTGCTATAAAGAGACAGGGAGATGGTACAATGGTACAGTGAACGTCACTCGGTCTGGATTGGTGTGTCAGTCCTGGATATCAAACTACCCTCACAATCACAGTCGCTCACCACAAATATATATCGAGTTGGAGAACTCTGCTAACTTCTGTCGGAATCCAGGCGGCGAGGCAGAGCAGCCCTGGTGTTATACAACCAATAAAACAATTCTGTGGGAGTCATGTGATGTGGTTAAATGCAGTAAGTTACCATAGCAATTACAATACATCCTTTTACTTTATCTGATTTGCCAATATAGAATGGTTGCAAGTGGAACAGGCACAGAGCTTGGTTTCCACCATAGGGTTAGCCGAACACCCATCCAAATCCATGGGTGTTTAGGTTACAAGCGGTATTATAGACCAGCCAAAAAAAAAGGCAAAGTAATTGTTTTTCTGTGATACGGATGCCATGACCTAAAGAAACCCCAAAACTCTGTTGTTTGTTAGATTTGTTCTCGATCATTGTCACTGTCCTTTTTTCTTCTTTTCTTTCCCTTTAATGGCTTTATTGTTTCACTCACCAATATAAGCTGGACTGTGCAAATTGAACAGAGAAATTCCACAGTGTGTCAGTGACTGTGACCTAGACTTAGAAAATGTTGAGCGAAAGTAAGGTATGGGCCTACCTCAACGTGGCTCAGTGGTCCAGTGGGCTAGAGTGATCGTTCTTCAGTCCCACACAGACCTTGGTGGTCCAGTGGGCTAGAGTGATCGTTCTTCAGTCCCACACAGACCTCGGTGGTCCAGTGGGCTAGAGTGATCGTTCTTCAGTCCCACACAGACCTTGGTGGTCCAGTGGGTTAGAGTGATCGTTCTTCAGTCCCACACAGACCTTGGTGGTCCAGTGGGTTAGAGTGATCGTTCTTCAGTCCCACACAGACCTTGGTGGTCCAGTGGGTTAGAGTGATCGTTCTTCAGTCCCACACAGACCTTGGTGGTCCAGTGGGTTAGAGTGATCGTTCTTCAGTCCCACACAGACCTTGGTGGTCCAGTGGGTTAGAGTGATCGTTCTTCAGTCCCACACAGACCTCGGTGGTCCAGTGGGTTAGAGTGATCGTTCTTCAGTCCCACACAGACCTCGGTGGTCCAGTGGGTTAGAGTGATCGTTCCTCAGTCCCACACAGACCTCGGTGGTCCAGTGGGTTAGTGATCGTTCCTCAGTCCCACACAGACCTTGGTGGTCCAGTGGGTTAGAGTGATCGTTCTTCAGTCCCACACAGACCTCGGTGGTCCAGTGGGTTAGAATGATCGTTCTTCAGTCCCACACAGACCTTGGTGGTCCAGTGGGTTAGAGTGATCGTTCTTCAGTCCCACACAGACCTCGGTGGTCCAGTGGGTTAGAGTGATCGTTCTTCAGTCCCACACAGACCTCGGTGGTCCAGTGGGTTAGAGTGATCGTTCTTCAGTCCCACACAGACCTTGGTGGTCCAGTGGGTTAGAATGATCGTTCTTCAGTCCCACACAGACCTTGGTGGTCCAGTGGGTTAGAGTGATCGTTCTTCAGTCCCACACAGACCTCGGTGGTCCAGTGGGTTAGAGTGATCGTTCTTCAGTCCCACCAGACCTTGGTGGTCCAGTGGGTTAGAATGATCGTTCTTCAGTCCCACACAGACCTTTCATCGATGCAGCGTGGGTTCAAATCACACTCAGACAATATTAAAATTGAAAAATTTCTGGTCACTTAACCTGAAATAATCTTGAGTGCGGCGTAAAAGACCAATCAATCAATTTGGCTCAAGCACATGGCAGCTACTGTTGTTGCAGAAGTTTTCTGAACTAAACTCAACCCCTGAGAAGCTTATCTGTCCAAGTTTAGAGTAGCTTTGTGTTATTTCTGCATTTGCACGGAAACTGCTTATCGGGTGTATTTTACTTTATCAATAATTCTTGCTCGGTGGTCCAGTGGGTTGGAGTGATCGTCCCCCAGTCCCACACACAGGCCTTCCATCGATGCGGCGTGAGTTCGAATCACACTGAGACCAAATAAAAATTTCTGAGGGGACTTTTACTCTGTGGCCGTATGTTGAAGAGTTGCCAGGTACTCGTCAAAGGTCTGGGGTTTTCTCCGGGCAATCAGCCCAGCTTCCACCCCCACTAAACCTGGCCACACCGCCATATAAGTAAACTAATTCTCACTGTGGCATAAAACATCAATCAATCAATTTAAACAGAGTTTTTAGGACAGGGTACTCAGACTGAATTTGTAACAATTGCATGAACTGCCCAAATTTTGAGTATTACTGAATTTCAATTGACCATTTGCCATTTATATGAGCAACAATGGCAGAATTCATTCGGATATAATAATAAACAGTCACAATGTCAGTTTGCCTTTCTAAAATCTGCTGTCTCTGTCGGAAGAAGCCCAGTTTCTATTTGATTTCAGCCATATTCAGTTGAGCTCCCCTTCAAGGGAGATTTTGTTTACGTTGCTTGATTCGTTCAGATGTAAACTGTCACTATCCGTTTGCATTTGGGAAATCTCTTGTGAAAATCCAAAAATGACAGGTGCATTGTTTTCCTGATCAACCACTTAGGGCTGTGATAGTGGCGTCGTTTGGAAGCAATTGGCAAATCACTCATTGTTAAGATGTGACAAGGATTTATCAACTCATTTTATGAAAATAAATGATTTGCATTAGAATGTATTGGTTAATTGATGTTTTACGCTCCAATCAAGATTATTTCACTCCCGGAAGGGGGTTGGAACCTTCGACCTATTGATGGAAGGCCCGTGTCTGTAGAGTGATAGTCTCTCAATCCGACAATAGGCTGAGGGCTCTAATCCCACTTAGACCAAATAAAATTGAAAAATTTCAGTTTTTCCCTTGCCCTATGTGGATAAGTTTTTAGGCTAGGTTAGGTAAAAAGTGGGGGTTTCCTCCTCACACTAAACCTGGCATTGCAATCCTGCCATTTGGGTAAAATAAATAAAGTGCAGCGTCTGATTTGTAAATATTTGTCTTGTATTTTCAGAGTCTACAGACCGTGGGAGCTGGCAAGAGCGCGAGAACTATCCCAAGCCGGATTACAATGTGCCAATTATTATAGGATCCATTGTATTAGCTGGAGGATTACTGATAGTGGCACTAATAATTTGGAAATGTCGACAAATCCTACAGGCACCCGGTGGTGGGCGGTATGACTTAACTCCGCAAAACGACTTTGTGGAGGTGAACGTGGCTAAAATTCCTCCCAATATTACGTACCATCGCGTAGCCGAAGTTCATAAGCTGGATCCAACGCTGGAGAAACTGGAATATCCGCGTAATGATATCATTTACATGAAAGATATAGGTCAGGGGGCGTTTGGGCGGGTGTTCCAAGCCAAAGCCCCAGGGCTTGTGAAGAGTAAACCCTATACCCTTGTGGCTGTGAAAATGTTAAAAGAGGACGCTTCGGAAGATCTCACGGAGGATTTTAAGCGAGAAGCTTTGCTCATGGCTGAATTTTCCCATGTGAATATTGTGAAACTGTTAGGGGTGTGTGCCATGGGCAAGCCTATGTGTTTATTGTTTGAATATATGACAAAAGGGGATCTGAATGAGTTCTTACGTTTATATAGCCCTGAACAGTTGTTAGTTCGTCGGCACAGCACGGGTATGGTCAGCAGTGCTGCAATAGACATTTCAAACTTAGACAGTGTTCATCTGTTGAGCATAGCTAAGCAGATAGCATGGGGTATGGTATATCTCTCTGATAATGGGTATGTTCATCGTGATTTAGCCACTCGAAACTGTTTGGTTGGGGAAAATTTGACGGTGAAAATTTCAGACTTTGGTCTTGCTCGCAGTATGCACGATGTGGCTGTGTATAAGGGCAGTGAGCATGACGCCATTCCAATACGTTGGATGCCCGTGGAGGCTATTCTATATAACAAGTTCACCGTGGAATCCGATGTGTGGTCATTTGGGGTAGTGTTGTGGGAAATATTTTCCTTCGCGCTTCAGCCGTATTACGGTATGACACATGAGCAGGTGGTTGAGTTTGTTAAAGAAGGGAATACCCTATCTCGCCCGGAGAACACCCCCAATGAGGTTCACCAACTCATGCAAAACTGTTGGTCCTATAACCCATCCAATAGACCTCTCTTTAAAACTGCTTACGGAACTCTCAGCTCGCTACTTGACGAAGCAAAGAGAAAAAACAAACTTGAATCTTCGTCCTGCCAAAATGTCTGACCCACGCTATACCTCATCTTTTCAACTCGTTCTCTCATATTTATAAACCTAGCAGTAAAATCGGTTTCTGATATGTCTTCCATTACAGTGGCATGAGCTGCCAAATTTCAGATGTTTTTCCCCCTTGACATCCAGTTTTAAAGAAACAGGCCAGTTTTTTAAAAAGTTGAATTGAAAAATAAACCCTTCCGAAAAGATATAATTAAAGGGTCTGTCAAACTTCTATGCTTTCAAATTAAAATATTCCTAAACATCACCTGTTTGTACATTACTAGGTATTCAGAATCTATTTAGCACACAATTGTCTAATTATATAATAATCTTGAGTTCGTGGCAAAATTCAAATCAATCAATTTAATTCTATTCATCTGGCAAAGAGCCTGGTTTCCTCCCCCGCTAAACCTTTGTAACGCCGGCATATTTACGAAAATGATGTGAGCGCTGCGTCAAGCATCTATCAATCAATTCTGTTTTGACGAAATTAACTTGCATTTTGACAGCTCATGCCCCTTTAATACACAAAGGCGTAACCATTCCACTGTTTCAATAGTTTGGTACAGTTTCAGATTTTAAGTTGTAACAAATGGAGAAATGGGTGAATACGTCCAATAATTTATGTTAATACGGTTTTCAATGTTATGAAAAAGAACTTGTGTATATGTATATAGGATATTCATTGAATCTAAATTTTTATCAATTTCAATCAAGGTTGTTCTGCATAATGCAGCTGTGTTCAAATATATGAAATATTGGTCTATTTTCACACATTATAATTTAGCATATATGTGATTACTTTTATATCTTATGCTGTCGGATATGATGCAAAACATCCGATAGATTCCACAATAGTTCAGATTCCCTGCACTCCGAGTCGATGCCTCGCTTGCATGAATCACTCCTATCATTCAATGTCAGTTAATATTGCATCATAATATCTTAAAAGCATGGTAAACCAACCTCTCCCATCCTCGAACCACAGGGTTAGAATCACCTCACTTTTAGCAAACTGAATGAAAAAACGTTGTTTCGCTGACAGACCAATCAGATACTCTGCTTTATTTTGGCTATAAGAAACTTATCTCCGTCAACTTAGCCGAGAAATCTAGGCTTTGCCAAATTTTGTATTTTTTTTAGGGCGATTCACATTAGCAGCCAAATATAATACAAGTCCCCCGTAGACCGAAAATCCGGGCTATCGTCAACTAACAGTCTGAAAGGTTCACTGTATTGTAGTACTCATGCCCTACTCTCCACCTTTCATAGGTCGAATTCCGGTGAGGTAAAAAGAGAAAAGTAATAGCCGTCTCACACTTTTGAAAGGCTTCTCAAATACAATAGAAAAGTCGACCATCTTTGATTTGTTCATGAACATCATTACTGAATTAGAAACAACGTTTTTTCAATCAGTCTCCCCACGGGTAAAATTGAGCGCGAGTGTTACGTTTAATCATGTGCTTCTCTTAAAATTTTATTTTAGCAATTTAAAAATTGTTTTTTTTTTTGGAGGAGGGAGGGGGGTGGTTGGAGAGGATGCAACTCTCTTGAGTCTGTCCTGCCAATCTGCATCTTGTGTTTGGGCAATTGACCTCTGCCAGCTATAAGTCACCATGTCCGACATTACATTACAGGGCACCCACTTTCACTGCGGCTTTGTTCAATTTGGCTATATTTGACACATAAAGTTTTAATGTTAAAGGTGGCTTTATTCATTGGTAAATTTGTTTCATTATTTGAATCCGAGTAAGCAATATTGTTCAATTAGGCAATATTGTTCAATTAGGCAATATTGTTCAATTAGGCAATATTGTTCAATTAGGCAATATTGTTCAATTAGCACATTTATCAAACAATTAGATTGTAATGATTGTTAATTAGCAGAATTATTGATAGGTTGAATTATAATGAAGTTTTGGGACCTAAGATTTTAAAAGACATGTTCTGGAACCAAAAGAGTTAACATACATGTAGTTAATCTGGTTTTACATGTCGTTGTGGATATATATACGTAACATTATATGTTTTATACATTGAATTTCCTCAATTCGATGCCAGGGGCCAACCAAGTGAGACAAATTTTACTGAACAATTTAGATTTATTAGTGTTTGAGAAAAGGTCAGTTTGCCAAACATCTGTTTTATTTTCTTAAAGGGGCATGAGCTGCCAAAATGTTGATATTTTGACGTAAACACAGAATGTTGAAATTATCGGCTATTTTTCTCAAAACGTATAATTCAGAAGCTTTTTAGTGCTTCTAGTCTCGAAAATGTACGATAAAGTATTGTTTTAAACTAACTTTGGCTTAGAATGAATGAATGGTCGTCCCGGTTATTTAAATTTTGCTACTTTTCGAACACGTTTTCGGTTCGTACAGGGCACATACAGTGTGGATTTTCCTCATTCCAACGCCAATCATTTAGTTTTTCGATGGCCTTCAAAGCCTCTTACTGTCGTGACGATCAGAAAGTATGAAAAAAGTAGGAATTTCGGCAGCTCATGCCCCTTTAAGAAACATTTTTCCAGCCATCTTCGTTTTCTTCACCAGAAATGAGATGGTTGTCAGGTATCAGCTGATCTGGGGGCCGTTTCACGAAGCCGTCGCAAAGTGTGATAAATCGCAGTTGCCGTGACGTATCTCTTTGCTATGGTATCCATTAGCAACTATGCGTCGTTTGGGATGCAACTGCTTTGTGAAACGAGCCCCTGGTGTTTTCCTTCCTACTTAACCAAGCGGATATAAATGAAATAATGTCGAGTTTAAGCTAAACGTAATATTGAATCATAGTTCTATATTATATTGGTTACTAGATTTGCTACTTTATTAGTTACGGTCATGATTAGTAAATTACAAGTTAATATTATAGAAGTCTTCTAGTTTTACACCATGCAAAATTGGGTCAGGTTTGGGCTGAATCAATCGCCACTGAACTGTAGAAAGATTGGATAAACATCCAACCATGAATGAGTACAACTCAAGCTAGTGATTGGTTGATTGCATACCTGCTCAATCCCTTTTCTGTACTCCATGGGAAGCCCTTTTTCCAGTCCTGGAGCCTGTTTCACAAAACGGCATAGATGTATTTTTTTGCGTAAATTTCAGAGCAACGTATCTCTAAAGTATCATATGGGTGGCCAAGACAGTTACGTAAAAACTTAAGCTACCCCGCTTTATGAAACAGGCCCCAAGCTTAAAAGAATGTTCCAAAATGAGTTTTGTCATTATTTATTGGAGTAGGAAAGAGAGCTATCAGCAGCAGCAGGGATAAATTGTTTGATGTCTGGGCTTCATTTTTATGGCTGATGTTCAGGTTTCACTTTTACACCACCAACTGGACATTTTAAGCATAACTGGACATTTTTAATTTGTCTCTGCTCCATGTTCTATTAGACCCTTTTGGCTTAAGAATGGACGCTTGGCGCAGAAGCCTGTGTATGGCAAAATGACACTGCATGGAGATTTTCAGTCTGATGTTGAAATCATACTCATTTTGTCTATGACACTATGTGATAGAGGCGTGTCACAGCGCCTGCAACAGAGAAATGACTGACACTATTTGATAGAGGCGAGTCACAGCGCCTGCAACAGAGAAATGACGTCAATGCCATACAATGCTGAACGTCATGAAAAACCTATATTCTAAGCCAAAATGGTCTTTAGTGGTTTTAATCCTAGTAAGCAGCTAGCGTTTCTTTGTAAATGTTAGAAAGGCTACAGCAGCAAGTGGGCCGTCCAAGGTCGGTGGCTTATAGGGCTATTGATCTGTGCTTTTAATACAATATGTACAGCCTATCAATGCAAGTTTATGTTTGAAATTCTAAATAAACCCGGGTGTATTGAGCGTAAGTCTGATTTATCAAGGCAACGTCACAATCAAATTGACCTTTTCCCGAAACGTTCTTTTATGGCAACGGATGTCCGACAAACTGGAAACATTGTTGCAACCTAAGAAAGTGACTGTGACGTTGAATTGTGACGTTGTGTTTAAGCCTTCATTTACCACATGTTGTCGGACATAATAGAACTTTGTCCAGCGACGTGGGCGTGTCGGGGAAACATCAATTCCTTTGTGATGCGACGTATTTAAGTCTGACTTGATACAGCTTTGTGCAACCAACCCCAGGTTCTGTTATACAGTATAATACAATTTCATGAATGTTTTTGGTTAAAGAATAGCAGCGCTTGATGTTGTTATATATTAAAATTACAATGTACCATATCAGATAAATCTACCTCTGGAAATATAATCATTACCTAATGTTTCTTTTACATATTTTATGTCCGTGGTGACTGGTTAGTTGCAGAATTTCGCGCATGATGCAAACTTCCATCAAATTTCAATATGTCAGTTTCACGTAGCTGTCATGGCATTCCACACCGTTGACTTGTTGAAAATTACGACTGTGATTTTATGTCACAAACAATCCATATCATAGGTTGTGAACTGTTTTTATTTGTATCTTTTTACTACATTTACTGTGTGTATTTCATGAATTTAGTTATGAATCTGCATAAAGTATTGCTCATGTAGGGTTACAGGGCCAAACATTTGAGTAATTTCAGCAATGATTTTCCCATAGATTAATTAATGTTCTTATGTCACAGGTGGAGCTTTCGGCACAAAACCCTAAACCATTGGCAGGTACTTGGCAATGTTTTCACAGAGGGCCATCAAATGAAAACCCACTCAGAATTTAAGATTTTTTAAAATTTGGAAGTGGCATTGGAACTGGTGGCTCATCACTGGAAGGCTTTTGACAATCGTTCCACTGACCAAGGCCCTAACTTTCATAATACTCCACTCTCCTGTCGACAAGGTTTGAAGAAGAAAATCACTCAGACATTTTCTTGGAACTTATTATATCAAGTACGGTAAGAATTCCGCTAATTCAAGTACTCAAAACATTACAAAAAGCACTCTAAAAGTTTGAGACTTTCGTTGGGTGTCTTACCTCCCGCATGGAGCGACCGATAATCCTGTGGAGCAATCGCTTTTGTTGTTTTAGACCAAACATGGCAGAAAGCAGTCTAATAATTTGTTATCTTCACATTGCTCGTCCTTGGATTAGCAGAATTCTCACCGTATAAAAGACAAATTGCTGGGTTCCAACAGAAGGTTTGGGGTAACCTCGAAAAGAGCCTGATTCCCTCCAACAATAAACCTGGTAAATTGTAACTCTGCAATATTGATTGTTGATTATCATTAAGGAAATGTTACATTTCTGTATTATTAACATTGTTACAAGTTACAATAGCAGAGAAAGTCATGTACCTTTGAACTGTATGTATAATATCAAACAGGTTGTGTTGTCCCCCCCCCCCCCCCTTTCCCTTGAAAAAATAAATGTTAAATTATGGCTGTAATTTTGGGTTTTAAACTGTGCCCTATAAATGTTGTCATTGGTTGTGTACAACTCTGTGATACCACAGCAAAGAAATGTGGGCTCTGCCGATTCTCCCCCCCCCTCGTTTTCGTGATAAGCTAGCAGACGCATTACCAGCCATATAATACCAGTCACCGTTAGACTGATAATCCGGGCTATGTGATACCACTGATAATACATATATATATTTATGAACACTAAAACACACAGGCACAGGGAAAATCTTCTTGACAAAAATAACTATGGAGACTGATAAAATATATACCTATGCTTGACAATTTAAGAATATTCAACCTTGAACAAATTTTTTTAGTTCACATTCTGTAAATACCACCTACGTTCCCATCTTTCACATATTTAATTTTTTGAAAATATATTTTTGCGTAGGTTTGTATGTACTAAGATGTGATGAATTACATGCAAAACTAAATCAGAGCAAGAAATAAAATTTGTTATCTGTACTTAAAAATACTTTATTTTCTCTTTTTATATAATTCGAGGCCTATTTGGCAGAGCGAGTCTCTCAGTCCGACACATGCCTTCCATCAATGGGATGTGGGTTCAAATGCTAATACATACAAATTAAAATGGTATTTTTTACCTGTATTCACTACTAAGTTATTTTCTAATATATTTTTGGAGCCTCTGGACAAGCTACTCTCTCAAAGCCACACATGCCTTCCATCAATGGGGTATGGGTTCCAATCTTTCAATGGCATTTAGAAGCTCAATAAGGTGAAGAATTACAACTTCTTGGTTTATTGGGTGACGTTTCAATGTAGTTCTTACGATGTTATCAAACTCAATGTAAGAAGTACATCAAAATGTCGCTATGACAAAGAGTGAACAACTTTGAAGGAATCTCCCTACATGCATTAGTAGGGTTGCCAGGTACTGCCAAAGCTCACCGGTTTCCTCCTTGTTAAGAACCTAGTTTCCTCCCCCACTATATAAGTGAAATAATCTTAAGTAAAGTATAAAACATCAACCGATCAATCTAGTCGTCATGATCAATGCAGACAAAAAATCCAAGAAAAGTTGATTTACGGTAAGATCTCCGCTAATTCAAGTACTCTAAAAAATTCAAGGGCCAGAAAAACATTAACAAAAGTACACTTAAAATTCAACTTTTTTCGTTGAGAGTCTTACCTCCTGGAGTGAGCGATCAGATAATCCTATTGAACGATCGCTGTTGTTGTTTTTATAGACCAAATGTGGCAAATAGCAATGTAATAATTCGTTATTTTCCCATCACTGGTCCTTGAATTAGCGGAGATCTTACCGTATATTTTGGTTTTGTGTTTTACTTGACGTTTGACTGATAAAGATGTAAAGTTGATTGGTTGTTCAGTTTATGTACCACTGAAACAGTAACCCACTGAAGTGAAATAATAAAACTAATGTGACGAAACCTTAGTTTTATGCCCAGGGAAATACCTTGATCTGGGGCTGTTTTTCAAAAGATTTACGGCAGACGTAATTCGTATGCACATCTTCCTTTACGAACCTTACGCTTTACGTAATGAGCAACATCTTCATGTAAAGAGCAACATTTTAGTGAGAGGCTTTCAGACTGATGTTCAAAGGCTTTACGTAAAGAGCAACATCTTAGTTAGATGCGTTCGGGCTGAGGTTCAAAGGCTTTACGTGAAGTCAAAGAGCAACATCTTAGTGAGAGGCTTTCGGACTGAGGTTGTACGTAAAGAGCAACATTTTAGTGAGAGGCTTTCAGACTGAGGTTCAAAGGCTTTACGTAATGAGCAACATTTTAGTGAGAGGCTTTCAGACTGAGGTTCAAAGGCTTTACGTAATGAGCAACATCTTAGTGAGAGGCTGAGGTTCAAAGGCTTTACGTAAAGAGCAACATTTTAGTGAGAGGCTTTCGGACTGAGGTTCAAAGGCTTTACGTAATGAGCAACATCTTAGTGAGAGGCTTTTGGACTGAGGTTCAAAGGCTTTACGTAAAGAGCAACATCTTAGTTAGAGGCTTTCGGACTGAGGTTCAAATACTTTACGTAATGAGCAACATCTTAGAGAGAGGCTTTCAGACTGAGGTTCAAATACTTTACGTAATGAGCAACATCTTAGAGAGAGGCTTTCAGACTGAGGTTCAAATACTTTACGTAATGAGCAACATCTTAGACAATCTAAAATAGAGATTGATCCTACTGCCATTCGTTGAGATATCAACTCTAAAACGATTGAGTGACATGTTGTTTTAACACAAAGGGAGACCACTGCTGCCCACGTCCTTAAAATTGTAAACAACGACACGTGACACTGATAGTTGACTCGGTTGTGTAGAGAGATATTCGATATAATTCTGGTAGGTAACGTTTAAGCCGCCGACAACCTGTTTTGTTATATTGATTGCTACTCTCCTAATACATATAATATACCTTGAAATACCTTGAAGTCCATATCATATTTTGCCTTGACATCCATGGGCGCTGCGATCTTGTTTTAGAATGTATTTAAGAGCTAATGTAGTGCCGAATATATTTTTGATTTTAAACAAGTATTTCTGCCCTAAGAACCTGCATTGCAGCATATTATAATAGTGTAAACGATCAGGGTCGGGCTGTCCACCAATTGTATCAACCGGGTGGCACTAATTGTTACTACGTAGGTTATACAAATTGCGATCCCGATGGTTATCTGTTGATTGTGACGATCAAGCCTCATCAACTTATAGTCACACGTCCGGGTTGCCAGTTGTCACCAAGGGTCCTATTGCATGAGCCGGGGTAGCTAACTATAATCTTGACCACTTGGGACTTCAGAATAAATGACGCAAGTCCATATGTAACGACAATAGTTTATATACAAATGCACTCAGGATTATTTACATAGGCACATAAGTAATTACATACAACACTGGCACTGGGTAGGGCTTATTAGCTACTATTGGCATAATAGAACTCTTAACGCCCAGCTCCTACCCTTTACAGATCTCTCTCTGAATGATCTTACTCTGCTGACTCTCTTCCTCTCATTGTTCTCATTACTTATCTATGATATAAATTCTCTTTTATATACTTGACATAGCTTGGGCAGGTTTGATTACTTGGACATGTTCTAATACTGAACCAAACATGTTCCTCTTAATACAATAGTGATCTACTCTAGAATTAATAAACAATAAGGAAAGATTAATTGTGGACAGTCTGACAACTTGTGTTATAGCATCCTATCTATTAGGGACCACTACTGTGATTACTACTTTTTAGTCTACTACACATATAATATAAGATAATCTTTAAACTACATACAATTTGATAGATGATTCATTTACAATTCCTAATGTTGTCTAACAGCTTGGTAACAATAGGGTTACATGTTTGCGAACAGAATAGAACAGATAAATAAATAGTATATAGATTAAAAATTCTCAGTAGATTTCTTGCAGTTAACTATGCGCATAATGGAGTGCGACGAGCCATGTCTCGAGTTGAAGATCTCGTAGAATGGCACGAGATCTCGATTGCATCTTAGAGAGAGGCTTTCAGACTGAGGTTCAAAGGCTTTACGTAAAGAGCAACATCTTTATGAGAGGCTTTCGGACTGAGGTTCAAATAGCTACATAATGAGTAACATCTTAGTGAGAGGCATTCGGCCTGAGGTTCAAGCTTTACGCAATGAGCAACATCTTAGGTGGGAAACTGTGCATGATCTTTGAGCAGAATGTATGTATTACTCTCTGAACACAGAATTCCATTACATGTATTTCAATAAGCGGTACTCATTTAATGGCACCATTTCCATTCAAGAGACCATCTGCCTGATAATCTGTTTCTTAAACAGTAAATCCAGTGTCCTGTTGAACTAACGTTCTCACAAAAGCGGTTCCATCACCATTTCTGCACAGGAACCCTTAATTTCTCACTTTTACCATAAGCAATCATGATGGGTTGAGCAATTATTGTTCCTCTCACCACTTATTGCCCCATTCAACACCTTCTGTCATACAAGCCTGAGGCCATCTACACTTTGAACTATTGGTATTCAAACTGAGTTAACTACTGATCATTCCCAGACTTTGTTTTCAACAATAAGTTCTTCAATTCGTTTTGTTGTGGGTCGGGAAAGATCTTTCAATGCCAGTCCGAGAAGAATTGGTTTCTGTGTACTAGCCGCCAGTGCTATGTTTCTTGCAATGACATGGATAATGGGCTACAACATAGAGATGAATGGATATTTGATCAAACTGTCTGACAAGGGATTCCAATTCTAAAATTATTGAAATAAATACCGTACCCAAACATTTATTTTTTTAGTCATCTTCAGTAATGTAACTGACGCCAAACTCAACGACATTTCACTGAAATGGCACCATTGCCAGTTTTATCTAGGTAGAAAACCAAGGACAAGCATGGATTGAATGTTTCACTTATATAGCATCGTTACCAGGTTTTGTGGGGGAAGAAACCGGGCTCTTTGTCTGAAGGAAACCCACTGACCTTCAGCGAGAACCTGGCAAGTCTTCCACAAAAGGCGATCAAGTGAAAAATCCACTCAGAAATTTGTTAATTTTTCTTTGATCTGAATGGGATTCGAACCCATGCCTCACAACCAGACTAAAGTCGTATGCATTCTCAACGAAATATTATTTCACTTATATGGCGGCGTTGCCAGTTTTATTGTGGGAGGAAACCGGGCTCTATGCTCGGAGGAAACCCACGACCTTCCGTTGGTAACTGGCAACCATCCCACATAGGTCATTCGAGTGAAAACCCAGTCAGAAAATTTGCCAATTTTTTTTGCACTGAGTGAGATTTGAACCCGCAACCCATTGGTGGAAGGCTGTTCAGATTGAGCGTCCAACGCTCTACCTACTGAGCTACGGACTTTGTTAAGAATTATCAACCAATGAAGTTAGCTAATCAAAGACAACCGAGCGAGCAATCTTTAAATCAACAGCGGTATATTTTACCTCCACGTGACAACATTTCTAGACAAAAACCTGACCCCCTCCCCAAGATAGCTGAAATATGCTAACATTGGATTCAAAGTCAGTATTACGCAACAATTTTCAGGTACTTTGGTCAGATTTGCCTGCTAGAGGTCACATGATGGTCTTAGCCAATGGGTGTTAGTATGAGAATTTTGCAAAGAAACTTGGATTTATCTACCAAGCTTTGCATACTGCTTGTCAAAGCCCTGGGTGCCATTAGCTGCCAACAAAGTCAAGGGTGATGAATATGTGATATAGAATTGGAGGGATCCAAAAGGGCTTTGGTACAAGAGCCAGTGTGCTCTGTGGCACTCGCCTTGAGATTAACACAACCAGGTGTCTTGAGACAAACTACATTGTATAGCTAGTATTTCTCAGCTAGTAGGGCTTAACTCCCATGCCTGTTTTCTACCTGGGTATTTATGGGGGCTCCAGTATAAATTGATTGATTGTTTGGTGTTTTACGCCGCGCTCAAGATTATTTCACTTATATGGCGGCGTTGCCACTTTTAGTGTGGGAGGAAACCGGGCTCTATGCCCGGAGGAAACCCACGACCTTCCGTTGGTAACTGGCAACCATCCCACATAGTTCGTTCCAGTATAAAAAGCCCTTCTAATCCCTACTAGGTATAGCGAGTATTTCTCAGCTAGTAGGGGCTTAACTCCCTTGCCTGTTTTCTACCTAGGTATTTATGGGGGCTCCAGTATAAAAATCTCTTCTAATCCCTACTATTCTATACCCCAGGTTGAATGAAGTTTGAAATAGTGATATCCATTGGTTATACCAGTTTAAGCGCTAATGTGATGATTGATTGATGAATTTCTAACCTCATCTTTTCCCAGTAGAGTTTTAGTTGAGTACATCCCTTGATTGTCCTCAGCTACCAAGGTGTCTTTGGAAATTTGAACCTAATTTTTGGAAAAGGAAGAAGAAATACATGTATTATAATTATTCCAAGATATTTCCTGGCACATGTACCGGACCTACAGAAATTTGAACGAAGGGTTTCAAATAAAAAAAACGAAAACGTTATCATTTTCAAAGTGCATGTATCTTCTTTCTACAATTTAGATAAAGTATTCTTTACTTAAGAAAATTTGGATATTTTTATTGAATATGGTGCCAGAATTCACACTTTTTTTTTTATTAATGACGATTGTCACAACAAGAGGGTTTGAACTTCATCAAAAATCTAAATGATTGACATTGGAATAAGGAAAATGGCCAACAAGAACCTAAATAGTGTCCACAAAGTAAACAAAATTAAAATAAGCGAGACGAACATTCATTCCTGACCCATGTGAGTACAAAACACTACTTTAACTTACTTTCTTGAGAATAGTAGCATAGAATTTTTTTTTTTAATTTTATTAACTTCACTGTCAGGAGTAAAAAAATTGCAAAAATGTGTGTTTGGTACCGTTGGAAAGGAAACATTACCGCGCTTCTTCTGAACCCTGAAGTGATTTTTTGTTTTCTCCTCCTTTAAGTTTGGTAGTGCACTCTAGACTATTTCACTAATATCAGATGACATACCCTATTTAAAACACAATTAGAAACTTTAACTTTATTTTAGTCAAGAAGATTTTCGCTGTGCTTTAGTGTTCATAAATATATATCAGATGATTTGCTTGCTTTCCTCTAGATAATCCCGACTTTTATGAGCTAGTATCCACCTGTCTAGATCCATGGTCAGTTAATAAAACAAACATGGCACCATTCTAGACAGGCTTTTTATAGCATTTTTTTTAATAGGACAAATAAGAACATTTTAGCACCTCCTTAAAGGAAATCCTTTCAAAAAGGTCAACTTGAATACCCTAATTCAGATTTCTGGATAATATCCTTGGGGTGGTGAATGATGGGTTACTTCCCTTATATGGTATCAAACTTATAGTAACTCAATTGGCTAAGCGCTGTTCGCTGCACAGTAGAAAACGTCACAATAGTCAGCCATCTTGCCAGTTATATTCCAGAACGAGGTTAACCCTGCAGCTTGAAAAAACGTTTATTGTAATTGTCTTTGTTGTTACACGGTAGCTAAGACATAGGCCCAACTAAAGCAAGTTTGAAACGTTTTACAGCACCTACCGCTTGTAATTTATCCCATTCTCAAAAAAATGGCAGAAAAGTTCACATTAGACTAGAAAATTACTTGTTAAAGCAAGTCAAAAATCAACTGGCAACATGGCGGACTTACATACATGTATGTACCTACCTGAGGTCTCTTGACATTAGCCTATCTAGTTATATAAGATATCTATGTATCAAACATGTATATGGGTTGATTGATTGTTTGGTGTTTTACGCCACGCTCAAGATTATTTCACTTATATGGCGGTGTTGCCAGTTTTATTGTGGGAGGAAAACGGGCTCTATGCCCGGATGAAACCCACAACCTTCCATTGGTAACTGGCAACCAACCCACATAGGTTGTTCGAGTGAAAACCCAGGCAGAAAATTTTCCATTTTTTGGACTGAGTGGGATTCGAACCCGCGATCCATTGGTAGAAAGGCTGTTTGGATTGAGTGTCGAACGCTCTACCTACTGAGCCACGGAGGCCCCCCATGTATATGGGATTATTAGGGATGTAACTAGATCAACTGAACTTCAAATGCTGTTTCGTTTTAACAATTCACAAACTTATAAATTCCAAACTTATGGCATTTTAAATGATCGATTGATGTTTTACACCTCCCTTTCATATATAACAGTTCTTCCCATGGATACATGCAAACACAAATACATTTGAATAACTTACTAAAGTTCCGATTTTCTGAAACTGTGTGACGATTATAAAAACTTGGTCTTCATAATCACGACAGATGATATCAGTTGAATTGCCATTTATTTCCAAACATACCTGAAAAACATACACAGAAAATAGCACATGACAAATAAACAAGAGATCCCTTAAAGGCATCTTAACGCCGGCGGTCATCTATTCATATTAAAGATTGTTACACCAATAACTGGATATATGAATTGCATTTAATGTATATATGATGTGATATTGGGCCAACATAAAGAAATCTTATTCCAGGGAGATAACTATGGTTGAGGAAAATTAAAATGTGAATTACAAAGTAAGCTCCCCTCAAAATTTTGGTTGAAAACAATATTTCCACCTAGTAGCCATCTTGAATATGCTAATGAGATGCAAATGTACGGTGCACAGCTAGAGCTTAGGGGGATGATGTGTATCATGTTTGGTTAAGACCAGGTACCCCGGTAAGTAGTTTTCTTGGAATAATGATAAGTTTCATTCAAATTTGGTTCAAAAACAACATAGCTTAATGGGGGCCATATTTAATAAGCGAATGAGATGAAAATGTAGGGCGCACAACTAGATCACAGGGAGATAATGTGGGCCAAGTTTGATTGATATTGGACAGGTAGTTTTCTTGGAATAAAGGTAACAAAGAAAAACAACCCCCTGGCGGCCATATTGAATATGCAAATGATATAAAAATATGGTACACAAGGCTATAGGGAGATAATGTGAGCCAGGTTTGGTGAATATTAGACTGGTAGTTTTCTTGGAATAAAGGTAACAAAAAATATATATATCGCCCCCTGGCGGCCATATTGAATATGCAAATGAGATGAAAATGTACGGCGCACAACTAGACCATAGGGTGATGATGTATGTTGAGTTTGATTAAGATTGCACTGATAGTTTTCTTGAAATAAAGGTAACAAGCGAAGTTTTCTTGCAATAAACGTAACAAAGAAAAACAACATCATCCCCTGGCAGCCATATTGAATATGCAAATGAGATGAAAATGTACGGTGCACAACTAGACCATAGGGCGATGATGTATGTTGAGTTTGATTAAGATTGGACTGATAGTTTTATTGGAATAAAGGTAAAGAAAAACAACATCGCCCCCTAGCGGTCATATTGAATATGCAAATGAGATGAAAATGTACGATACACAACTAGACTATAGGGAGATAATGTGAGCCAAGTTTGGTGAATATCGGACTAATAGTTTTCTTGGAATAGAGAACATAAAAACTATATCGCCCCCTGGCGGCCATATTGAATATGCAAATGAGATGAAAATGTACGGTGCAGAACTAGACCATAGAGTGATGATTAAGATTGGACAGGTAGTTTTCTTGGAATAAAGGTAACAAAGAAAAATAACATCGCCTCCTGGCGGCCATATTGAATATGCAAATGAGATGAAAATGTATGATGCACAACAAGACTATATGGAGATAATGTGAGCCAAGTTTGGTGAAAATCGGACTGGTAGTTTTCTTGGAATAAAGGTAACAAAAAAAAACAATATCGCCCCCTAGTGGCCGTATTGAATATGCAAATGAGATGAAAATGTTCGATGCACAACTAGACCATAAGGTGATGATGTATCTTGAGTTTGATTAAGATTGGACAGATAGTTTTCTTGGAATAAAGGTAACAAGCGAAAGTTTTCTTGGAATAAACGTAACAAAGAAAAACAACATCCCCTCCTGGGGGCCATATTTAATATGCAAATGAGATGAAAATGTACAAAACAAAACTAGACTATAGGGAGATAATGTGAGCCAAGTTTGGTGAATATCGGAATGATAGTTTCTTGAAATAGAGAACATATAAACTATATCGCCCCCTGGCGGCCATATTGAATATGCAAATGAGATGAAAATGTACGGTGCACAACTAGACCATAGGATGATGATGTATGTTAAGTTTGATTAAGATTGAACAGGTAGTTTTCTTGGAATAAATTATAAAGGTAACAAAGAAAAACAATATTGCCCCCTGGCGGTCATATTGAATATGCAAATGAGATGAAAATGTACGGTGCACAACTAGACCATAGGGCCTAGTGTGATGATGTATGGTAAGTTTGATTAGGATTGGACAGGTAGTTTTCTTGGAATAAAGGTAACGAGCAAAAAGAATGATGGCGGGCTAAAAATGGCTTGGGTAACGAATCGTAGGTAACGTAAAAGTTGCGGTCAGTCAACTCATTGATAAAGTGGCCCCACTGTGCGTAAGGCGTGGTTGTGGTCGATGACTGTTGGCCTTTGGCACTATGCCAGCTCTTCAGAGACGGAGGGTCACTACGATGTGCCCCAATTGTCAACAACTTTTTTTATTGACAAAAGGTCAAAGACGAACCTAGGATTAGAGACGGGGTTTATTGACAGAAAAGGGTTAGGTTTAGCCATCTTTATTTACAAAACCTTAGGATCCTCTTGGATTCGTCCAAATACGTCATCGCAGGTCAAAGGGTATATAGGGGCCTAAATATGAAGTGCGCATGTGTGTATTGCAGTTCAGGCAACACATAGAAATTTAATACCTCTAACGCTGTGTTGGAAGTTAGTCTAGTGGAAAGATATGGTCTAAATTGAGTGCGCATGTGGTTCTGCACAGCTTCAGAATGGAAAGGTAGGGGTTCGAGACCTGTTGAGTGCGGATTTAAATAGAAAAAAAAAATCTATCAACTTGGGTGTATCCATTCCCCTAAAAACAAGCTTACTGAAAAATACAGCTTTACCAGGAGCCAAGTAAGGAATATGACGACTGTGACTGTGAGTGTGAGTGTTGAAGAATTAGCAGAGTGTCACATCTACCTGACAGGCAACGTAAGTAAACCAGGATAGAGACACACGAGTGCGGCTAAGTGTCACACTGACATTGAAAGTGACGCACCAATATATATTCTGTCCGAACAACGCATATACTTGCGTAGTTTCTGATAGGAGTTGGATGTACACGCCGCGGTTCTGTACGCGGTCAACTGATCGGATACCCGTACTTCCGCGTTGGCGTTGACAGGTCGAGAATCCATTCGACGGAGATCCCAGATTAAACTCTGTCTGGTTTGAAACACTGCAGAAAATAGTCAGTTCCCCGTAATCAGATCGTATGGCATTCAAAAATAAAAAATAAAAACTTCAGAAAACAAATCAACAAAATAAAACATCAACCTGTTTTGTTTTGATGGGAAAACGTGCGGAGTCTTTGGGCGCAGACATCTTGAATCGAAAACGAGACCGGAAGAAAGTTTGAGAAGTTGAAGAAAGCGACAGAAGAAGGAACGTGCTGTCAAGAACAAGCGACTTGCGATGTCATATTCCCTGCGTGTATTGAAGACAAAGACTTCCAGTGAATGAATTATTGTTCATATTGATATCTGCCATCGTTTGAAAAATTCTAACCGTAGGTAAGTACATTTCTTACGTTGGTGGTCAAATATTTTTTCCTCTTCTTGACTGGGATTTTCTGTTTTTCCGACTTACCGGGTATTTTACAATACAATTTTGTATCATTTTAATATTTTATTCGACTATTTTAGAATTGTCAGCAATTTTATAGAAACTTGTATTAAGTCTAAAACAGCTGCTACACAACCAAACGATAGAGAACAGACACCGACAATCTGTTGGCAACGTATGCAGGCTGGGGAAATTCGTAGCCGCACTCGTGTGTCTCTATCCTGGTTTACTTACTTTGCCGGTCAGGTAAAGGGAAAGTCGTCAATCGGCGGGTTGTCCACCGATCGGTGGGTAAACAGGCGCTTCACTCCCCGAACAACAGAGAATAGACCCCACCAACCAGTGGGTAACGTTTGGACAAAAATGACTATTCCCAATCTATCTGGCCTCTCTTGTGTTTTCACCGAAATAGCGAATTCTACGAAAACGGTGCATGTTCCTGAAAAGCCGCACACGTGTGTCTCATCCTGACCTAGTTGAAGTTCTTCAAACTCTGTTGCCAAGATATTGATGGTGGGCGGCAAACAGAGTTGAAGGACCCGCCATGTTGTAAAATCTATACAACTGGGCATAACTTCATTGTGCGCAGATTTTCTCCTAATTTAAGCAACGCAACCGACCCAAACTTAATACACATTCAGTTTGATCCTTAAGTCCAAAAAAAAAGCGTTCAAACACTCACATCTGTGTTGCATCCTCGTTGTTTTTCAATTGACAGCCCGAATCGCCCGCTGGCCTCCTCGTTTCCGTTAGACTGAACTTGGGAAATGTACGAGCACAAGTTGACCTTTTGAGCCTCGTTTACGGATTTTCTTGATAAACATAAGCGAGGCCCAACGAGGTCAACTTGTGCTCGTACATTTTCCAAGTTCAGTTTAACGGAAACGAGGAGGCCAACAGGAGATTCGGGCTGTCAATCGCTTTTTTTTGGTCGAACGGCGAACTAAAGGATCGAACTGAATGTGTGTAAAGTTGGGGCCGGTTTCGTTGCTTAAATTAGGAGAAAATCGCGAACAATAGAATTACATGCTTTCCAACATGGCAGGTCCTTCAACTCTGTTTGCCGCCCATCAGCAATATCTTGGCAACAGAGTTTGAAGAACTTCAACTAATCCTGACCGACACAAAGTAATTAAAACAGTATGAGACACACGAGTGCTGAAGGCTTTCCAGTCATTTCGTACCCAACCATTTTGTACCCTAACCATTTTGTACCCAAGTCGTCTCGTACCCTTACCATTTCGTTTCCATTGTGAGTTACTGAATTACGTACACTCCACTTGGCTTGATGGCTCTGTGTTCATCCCCTCCTCATGGTAAGTTTTCATGGCACCTTTCCGGACAAACAATGACGTTGAGGGATGGCGCAGACGCATCAATTCCAGATCTTGATGTGGCCGAGTTCATTATCAACAACTGCTAGAACTCCTCAAAGGTGAAGCGACGGTACTGCCGAATCAAATATAGCTTGTGTCCCCCAAAAATTGAAATGGTATCAAAGAAACAATTATACCACTTTACAGGGCTGTATCTTTAAGGTTTGGGCTGATTACATGGACAGTCAGATGAAGGCAAGTAGCCATCTGACCGGCCCCACCATGTAAAAAGTATCTATTGTACATAATAAAGATTATTTTAGAGTATATTTAATTGTATACATATATATATTCCATATCGTGTATATATTTTTAATTCAATAGAATAAAACAAGAATATTCTTCCAACTCTTCTTCGGAGTTATCTCCCATAGCATCGATTTTTTTTTCACTTCATATTTTAAGACTACTTGACAGAGCTGCAAGGTGGTTAGGGTACAAATTGGTTTGGGTACGAAATGACCTGTTCCACGCTGAAGCGGTTGAAATTTGTTTCTTATTCTCGAGGCTGATCGGAATGCCGTCACGGGGTGTCTGAAACGAACAATAGCGAGCTAAACGTTCTGCCAGTAGACTGACTACAATACAAAGGCGTTTCATATCCCTTTCATATTCATCCCAGCTCAGACCAAATAAAAAAAAAAAATCTGAGTGGAGTTTTCACTCGGTCGTTGGGACTTAGAATAAATGAGTCGACGCAAGTAAATGAGTCGACGCAAGTCCATGTTTTAATGACAACAGTTTCATATACACATTCACAAACAACAACTGACACTGGGTAGGGCTTATTAGCTACTATTGGCATAATAGAACTCCTAACATCCAGCTTCTACCCTTTACAAATCTCTCTCTGAAAGATCACTAACTCTGTTGACTGACTGCTCATCGCTGACTGACTGCTCATCGCTGACTGACTGCTCATCGCTGACTGACTGCTCATCGCTGACTGATTGCTCATCGCTGACTGGCTGCTCATCGCTGACTTACTGCTCATCGCTGACTTACTGCTCATCTCTGACTGACTGCTCATCGCTGACTGACTGCTCATCGCTGACTGACTGCTCATCTCTGACTGACTGCTCATCGCTGACTGACTGCTCATCGCTGACTGACTGCTCATCGCTGACTGACTGCTCATCGCTGACTGACTGCTCATCGCTGACTGGCTGCTCATCGCTGACTTACTGCTCATCGCTGACTGACTGCTCATCGCTGACTCTTACTCTCGACCCTTGGGGACATTATATCTACCGGTTTGTGGTTAGAAGAATTTGGGGATACTGTGAAAGAAACCATCGTTATTGATAACCTGACTTTGAAACGCGTAGAAAAGATAGCCTCAATGAGCAGGCAGTATAGAGCAACTAGTGATAACTCCAAGTTCATTCTTTCTGTGCCCCTCTTTTACATGTAAATATGTGCCCCTCTTTTACATGTAAATATGTGCCCCTCTTTTACATGTAAATATGTGCCCCTCTTTTACATGTAAATATGTGCCCCTCTTTTACGTGTAAATATGTGCCCCTCTTTTACGTGTAAATATGTGCCCCTCTTTTACGTGTAAATATGTGCCCCTCTTTTACGTGTAAATATAGTAGTACCAACCCATTTTTATCCAGATTATCTGAAATAGGATAGAAACCAAGGATGTTAAAAAACTATTGCGTATTATCTAAGTGTAGGGATTAGCAGCTTCAGTCGAATACTAGATGCCCAGGAAATAGGTAAACCCACAAGTCTTCTGATGCCAAGTGAATCAAAATAAGGAAAAACATTGGAAAAACATTTCCAAACCCTGGAAAACATTTTATACTTTTCTTCAAGATTTCCTCATAATTCGAACAATACAAACGCGATTTCTACTATGCATTCGGATATCATTCTTAATCAGAGTAAGTAAAGCCAAACTGATTTCCGTTTCGACACTCTAGTTGGAATATATTGTCATCTGATGAGCTTAAATGTGCTTTTCAAACTCTTGTACATTCCCCAGGTTTGATGACGACAGAATTTCAAAATGATATACTCATTTACCCATATCGGGGCATTTATCTAAGGCAAAAGTTTGGGCACCCATAGAACAGTTTGACAATACCATATCAGAGCATGAAGTCGGCATCGAGAGAAAGTCTACTATAAACCATCATTTCTTTCTAACATGTCCCTAATATTTATGTTTTAAATACTTAGCAGAGCAGTTTTCAATATTTAAAGCAACAATCACAATAATTTGTTTCTCCTACCCTGGTTTGGGCGCCCAAACTGCAGACGCCCAAACCCCACATATGGGGTTCAAAATCAGCTTAGATTTGGCCCTGCATATAAGTGAAACAATATTGCAACTCCTTGCACAACAAATTGCACATGCACACTTGCCTCTTGATGCAAAAAGTAATGATATTAATTCATGATATTTATTGATTCAGGGTCACACTTTTTTGTGTATATGTTATCCTGTATCTCCCCATTGTATCATGTAAACAAGCCAGGCTATTAGTTGAGATCACTGATAAACTGCAGGTGCCCTGGTAGAGATAACAACAGACTTCCTGTGACTCACAAAAGTGAAATTACTTAGTTACAGTTAAGACTCCAGCAAATTGAAAGCACTTCATCCAGCACACGTAAATTCAATTTAAAAGGAGACACGGTCATGCACATTTTACTTACAGATGGCCAAGTTAAACATGATTTCTCCTCCTTAAAACGTGTGCTTGAAGTTCACTAGGCAAGGTATAGATCACTGCACATTTACATTTCTGTATACAGTCCCCAAAATTGGACCCTTGGCCTTGGCTTAGGTTTGGTCTTCTACAGAGACTATCCTTGAGTGTGACGTAAAATATCAATCACTCAATCAATCAATCTATGGAGACCATGGCAGCCTCTGCTAAAATTTACTCATACATGTAGATTTAAGCTATTTGAATTTTGTCTGTAATATTGTAATAAACACACATCTTTGATTTGTCCGTAATAAACACACATCTTCGATTTGTCTGTAATAAACACACATCTTTGATTTGTCTGTAATAAACACACATCTTTGATTTGTCCGTAATAAACACACATCTTCGATTTGTCTGTAATAAACACACATCTTTGATTTGTCTGTAATAAACACACATCTTTGATTTGTCTGTAATAAACACACATCTTTGATTTGCCTGTATTAAACACACATCTTTGATTTGCCTGTATTAAACACACATCTTTGATTTGTACATATTAAACACACATCTTTGATTTACCTGTAATAAACACACATCTTTGATTTGTCCGTAATAAACACACATCTTTGATTTGTCCGTAATAAACACACATCTTTGATTTGTCCGTAATAAACACACATCTTTGATTTGTCCGTAATAAACACACATCTTTGATTTGTCTGTAATAAACACACATCTTTGATTTGTCCGTAATAAACACAATCCGAACAGCCTTCCACCAATGGATCGCGGGTTCAAATCCCACTCAGTCCAAAAATTGAGAAATTTTCTGACTGGGTTTTCACTCGAAAGACCTACGTGGGATGGTTGCCAGTTACCAGCGGAAGGTCGTGGGTTTCCTCCGGGCACAGAGCCCGGTTTCCTCCCACAATAAAACTGGCAACGCCGCCATATAAGTGAAATAATCTTGAGCGCGGCGTAAAATACCAAACAATCAATCAATTTGTCTGTAATAAACAAGTCAACCTTTCAGTTCTTCCATGTACTTCAAACACTCAACTCTATCGTGACAATCAGAATTTATGAAAAATCTTAATTTTTTAGGCTAAATTAACTTTGATTGAAATTTGGTCACACTTTCGTTGCAGCCAGATGTTAGATTTTTTAAACCTTTAAAGGGGCATGAGCTGTCAAAATTCCCACTTTTTTCATAATTTCTGATCGTCACGACAGTAAGAGGCTTTGAAGGCCATCGGAAAACTAAATGATTGGCGTTGGAATGAAGAAAATCCATACAGTATGTGCCCTGTACGAACCGAAAACGTTTTCGAAAAGTAGCAAAATTTAAATAACCGGGACGACCATTCATTCATTCTAAGACAAAGTTAGTTCAAAACGATACTTTATCGTACATTTTCGAGACTAGAAGCACTAAAAAGCTTCTGAATTATACGTCTTGAGAAAAATAGCCGATAATTTCAACATTCTGTGTTTACGTCAAAATATCAACATTTTGGCAGCTCATGCCCCTTTAAACTTCCTGCTCTTTGGATCTGTCATGCTGGTACACGTATATCTTCTTGTAAATCATATGTTCTGCTTGTCGCCAGTCCTTTTTACAGATTTTTGTGAAAACACATTAGTTCTCTCGTATCGTGTTCATATTTTAGTGACAGAGAAATTCCAAACCTCCAGGGATCAGAAATGAATGAACCATATGGTATTCATTTTTTGTCTAAATGAGCCCTTTCAAAAATATATATTTTTTTTAATTCAAGTGACTGTTTAATGACTTCCACATGTTTGAGATACATACATGTTTTGATTTTAACATCGTTAACATGCCTGAAGGCTGTGTTTTGATGGCTGGTCTGGTCATTTTTGCAGAAAAAGGCATAAAGTTTATTAATATATTTATTTCTTTATTCAAAACTGATTTCTCACTTGGTTAGATTATAGAGAATAGATTCTAGAGTCTAGACTAAAGCAACTTACTAGCTACATGTGAGTTCAGAAATTTAGGTTCAGTGACATTCAGTACTTTAATTTAATACATGTACATATACATGTAGACCTGTAGCCTAAAGGAATATCATGGGTTTTAGTTAATTACAACAACTTATGATTGGGTATAAATATTAAAGGTCTAAATGATATACCCCTTTTTTTAGCACAATTGAATTAGACATTTATTTCCAAGGTTGTTTAGGGGCCTCTGTGGCTCAGTAGGTAGAACGTTTGATGCTCAATCCGAACAGCCTTCCACCAATGGGTCATGGGTTTGAATCCCACTCAGTCCATATACCATATAAGTGAAATAATCTTGAGCGCGGCGTAAAACATCAATCAATCAATCAACCAAGGTTGTTTTAGGCAAGAAGATTTTCCCTGTGCCATTGGGTTTTAGTGTTCATAAATATACAATTGGAAACTTGTTTCAGGGGCTTCAGCCGGCAGATAATCCCATGGACCGATGCAGGCCTTTCATTGATGCATCCTGGGTTCGAACATTTGATTGATGGATTGAATAAATGTTAGGTTGTTTAAACCGCACTTGAGATGGTTTTCACATGTACATCAAAGGACAGCAATATGAACTGCCTCAGTTGACAAAGTGATATTCTCTCAATCTAAAATAGGCCTTTCAATGCTTCCAGCAAATAGGCATGGTTCAAATCCCACTCCAAAGAAAAATTGAAAAATTTCTGAGTAGATTTTTCACTTGATAGTTGTATGTGGAGAGTTGCCAGTTACTCACCAAAGGATGATTAGGGACTGATAAAAACATGTCTCGGCCCAAATAGTTTGTATTAAAATTGCATGACACTGGTTTCCGTCTCAGTGCATTTGATTGGCTTTTTAGTCACTTACATTAAACAATGCATGAATGCACTGGGGCTGAACAATCTTTTTTGTTTGTTAATTACATAATATTGCCTATATCCATGAGTATGTCAAACATATGCAGATGCAGGTTTTAGCCCAACATGTAGCTCCCACACTGGTCAACCTTCTTGAGACAAAACCATTCGCTACTTAATAGGCCATTCCGTTTTGCCTCCCATACTTGTCAACCTTCTTGAAGTGGGTGGGGGCCTCTGGGGCTCAGTAGGTAGAGTGTTGGATGCTCAATCTGAACAGCCTTCCACCAATGGGTCACAGGTAGGAATCCCACCTCAGTCCCCTCCAAAAACTGGAAAATGTTCTTACTGGGTTCTCATTCGAACGACCTACAGTAAGAATTCCGCTAGTTCAAGTACTAAAAACATTACGAAAAGCACTGTAAAAGTTTGAGACTTTTCGTTCGGTGTCCTACCTCCTGCATGGAGCGACCGATAATCCTATCGAGCAAGCGCTATTGTTGTTTGTTTTAGACCAAACATGGCAGAAAGCAGTCTAATAATTTGTTATCTTCACATTGCTCGTCCTTGAATTAGCGGAATTCTTACCGTATGTGGGATGGTTGCCAGTTACCACCTGAAGGTCTTGGGTTTCCTCAGGGCATAGAGCCTGGTTTCCTTCCACAATAAAACTGGCAACGCTGCCATATAAATGAAATAATCTTGAGGGCTGCGTAAAACGCCAAACAATCAATCAATCTTGAGACAAGGCCATTTCTTACGTG
Source organism: Lepidochitona cinerea (assembly GCA_963971465.1). Taxonomy (NCBI): domain Eukaryota; kingdom Metazoa; phylum Mollusca; class Polyplacophora; order Chitonida; family Tonicellidae; genus Lepidochitona; species Lepidochitona cinerea. The sequence continues at coordinate 2,255,603 of OZ020556.1, read as the reverse complement.
GTAGTCCATTTGGTTTCTTTCCCATACTGGTCAACCTTCTTCAGACAAAACCATTTGCTGCATGGTAGGCCATTCTGTTTCCCATACTGGTCAACCTTCTTGAGACAAAGCCATTTGCTACATGGTGGGCCATTTAGTTTTCCACACTGTTCAACCTTCTTGAGACAAAGCCATTTACTACATGTTGGGCCATTCCGTTTCTCTTCCATGCTGGTCGACCCTGAGATAAAGCCATTTGCTACATGTTGGGCCATTCCGTTTCTCTTTCATGCTGGTCGACCTGGAGACAAAGCCATTTACTACATGGTGGACCATTCCGTTTCTCTTCCATGCTGGTTGACCCTGAGATAAAGCCATTTGCTACATGGTGGACCATTCCGTTTCTCTTCCATGCTGGTCGACCTTGAGACAAAGCCATTTACTACATGGTGGACCATTCCGTTTCTCTTCCATGCTGGTTGACCCTGAGATAAAGCCATTTGCTACATGTTGGGCCATTCCGTTTCTCTTCCATGCTGGTCGACCTTGAGACAAAGCCATTTGCTACATGTTGGGCCATTCCGTTTCTCTTCCATGCTGGTCGACCTTGAGACAAAGCCATTTGCTACATGTTGGGCCATTCCGTTTCTCTTCCATGCTGGTCAACCTTGAGATAAAGCCATTTGCTACATGGTGGACCATTCCGTTTCTCTTCCATGCTGGTCGACCTTGAGATAAAGCCATTTGCTACATGGTGGACCATTCCGTTTCTCTTCCATGCTGGTCGACCTTGAGATAAAGCCATTTGCTACATGGTGGACCATTCCGTTTCTCTTCCATGCTGGTCGACCTTGAGACAAAGCCATTTGCTACATGTTGGGCCATTCCGTTTCTCTTCCATGTTGGTCGACCTTGAGATAAAGCCATTTGCTACATGGTGGACCATTCCGTTTCTCTTCCATGCTGGTCGACCTTGAGATAAAGCCATTTGCTACATGGTGGACCATTCCGTTTCTCTTCCATGCTGGTCGACCTTGAGATAAAGCCATTTGCTACATGGTGGACCATTCCGTTTCTCTTCCATGCTGGTCGACCTTGAGACAAAGCCATTTGCTACATGTTGGGCCATTCCGTTTCTCTTCCATGCGTGTCGACTCTGAGACAAAGCCATTTGCTACATGTTGGGCCATTCCGTTTCTCTTCCATGCTGGTCGACCCTGAGACAAAGCCATTTGCTACATGTTGGGCCATTCCGTTTCTCTTCCATGCTGGTCGACCTTGAGACAAAACCATTTGCTACATGGTGGGTCATTTCGTTTCTCTTCCATGCTGGTCGACCTTGAGACAAAACCATTTGCTACATAGTGGGCCATTCCGTTTCTCTTCCATGCTGGTCGACCTTGAGACAAAGCCATTTGCTACATGGTGGGCCATTTCGTTTCTCTTCCATGCTGGTCAACCTTGAGACAAAGCCATTTGCTACATGGTGGGCCATTCCGTTTCTCTTCCATGCTGGTCGACCTTGAGACAAAGCCATTTGCTACATGTTGGGCCATTCCGTTTCTCTTCCATGCTGGTCGACCTTGAGACAAAGCCATTTGCTACATGTTGGGCCATACCGTTTCTCTTCCATGTTGGTCGACCTTGAGATAAAGCCATTTGCTACATGGTGGGCCATTCCGTTTCTCTTCCATGCTGGTCGACCTTCTTGAGACAAAGCCATTTGCTACATGATGGGCCATTCCGTTTCTCTTCCATGCTGGTCGACCTTCTTCAGACAAAGCCATTTGTTACATGGTGGGCCATTCCGTTTCTCTTCCATGCTGGTCGACCTTCTTCAGACAAAGCCATTTGTTACATGTTGGGCCATTCCGTTTCTCTTCCATGCTGGTCGACCTTCTTGAGACAAAGCCATTTGCTACATGTTGGGCCATTCCGTTTCTCTTCCATGCTGGTCAACCTTGAGACAAAGCCATTTACTACATGGTGGACCATTCCGTTTCTCTTCCATGCTGGTCGACCTTGAGATAAAGCCATTTACTACATGTTGGGCCATTCCGTTTCTCTTCCATGCTGGTCGACCCTGAGACAAAACCATTTGCTACATGTTGGACCATTCCGTTTCTCTTCCACACTGTTCAACCTTCTTGAGACAAAGCCATTTGCTACATGGTGGGCCATTCCGTTTCTCTTCCATGCTGGTCGACCCTGAGACAAAACCATTTGCTACATGTTGGGCCATTCCGTTTCTCTTCCATGCTGGTCGACCCTGAGATAAAGCCATTTGCTACATGTTGGGCCATTCCGTTTCTCTTTCATGCTGGTCGACCTGGAGACAAAGCCATTTGCTACATGGTGGACCATTCCGTTTCTCTTCCATGCTGGTCGACCTTGAGACAAAACCATTTGCTATATGGTGGACCATTCCGTTTCTCTTCCATGCTGGTCAACCTTGAGACAAAACCATTTGCTACATGGTGGACCATTCCGTTTCTCTTCCATGCTGGTCGACCCTGAGATAAAGCCATTTGCTACATGGTGGGCCATTCCGTTTCTCTTCCATGCTGGTCAACCTTGAGACAAAGCCATTTGCTACATGATGGGCCATTCCGTTTCTCTTCCATGCTGGTCGACCCTGAGATAAAGCCATTTGCTACATGGTGGGCCATTCCGTTTCTCTTCCATGCTGGTCAACCTTGAGACAAAACCATTTGCTACATGGTGGACCATTCCGTTTCTCTTCCATGCTGGTCGACCCTGAGATAAAGCCATTTGCTACATGTTGGGCCATTCCGTTTCTCTTCCATGCTGGTCAACCTTGAGACAAAACCATTTGCTACATGATGGGCCATTCCGTTTCTCTTCCATGCTGGTCGACCTTGAGATAAAGCCATTTGCTACATGATGGGCCATTCCGTTTCTCTTCCATGCTGGTCGACCTTGAGATAAAGCCATTTGCTACATGATGGGCCATTCCGTTTCTCTTCCATGCTGGTCAACCTTGAGACAAAACCATTTGCTACATGGTGGGCCATTCCGTTTCTCTTCCATGCTGGTCGACCTTGAGACAAAGCCATTTGCTACATGTTGGGCCATTCCGTTTCTCTTCCATGCTGGTCGACCTTGAGATAAAGCCATTTGCTACATGGTGGGCCATTTCGTTTCTCTTCCATGCTGGTCGACCTTGAGACAAAGCCATTTGCTACATGGTGGGCCATTCCGTTTCTCTTCCATGCTGGTCGACCTTGAGACAAAGCCATTTGCTACATGGTGGACCATTCCGTTTCTCTTCCATGCTGGTCGACCTTCTTGAGACAAAGCCATTTGCTACATGGTGGGCCATTCCGTTTCTCTTCCATGCTGGTTGACCCTGAGATAAAGCCATTTGCTACATGTTGGGCCATTCCGTTTCTCTTCCATGCTGGTCGACCTTGAGACAAAGCCATTTGCTACATGGTGGACCATTTCGTTTCTCTTCCATGCTGGTCGACCTTCTTGAGACAAAGCCATTTACTACATGGTGGGCCATTCCGTTTCTCTTCCATGCTGGTCAACCTTCTTCAGACAAAGCTATTTGCTGCATGGTAGGCCATTCTGTTTCCCATACTGGTCAACCTTCTTGAGACAAAGCCAATTTGCTACATGGTAGATCATTCAATTTTTTCTGCCAAACTGGTCGCCCTCGAGACAAAGCCCAGTCAAATCAATCAATCAATCAATCAATCTTAGTAGGTCATGGTCAGAAAAATCAAGACAATTTTTATATTAGTAGTCAATACAGGATTTGAAAATATGGTGTCCCAAATAGCTATTGCAAAGAATAGGGTGTGGGAAATGACCGAAAGATGTGTGGATACTGGCCGCCTCTGGATGAACTCTCGAGTCAATATAAGAACACATTCGATCTTTTGTGACCGCTGGATAGGCAGTTTTATTTGTCTGCTTTGTTGTGGTTAGGTGCACGGTATAGGTCCATTGTGGCTGCGCTTGTGGTGCATTTTAGGATGTTTGTTTACTGACTGTCAGACAGAAAACAATAGCAGCAGGGAATTCCCTAAATAACTCTTTACATGTACAAAACAAAATTTTCAGCTATTCTCTAGGAAAAACATAGTAAGGGCTTTAAACTAAACATAACTAATTGTGAGAATGTACACACATCCAATTTATTTAATTTTTTTATTTTTACTTTTCCAACACTATTTCAGTTTGTACAGGCCACAGATTCTAACGTAAATCATTTACTTGTTAGTTTTTCGATGCACAAAACCTAACCCTCTTATCTTCTTTACAATTAGAATTTTTGAAAAATAAGTGCAGCAATTGGCAGCTCATTTCACTTTTAAGTTTTAATTGAAAAATATTGATATCATTTTGGCAGCTCATACCACTTAATTACATAGTGTATTGAGTAATGTTTTTTTTTACAGTTTTTCTGTATTTGTAACCGCATAAATGCTTGGCCATGCTGGTAGAGGACACATACTTTTCCCTATTTTTAGGCCAAGTAGAAAACTGAGGGTTTTATAATTAGCCCAATCTAATGTGAATTGCCTTGAGGGCTTCTAAAATCACACTGCATTATTTACATGCCTTCTGTTACTAGGTCATGGTCAGAAAAATAAAGACAATCTTTATATCTCTATGCTATATGTATTGAGTAGTTAATTTAAGAACAACTTTGATTCGTTCCTGTGTTGATGTTTGTGAGAAAACGTGAGACTTATAAGGGGACCATTCATATAGGCTATTTATTTCCGTGATTGAATATTAACACTTCGCATGTAAATAAGACAGGAGGGATACTACCCAAAATACGTTAATTTTAAGTTTTAAGACTCATTTCTTGTCGCCCTCGGGCTGGAGCATTGCAGCTCTACTTTAGCCATGTATGCTGACCCAGCAAGGAGGAACATTAAGCATGCCAAATACATTAGCCTTCCTGATGCTCTATGATCAGTGGAGCCCAATTTACAAATTTGGATGTGGGTGGGAAGGGTGAATTTTTGGTCAGTTGGTACTTCTGTCGCCATATAACCAGAGCTGTTAAGTGGGATGTTAAGCCCCAATCAATGTATCAAGCAATCAATCATTCTTTGCCTCATAACTATTGGAAATGCTCAGTTTTAGGTTTGTTTAGGTTTAAGCAAATATTGCACATAGCAAATTGCAGTTCAGAAAAAATGTTTAATAATTTGTTTGACAATATATATATTTATGAACACTAAAACACACCGTCACCCGCACAGGGGAAATCTTCTTGTCTAAAATAACCATGGAGGCAAGTTTCTAATTGTGTTAAAAAGAGGTATATCATTTAGACCTTTATACCCCATGAATTGTTGAAACAAACCAAACCTATGATATTTCATTAGGTTCAAGTGATGTATGCAGTTAAATATGGCTTATTTAGTCGAAAAGATAGTTGCCATGTCCTTACATGAAATATTAATTAATATTCAATCCCACATACTTGTATTTAACTGATCTCCTCTGTGCAGACAGACAATAAATTGTGACTCATATTAAAGTTATGATGTATATGATTAATACGAATAGATGTGCCAATAAGCTAAAACAACCGACCATCCATCATATTACAGTTATTCCATTGGTTTGCCTATCAGTATGCTTGATTAGACCTTTGAAGTTTGAATAAGTCATGATCCACAAAATACAGCGTTTTTTGTCAATTACTGAGAAAATTATGAAAGTTACATGTAATAAGGAGAGCGGTATTTCCCTAATATTCCTCCCGTCTATTAATATTCAGTCGTTAGTTTTTATAAAAATACCAATATTAAGCAACAATATTTAAGAACTAATGGATTGATTCGCTCTGATAGCTACAAGAAAAAGTGTCCTTTGTTTTGACTGATCATGAGGGCTTAAAAAATTGATATATTTTTTGCAGTTATTCCATTTCCAGCGAATACGCAGAAAATCAACATTCATAAAAAAAAAAAATACATATTTTGCTTGAAGTTATCGCAGTGTATACTCAGAAAATAAAATTTCCCTATTAAGTTTATAAAAGCTGAATTTTAGTGATTTTTTTCATTTTCCTCGAAATTGAAAATTCTCCACCTCGATGTTTCTGCTGAATAGTTTCTTCCTGAATGCACAATTGATGAATCGATTTCTGCAAAATGATAACTGGCTGGATTCAAATGGCTGTTGTATTTTTTCTATTCTTTTGTAGCGGGCCTTGGTGGCTCAGCCGGAAGAGGGATACTCCCTCAGTCTGACGCAATTCTCCCATTGATGCGGCGCGCATTCAGAAACATCATCCAAGTGTCCAAAATATTTTATCAAAATTTATTTTTCGATAAAAAAAATGGAAATTTTTGATGGCCGTATGTAAAAAAAAAAAGTTGTCCATTAAGCTCTATTTGGTTTGAGTGTGACTCAAACCCACGCTCCAGCAATGAAGGGTCTGTGTGGGACTGAGGGAAGATCCCTCTAACCCACTGGACCACCGAGGCCCCCCAAATCAGAGATGAAGTAATAATTTAAAGCTGAAGGAATTTTACTGGCAAACAGCTGTCTAGTTAGCATACCCAACTGTACATTCCCATTTGTGTTTTGAACACTTTCTGGAAAATAACATTTTGTTTGTTATACATATGATCACGAAAACACACGGGCACAGGGAAAATCTTCTTGTCTTAAATAACCCTGGAGACAAGTTTCTAATTGTGTTAAAAAGAGGTATATCATTTAGACCTTTATACCCCATCATAAATTGTTGTAATAAAGTAAACCTATGATATTTCATTAGGTTGATGACTGACAGGAACTTGGTCTTAGTCAGTAGAATTTTCTGGAACACTTTGTATTACATTGACAATGCTTACGTATCTTAAGCTATGGTAAGAATATCGTCAGATTATATACATGTATATTGACTTAAATTGAAAATCATATGAGATGCCTGATGGTTGAGAAGGGTGTGGGGGGGGGGGGGATATGATGCGTTATGTATAACGCATTATGCCATTAACAATATAGGCTAATGTTATGATTTTTTTTAGAAAAAAAAAACTTACAAAAATCTCGATTTGGTTCATAAGAAAGCCAAAAATTACGAAACCCTGTATTAGCATCTTATTATATTTCATTACATGTTTTCTCTATACCTGTATTAAACAATCAAATTTGATTGCAAAATAATAATCCAAAATAGGAAAAGAAGTAATAAAACAGTAACAATTTGGAATTCAGAAATGTCCATGGTTTAGGTTTGTTATACTTAGTCCACAGTTTGACGATCAATTGATTCCACGGTAACGATTGGTTCTGGTGGCTGTCGTTCTAAAACCACGGAAACGAAAATCTGTTACCATTCCTGAAAGCTATGAAAGCATCAATACCGGTTGGTTCCCAGTATTTCAATATATGGAGCCGATTTAATGTTTCTGACCATCACCGAAATTATCTAACCTGAATTTGTGTCTGTTGTTGTGGTATTTAAAAATATTTCAACAAACCAATCAATGGAAGTATGTCATTCACCACCTTAAGCCAATTGAAAATGTATTATGTTAAAGGGCACAACAAAAGGTCATTAATTAGGGGTCAACAATCTACCCTCATGAACCCCTGTGCCCTTCTGCGGCCATGTCTGTCCTCATGGTCATTATGCTGTCCATATCATATGCACATGAAGATGGGGGCTTTTTATCTAACTGTATGACCTGTCCAGTACATCTCCCATCTGAATGTACATGAAAGTAGAGGGATATTATTCTTTTTACAGTTTGTCCACTTACAAGTAAGGTTGTAGTTGATCGAGTTGGCCATCTGTAGCTCTGTTCACTTTTCTGTTAACCTCAATTTGGGTTATTTTCATTGGTTGTTGTTTAGCAGAACTGTAATACGTTTCTGTAGGTCATCAAGTTTTGTATGTCTATCTGTTGCTTTTTGTAATCAATCGGATGTTGAAGTCGAGCTCATTTTGTCTGTAATGTAATGCAATAGATGTATGTCACAGTGCCCACAACAGAGAAATGACGTCAATGCCATACAAATTGAACGTCATGAAAAACACTTTGTAAACCGAAAGGGTCTTTGACTTTGTCATAAAATGAAATAATCTTGAGTACCTTCTATAACACCAAGCAATCCTTTCATCAATTGACCTTTTTATAGACACAGAAAGATATATTATATTTACCTTAATTTATCATCCATCCTTATAGATTCTTTTTTATACGCCCGACTTAAAAAAAGTCGGTCGTATTATGGTATCACCAGCGCCGTCCGTCCGTCCCGGATTCCCTTCCGCTCCATAACTTGAAGAGTTTTGATCTAATCTTTACAATTCTTTCACAACATATACTTTGTGGGTAGAAGGTGTGTCATGAACCATTTATGGCATCGTCGATTGCATAATGTGGCTTCTACATTGGATTATGTAGTATTCTGTCTTAGTCTATATCTTCGTTCCCTTCCGCTCCATAACTTGAAGAGTTTTGATCCGTTTTTTAAAATATTTTTACAACATATACTCTAGGGGTAGAAGGTGTGTCATGAACCATTAAGAACATTGTCCATTGCATAATGTGGCTTCTACATTGGATTATGTAATATTCTGTCTTTGTCTATATCTACGTTCCCTTCCGCTCCATAACTTGAAAAGTTTTGATCCGATCTTTACAATTTTTTTTACAACATATAGTTTAGGGGTAGAAGGTGTGTCATGAACCATTTAGGACATTGTCGATTGCATAATATGACTTCTACATTGGATTATGTAATATTCTGTCTTAGTCTATATCTTCGTTCCTTTCCGCTCCATAACTTGAAGAGTTTTGATCCGATCTTGACGATTCTTTCAGAGTATATACCTTATGGGCAGACGGTGTTTCACATACCATTTCTGACATCACCTGTTGCATAATATGGCAGCCCTATTGGATTATGTAATATTCCCTTTCGGCTCCAGAACTCCTTTCGTTTTGATATAATCTCTCCAATTCTTTTAGAGTATACATGTATATACCTTATAGGTAGATGATGTGTCCCATACCAAATTTGATTTGGTACACATATTTTTTGTCTGTTTTCAAAAGTTTTTTTATCAGAAATGTGTACCTGATGTTTAATATATATATATATTAATATATATAACAATGCTTTTTTTAGTACACTTGGTCCAGAGTAATACTGGAAGCCAATTCATTTATACATTCTGAGACTGTTTTCTTGGATAGTTTAATGTGCACTGTAATAACAAAAAAAGACCATTTTCCCACTTTATTACCCATCTGGTATTTATCAGAGTGGCTGTTTAAATAGAGATAAGGGGACAATGACATCTGAACTGAAGTACACACACAAGGTTTGTATATTTACACACCATCATATCAGTGGTCAGCCTGAAGATTGTTTGCTTTGTAATAAAACTTACAGCCAAGTCCAATAGAACAGTTTCCCAGTCAAAACTGTTAAAATTCAAGAATTGTAAACTACATGTATTGTATTGATTGCTCCTTCCCAATTATGGAACATAACAGCAATGTCAAAACAGCCACAATATTTCAGTTTTTGCAATTAAAATGTGATTGAAATTAGCTGAACAGATAATATATGTGTACTATAACGTACTGGTATTTAGTTGCAGCTTCATCAAATTCAGAAAAGAACATCTAATTCGAATTGATGAAATTAAAACAAATGTTGTATTAAATGTAAAGTTGTTAATCGTAGCGGTTCGACTTTGCCACGGCGGGCGTATGTTGAGTTTACTAAAACTCTTGTTTGTATTCTCTTTTTTTTAGGGACCAAAATGTCAGAAGATATTTCCATGTTGTCAGAGTCTGAATTCTTTATAGAGGAGAGCCCGGAGAGTATACGGGCTGATTTAAACAGCAGCAACTATCAGCTAGATAACAACTCAAACGTATTTGTCTCACCTCGCTTAAAACCCACCATTCACCCGGGCGTAGATCCACCCCTCTGTGACAACTGTCATAAACTCGATCTCTCATTCTTCGACCCCAATTGTCCAGGATGTCGAAGTCTTCTTGCCAACCCAGAGACCTCTATAGCCGAAGTTTTTGCCATTTTGCGACAATGGACACCTCAAACACAGCAGAATCTTGAGTTCCTCATCAATGAAGTAAGTGAATTTAAAGGATAAGTGCAAAGTTCTTTCTGAACACGTAACGCTGATTTGTAACTCTAAATTGTAAATGTGTATTTAAAAACATAAAGCCTAGCGCACACGAGAGGCGCCGGCTGAGCTACAAGGCACGTGTCACCCAGTGAGCATCTACAGATTTCAGCGCAGACAATTTCAACTAGAACGTCACAGCGCTAAGCTAATTAATTTTCGTATCCAGACTAGAAAAAAGGAATGCTTGAATTTTGTAGGTTTTGTGTCTGAAATCTCATTTTGCTTTTGGCTGAGTTCGTACATGTAGCTCTATATAGTACAAGTTCTTAAACAAATTGATTACAAAATACGAGGAATTGTCTTAACTTGTCATTTATCCTTTAAACTTTGAAAAAAGGAATTTTCTTGAATGTATTTAATTTTTTTTAGAAATGATTCAGATAATTAAAATTGGCGATGGCTTGCATAGAATAATAAGTATGCACTTTGTATCTTTTTGCCAGATATTAAGAAGAGGGCCTAATATCAACGATCGTGATGGCTTAACTGATATGACGCTATTGCACTATGCCAGTAAAGCCGGTGCCCGTGGGATTGGTGATGCTGAAATGGCCGCCCGCGTAGTGTTAATGCTAATCAATATGGGAGCTGATTCGGACATTCGGTGCCGCTGGACGGACATGACAGCTCTTCACTACGCCTCCTATTTTGATGTAGTACCTGTGATCAAAGCCTTGCTCAAATCTACTAAAGCCTTAGGTCAGTATAGATTCTAGGGCATGTTTATGGCTAGTACTTTATTGAATTGTTGGTGGAGCCTCAGTGGATCAGTCCTTTGGTTTGTATAGATTCTAGGGCCTGTTTATGGCTAGTTATTGAATTGTTGGTGGAGCCTCAGTGGATCAGTCCTTAGGTTTGTATAGATTCTAGGGCCTGTTTATGGCTAGTACTTTATTGAATTGTTCGCGGAGCCTCAATGGATCAGTCCTTAGGTTTGTATAGATTCTAGGGCCTGTTTATGGCTAGTACTTTATTGAATTGTTGGTGGGGCCTCTGTGGATCAGTCCTTAGGTTTGTATAGATTCTAGGGCCTGTTTATGGCTAGTACTTTATTGAATTGTTGGTGGGGCCTCTGTGGATCAGTCCTTTGGTTTGTATAGATTCTAGGGCCTGTTTATGGCTAGTTATTGAATTGTTGGTGGAGCCTCAGTGGATCAGTCCTTAGGTTTGTATAGATTCTAGGGCCTGTTTATGGCTAGTACTTTATTGAATTGTTCGCGGAGCCTCAATGGATCAGTCCTTAGGTTTGTATAGATTCTAGGGCCTGTTTATGGCTAGTACTTTATTGAATTGTTGGTGAAGCCTCAATGGATCAGTCCTTAGGTTTGTATAGATTCTAGGGCCTGTTTATGGCTAGTACTTTATTGAATTGTTGGTGGGGCCTCTGTGGATCAGTCCTTAGGTTTGTATAGATTCTAGGGCCTGTTTATGGCTAGTACTTTATTGAATTGTTCGCGGAGCCTCAATGGATCAGTCCTTAGGTTTGTATAGATTCTAGGGCCTGTTTATGGCTAGTACTTTATTGAATTGTTGGTGGAGCCTCAGTGGATCAGTCCTTAGGTTTGTATAGATTCTAGGGCCTGTTTATGGCTAGTACTTTATTGAATTGTTGGTGAAGCCTCAGTGGATCAGTCCTTAGGTTTGTATAGATTCTAGGGCCTGTTTATGGCTAGTACTTTATTGAATTGTTCGCGGAGCCTCAATGGATCAGTCCTTAGGTTTGTATAGATTCTAGGGCCTGTTTATGGCTAGTACTTTATTGAATTGTTGGTGAAGCCTCAGTGGATCAGTCCTTAGGTTTGTATAGATTCTAGGGCCTGTTTATGGCTAGTACTTTATTGAATTGTTGGTGGAGCCTCAGTGGATCAGTCCTTAGGTTTGTATAGATTCTAGGGCCTGTTTATGGCTAGTACTTTATTGAATTGTTCGCGGAGCCTCAGTGGATCAGTCCTTAGGTTTGTATAGATTCTAGGGCCTGTTTATGGCTAGTACTTTATTGAATTGTTGGTGGAGCCTCAGTGGATCAGTCCTTAGGTTTGTATAGATTCTAGGGCCTGTTTATGGCTAGTACTTTATTGAATTGTTCGCGGAGCCTCAGCGGATCAGTCCGTTAGAGTGATAGTCCCTCAGTCTGACACGTGCCGGTGCCTCCCATCAATGCAGCGCGAATTCGACTCCCACTCTTACCAACTTATAATTGAAAAATCTGTGGAAGGTCTATGTGGGACAGGGGGACTATCACTCTAACCGACTGAGCCACCAAGGCCCCTCGCAAAGATTTGGGATTCAAATGATACAAACTTTTGGTCATTCTCTCAAGCAAAGATAAAATCTTCATGTAGCCATTCTCTGTTTTACCTTGGCGGAATATGACGGTTTGACTCAGCAAATCAAAAGGTCTAAATGACATACCCCCCCCCCCCCCCCCAACCTTTTTTTAAACACAACTAGAATATTTTCCCTCTGCCCGTGTGTTTTAGTGTTCATAAATATATATGATGCTCTATATAAATGGGAGCCCATTCAATACAATAGCATGTTTTTGTTTTGTTTTTTCTTCCCAAATTATAAATATCACAAATCTGTTTTTGTTTCAAATGCCTCTCTACCTAATGTATCTAAGAAATATTTCTTTGAAAAGGATGTTATTCATAAGTTATTGCCTCATCAGTTACGAATATTTGTATTGCCCTGTTTAACGATAAATGTCAAACAAATAACCGATTGCTTTATGACTTCTCGTGGAATTTACGTGCAATACATTTTGGGGGATTGAGGGATGTTTACATAATTTTAGAAAATGGCGGAAGGAATAATACTGTATCGAATAGAAGACTTAATAGGCAGAAAAATGTGTGGATAAAAAACATCCCTATGTCTTCAATGTTTTCCCCAAAAGGGACGTCTTGTCAAGTACTGGTAAACAACCTTGGGAACGGAGGCACATGGTTACCCAGAAAGCTTTGTGTGAATCTATGTCACACCATCAGGCTCGGCGGTAATTGAAAACTAAATAGAACATATCTTTTAAAACTTGTCAATTATTGTTTAAGAAAATGTTAAATTTTATACCATTGTTTTTCTTTTATAGATATTGACAGTACCTGCTCCGAGTTTGACCATGGATCAGCCTTACACATTGCCGCCTCAAATCTAGCCTATGATGCAGTCAAAGTCTTACTACAAAACCGAGCAAACTCCGCCTTAAGGGACGACTTAGGTCGCAATGCCTTAGGTAAGTTCGTTTGACATCAGAAGGCGGGAAAAACAGTTGCAATAGAACTGTATGGTCTTAACTTTTTGCTCAAATCAATAGTAACAACTTATTCTGTAAGATACATTTGAATTTTCAAGTTTTAAAAAATTAAGTACCCCTATTTTTTGTTGGCAAAGCGTTACTCTATCAGTTCAACCCAAGCCTCCATCGATGAATGGAGTTTGCATCCCACTCGTTGGACGCTCAATCTGAACAGCCTTCCACCAATGGGTCGCGGGTTCGAATCCCAATTTTCTGACTGGGTTTTAACTCCAACGACCTATGTGGAAGGTTGGGGGTTTCCTCCTGGCATAGAGTCAGGTTTCCTCCCACAATAAAACTGGCAATGCCACCATATAAGTGAAATAATCTTAAGCACAGCGTAAAACACCAAGCACTCAATCAATTAATCTGACAATGGGCCTCTAGTTCTAATCCCATTCAGTCCAAATCCAATAAAAAATTCTATAACGCTACATCGCTTTGTGAAACAAGTCCCAGGTGTCCAAAGGATGCAATCTGATCAACATTAGCAGGATTTTTACCAGGCATAACGAAAGCCTCAGAGTTTCATTCCACTCATAGAACCAAGTTTTTTCCCTATGACATCTCTCAACTGCGCTGTATGGTGAAAAATATTGGGTGCAATATAAATCGTCAATCAACTAACCATTTGATGTGTTTAACATTACAGAATGTGTGCCTGATGCAAGTGCCTTTGAGCCGGAGTCAGAAATGACGAAGCTAGTGGTGAAGATGCGTAAACTACTATCTGAAGCCGTCCCCATCTTACCTCAGCAGGTTTCCAATATTGACTCCATGAAATGTAAAGTCACTCTGCAGGCGATGGGCGTTAGGCTGGGAGATAAAGTTTCCGTTGGTGGCATGAAGGTTTGTTCTTTCAGGTTTTACCTATTTCACCCTGATCGATTACTCAAATTGGCATCACCATGGGACAACAGCTTTCATATACCTATACGTTGTCAATAACTCAACTGAATCCCCTTGTCGGCTCGGTTTTTCCATTTTCTTGGAATGACTGGCCTTGGTGGCTCGCATGGTAGTCAAGCCCAACATCAATGAGTGGCAGGTCAATTTATTATTTCGATTTATTTTTTTCTGTAGTGTTGCTGACAAAATTTGATCAAACTTCCAATACAGACCAAATTCAAAATTCACTCAACAGGTAGAGGAGGTCCTCCGGGCAAAAAGCCTGTTTTTTTCCCCTCTTAAACATTGCAACGCTGCCATAAAAGTTAAATAATCTTGAGTGTGGTGCAAAACATCCACCAATTAACCAATGATTATATTGTGAATATTGTTTTATTTGTCTAGACTGGCTCTTTGAGGTATTGTGGTCCAACTGAGTTTGCTCCGGGTGTCTGGGCCGGGATTGAATTGGATGAACCCATGGGGAAGAATGATGGTTCTGTCAGTGGCATTTCATACTTTAGATGTCCCTCAAACCATGGTATGCATAGAATAGAAATATAGTTTGACATATGCCTTGGTTCCTCGTTAATTGGGAGGAGCCTCGGTGGTCCAGTGGGTTAGAGTGATCGTCCCTCAGTCCCACACAGACCTTGGTGGTCCAGTGGGTTAGAGCGATCGTCCCTCAGTCCCAGACAGACCTTGGTGGTCCAGTGGGTTAGTGATTGTCCCTCAGTCCCACACAAGACCTCGGTGGTCCAGTGGGTTAGAGTGATCATCCCTCAGTCCCACACAGACCTTCCATCGATGCCGCGCGGGTTCGAATCCCACTCAGACCAAATACAAATTTCTGAGTGGATTTTTCACTCGGTCGCCGTATGTCAAGGGTTTCCTCCGGGCACATCTCTTCCCCCACACTTAACCTGGCAACGCCGCCATATAAGTGAAATTATCTTGAGTGCGGCGCAAAACATATATCAATCAACTGACAGAGTGATAGTCCCTCAGTCTGACACAGGCGTGGGTTGGCATCTTGCTCAGTCCATACAAAAAATTCTGAATTGAAACGATTTCTGAATGGATTTTTCACATGATTGTTTTACATTGAACAGTAACCAGGTACTTGCCGAAGGTGGGACCATTAAACCCTGTCAAATAAGTAAAATAACATTGCGTGCGGCATAAAGCATCAATCAATCAATAGACCCTTTTGGTTTAAGGATTGACCCTTGCGCAGAAGCCTCGTTGTTGGGCAAAATGACGTTAATTTGAGTATTTGGATCAATCTGACGTCAGAATCGTGTTCATTTCATCTCTGACGTAATGCAAAAGAGGCGTGTCACAGCGACCGCAACAGAGATATGACGTCAATGCCCTACAATTCGAACAACGTCATAAACACGTCGTTCTAAGCCGAAAGGGTCTATTCTCATGAATTGTCATTATTTTGTGATACTAATGCAATACTACTTTCTATTTCTTCTCATTATTATAATCCGCCATTTCCATCTTAGTTCAAAGTAAATAATAACTTTTCTTTTGATCAGGTATTTTCGCTCCTATAACTAAGATCAGCAAGTGTGGTTCCCCGAGTCCACGGACAGGAAGTGCTGGATCGAACAAAAGAAACTTTCATACAGGTGGAGTAGTGGACGTTTCGCATGTGACTGCAAAAGTAGATTCTGGTATGTATCGTGCTTTAGTTCTGTGGCTGTCATGCACCCCTAACTGTTAGAAAACCTCTTTTGCAAAATGATATAAATCCAAATCTGTTGAAAGACTTTTGAGTCTAGTTAAACGGATTGCATCGTTCGATTAATATGTTTTGTAATGAGGCGGGATCTTTACGAATTTTTCATCCATGGCCCATAATTATGGTAGCATGGGCACTCAAATTGAAAATAACTTAGAAAACTCACCTAGAAGGTTGGGTTTACACTTTTCTGGACACAGAGCCTCCCCAGGACCCACATGGTAGCGTGGGCACAAAATCAAAAAGTGAATACAAAACTCCCGTAGAAGGTCGTTTCCACAGACTTTTCAGTTATTTCTGGACTCCCCTTTGGTTTGATTGATAGATACTTGACGTCACACTCAAGATTATTTCACTTATATGGTGGCAATGCTAGGTTTAGTGGGGAGGCTTTCAGTCTTGTAGTCCGGGTTTCTGACTCCAAAATGACTTTTTTTTTGTACTGACGGTCATATTTTGGAGTCCGGGCTCAATCAAAAAGTCAGAGTAGACTGCACGCTTCTGATCGAGCAGTTTGTGGTCAGATTTAAACAATAAATAACAACATAACTAACTCCGTCAGTATAAAAAAAATAGTAATTTTTGAGTCAGAAACCCGGACTATCAGTCTTGCAATCCAAAGTTTGGAAGTTTATAACATTTTGTAAGAGGTTTTCAGCACTTAAACCTTGCTCACCCATCTTCATTGATACCAAAATAACCCTCTTCCCTCCTTTTAAATTGCACTGCTTCCAATGATATTTTAACTACATTTGCCAGTCACATGTGCTTTAATAGCAACATTAACCTTGTTTACAGTGCAATCACTGCCCATGTGAGAAAGACAAGTAGACATAGTTTGAAGACTATTTCCTAGATTAGTTTAACTTCTCTAATGTTTATAATTAGTTTGCTAACGATTCGTAGTTTATATATTTATTCTTTGAAGAATGTTATTTATTCTGCATTCCCCATCTCATAGCAAAAGTTTTGCTTTCTTTATATAATGAGTGAGCTGGGATTGAGCAAGGCAGGTATACACTATAGACTTGGGGCTTTCCTGCTACCCAAGTCACACCCGACTGGAAAATAGTGTTATACTGCAGACAAACTTTACGACGGATATCAATGCCAGTCGACTAAATTGCGTCATTGAGTGATCTGGCCTCGCCAGATACTTTATTCTAAAATCTTGTTGAATTAGGTCTTGTCATACAGTGCAGCCACTCTTGCAATAATTGTCAAAAAGTGTCCGTCTCTGTAGGGTAACCAGTGACTTTAATATGGTCAACAGGGTGTGCATTTCTACAGGTTTCCTGATTCCAATTCCTTTAAATACTCCCACAAAATTATCCCCAAAATCCATAAAAAAAATTTCATATAAGAAAAGCTGATAATTGAGTTTTGATTGGTTGATTGGTGTTTTACACTGCACTCAAGATTATTTCACTTATATGGTGGCGTTGCCAGGTTTAGTGGGGGAGGAAACGGCGTTCATTGCCCTGAGGAAACCCCCGACCTTCAGAGAGATTTTGAAGATATAAAAATTGTACACGTTTCTGCTCAATGAAAAGTTACTAACATTACAACCAAAGGGCACAAAACATTAATACAACCAATTTTTAACAAAAAAAATTTGTATGTTACAAATGTTATATCTCTTGCGAATTGTAAACTTGAATATAAACTTACATGTTGATTGCGATATTAAACTCGAGCCTTAATTTGTCAAAAGATATGGAACATCACATTAAGACTATATGCCATTTGCAACAATAGACTGATCCAGATTGGTTAATGAGGCCATCCACTTTTAACTCAATATGTTATGGGTATTATAAGGGGTTTGACATGGCGAACACAAAATCCTGTGCTTAAAAATATGTGGGCATTTATATGTGGCGCTACAAGGAAGATGTTCACTTCAAAACAGTTTGCTGTGCAAGACCCCCCAATTACACCCACAACGCAACTCACATTTTTTTGGGTAATGACATTATGCTTCAGGACTATCTTTGCTTTTACTGAATAACTATTAAATTTACCTCAGATTGTTTTGGTATGAATTTGATAGAAATTTAACGATGGGAATCCCACTCAGTCTAACGAGAAAAGTTTCTGAGTGTGTTTTTCACTCGACTCCCTCTGATCAACGAGCCCGGTTTCCTCCCCCCCTGCACTAAACCTGTCAATGCCGCCATGTTAGTGAAATCATCTTGAGTGAGGCGTAAAACATCAATCAATCAATCAAAATAACTTCCATCCACTCACATATTGAAGGCTAGCTCATTATGTTTCATTAAAATAGCACTTGCCTGGTTCTCGCTGAAGGTCAGGTGGTTTCCTCCGGGCAACGAGCTCTGTTTTCTCCCCCACTAAACCTGCCAAGGCGGCCATAAAAGTGAAATAATTTCTGAGTGCGGCATAAAATATCAAGCAATTTAAATAGCAAAAACTTTTGTATATTCATTATTTAAAAAAATCTTAGTTCCATGCTTTCTTTTAAATTTAAGAACTTCATTGAGGAATAAAGGCGGTAAGAATTGTGACAGTTGAAGCCTGCCACGACAACCCTCTTGTTTTTTCTTCTGGATTTTCTGTGCCTTTTATTTCTCTTACTCAAACTTAAAATCAAAATCATTGCAGATTTGATAACGATTCAAATATTATACCGATTAAATCTGGATTAAATTAAAAGTTAGGAGATATTCATCCTCCTCGCTAGGGGTGTTGTTGTTGTAATGAGTGTGCTTTGTCATTCAGTCATTATTTGTGCAATGAAATCTGCAATGTGACGATACCTGTCTTAGAATAACCTGCCATTAGTATTGCTTAAGAGGGCAGATAACTCCGGGTGATCATAAGTGATTGTATAAAATAATATTTCTCGTATTATGGAAAAGGCTGTGTCATTCAAATCTCCGTACTCATTAAATGCCATCAAATCACATTCAGAAATTAGCTGTGGTTAAATTATAGCCGTATTCTAAAAATGAAATATTGAATGATTGATTGATGTTTTGCGTCTGACTCAAGATTATTTCACTTATATGGCAGCGTTGTCAGGTTTACTGAGGGAGAAAATTAGGCTCTTTACCCAGAGAAAACCCTGAACCTTCAGCGAGTACCTGGAAACTCTTCAACATACGCTGATCAAATGAAAAATCCACTCAGAAATTTGTAAAAAAAATTTATTTCTTCTGAGTCGGATTTGAACCCACAACGCATAGATGGAAATTGTCAGACTGAGAGACTATCACTCTGACTGAGTACGGTTAAAAAATCACATCATGAAAATGGCCCTGTACTCATTCCTAAAAGATATGTGAACATTTTTGAAGTATTTAAATTGAAAATGATCACAGTTTAAGTTTTCTTTTTAAAGATATTTGTTGATGTACTCATAATTCCCCTGACGCTGACTTAAAGTTAAAATATTGAGATTACACCATTTTGTTTATGTTCAGTGGACCAGCTAGATGTTTGTGGGTATTTATAAAACTCAGTATTTGGCCACCTCAACTGTCCTTGTAATGTTGATGTTACTGGTTGGGTGATGTTCAATAATGCATACAGCCGTTTTGCTTCTGTTCAGTGAAGACAACAGCATTGTTGAGACAGAAATGTACATGTAAATTTTTTTAGAAAATTTAGTGAAATCAGACAGGTTGGCTTAGTCATGTAACTCATGTAGTTCTTTAACGAGTAATACGTCCAGAGCAACTTTTTTAAACACCAAAGGTACGATCTGGTTATCATTAAAGGCACGTGAAGTGCCAAAATTCAGACTTTCTTCATAAATTATGATTTTTAGGACTAGTTGATCTTTTGAAGCAACTCGAGCCTTGTAAAACTATAAGGTTGACGTAGAAATAAAAAAATATCGTTCAAGGCTGCAACCTAAGCTATGTGCTAATAACAAACAATATTCAAATAGCTGGTATGTATTAGTAAATTTTCGACTTTTTGTTGTTTATAAAAACTACCTTAACCCAAGATTGATACACAAGGAAAGCTCCTATTCCATATACTTATGGATAATAATGGCAAACAATTAACTAATTATGTTAAAACAAAATTTTCCTTATATTGGCAGAAAAAAGCACAACTTAAAAAGTAGTGTAAATGCATACCTTGAACTGAAGTCTGATG
Source organism: Lepidochitona cinerea (assembly GCA_963971465.1). Classification (NCBI taxonomy): domain Eukaryota; kingdom Metazoa; phylum Mollusca; class Polyplacophora; order Chitonida; family Tonicellidae; genus Lepidochitona; species Lepidochitona cinerea. Next base: position 2,235,374 of record OZ020556.1, on the reverse strand, counting down.
TCCACCATAAATCAGGAAACGCATAAATTTTATTTCAGATGACACTGTTTTTAGACCACCATGATCTCATGGTGGTCTTATCAGATCGCTTTTTGTCCGTGGTCCGTCGTCCAGTGTCTGTAAACTTTTCTTGTGATCGCGATTCCAAGAGAACTACTGGTCGAATCTTCATCAAATTTCAATGACACGTTCCCCTTATGGTCTAGTTGTGCAACATCTATTTTGTTTGCTCGTTTGCATAATGGCGGCCATTTTGTGATTTTTACTTACATTGTTTGTGACTCGCAGAATCTAGAAAACCACCAGGCCGATCATGATGAAATGTTTTTGGGTTGGTTCCCCATATGGTCTAGCTGTGCAACATCTATTTTTCCCCTAGGCGACCAATTTGTTTTTCTTCTTTTTATCACTTTTCTCCCTTGTGATCGCTATTCCAAGAGAACTACAAGTCGGATCTTCTTTAAATTTCACACGCACGTTCCGCCTATGGTCCAGTTGTGCAACATTTATTTCTCTTGCTCACTTGCATATCAAAATGGCCGCTAGGCGACCATTTTGTTTTTCTTCTTTTTATCACTTTTCTCCTAAAGTAATGAGAGGATCTTCGTAAACTTTGTATGCATGTTAACCTTATGGCCTGGTTGCATAGTGATACTATGTACTTTTTTGCTCATTTGCATTTTAAAATGGCCGCTAGGCGACCATTTTGTTTTTCTTCTTTTTGTTACTTTTCTTCTAAAGTAAGGAAAGGTTAGGATTTTCGTAAAAAAAAAATTACGCACATTACCCCTATGGTATCGTTCCGCACTATGCACTTTTTTGCTCATTTGCATATTCAAAATGGCGGCCACTGGCCATTTTGTTTTTCTTTTTATCACTGTTCTCCTAATGTAATGAAAGGATCTTCGTAAATTGTTGTACGCAGGTTAACTTTATGGTCTCGTTGCGCACTATGCAGTCTTTGCATTTTCAAAATGGCGGCTGGTAGCTATGTCTGTGATTTTTACTGACATAGTTTGTGATCGCGGTATTAAGAAAACTCCCAGGCGGATCTTGACAATTTTTTTTTTGTGTGTTGTTTCCCCATATGGTCAAGTTATACAACATGTTGTTTTTTTTCGTCGTTTTCATTTAGAATAATCGCCTAGCGACCATTTTGTTTTTCTTCTTTTTATCACTTTTCTCTCTTGTGGTCGCGATTCCAAGAGAACTTCTTGTCGGATTTTCATTTAATTCCACTGACAGGTTACCATTATGGTCTATGAAAAATGGTCTCTAAGCGACAGTTTACTAGTTACCGGTAATAGGAAATCTTGCAGCTGAGAAAGAAGTTCTCAGTAAATTCATTTCATTTATGGCCTATAGAATATGTTTAATGCTTAGAGAACCTGCAGAGTGTGAGCCAACAATGCTTCTTATAATTGCGTAAAATTTATAGTTCGTTTTAACGTATGATATTACATAATTGTTCATTGCTTTATGTAAAAGAATGCTTTATGAAAAAGGCTACATGTACGTAGATGCGGTCACGGTTGTATCGATTTTAATGTTGGACAAATGTATTTCGAAGGAAGATGTACACTATCAGGAGTTAAATCGAAGCATCCTTCATTTCAATCTTAGTAAATTGAAATCGAACATCCTCTTCCGTTATATTATTTGTCGTTATAGGATCTTACTTTCTCAAATCCATTTTGGCATTCAGTGATGTCGTTTTTTCAAACTCTTGACCAATCATTAACATTTAGGAAAGTTGGTTTGGAGTTTTCAAATTACAGCCACTTTCTACCAAAGAAACTTTGTTCTTGTCCAGCCAGCCACCAACTGAAGAAATCAATTTCACATATCAAGTTTACGATCCGTTTACAAGCAGCCTCACTTTCTGATAGTGTTCTATGGTGGTCGCCAAGATCAGTTCACTGATCTATTGTTGATTTAAGATCTTAAATTTATCGGATAGACTTTCTTTGTCTCTCAAATCAAAACACCGGTCATCGTCGGAACTCACGATTAAAACCTACTCACGCTCACTTTACCCGTGGGACAAGTTGAGCCAAATCCGTCGTTTTTAATTTAATATGCATGTAGACTTTGATTGGTTCCGCCTCAAAACTGTGGCAGAAATTTCACCAATCAGAATCGGTGTTACGTAAGCATTCAGGCAGTGTTCATAACAAAGATGGAGGACTTTTCAGTATTAAAAGACTTCAATTCTATAAACGTGTCTCAAAAACTAAAGAGTTCCAACGTTTGAAAGAGAATTTTTTATTGGTCTGACAGTAAATGAGGGTTTCCAGGAAACGAAGCTTTGAATCGCAGCTGGCCCAGGGGTAAAATGTGAGCTTGTTGAGAATTTAACCCTGGGTATCCGAGGATGAGCAACGGTCTGTAATTCTCAGAAGATTGGGTCAACTGCTGTCTACTTTTAAAGGTCACTGTCGAAGTCATTTAACACGCTCATATATGCCCATTCTTGGGCTGGTTGTTTCTTAAATTTGTTGATCCACTGACGATGTTTGCATTGTTTCTTATAGCCGCACACATGTGTCTCATTCTGTTTTACTTTGCCGGTCAGGTTTCTAATCAATTTTTCATTTTCAAATTAAAAATACAAAATGTCCAATTTCTTTCTTTCATTTTGTCAAAAAAATTCAGAAAACTTTCTTCCTTGTAAGCATTTTTTTATGGATCACGATAGTCAAGAAAATGAAAGAAAAAAGATGTATGTATGATTACCCTTGAAATTAAAAATACTCATACAGTGTGGCGTTTAGGGACTTCTAGAAATAACATTTTAATACCATCTATTATTGCATCCAGCTTGAAATAAATTCATCTACTTGTATTTTCTTAAAGTGGCAGGAGCTGCCAAAATGTTGATATTTTGACGTTAAAACAGAATGCTAAAATTATAGGCTATTTTTCTCAAGACGTATAATTCAGAAGCTTTTTAGTGCTTCTGTTCTAGTCTCGAAAATGTACGAAAAAGTATTGCTTTGAACTTACTTTGGCTTACTGTCGTGACGATCAGAAATTATGAAAAAAGTGTGAATTTGGGCTGCTCATGCCACTTTAACGCCAAAGCTTACGTTTACGAGAAAACAATTTGTAGTGTCGGTTTCAGGGAATTCCAGTGGGGAATACCGGATGTCTACATTGCGCATGCGTGGAGATATAAATAGAACTTGTCAGCCATGTTTGTTGAACTTGGTCCAGGCGGGGTGCGCTGTAGTTTGTCGTGAAAATTTCTTTGTGTGTTAAATTGGATGGCGATTTCGTTGACTTTTATATTGTTATCTATTTTATAATTGTCCCTTCTAAGATAAAATGACGGACGATGTGTTTACAAAGCTCACAGACGCTGAAAAATACTTCAAACGCTCGTGTGAACAGATCGTTCAACTCAATCGACGACTCGATGAAATGGCCGTAAGGTACGATAAAGCTAGCAAAGAAAACAGACGATCGTATAGATACACTTTACGATTGAGAATGGCTATAACAGAAGGTGTTCGGAATATGTACTACGAATATGCTTCACGAAAAGCCGACGAAATTACGGAGTTACGTTGTCGAATTTTAGACGACGGAAATTCGGAGGGAAGTAGTGGCGGGAGCAGTGATCACGAAGAAGAGGGTCACGAAACTGACGAAATGGAAGATGTTAATGTGGAAAATACTGATAATGAAGAATCTATGGACGATGAAAATTCAGGAGATTCGGCAGCAAGTTATTGTAACTCTTGAGTGTGGTGACTGACTTTATTTCTCCACTCAGGAAGTACATCTTTTAAAACTGTTTACATTGATGGGGACCTTGTTAGAATTTTAAGTTTCCTTATGCTCTTAGGAAATTTGCTGTGAGTGTATAAGGATGGTTACTGAAAACCATGGATTGATAAACTGATTTTACATCGTGTAAATATCCTGAACAGTTTTAGTACCAAGACTGTTCATTGAACTGTGTGTGCTGATTTTAAAACCACGTTTCCTGCATAGAAAGTGCAAGTGGAAAAAAAAACAACTGTGAATTCCCTTTTGTGGCTGGTCCGAAAACTTAATATTAATAATTATTCTATAATTAAGGGTTATGTTTTCCCCCTGGTAAATTCCAATTTAGAGTAATAGAGCATTTGTTTATAGTACTTTCTGAAAGAAACATTGTTGTTGATATCTTTACCACCTGCTCTTAAAAATTATATTTTAATTATCAAATATATGTTGTGAGGCAAAGCTCATAACAATGTTGTGTTGATGAATTAATGGGACTACAGAGGCAGTCATGTCTTGTTTCAAATATAACACAATATACCTCTAACTTGTGATTATCGTGTGTTATTTAATTTTGAAAGAAATTAGAACATTGGCGCCATGTACCGTTCTCATGCTAACGTTACTATCCAAACCCTATGCAATGGCCAAAGTATATAGATGTTGTGCTGTCCAATAGGGTTGGGTTGAAAACCTGATTGAAAAATGTAATTAAGAATCACGCCATTTTTCTCCTAATTGACCGATTGCTTGATGACGTCACTTGAGATTTACGCACAAAGCATTTCCGGGGATTGAGGGATGTTAAACATAATTTTAAAATATGGCGGAAGAAATACTACTATATCGAGTTAAGGCGTAAAGTTACCAGAAAAAATGTGTGGATGAAAACAGGTTATGTCATCAATGTTTTCCAAAATAGTGACATCTTGCTAAGTAGCAATAAACAAAATGGCGAACTGAGGTACATTTTACCCAGAAAGCTTTGCGTAAATCTATGTGACGTCATCAGGCTCGGCGGTAATTTAAGCAACACATCCAACGAAAACTTTATGTGCATCCAAATCGACCCTTAAGTTCGCTGTTCACTCAAAAACCCAATAATAAACTCTCATATGCACGGTGTCCTTGCCATTTATTTGCTGTGTGAACGGCGTACTAATGAGTCAATTCGGATGCTTAAAACGTTTTTGTCGGATGCATTGCTTAAATTAAGAGTTTACATTTTTCAACCCTGGTTAAATTCCCTCTCTGCTTTGGCCAGGCATTGTTTTTTTCTTAAATGAGGGTGAAGGGAGAAAAAAATCTACTCTTTATATTGGAAATTTGGTGGAAACAGAATTAGCTGATTTTTCTTTATATCAAACCTGAATACTCACGTTATGGTAGTTTTAGAAGCCGTGACAAAGACTGGAGAACTAAATGTAGTCAATACGTCTGATCCTGGCCATTAAAATTTTGTTAGTAGACATTTTGCTTTCGCACAAATAACTGGCTTTACCAATATTTTTTAACTGAATGTCAATCTTTTATTTTTCAATGTACTTTAACTTTTCACGACGATTAAAAACTCTGAATATTGGAATGCCACTTTAAATTCTATCAAGAGAAAAATATCCAAAGTTAAGTATGAAAAATCGATTCCAGAAGTTAAACTTAATATATCTATTTTGTCTTGCTGCAAAAAATATGCGTTCTATCCATTTTACGAGAAGTTAATGGGGATGTACGAGTAACTGTGTACTTATTTTTCAAACAACGTTTGAACTTGCAGGGGCATATGGCTACAATATGAATGTATATGGAAACATCCTCTGTGTAAAATGTCCTTATAAATTTGTCTGAAAAACCTAAATCATAAGGGACATGTCCAACAGCTGATAATGCTTTCATTCAGTTGTCATGAATGTTAACCAAAATTCTATCTCAAAGGTCAAGGTCACCACAGCTGATGTCTTAAAAATCTTGTCCCAGCCTTATTTTCAAAAGGGAATAGAACTAAAGCTAGTAATAAACCTAAGATCATATGACAAGGTTTTGAAATAAGTATAAAGTTTATATGAATCACGCATGAATATGTTAGTGCTATGAGCTGCCAAATATAGTGAAAATTCTGAATTAGGTAATTGTCATTTATATTTAAGTGGCATGAGCGGCCAAAATTCACACTTTTTTCAGAATTCCTAATTGTCCTGATAGTAAGAGGCTTTGAAGGCCATCAAAAAACTATATGATTGGCGTTGGCCTATACGAACCGAAATAGTGTTCGAAAAGTAAACAAAATTTAAATAACCGGGACGACAATTCATTCATTCTAAGCTAAAGCTAATTCAAAACAATACTTTATCGTACATTCTCAAGACTTGAAGCACAAAAAGCTTTTGAATCATATGCCTTGGGGAAAAATAGCCGATAATTTCAACATTCTGTTTCAACGTCAAAATATCAACATTTTGGCAGCTCATGCCACTTTAAGAGGTACAAAATAAGAGCTTTTTGCAGATACCAATCTTGATCACGTCTTAGTATTTTTAGCAAGAAAACCATACAAAATGAACTCTTACACCTCGGCCATTTGAATTTTGTCCGTTATTAGTACTTTTCGCTTTACCAATATTTTTGGTCAATCTTCAGTTTTCCAGGTTTCCTCAATTACTGAACTTCTCTTGACAATTCAGACTTTATGAAAACAGTCTGAATTTAGGCAGCTCATACCTTAAACAATCAATGTTTGAAAAGTTTTGAAAACCAAAACGTTCTATATTTTTGTCTCAATCAGAAGAATGTTAAGTTACACAGGACTTAACTTCCCTTTGAATAATCTTGAAATTCAAGCTCTTCGGAATCTACTGTGATGTCATCGTTGCTTTTTTCATTCAAGAAGTCTTGCTTTAACTCGTAGACAAAAGCAAATGAGTAATAAAATTTCAAAAATGAAATGAATAGATGTCAATCCCACCTTTCATCTCAAACATCTTTGCTTCATATCGGCGTGTTTGTCTGACAGCTAATTTGTCCAACTTTAAACAAAGCGGCATGAGCTGCCAGAATTTTGACGTAAAAACAGAATGTTGAAATTATCGGTTATTTTTCTCAAGACGTATAATTCAGAAGCTTTTTAGTGCTTCTAGTCTCGATAATGTAAGATAAAGTATTGTTTTGAACTAACTTTGGCTTCGCATGAATGAATGATCATCCCGGTTATTTAAATTTTGTTTACTTTTCAAACACTATTCCGGTTTGTACAGGCCACATACTGTATGGATTTTCCTCATTCCAACGTCAATCATTTAGTTTTTAGATGGCCGTAAAAGCCTCTTACTGTCGAGACAATCAGAAATTATGAAAAAAGTGTGAATTTTGGCAGCTCATGCCACTTTAAACCTTTGGAGAAAAAAAATTCTATTGCACTTGGAAGTTATTTTTTTTAAATAACCAATGTCCAAGGTAAGATATCTTTGTTTGGTTTTGTGCTTTCTGGCCGTTGTCCAGCTCAGTCTCAAATATATTCATAAGTACTGATGAAATTAAAAAATAAATGCAAAAGAAGTATATTCAAGAGATTTTTACACGTTTTAACCTCTTTTAAGCCTTAGTTCATGTGTTATTCCTAGCGCCGACCAGCTTTTTTGTCGTTTGAAACAGGATAGTTTGTTGCCAGCGAAAATTCTCGGCTGATGGGTAACCGCAACAAGATTTTTTGCCTGCAACAAATTATTTGCTGGTTTGATTTTATTTATATAAAAATCTTATTTAGGCCCTGGGTCATCAGATTTTTTTTCATATCCAAAACAGAATAATATTAGCCAATCCACATGGGGTATGAAATTTTCTGACTGTGTTCAGAATGGTGACGGCATCACAAATTTTAGATGACTTAAATATTTAAGTCACTATACATCTTAAAACGGCCGACTGGAGTTGTGCTTTAGTAGATTCAACTTGGGCAACAAAATATGCTGTTTCCAGTTACAAAAACATCTGTGTGCACTAGGGTGGCGCGGCTAAGTGAAATAAAAATCTTCCAGTGGGTCACTCACCGTTCAAAAAAAAAAAGTATTCTGAGGCAGGATCTTACTAGTTCAGCCTATACGTGTGGAAGGATTGCCGTTAATTCAATGATATCAAATTTCTACAGGTACCTCGTTATTTATGTTTGGATATCTATCGTCAGTACCAGGTACATGTACCATAAATGTCAGAAATCGTCAAATAACGGAATAAGACCTTTACTTTAGTGAAGTAGGTTGCCGGCTTACCAAAGGCCGCACTAAAACCGTCTCTCCGCCAAACAAGAGAATGATCTTGAGTGAGACGGAGAACCTCAAGCAATCATTTGTTACTGATTTCACTTTTACAAGATGAACAAAATTTTTCTGAACACTGAAAAGGTAAAGAGGCTGAACATTCTTACTGAAATTTTCTTGCTGCCATATTTGGTGTGTAAAATGTTGCATGTTATTGTACGTACTTGTCTGCAGTATTGTGTGTGTATTAAAAAAAACAACTTTTTATCATGATTTTGAAGCTCTTTCTATACTTGATTTACTGGTCTAACCCCCAAATTTTTATTTCACGCTGCTTGTGATTAAATCCCAATATTGTCTTTAGTTTTCACGTCACTGTCCTATACTTTATATAAACAATCCCCTTGACATCTGATGTCTTTCTTGCTGTGTGTTTGTCAGTATTTTTATTTAACTATTATAACTGCAATTCATAATTTTTGCTAAAAAGAGATATTGTAAATTTGATTATTGAGTTATATTTAACGATATCTTTCTTCCATTTTATCATAACCAGCTACGTTCTTAAATAAATCTAAACTTGTGAACTTTTTTTTGTACTATCTTTTCAATTTATGAATATTTTTTTTTTCAAATTCTATATATAACTTTAGAACAATACTTATGTTGTATATTCCTTAAATAGTTCAAAGCTTTGTTAAATATATTTCTACCACAATCAAGATCACCTCACTATTCTCAAACTTGCATCCCTTCTCTCGCGATTTCGTTTTAATGATATTGATATCATTGTTCACAGGTGTCCCCAGGGGGCGTTCTTCATCGAGTCATAGCACGGATAGCATTGATACAGGGGATAGAGTTATTGTGGCCGGTCAAAGGAAAGGGACAGTCCGTTTTGTGGGCGAGACTAAATTTGCTCCAGGTAAATATACTGTTTGCCAATAGACCATTACTGTGTGCCAATAGACCATTACTGTTTGCCAATAGACCATTTCTGTTTGCCAATAGACCATTACTGTTTGCCAATAGACCATTACTGTTTGCCAATAGACCATTACTGTGTGCCAATAGACCATTACTGTTTGCCAATAGACCATTACTGTTTGCCAATAGACCATTACTGTTTGCCAATAGACCATTACTGTTTGCCAATAGACCATTACTGTTTGCCAATAGACCATTACTGTTTGTCAATAGACCATTACTGTTTGCCAATAGACCATTACTGTTTGCCAATAGACCATTACTGTTTGCCAATAGACCATTACTGTTTGCCAATAGACCATTACTGTTTGCCAATAGACCATTACTGTTTGCCAATAGACCATTACTGTTTGCCAATAGACCATTACTGTTTGCCAATAGACCATTACTGTTTGCCAATAGACCATTACTGTTTGCCAATAGACCATTACTGTTTGCCAATAGACCATTACTGTTTGCCAATAGACCATTACTGTTTGCCAATAGACCATTACTGTTTGCCAATAGACCATTACTGTTTGCCAATAGACCATTACTGTTTGCCAATAGACCATTATTGTTTGCCAATAGACCATTACTGTTTGTCAATAGACCATTACTGTTTGCCAATAGACCATTACTGTTTGCCAATAGACCATTACTGTTTGCCAATAGACCATTACTGTTTGCCAATAGACCATTACTGTTTGCCAATAGACCATTAGCCATTTTTTGTCCAGAATAATGACATGCTAATGAGAAATGATTAAAGCATCACCACGAAGTTAGTTGTTTGTGAACAACACCAGCTTTCGGCACCTATACCGGTGTCTACATCAAGTGTAATACTTGATGAGTTACACTTGATAAAGACACCAATATAGGTGTTGAAAGCTTGTGTTATTCAATCACAACTTCATGGTGATGCCGTAAAGTGGCATGAGCTGCCAAAATTCACAACTTATTCATAATTTCTGATCGTGACAACAGTAAGAGGCTTTGAAGGCCATCGATAAAACTAAATGAATGGCTTTGGAATGAGGAAAATTCATTCATTATGTGGCCTGTACGAACCGAAAACATGTTCGAAAAGTAAACAAAATTTAAATATCGAGACGACCATTCATTCATTCTTAGCCAAAGCTAGTACTAAACATTACTTTATCGTACCTTTTCAAGACTAGAAGCACTAAAAAGCTACTTAACTATACATCATTCTTGAGAAAAATAGCTAATAATTTCCACATTCTATTTTAACGTCAAAATATCAACATTTTGGCAGCTCATGCCACTTTAAGGCATCACCACGAAGTTAGTTGTTTGTGAACAACCCGAACTTTCGACACCTATACGGTTGTCTTCATCCAGTGTAATACTTGATGAGTTACACTTGATAAAGACACTGATATAGGTGTTGAAAGCTTGTGTTATTCACAAATAACTTCGTGGTGATGCCTTAATCATTTCTCGTTAGTATGAGACCCACGTGTAAACATTTTGTACCACAATGATATGACCACACAGCACCAATCTTGGACCGCACAAGCCCAGCTATCATTTAGATTATTTTCAATCATAATCCCTTTTCGTTCAAGCTGCAATATATTCTCGGTTTCGGACATCCGGGTACCTGACCAGCCGGCAGAATACTCTGCAATAATAATATGTAAAAACTGTTAAATACCGAAAATTTGATATTGTAAACTAACGGATGGTCTCTCCAGTCTACCACTTAGGGCAGTAATTGCAAGTAATTGGCAAATCCTGTATTTTTTGTTTATGCATTTCAAGATAATTTCTTGTTTATATAACTTTTGAATGACATTTAGAAGTATGGCACGGATAAGACATGGGCAATTCTTCTGGACTACTTCCTGTATTTATTAAACACGACGTTTCGCTAGATATACCTGATGAAGCTTAATCTCTTTTTTAGCCCGCCATCAGAATGATGCTATTCAAATCGCTTTTCCGTGGTCCGTCGTCAGTCGTCTGTCCGTTAACTTTTCGTTTGTTACCTTTATTCAAAGAAAACTACCAGTCCAATCTTAATCAAACTAAACATACATCACCTATGGTCTAGTTGTGCACCGTACATTTTCATCTCATTTGCATATTCTATATGACCACCAGGGGGCGATATTGTTTTTTTTTGTTACCTTTATTCCAAGAAAACTACCTGTCCGATTTTCACCAAACTTGGCTCACATTATCTCCATATAGTCTAGTTGTGCACCGTACATTTTCATCTCATTTGCATATTATTCAATATGGCCGCCAGGGGGGCGATATAGTTTTTCTTTGTTACGTTTATTGCAAGAAAACTTTCGCTTGTTACCTTTATTCCAAGAAAACTATCTGTCCAATCTTAATCAAACTCAACATGCATCATCACATTATGGTTTAGTTGTGGATCATGTATTTCCATCTCATTTGCATATTCAATATGGCCGCCAGGGGGTGATATATTTTTTTTGTTACCTTAATTCCAAGAAAACTACTAGTCTGATATTCACCAAACTTGGCTCATATTTTCTCCCTATAGCTTTGTTGTGTACTTTAAATTTTCATCTCATTTGCATATTCAATATGGCCGCCAGGGGGCGATGTATTTTTTTTTACTTCATTCCAAGAAAACTGCCAGTCTGATTTTCACCAAACTTGGCTCACATTATCTCCCTATAGCCTTGTTGTGTACTGTACATTTTCATCTGATTTGCATTTTCAATATGGCCGTCAGGGGTCGATGTTTTTCTTTGTTACCTTTATTCCAAGAAAACTACCTGTCTAACATTAATCAAACTCAACATACATTATCACCCTTTGGTGTAGTTATTCACTGTTCATTTTCATCTCATTTGCATATTCAATATGTCTGCCATATTGAATACTTTTATTACTTTTATTCCAAGAAAACTACAATGTACTGGTCTGATTTTGACCAAACTTGGCCCACATTATCTCCCTATGATCTAGTTGTGTACCCTACATTTTTATCTCGTTTGCTTATTAAATATGGCCGCCACAAAGCAATGTTGTTTTTGAACCAAATTTGAAAATGAAACTTATTATCATTATTCCAAGAAAACTACTGACCTGATCTTAACCAAACATGACACACATCGTCCCCCCAAGTTCTAGCTGTGCACCGTACATTATCATCTCATGAATTAGCGTATTGAAGATGGCTACCAGGTGGCAATGTTGTTTTCAACCAAAATTTCAAGGGGAGCTTACTTTGTAATTCACAATTTATTTTCCTCAACAATAGTTATCTCCCTGGAATTTTTTTAATGTAGGCCCCAATTCCTATATCCAGTTATTAGATGAACGAGGGCGTTAAGATCCCTTTAAGGGATCTCTTGTTATTTGAATCTTGCTATGACCTCTTTGTGACACCTCCTGAAAATGATCAAACTTTGGAGAAAGCCCCCTAAATGGCAGGACTCAAATGTAGTTCCCTGATGGAACATTGGGAAAGTTTAACACACAGGTTTATTATTAAGATGCCCTATCGTTGCTGAATATAATCCAACTTAAAGGCCCTCAGTCCGACACCGGCCTTCCATCCAAAAGGCCCAGGTTCAAAATGCAAAGTTCAAAGAAAAATTGTAAATTTCTGAGTGGATTTTTAACACGATCGCCGTACATGAAGAGTTTGCAAGTACTTTCCAGAGGTCAGGGGTTTCCTCTCGACAAAGAGTCCAGTTTCCTCCCCCACTTAACATGTCAATGCCACCATATAAGTGAAATAACCTTGATTGCTGGGAAGAAATATATCAATTCCTAAGTCTACTTCCATACCATATGTTTGTTACCAGGTGTCTGGTATGGAATTGAACTGGATCGAGCTGCTGGGAAAAACGATGGCTCCGTTAATAAAGTACGATATTTTGAGTGTAAACCCCAGCATGGTGTGTTTGCCCCATTCTCAAGATTACAAAAGTAGGTGTATTTCTTTTTACGTTATCAGGGAGGGGGTGGGGGCGTTGACACAAGACCTTCATCATTGGGCCACAAGTGTACATTCCACTCAGTCCAATGAATATGGAAAAATTATGATTGGGTTTTCAAGTCACCCTATGTGGAATTGTTGCCAGGTATTCACCAAAGGTCGTGGGTTTCCTCTGGGCAATGAGCCCGGTTACCTCCACCACTAAACCTGAGTGTGGCGTAAAACATCAATCAATCTATATAACATACTGATTGATTTTGATTGACAGATGTTTTACGCCGCACTCAAGATTATTTCAGGTTTAGTGGGGGAAGAATTGGGGTCCTTTGAGACGATTGGGAATTTCCTTCAGCTTTAGAGCTCAGTCTTTGATTGGCAGCTTAAAACACTAATCAACCAATGAAATTCATTGGTAAATAAATTTTCAATTTTTCTTATTTTAGGACTAATTTTTTTCACATTTTAAAAGATATACTGCCATTTCTTTCTTGGATATAAAGTTCCCACATTGGCCAGGTCATAGACGAAAGTCATATTTTATCATAATGACCAAACTAAAACTCACTCCAGTTTTTTGTCCAAGTTTAACTGTTTTGTATAAAACTCTAAAAAACATAAACAGCTTTCTTACAAAGGCTAAGAAATATACCAATATGTTAATGAGTTCAAATATTCTTTTTTTTCAGACTGGGCAACCGTCTATTCAGTTCATCTGAGTCGTTGGATACAATAAGTATGGGTCCACTGTCAGAGAGGGATGGTAGGAAAAGTTCAGGTAAATAGTCATATAATTATTAAAGGGCACTGTGTGTCCGAGGCAAATTAAAGATAAAAAAATTCAGACATTTTATTGTTGTACACATATTGGGAGGGTGTTGGGATGATCACTGGTAAACGTCTTTCCCCTGATGGACCGTTAAATGACAAGTTTAATACGATTTTTGAATTCATATGCAACTGATATGTTTACTTTTAGTTTTAGCTAGGCTAGAGTTTCTAATAGAGGCTCCAGAGCAAGTCGTTGCACAATTACAGCCTGGCCAATCGTTTCGTCGTCTTCTGACTTCTGACTTTTATGTGTTTTTTTCCTGATCACATAATGTAAAAATAAACTAAAAACCGTCAGCTCTTCACAGTTTATTAGATAGATAAATATTATTAACTCTTTCACGACTCACTGCAGTAGGAAGGACACATATAGGACCTCTGTTTACATTAAACTGAAAGCGTCTGTCAGACAGTAAACAAAGTACCACAAAATTCGACCTAATTGCTCGTTAATTGTATATTGTTCGCTGAAAATTTACCTACCAACTTTCATCCAAAGTCAATCAAATCGTATTTATCTATTTAGCTGAAGTTTTATCAAAACTGTAAACAATTCTAAGCAAACAGTCCCTTTAAATGTTTTTTTCTGGGATTTTGCTATTTCAAACACTAATCCTGAAATCTCAGACAATTTTGTTTACCGATATCTCTGAAGGTTACTTTTTACTTTTTCCATAGTCTCCACTTTAAACCCAGGTTAATAAGCCCCTTTTGGGTTTGACTGAAATCCCACAAGATCGCGTGAGACCTGTGTTTTGGGGTATAACTTCCACCGATTGGCTGACCGATTAACACTAGTGCTTATGGAGATCACCTGTTAGCCTGTTGTTTTATCTGTGATTCTCAGCTAAAAATCTATACTTTTTACAAAAGTCTTTTTCAGAGATATATTTAGATATATACAAAGCCAGTATATACTTTTTTTTTTGACCGACTAAAAAATATTACAACACAATAAAACTAAGACGTCAACTTCGAAGCGTATTCACACGATATAAATATTTTTATTGACTGTCAACTGACAAAAACGCAACCGATAAGCTTCCGGTGTGTTTCACAAAAAGATTTAGAAATAAAAAAGCAAAAGACTTAAACAACACGATTATCGTCGATCACCATTAACACTAATGTTAAATGGATGAGTGGTCAGTGAAAGTTACACCCCTAAACTCTTGCGCAATCTTGTGTGATTTTAGCCGAACTCAAAAGGGGCGTCTTTCACTCGCTTCTAAGTCTTTACATCTCAAGAAAGTGGCTCAGCTTCTTGAAATTAACATTGAAGAAAATGTGGTGCCATGTTAATGAACCGGTAAATGAACACAATTAATCTAGCTTTAAATACGAGAAAATTGACCAATTTGTTTTGCTCATTGGGATATTTTAAAAACGTAACTGTTGGGAGGAGTGTAAAGCAAAAGTAAAGAAAAATGTGTTAGGTACCATTGAAAAATTAAAACGCTGCATCCCAACTTGTTTTCCCGTCTATTCAGAACATCTATGTAACTTTGTGACTGGTCGTAAAGAAATGTTGAAGACATACGCCTGTAATTCTTTCCCCCCCCCCCCCCCCCCCCCCCCCCCCCCCCCCCAAACACACAGGAGACAAGTTTCTAATTGTGTTAAAAATGGGTATTTCATTTTGACCTTTATACTCAATCATAAATTGTTTTTATAAACTAAAACCCATGATAACTGGCAACCATCCCACTTAGGTCGTTCGAGTTAATACCTACAAGATCAAAAGAAAGTGACAATTTTGGTTCCCCCCAGAAAAACTTAGGTAGAAGACAGAAAAGGGACTTTAGCCCTGACCAGTATTTATGATGTATCTTCCTCCTCTCATGCTATTGTTTTCTATTGCAGTGAACGGTGGCAGCACATCCAGCATGTCAGCCAGATCTAAACAGTGAGTATATAGTTTTACATAGGTTTTACATTACATTATGTACTACCATTAACTATTCAGTTGTTAAAGTGGCATGAGCTATCAAAATGTTGATATTTTGACGTTAAAAACAGTATGTTTTCTCAAGACATATAATTCAGAAGATTTTTAGTGCTTCTAGTCTCGAAAATGTACGATAAAGTATTGTTTTGAACTAACTTTGGCTTAAAATGAATGAATGGTCGTCCTGGTTATTTAAATTTTGTTTACTTTTCGAACACGTTTTCGGTTCATACAGGCCACATACTGCATGGATTTTCCTCATTCCAATACCAATTGTTTAGTTTTTCGATGGCCTTCAAAGCCTCTTATTGTCGTGACAATCAGAAATTATGAAAAAAGTGTGAAATTTGCCAGCTCATGCCACTTTAATTATTGATTCTGTTTTATTGTATTTGTTTGTTGGCCTGTTCTTTCATCCCTTTTGATAATGACTTCATGATGCGGTCTCAGTCGACATAGCGATAATTCAACACAGGCCTTGATGTGCTGAAATCCCAAGGTCCAAAAGCAAATTTTAAAATCTCTGGGTGGGTTTTAACTCCAAGCTGCAGTCATCAGGGAAATTACTGAATTAGTAAATTAAACCAACACTGATTGGCCGTGGATCTATGTGGAGGAGTTGCCAGCTACTGGCTGTCCCCCGGGTACCGAGCCCAATTTCCAGCTTAACTAAACCTGGCAATGCCTCATTACCGGTAAGTGAATTAATTTTGAGTGAACCAACCAAAACTGATATGAAAAGCAGCTTTTGTATTGAAATAAACTGTATTGAAATAAAACTTTCTATTTATTGTTTACTTGTAGTTTGTCAGTGAGTCGTGCAAGAAGTGCCCCAAACCCGAGCATTGTCCGCACCCCAGGGGCCCTGAATAAGATGAGGTTACAGGAGGGGACAAGTGTCTTCTGTACTGGCTATAATGAAATGGGTAATAATGATGTCACAGTTCACTTGTCTAGATTAGTCATCAAAATGAGGACAAATGCCTTCATTGAAGTTCATCTTTCCGGATTAAAACCTGTTGATTAGTCGGGGCCTCCGTGGCTCAGTAGGTAGAGCATTGGACGCTCAATCTGAACAGCCTTACACCAGTGTGTCGTATCCCACTCAGTCAAAAAAAAATTGGAAAATTTTCTGACTGGTTTGTAACTCAAACAACCTATGTGGGATGGTTGCCAGCTATCACCAAACGGTCGTGGGTTTCCTGCGGGCATAGAGTTTGGTTTCCTCCCACAATAAAATTGGCAACGCCGCCATATAAGTGAAATAATCTTGAGCGTGGCGTAAAACACCAAACAATCAATGGAGCTATTAATAACAACAATCAATCTTGATTAGTCCGCTTTTATGAGAATGGACCTAAGTTAGGTGTATAGTACAAGAGCGTTGTGGGCGGGCATGTGGTGCATTGTTGGCTTACTGTCAGAAAAAAATCATAACTTTCTGAGGGGACTTTTCACTCGTTCGCCGAAGGTATCCTCTGGGCATTGAGCCTGATTTCCTCCCCACTAAACTTGGCAACACCGCCTTATAGGTGTAAAACATCAATCAATCAATCTTATTTATCTACTAATTTGAAGGTCAACGGAGAACCGCAACAAACTTGTCTCTGTTTAATGGGCATGAAGCAGAAGAATCACATTGTAGTGTTGACCCGTTATTGAATGACCTATTCAACACTGCGATACTAAACACCAATCCTTTGTATTTCCAGGCACTGTACAATATGTTGGGCCTATTGACTTCGCTGATGGGACCTGGGTGGGAGTTGAACTCCGCAGTCCTCGGGGCCGACATGATGGTATTGTCCAGGGAAAGCGGTACTTCAAGTGTCGTGCAGATCACGGTGTCCTTGTACGGCCTAGCAGGGTCTCTGTACGGGGAATCAGCGGAACAAAGCTACTGCGAGACACTTTTTCTCCCGATTAAAACTTCATAATTTAATCAAAGAAAACCTAATGATGCTCAGATTTATTTTGAATTAATATCTTAGAACTTCCACTGTATATTTTTCTAGGATACTCTTTTTTTGTTGTTGTTGAAGCTTTAACTGTATAACTGATAGAATCTCCACTAAGCCAGAACTGTTTAGCACCATTAAATAACTGCCAAAATAACAGCTCAAAACTTTCCTGTTCCTACGTTTCCGTGAGCGGTTTTAATTTTGGACGAAATCAAATGGGGTGCACCTTGCATGACACAATTTTATATTCAGATTGTTTTGGATTCAGACCTTTTGTACAAAGAACGTCCAATTTTCATAATGCTTGTTCCCAGGCTTCCTTACAGAGTACCCAATCTGTTGTAGTGTGTCCTTTATTTCTGGTTCTGGGAAGAAGTCAGGGCCCTGTACTTTCGCCAATATCTCTATTTTCGCCAATATTTTTCTTTCACCAAACCTGGGAACACTGTGATATAATTAAATGAAATAATCTAGAGCACATGAGAAAATCTACTTTTGTCATCTAATGTTTTAGTAAATTAGTTTGTCAATGTTTAGTTATTTGAGGTCAATGTGGCGGGGCCCCAGCTTATTTTCGGGCTTCAATCATGATTTTGGATATCAGAAGCTCTTATGACAGAAACCTTATTCCGGCCCCATGCAACTGAAATAATATTCAATGCCAGGCAAAAGACATGCATTTATACTATATCATTAGATAGGTTTTGAATCTTAGGGCTGTTTTAAATGTTACACTTTCGTTGCCCTCAAACCAAGGCCTGTGCTTTACGATTAACGATTATCTGGACAATTTCATTTGTTATGAAATAGCTTCTTTTTCCTTAGAATGACGCTTTTATGACGACATTTGAATTGTATGGCATTGACGTCATTTCTCTGTCGCTGTGACAAGTCTCTTTTTGCATTATGTCATAGACAAAATGAATACGATTCAGACGTCAGATTGATCCAAAAACTCAATTTAGCGTCAACTTAAGCCGAAAGGGTCTATTGTGAAACCTAGTCACCTAAGCCAAATCAGTACAACAAATATATACAAATTTATTGTGAAGGTGATCTGTATTAAATACCGGAATTTATTTGATAATTTCACTTTTTCTGTTGTATAGTTGATAAATTATTAGGTATTTTTATCATTCATATAGGTTATCGAGTCATCTTTTGCACTAACCCATAAACCCTCAAATGGTCATATCGACTGCCAAGAACAAGATAACTTGCAGGTTATGGAGTTCTTTTTGCCTTGATATTTTGTAGTATCACATCAATGGCAATTTTTTCTGTGATTACTTATAGCAGAGAAACAATCTTCAACTCTAACCAATCAAACATCTTTTTGGTAAAACTCAGAAATGAGTTAATTTGCCAAAATGGCTTGTACGTGTTGGAGGGGTTATGATAACCAGATACGGACAACGAATACGTTGATTTCATTCTTTCAGGTTTTGTCTGAATCAAACAAAATAGGCTTACAATTTCAGAGAGGCTAGTGCCCATTTGTCCTTTATAACATGTATTTTATTTAGTGAATTTTCACACCAACACCATGATCAGAATACTAGGAAAGAAATTGGGAAACCAGTTTGTGATATCCTAAACATTGTTTATAACATATGTAAACCGCTGTTTTCTTGATGTACTCATAGGTTGAAAATCTCTACTGATATAATGTGATTGTTGGTCTAATTTAATGACTTTTCAAGGCTGCAATGGATTTAGTTTATCAGTAGAGCTGTAAACAAAGTTAGTCCTGTTTTATGAGGATTCCAGATGGGCTCAGTCAGTTAGAGATTGTCCCTCGGGGCCCCCAATCGATGCGGTGATGGTTCGAATCCCAGACCAAGTAAGATGCTTAGTGGATTTTTGTGGAAGAGTTGCCAGCTACTTGCCGAAGAACAAGAGTTTCCTCCCCCACTTAACCTGGCTACGCCTCCAGATAAGTCAAATAATATTGAGTGCAGCTTAAAACATTAATCAATGAATAGTTCCAGGAACTGTGTTACACAACGTTTTTTCTCCAGTATTCTGATCACACCTGTCTAACAATTATACGTTCTATCCCAGTCCACGATCAACCACTAAACTATACAACTGTCGTGTTCATATCCCATTTGACACAAAGTGCCTTTAGTCTTCCATACAATATCACTTGTTCCACCCCAAATTGTTACAGATTATATTCATATTTTGACAAAAGTATTCTCGTTTAAGAAATGGCATATTTTTGAAATGACCAAATGACTTCACATTCGTTTTTTTGAGAAGTGCTAGATGCAATTTGCCAGTTTTTGATATCATTTTCTATCCAATTTTTGCTGAGCTGGCCTCTCAAATGCACTTTTTCACATTTGTATTTATATTTATATTTAACACATTGTTTAAATGTCGCATCTCCTTTCATATTGTATCTAGCCATGTTTCTCATAATTTTGAATAGATTTGATAAAGTTTGATTTCTATGAGAATAATTGTCTATTTAATTAAGCCTTTGTTTTCTCTAGTTCTTGTTAGTGGCTGATTTCTTTGTATTTCAATATATAGATTTGTTCTTTTCTTTCGTGTTTATTGTAATTTGAGTTTGGCTTTTCACATATAATGTATGTATTGTAAAACAGATTCAGAACAGTTTCACCTTCATGTACTATTTATATCACTATCATGTTACACTGCTTATTCATGACATTTATATTGTCGATTTCTTTGTCAAAATATTTTGGATTGCGTTAGTTGTACCAGAGCCTATTTCACAAAAGGATGTTGTCTTCTGTTTTTACGTAGCTGTTATTGCACCTCTCTACAGTTTGGGTTGCTTTGAAAGTTTATGTAAAAACTTATTCAACGCCATTTTGTGGAAAAGGCCCCTGAACTTTTGTACTAAAATCATGGCCACACCTCTATTATTAATCATGTGTGTATAAAATCCCAAGCTTGTGGCTTTGGTTTAGCCATAGTTGCTGACCTAACATGGAGGAACATTAAGTATGTCAAATACATGTCTATTGGGCCTGATGTCAAAATGATCTTTCGGCTGGAACTTTTGTACATCACAGTAAGTTGTTGTGGACGAGGCCGTTTATCATATTCACCGATCTCTATTTATTGCTTTTCCACATATCTTATAAGAAAATATCACACGCATGTCAACATTTTCATTTTATGGACCTGGCTTTAGTAATATATTTTATGGTGTAAAGATAGAATTATTAGATTGTATTATTTTGATTTTGGCTTTCAAATCTAAGATTGTTTGGTGGTTTATGCCACAACCTATCTATCTTTTCGATCAGTTATTGTTTCCTCTTAAATCAGGGGTCACAAATCAAAAAACTTGGCTGATGGAGAGGCCATGTTTGGGGCAACATTAAGACCCAACCTTCAGTTTGCTCCCTGTTGAAGCTGTGAACAAACGGACCAACATGCCTTCCACGGTTAAAAGCCAGCTTGCCATTATTTATGATATTATTGAAACTAAACTGATTTCTGGTCATTCCACTTTCCAAAGACAAGATTTTATTGAGTTATTGTTCAAAGGTCAATACAGTCATGTATACTATCAAAGCAAATTTGTTAATACTTTTTCTTTTTTCATCATGCTATTTATAATTATTCCTTTCAAATTGATTAACCTTAGCGGGTCAAAGTTCAAGGCAATTGTCATTATTAAAAGTGTGGCTTAAAATGCCATCCAAGATTAGTTCAGCCACAAGAACTGCAAAATGATTTGGGGTTCCAAGCCTGGCAGGAATCTGTCCAGTGAGAATATTGCAGTTCCTGCAGCTTTGATGGGTAAATACCCATACTTTGTGTTGCTGAACAAGGTGCAACATCGCAACATGTGGATTAATTCTTTCACAGAAAACGGCATAATCTAAGCAGCATGGCTGTTTTCATCAAATTGTTATTTTTAAATTTGTACAAGTGATGTTGATCCGTGTTAAATTGTCTTACCAAGAGAAGTTTCTTAAGACACAAATTGACGTCCAACATAACCTGCTTTGTTGGACAAAGCCCTGGATTACCCACTTAAAACCTACTTCCGTCAACCCAAATATTGAAAGTTGAACCTTGCTCTCAAGTCCGGGGAGGTGGGGTAAAATAGCTATTTTCTACAGAATTTGGTGTCCAGTCCAATTGCTGGATTATACATGTAAGTGGTTGACAAGGCACCCTCTGGATGAAAACCTGCCATCCTAAATAAAATTGGTTTGACTTCTTTTTACACAAAAGTGATACATTATTTACAATGAAGGCTTTAGACATCAGGGGATAGGCCAAAAAAACTGACGGTCCCTTACGTTAATGAACCTGTGTTTGGAATTATCCAATAAAAATCTGCAATTATACCTTTGGATTACATAGAGACTGTATTACATTTATTCTGGTCATTAAAAATCACTACAAAATGTCCATGGATTTGTTTTATATTATGAGATTCATACATTAAAAGCTAAATAATTGACAAAAAATCAGTAAAAAAAAATCATATTGCACTTGCTTGTTTGCCTCTGTGGAATAATTAAGCAAAACTTCTACATTTAAGGTAGGATAAAAAAAATTGCATATTTGGTGGGCTTCTGATTTTAATAAATGTTGAGTACCCCAGTCTTTATTTGGAGAGGATACGGCATGAGATACGTTTGATTTGTGGCGCTAGGTTTAGTGGGAAAGAAAAAAGGAACTTTCTGTTGATACCTCTCCTGAAATGCAGTATATATATTAGCAGCTTAAACTGCATATACTTCTGTTATTGCTTACATTTTAGTTTTTCAGTTGCCAGGTACTTGCCACAGGTCATGGGTTTCCTCTCCCCATTCATATAAGTGAAATAATCTTAAAACATCAATCAATCTTTTAGTGATGGGCGTGCCTTTAAAAATAGCTGAGCAATACAAATTGTGTGACTAGAAGCAACAGTATGTTTTCCCCCTTCTGTCTGAGCAGTGTAAATATTAGCACTGAGAACTGCCAGGGGAGGACGCCTTCTTGCTTCGACCCTCTCTGAAACACACAAAACAGATAATCATATAGTTTAAATGTGAAGAAATATTCACTGACAAGTTACCTGGCAATGAACACATAACTAATAGTTGTGAGTTGATTACCAACAAAGGTGTTCTATGGAGAGGTGCGAATCTCATAATAATACATGCCTTAGAAATACCAGAATGGCTAAACTTTACACAACACGCCCAATGTCCTACTAGTAAACTAACCTCAACAATTTGATTGATTGATTGTTTGGTGTTTTACACCGCGCTCAAGATGATTTCACTTATATGGCAGCTTTGCCAGTTTTATTGTGGGAGGAAACCGGGCTCTATGCCTGAAGGAAACCCACAACCTTTCAGTGGTAACTGGCAACCATCCCACATAGGTCGTTCGAGTGAAAACATAGTCTGAAAATTTTCCAATTTTTTGGGCACTGAGTGGGATTTGAACCCGCGACTCATTGGTGGAAGGCTGTTGGGATTGAGCGTCCAACGCTCTACCTACTGAGCCACAGAGGCTCCGTGACCCTTAAAGGTACATGCCCTATGAACCTATTATTTTGTTGGCTAGTTTGTTAGCCTGGATGCAAACCATGGTACAAAGTTTTTAACAAATATTTCCATGGGGACATAATCCCATGAGTATGTATTGTAAGGGAGAACAACCCATAATTGTCCCATGAGAGGAAGAAAATAAAAGTGAACAACCCATGTCATGCTATAGGTTTCACATAATGATATTGTAAGGGAGAGCAACCCATAGTTGTCATAGGAGAGGATGAACATAAAACAGAGCAGACAACCCATGGCATGCTATAGGTTTCACATAATGCTATTGAAAGGGAGAACCCATAATTATCACATGAGTGGTGACTCTATGATCGTCATATGAGCATGTAAAAGTTAGATCTTTAATTTCATTGGATCCACATGAACATATTTCTTCCATGTAACATTCAAATTCTACATTTTACAGTCATAACAATTTCATTTACATTCAACAGTAAAATTCAAGACCAATCTTGTGTACAGTCCAACATCAACCAATATTGTCAGAGAATGTTAAATTAATTTAAAATAAATGAATGAATGATTGGAGTTTTACAGCTTATTTAACTCATATAGCGGCACTTCAGGTTTCTCGATGAGGAAACCATTAAACTTCCTTGTTACGATCCCACATGAGTTGGTTAATATTTGATATCAAATAGGAGTAATTATCAAATGTTATATATTTTAATTAATGAAGTTATTGAAATTTTAGCAAGAGAAAAAAGTTTTATGATTTAGTAAGCATGCCACATGAGATTCATTAATCACAACTACATATAAAGCATCACACAAGGTATAGCAAGTCGACAATAGACAGATTCTCTACTACAACTAAACTAGATTGATTGATGGTTTACGCCACTTTCAAATTATTTCACTTATATGGCGGTGCTGCCAGGTTTAGTGGGGGAGAAAACCTGTTTCTTTTCCCGGAGAAAACTCCAGACCTTCTGAGAGAACCTGGCAACTCTTCCACATACGTTGATCGAATGAAAAATCCACTCCGAAATTTTTCATTTTTTTTTTCATTTGGTCTGAGTGGCAGCGTTGTTAGTGGTAACAGGTCTGTGGGTAGAGAGAACCAATACCTTCCACCCGGCAACCTTCAGACAGATGGACCGAAACCCTCTCAGACAAACTGTTAGTGGTAACAGGTCTGTGGGTAGAGAGAACCAAGACCTTCCACCCGGCAACCTTCAGACAGATGGAGCGAAACCCTCTCAGACAAACTGTTAGTGGTAACAGGTCTGTGGGCAGAGAGAACCAATACCTTCCACCCGGCAACCTTCAGACAGATGGACCGAAACCCTCTCAGACAAACTGTTAGTGGTAACAGGTCTGTGGGTAGAGAGAACCAAGACCTTCCACCCGGCAACCTTCAGACAGATGGACCGAAACCCTCTCAGACAAACTGTTAGTGGTAACAGGTCTGTGGGCAGAGAGAACCAAGACCTTCCACCCGGCAACCTTCAGACAGATGGAGCAAAACCCTCTCAGACAAACTGTTAGTGGTAACAGGTCTGTGGGCAGAGAGAACCAAGACCTTCCACCCGGCAACCTTCAGACAGATGGAGCAAAACCCTCTCAGACAAACTGTTAGTGGTAACAGGTCTGTGGGTAGAGAGAACCAAGACCTTCCACCCGGCAACCTTCAGACAGATGGAGTGAAACCCTCTCAGACAACACAAACTGTTAGTGGTAACAGGTCTGTGGGCAGAGAGAACCAAGACCTTCCACCCGGCAACCTTCAGACAGATGGAGCGAAACCCTCTCAGACAAACTGTTAGTGGTAACAGGTCTGTGGGTAGAGAGAACCAAGACCTTCCACCCGGCAACCTTCAGACAGATGGAGCGACAACCCTCTCAGACAAACTGTTAGTGGTAACAGGTCTGTGGGTAGAGAGAACCAAGACCTTCCACTCGGCAACCTTCAGACAGATGGAGCGAAACCCTCTCAGACAAACTGTTAGTGGTAACAGGTCTGTGGGTAGAGAGAACCAAGACCTTCCACCCGGCAACCTTCAGACAGATGGAGCGAAACCCTCTCAGACAAACTGTTAGTGGTAACAGGTCTGTGGGTAGAGAGAAACAAGACCTTCCACCCGGCAACCTTCAGACAGATGGAGCGAAACCCTCTCAGACAAACTGTTAGTGGTAACAAGTCTGTGGGTAGAGAGAACCAAGCCCTTCCACCCGGCAACCTTCAGACAGATGGAGCGAAACCCTCTCAGACAAACTGTTAGTGGTAACAGGTCTGTGGGTAGAGAGAACCAAGACCTTCCACCCGGCAACCTTCAGACAGATGGAGCGACAACCCTCTCAGACAAACTGTTAGTGGTAACAGGTCTGTGGGTAGAGAGAACCAAAACCTTCCACCCGGCAACCTTCAGACAGATGGAGCGAAACCCTCTCAGACAAACTGTTAGTGGTAACAGGTCTGTGGGTAGAGAGAACCAAGACCTTCCACCCGGCAACCTTCAGACAGATGGAGCGAAACCCTCTCAGACAAACTGTTAGTGGTAACAGGTCTGTGGGCAGAGAGAACCAAGACCTTCCACCCGGCAACCTTCAGACAGATGGAGCGAAACCCTCTCAGACAAACTATGTGAAAAGAATGCCACAGCAATTTCCTACGCATGAAAAAGACACTATAGCAATTTTCTAAGCATAAAAAAGAACGCCACATCAATTTAGTAAACATGAGAAGGACAATTTTCTTCCCATCTTGATGACATTACATGTACAATACCGTGTTATTTCAATTCATGCAGCCACAGTAGAAAATCAAAAAGCAGAAATAAGATAGGATCAGTAGCAGACAACATACAGCAAGGCAGTTAAGATATACACAAGCTTAAAACCAGACACAAGTTTCTGCTATCAGGGACTAAAAGCACATGCAGTTAGATGCAGAAAATATAAAACAGAACACAAACCTGCACACACTAAGCATAGCTGGAATAATGACTGTATTTCTTCAGCCTTTTTTTGGTAAGCAAAAACAAGTTGTAATTTAAACTACTGATTTATCATATTGACAAACAAGTTCATTTTATACTCTCCCAAAAAAATAAGCCACATCCAACGAGTCATCAACAGGGTTTTTCATCGCACTCAGATTATTTCACTTATTTGGCGTCATTAATAGGTTGGGGGGGAGGGGAGTGGAGTGGGCCAGGCTCTATGCCAGACAGAAACCTACAACCTTTGAAGAATACCTAGCAATCCACCCTTCTACAAAGGTGGTAAATTGAAAAAATATAGAAAAAAAAATTTGGGGGGGGGGGGTGTGGGGGGGGGAGGGGCGGAGCTAAGGGACATTCAAACTCTTGCCTCATCGATGGAAGGCCTGTGAGAGAATGTCACTCTGTCGACTGAGCCAACAAAACCTGATACCTTGCAGCCCGAGATCAATATAAAAAGCAGGGTTACATTTTTTTTTAGATTTCCACAGCAAGTACTGTAAATTTTGAATGCACTCAAATCCTATCGGGAGATCAATCAGAAACAAACAACAGAACTTGTTAATTAAAAAAACTTTGGAAGACACAAATTATTTTGGTTAATTGGGAAATATTTAAAGCCTCAAAAAACTTTGCAAACATGAAACAGCTGACATTTTTATAACCAGCCAAAGCGTCAATTTCAGACATTGAGCAATAACAATGACAGGAATTCATGGCAGAAATATGCCTCCAACAAAGGGGCAATATTCTCAGGCAAAAAGACATGCAACATAAAATTCAGTCCTTTACGGTCATCAATTCAAGTATAATTTCATTTTCAATAAAAAACAAAGACTTGACTAAAAAGTACACTTCTCAGAAATTTTTGCATAATTAAACATTTTACAAAAAATTGCTAAGCTTCATAGTTATTTGAAGTAAGGGCAACTGATAGGGGGTAATGTAAACATTTGAACTCACTTTTTATGTCTTGGTCGTTTGAGAGTTGCTGAGCTGTTTGAGGAGATCATTGGAGCAAGTTTCTCTCTCATACTGTTAATATTTCTCTCCAGTTCCCTCTGATACTCTTTCTGGTCGCTCTTTATCAGGGACTTGTTTCTGTGTAAGGCATCACCAGACCTGGGGACAGATATGTCAAAATCAGTCACGTGACTCAAGTCATGATTGATTTAACATGATTTGACTTAAATGACGCCATCGTCAGGTTAAGTGATGGAGAGGGGGGTAACTAGGCTCTTTGTCCAAACACTCCTAACCTTTGGATGATTGATTGATGTTCTACGCCACACACGGAGGAAACCCCAGACCGTCGCGAGTACCTGGCAACTCTTCCATATATGGCGACCGAGTGAAAAATCCACTCAGAAATTTTTCAATTTTTATTTGGTCTGAGTGGGATTTGAACTTGCACCGCATCGATGGACGATCTGTGTGGGACTAAGGGACGATGACTTTAACCCACTGGTCTGAGGTCTGTATGGGACTGAGGGACGATGACTTTAACCCACTGGTCCGAGGTCTGTATGGAACTGAGGGACGATGACTTTAACCCACTGGTCCGAGGTCTGTGTGGGAGTGAGGGACGATGACTTTAACCCACTGGTCCACCCAACCTTTGGAGTGAACTTCCACAGAAATAATTTAAAGCCCAATATAAAACACAAATCAATCCACATATCAAGTCGGAACCAGATGAGATATTTATTAAAATCACACTGGCACAGAGACAATAACAATAATGATTTTTTTACTGGAAAAGCTACTAGACAAGTTTCTGTAATTGTCTTAATATGTCATCATTGACCTTTAAAGCTTAAAATTTGGTAAACTTACAATGAGTGTTTGGTGGAAAAAAACATATTTGTTTAAAAAACGAACTGTTAAAGCTGCCAAAATGTTGATATTTTTACGTTAAAACAGAATGTTGAAATTATTGGCTATTTTTCTCAAGAAGTATAATTCAGAAGCTTTTCAGTGCTTCTAGTCTCGAAAATGTACGATAAAGTATTGTTTTTAACTAACTTTGGCTTAGAATGAATGAATGGTCGTCCCGGTTATCTAAATATTGTTTACATTTCAAACACTATTCCGGTTCGTATAGGCCACATACTGTATAGATTTTCCTCATTCCAACGCCAATCATTTAGTTATTCAATGGCCTTCAAAGCCTCTTACTGTCTTGACGATCAGAAATTTCGAAAAAAGTGTGAATTTTGGCAGCTCATGCCACTTTAACAGATGAGATATTCTTATGCAACTTTGCCAGAATGATTGGGTTAGAAATCCTAAGCTGACTGACAAGGTAATATACATTTAAAACAAAAATAAACAATATTATAAGCCCAATATAGACAAAACTATCATTGTTCGATTTTCTGGCTTTATGCTTGCATCAGTTTTTCACTCAGTGGGAAAATCAGGATTATTTGTGCAAGCAACTGTGATATATTTTACCCGAAGAGGAAAACCTCTACTTATTATGTAAATATTAAAGTGGCAAGAGATGCCAAAATTCCAACTTTTTTCATTAAGTTTAATTGATACGAAAATAAGAACCTTTGAAGGATCATAAGAAAACTAAATGATTAACATTGGAATGAGGGAAATCCATACAGTCGGAGGTCTGTATGAACCAAATAAGTGTTCAAAAAGTAAACAAAATTTAAATAACTGTGATGCACGTTCAATCATTCTAGGCCACAGTTAGTTAAAAACACTACATAAACGTACATTCTCGAGACCAGTAGGTCTAAAAAACCTACAAAATGTACTTCTTGAGAAAAATGGCTGATAATTACAACATTTTGTTTTTACGCAAATAAATCATCATTTTGGCGGCTAATGCCACTTTCAGGACATATGCATGTGTGTATCACTTACTTTTTCAGGAAGTCTTTGAAGCACAGTCGGAGTCTGTTATGATGTTTAGTGGCCGTCTGTTTACCATCACAGACGTCAGACAGAAACACAAGAGCAATTTCCAGTGGACCCTACAACAATAGGTAACAGCATATTGTTAGTAGAATAGACGATTGCTGAACAACCCTTGGGATATTACGAGGAAAAACACGCAAAAATATCTGCACTAAGAAGAATAGGTGAGCAGTCAAGCATTTTGCTACAAGGTCTAGTAATAAAGCGGTCCCTACATATCCAGAACCCCTCAAATATCCCATCATTTTATTAATGACGTCATTAAAGCTTCAGATCTACAAATATAGAAGTTTGGTCTGAATTCATTCAGAAGAATAAAAAAAATATTGATTTAGGATGATAGAATGAAAACAATGATTGACTGGGATATGAACCCACAAACTATTGGTGACTTAGATGTTACTTTCAAACATAGCTTGTCCGAGTTTTCTCAAAGCTATAAGGTATTTAAAGCTATCTTTCTACCTTTATGGTATTTAGTATTATGGAAATAAACCAGAGGAAGATGACTTTTTAATGGGCAGAAAACCAGATTCTTGGCTCCAGGAAACCCCTGATCTTTGACAGATACCTCAGAACCCCCTCACATTGGATGATTGATAGAAATTATTTTGGCTTGATTGATTGATTATTTCACTTATATGGCGGCGCTGGAAGGTTTAGTGGGGGAAGGAAACATGGCTCTTTGCCAGGGGTAACCCTGACCTTGGACGAGTACCTGGCAACTCTTTCACATAGGTTGATTGATTGGTGTTTTACGCCACACTCAAGATTATTTCACTTATATGGCTGCGTTGCCAGGTTTAGTAGGGGAGGAAACTGGGCTCGTTGCCTGGAGGTAACCCCTGACCTTCGTCGAGTACCTGGCAACTCTTCCAAATATGGCAAGCGAGTGAAAAATCCACTCAAAAATTTTCCATTTTTATTTGGTCCAACTATGATTGAAACCCGTGCCACATAGATGGAAGGTCTGTGTGGAATCACTTCAACCCACCGGACCACTGAGGCCCCACTGGACCACTGAGGCCCCAATGTCAATTCAATTCCCTCTCAAGGTATCATATCTCCAGTTTCCACAAAACAAGGGCATCGTCTGAACACCCATTCAGTTTGAAAGCCTGGACTCACCTGATTAACAGTTGTTCCTATACAGCCCTGTAGAACCATTTGTAACATTTTCGTATCGGGAGGTTCTGAGGACATGGCTATAGCCAGCTCTTTGGTCTTCTTTTGGATGTCTTCTATGGCCACTTCAATAGGAGAAAGGATCACCTTAAAATAAAAATTGAATCATTTATTTAACGACTATTGACCAAATTTAGTTCTATATTTAACGGATCAAAGTGAATCCCTTTTTCGTTGTTTTTATCACTGCTGTTCTTGTTTTAAAGCACCCCAGTGCATCTTAATTACAGTAAGAGCGTGAACTTTTGACAAGTGCAGTGTATACTTATGACAAGTACAGCGTGGACTTTTGACAAGTGCAGCGTGGACTTTTGACAAGTGCAGCGTGGACTTTTGACAAGTGCAGCGTGGACTTTTGACAAGTGCAGCGTGGACTTTTGACAAATGTGACGTAAACTTTTGACAGAGTACAGTGTGAACTTTTGAAAAGTGGAGCGTGGACTTTTGACAAGTGCAGTGTAAACTTATGACAAGTGCAACGTGGACTTATGACAAGTGCAACGTGGACTTTTGACAAGTGCAACGTGGACTTTTGACAAGTGCAGCGTGGACTTTTGACAAGTGCAACGTGGACTTTTGACAAGTGCAGCGTAGACTTTTGACAAATGCAGCGTGGACTTTTGACAAGTGGATCGTGGACTTTCGAAAAGTGGAGCGTGGACTTTTGACAAGTGGAGCGTGGACTTTTGACAACTGCAGCATGGACTTTTGACAAGGGCAGCGTGGACTTTTGACAAGTACAGCGTGGACTTTTGACAAGGGCAGCGTGGACTTTTGACAAGGGCAGCGTGGACTTTTGACAAGTGCAGCGTGGACTTTTGACAAGTGCAGCATGGACTTCTGACAAGCCCAGCGTGCAGCTTGTCAGAGTGCAGCTTTAACATTTTATCAAAGCGCAGCCATATGTGAAAAGGGTCGCCGGTAGGCCCTATGAAGTAGACTAAAACTGGTAAAGCCACCATATATGTACAGATACTGGGACAATGATAAAACGATTCCGTCAATGGGTCGAGTAAATAACATTGAAAAAAAAAAATCATGTGGGAAAGTTGCCAGGTAATCATCGAAAGATTGTGAGTTTCTCCTGGGAAAAGCTCGGCTTCCTTCCCCACTAATCCCCACTGACCACGCCCCCATACAATTGAGATGATCTCAAAAACGGGTCAAACATCAAACAATCACAAAATCTTTGTGGAGCACAAGGCACATCAATTTACCTGTTGTCTTGGTTTGAGAACAGCCAGTCTCGTCTTGATATAAGGGAAGCTGTGTTCCGTGGTTAAGACAGTCTTTCTCTTGTACTGACTTGCCAGGTCTCCGTGGGCCTTTCCATCCAAAGTGAATGGTGTCGCATACATAAAACGTTCTGTATTAACAAAGATATAAATCAACATCTCATAGATTCAATTTTTACAAGACTATCTTGGATTTGATCATTGAAAACAGTCGGCGGACCTGATATAAACAAAGCAGTTTTCAGCAAAGCTATGAACAGATTTTTTAATTTGTATTTGAAGGATATCCCAAGGCTAAGATATCCCAAAGTAGGGATATCTTAAGGCAAAGATATCCTAATGCAAGGATATCTTAAGGCAAGGATACTCTAAGGCTAGGATATCTGAAGACAAGGCTTTCTTAGGCTAGGATATCGTAAGGCAAGAATATCCTAAAGCTAGGATATCTTAAGGCAGGGATAACCTAAGGCTAGGATATCTTAAGGCAAGGATAAGCTAAGGCTAAGATGCCTTAAGGCAAGGATAAGCTAAGGCTAGGATGTCTTAAGGCAAGGATAAGCTAAGGCTAGGATATCTTAAGGCAAGGATAAGCTAAGGCTAGGATGTCTTAAGGCAAGGATAAGCTAAGCCTAGGATGTCTTAAGGCTTAAGGCAAGGATAAGCTAAGGCTAGGATGTTTTAAGGCAAGGATAAGCTAAGGCTAGGATGTCTTAAGGCTAGGATGTCTGAAGGCAAGGATAAGCTAAGCCTAGGATGTCTTAAGGCAAGGATAAGCTAAGGCTAGGATGTCTGAAGGCAAGGATAAGCTAAGGCTAGGATGTCTTAAGGCAAGGATAAGCTAAGGCTAGGATGTCTTAAGGCAAGGATAAGCTAAGCCTAGGATGTCTTAAGGCAAGGATAAACTAAGGCTAGGATGTCTTAAGGCAAGGATAAGCTAAGGCTAGGATGTCTGAAGGCAAGGATAAGCTAAGGCTAGGATGTCTTAAGGCAAGGATAAGCTAAGGCTAGGATGTCTTAAGGCAAGGATAAGCTAAGGCTAGGATGTCTTAAGGCAAGGATAAGCTAAGGCTAGGATGTCTTAAGGCAAGGATAAGCTAAGCCTAGGATGTCTTAAGGCAAGGATAAGCTAAGGCTAGGATGTCTTAAGGCAAGGATAAGCTAAGGCTAGGATGTCTTAAGGCAAGGATAAGCTAAGGCTAGGATGTCTTAAGGCAAGGATAAGCTAAGGCTAGGATGTCTTAAGGCAAGGATAAGCTAAGCCTAGGATGTCTTAAGGCTTAAGGCAAGGATAAGCTAAGGCTAGGATGTTTTAAGGCAAGGATAAGCTAAGGCTAGGATGTCTTAAGGCAAGGATAAGCTAAGCCTAGGATGTCTTAAGGCTTAAGGCAAGGATAAGCTAAGGCTAGGATGTTTTAAGGCAAGGATAAGCTAAGGCTAGGATGTCTTAAGGCAAGGTTAAGCTAAGGCTAGGATGTCTTAAGGCAAGGTTAAGCTAAGGCTAGGATGTCTTAAGGCAAGGATAAGCCAAGCCTAGGATATCTTAAGGTAGGGGTAACCTACGGCTAGGATGTTTTAAGGCAAGGTTAAGCTAAGGCTAGGATGGAAAATTCAAAGCTCCTCTTACATCAAACATTCTGTAACCTGGCTATAGGTTATCGATTACTTTTTGCCTTTTTTCCGGTTAGTTACCCAGAGCACTACGAAAAGTGGGGGTTTCAGAACAATGTCATGTTTCAGTGGGAAAACAGTGCTGGTAACAATTTCCTTAAATGCAGCATAAAACAACCAACCAACCAACAAGTACTTAGGATAGCAGAATTAGTTGGCGCCTGAAAACACAGATGCACAGCATTCACAAAAAAAAAAAAAACAGAAATTACTTACTAAAATCTATTAACCTAACTGATTACCAATCAGTGTAACGTAATACACAAGTTACACAATATACAAATTTAGTCTATTATTGACTAATTACTTACTGTATTCTCGTTATTTTGGGATTACACTTTCTTGAAAATATGGCAGAAATTCCTCTACCGATATTTAAGTCACACCCGAAAAGGGCTGAATGGATAAGGCAGCCGGCATTTAGTGCTGGCGATAGGTGCCATACTCTGAGACCCCGGGTTTGATTCCCGTTTCGGGCGTCACCCAAAAATCGGTAGAGGAATTTCTGCCATATTTTCAAGAAAGTGTAATCCCAAAATAACGAGAATACTGTTATACTTATTTTCTAAAAGACACTGACTAATTAAACTAATTACTTACTGATGTTGTAGTTTTTATCAAACACTGTAATTCTCTCCCTAAATTCATAGGAATCAAAATAGGGCTCTACATAGGTTATCTGAATGTAAGCCTGTAACAATAAAGCAGATTTTAAACAAATGGGTACTAAAATAATATAAAACATTTAGGTGGCATGAGCTGCCATAAAAACAGAATATTGAAATTATCGGCTATTTTTCTCAAGACGTATAATTCAGAAACTTTTTAGTGCTTCTACATGTAGTCCCGAGAATGGGCGATAAAGTATTGTTTTCTACTAACTTTGGCTTAGAATGAATGAATGGTCGTCCGGTTATTTACATTTTTTTTACTTTTCGAACACTATTATGGTTTACAAAGCCACATACTGTATCGATGTTCCTCATTCCAACGCCAATCATTTAGTTTTTCAATGGCCTTTAAAGCCTCTTACCGTCATGACGATCAGAAATTATGAAAAAATTGTGAATTTTGGCAGCTCATGCCACTTAAAGAATTCAAGAATTACAAGTCTTCATAACTCTTTTCACTTTGCTTTAAGGTTATGTTCTTGGCAAGTTAATGGGAGAGTGAGTCTGATATGTTCCAGCCAACAACACTCAGACTCAATGAGTATCTAGCAACTCTTCCATAAGATTTTTCTATTTATTTGGTCTGAGTGGGATTCGAACCCGCATCTCATTGATGCAAGGCCTGTGTCAGACAGAGAGGCTATCACTCTGTCGACTGAGGCCCTTTGGTCCATAGAAAACAGGCTCATTTTGGGACGCATGTTGGGATTTGCACTGAAATGTGCAGTTTGACAGATTGACATCTAATGTTAAATGCTCTGCCACGTAAATGACATAATCTTGAGTGCAGCTTAAACATCAATCAATCATTCTGTCGTGATTGAATTGCAGTCTAACCTTGTCTGGGTTGAGTTTGTCCACTTCTACGGTATTCGAATCTTTGATCATCTCCAAAACATCGTAACCAAAACGATCTCCGTAGAAATTCTGAGAGACAAATAAAAAAAATAAGTTCAAACTTCATGATTTACTAGGTTATTTAAAGAGTATCCCAAATGCTACAATATACAATGTAGATAATTTCATTAAAAAGAACTTTTCCTGGTCTTTAATTACATATGAGGGTTATTTGCATG
Source organism: Lepidochitona cinerea (assembly GCA_963971465.1). Taxonomy (NCBI): domain Eukaryota; kingdom Metazoa; phylum Mollusca; class Polyplacophora; order Chitonida; family Tonicellidae; genus Lepidochitona; species Lepidochitona cinerea. The sequence continues at coordinate 2,200,423 of OZ020556.1, read as the reverse complement.
CCATGCATAGTTAGGCAGATATTGCAGCCTGAAGTCAACGCCACTCCAAAAACATTCTTCAGTCTTCACGTCATTGAGGGGAAGGCGAACACCATCAGTAACATTATTCTCATTTGATTCTTTAACCGTTTCTGGGCACATTATCAACATTATTAATGTTATTTTTACGATTTATCAAGGCAAGATAACTGCTGTACAGTTAATCTTTGCTAGAAAGTGTTTAAAAAATAATCCTGCATGAAATAGATTGGGGCCAAAACCTTATTCACAAACCAAATAAAATATATTCATATTCATGAACACTAAAACACACAGGCACAGGGAAAACCTTCTAGTCTAAAAAAAACCATGGAGAGATTGATTGATTGTTTGGTGTTTTAAGCCGCACTCAAGATTATTTCACTTATATGGCGGCGTTGGCAGTTTTATTGTGGGAGGAAACCAGGCTCTATGCCTGGAGGAAACCCACGACCTTCAGGTGGTAACTGGCTACCATCCCACATAGGTTGTTCGAGTGAAAACCCAGTCAGAAAATTTTGCAATTTTTTTTGGCAACGTGGGATTCGAGTGGGAGTGGGAATCGAACCCGCGACCCATACCATGGAGAGAAGTTTCTGTGTTAAAAAGAGTATTTCTACATATCTACCCACCTCCAGCCTGTGTGAGATCTCAGACAGCTTGGTGATTCCAGGTTCTTTGTAAATAAACTCATCCCCATCCAAATCGCCAAACTTCTTTCCGTAAAATCCAACTCGGAAATATGTCCCAAATATTCTTTTACCCTCCTGTAAGGAATTTTTTTTAGAAATGTTTATATTTATGAAACTCATGGGCACAGGGGAAATCTTCTTGATTAGAATAAACCTATGTAAACACAAGGGCACAGGGGAAATCTTCTGGTCTAAAATAAGTTACTTAAACCCTCGGGCACAGGGAAAATTTTCTTTTCTTCTTGACAAATACATGATTGAATGACACTGCAAACCCAGTAGTCTATTGAGTCCCATTTTTTTATGCCATGTGATATACGCACCACCAGAGTTGCTCTTAAGTTTTCCAAAACTCAAGGCATATCTTCACTGTTGATTATTTGAAAATTAGGTTTTAACGAAAAAATATAAACATTTTGACAGCTCGTGCCATTTTAAATCACAGGTGATTAGCTTAAAGAAACTATATTGCTTATACATACCTGTCTGATAATGTTGGAGAAAGCTTCCCTCAGTTTCTCATGAAGATGGCTGAGTTTTTTAAAGTCTCTATTTGCCTCATGGATTGGTATCAGTACTTTGTACACCTCATTCACAGCTTCAAACAAACCAGCCTTAAACAAAGCATGTTAGAAGTCAAAAGAAAACTTGTTCTCTATATCTTGTCTGTTACCAGGGCTGACCCTGGCCCAAATAAGTGTTGGCGCCATTCTAATTAAATAAGTTATAAACAAAGTCCTGGGGCTCATTTCACAAAGCAGTCGCATCGCAAACGAGGCGTAGTTGCCAATGGATACCATAGTGAAGAGATACGACGTCATGGCAACTGCGATTGATCGCACTTTGCGATGGCTTTGTGAACCGGCTCCCAGGTCAGCCTTTCCAAACCCCCGTAGCATGTAATTCAAACATTCCTAATCCGTCGGACAAGTCTTGCATTGAATTCCACTCAGTACAAAGAGAAATTGAAAAATATTTGAGTGAGTTTTTCACTTCATCGCCCTAAGTGGAAGAGTAACCAGGTACTCATTGAGGGTCGGGGTTTTCCTTATGGGCGGAGCCAGGTTTCCTACACTATTAAAGCCACAAACGTCATCATGTAGTTGAAATAATCTTGAAGGCGACATAGAATATGCATGCTATGAGTTTTTTTATTGGTAGCGTTTATTTTCTTTTTCATCTTATACCCTCAAACACTCTAACCAGAAAAGTGTTCACTTCACGATTGATTGATTTATGTTTTACCAAGGAAATGCCGTCAACAATTTATAGGCTAGAGGCAAGATGAGTTTTTTTGGAGCCAAGTAGTTCATATTAAATTTGACTTTTTATTTCGACAATTGTGACTATGGCAAATTATATTGTTCAAGATATTTTATAATAATTTAGGATGTGAACGAACCATAGTAAATGAGCTGGCCGCCTGTTCTAGAAGTCCAACTAGGCCACTTTCAGTGAAATATTTCCCCATACACATTCCTTCTCCATCGGGGGCCACAACATCATCTGACACTGCACTCTCTTCCAAAACGTTCGGAGAAATTTTCTAAAACAGAAATGAGAGGTCAGGAATAATAGGCTTTTCACGCGAAAAAACAAGTTGCATAGTGGGTGGCTATGTATTTTCTAAATGTGTTGTGAACAAACATCTGCGACATGCCTGTGTCATGAAATGCCTCAATTTGAAATTGTCTATAAACATTCATTAACCGTTTTATTCTGTCTTTTCCCGTTTCCCAAATTCATAAGATTGTTTTATAGTGTCCCACAACACATTTTTCTTGTAACAAATCACAATACAATAGTCATCTCTATATAAATACTTTCTGCCATGCCATGTTCAGTGTGACACCTTATATTTCTTAAATGAGCTCAAAGTAAATCTCAACAACTTTTAGCTTGACGTATATTTCTAAAACCAAATCTGGGGCCTCCGTGGCTCAGTAGGTAGAGCATTGGACGCTCAATCTGAACACCAATGGGTCGCAGGTTCGAATCTCACTCAGTCCAAAAATAAATTACGACCCAAAGTGGGATAGTTGCCAGTTACCAACAGAAGGTCGTGGGTTTCTTCCAGGCATAGAGCCCGGTTTCCTACGGAAATAAAACTGGCAACGCCGCCATAAGTGAAATAATATTGAGTGCGGCGTAAAACACCAAACTATCAATCAATCTAAAACCAATCCAAGTAATCCCAAACTACATGCACCGTGGCTTATCAGACTTACATGAAAGGTAACACATCCAACTGGTAGATAGAATCGGTCTTCTAACATGTTGAGGTATTCGGCCACCAGACCTGCAGCGTGAACCAGACACTGGGCGGCTTCAGCGTGATTACCTCGCTGCAAATAATACACGTAAAATAGGATACAATTAATCAAAGTTAATCCGTAAGAATTAGAATTATTTTTCACGCTAAGCAATCAAACTTATTGTTAGCACTACCTCGCCTTGCTACATGTTTTCCAGTCATACTCAACAAGGATAAATTTTAGTTTTACCGCCATACTCTCTAACCTGGTTTGATTCTGAAGAAATCAAATGTACTGTTAAGAACTTTAGACTATCTCACCTCACTATGTCTTTCCCCACCATACTCTCTAGCCAGGTTGGTTTCTTAATATAACATACTGGTTGCACTATTTCACCTCACTATGTTTTTCAGCCATACTCTCTAGCCAGGTTGGTTTCTTAATATAACATACTGGTTGCACTATCTCACCTCACTATGTCTTTCCCCACCATACTCTCTAGCCAGGTTGGTTTCTTAATATAACATACTGGTTGCACTATTTCACCTCACTATGTTTTTCAGCCATACTCTTTAGCCAGGTTGGTTTCTTAATATAACATACTGGTTGCACTATCTCACCTCACTATGTCTTTCCCCACCATACTCTCTAGCCAGGTTGGTTTCTTAATATAACATACTGGTTGCACTATTTCACCTCACTATGTTTTTCAGCCATACTCTCTAACCAGGTTGGTTTCTTAATATAACATACTGGTTGCGCTATTTCACCTCACTATGTTTTTCAGCCATACTCTCTAACCAGGTTGGTTTCTTAATATAACATACTGGTTGCACTATTTCACCTCACTATGTTTTTCAGCCATACTCTCTAGCCAGGTTGGTTTCTTAATATAACATACTGGTTGCACTATTTCACCTTGCAATGTTTTCCAGCGATACTCTCTAACCAAGTTTGATTCTTAGGAAATAGAATCTTCAGTAATCACTATCTCACCTCTCTCTGTTTTCCAGCGATACTCTCTAACCAAGTTTGATTCTTAGGAAATAGAATTTTGTGTAAACAAAACCTCACCTCACTATGTTTTCCAGCCATACTCTCTAACCATGTGAGGCGAAGATCTGGTGAAGTTTGGTAACCCTTGGCGATACGATACATCAGATCTAACAACATCTCAGGGTCTTCTTGAAACTCTTTCATCTTGACCGTGTCCGACAGAATCATGTGAAGGTTAAATACAAGGTCACGCACCTACAGGTAAATAAAATATTTCCGGACTCAGTAAATAAGATCGCAAAAGCTTGTGCAAGATGACAGGAAAATACATGTTAAGTGATAACTTGATGGTTTCATTTAAAAATTTAAATCATCATAAAAGGGAAATTGCTGAAAATCGTAAAACCATCGCAACTTGTCTTCCCAGGAAAAGATTGTTACTAGACCCTTCAGTGGGGATTAATAGTTAACTGATCTGAAATTCACTCTACTCATGAAAGACAAAAGCGGAGCATTATTTTGGGGGGATTGCACTCTCTGAATAACAGGATTTTCCATTCCTAAATGAGGGAACCCAATAAACTTAATAACAGAAGGGGATTAAAAATATTTTGATGATTGATTGATTGGTGTTTTAAGCCGTGCTCAAGATTATTTCACTTATATGACGGCGTTGGCAGTTTTAATGTGGGAGGAAACCGCCCGAAGGAAACCCACAACTTTCCGGTGGTAACTGGCAACCATCCCACATAGGTCGTTCGAGTTAAAACCCAGTCAGAAAAGCAATAACATTGAAGCATTTCATGAAAAACTTTACACTCCTTTGGACAAAATTTATAATCAATCTATAATGGTTTACAAGATGGTTTACACAGAATGCAAATTTTTGTGGTAGCTAAAAGCTCTTACCATCATTGAGATACTTTAGAAAAGTTTACCAAATCGGCAGAAAACTAGTATTTGCAGTTGTATTAAAACTCTTAAAAGTTTAGCTATAACCAGCTTCACTTTTGCCTTAAGACTAGAAACAAGGATAGAAGCTGCCCTGTGATATAAAGTTACATATATTTTGTGAAGTCACAAAACTTCGTGAGGAACTCATCATCTCCCTCTTGGTGATTGGCATATATTTAAACAGCTGTGAGTGTTATCTCAATATCTCATCGTACATTTAATGTCACAAAAGCTTTTTGAGCGTTGAGGGAAAGAGTGAATTACCTGCTCTGGGAAGGTTGTATCCTGAAGCTCTGTATCAGCCTCCGCATACATCAGTATAGTCTTCAGGGACTTTCTCAGGTATTCCTCATTAAAATTGTGATCCTGACCAACCAGAGAACTGAGGGACATTGTCACCTGCATCTTTACTCGGGCAAAATTCTAAAAATCGGAAAATTAAATAATGAAACCAAAAATACAGATATAAATTTTCAGGTACTCATTGCAAAATGGATTCATTTCTTAATTATTAATTGGTGTTTTACAACGCGATCGAGTAAAGTTTTATTTATATCAGAAATGTTTTCGAACATTTTGGCCAAAATGATCTTTTGTTGATCACTGTATATGTGAAAAAAAAGTGTTTCTTCTCATATACAATATTTTTCAGACTGTATAGGGTTTAATTACTTTATTGAAAAATGGCGGAAATTCTGCTCCCGGAGGAGGCCGGCCGGCTGAACGGATAAGGCAGTCGGCATTTAGTGCTGGTGATAGGTGCCAAACTCTGGGACCAGAGTTCGATTCCCACTTCGGGTTTCAACCAAAATCGGTAGAAGAATTTCTGCATTTTTCAAGAAAGTGTTATCTCAAAAAATAATGAGAATACTGTTATACTCACTTTCTAAAAGACACTAGATAATTAAACTCAATTAGTTAATAACCGACACTAATTGACCCGGAAAAAATCCCGGGCCAGGGTGAGAATCGAACTCACGACTTAGGGTTACCGTCTCAGCGCTCTACCAACTGAGCTACCCGGCCCTGCTGGGAACAACTTGCTTATTAGATTCTCTTATACACACAGAACTTAAATCAAGCCCATTAGAACATGTATATATAGAGGTTAACTAACGAGAGCCAGTTTGTTACGATGAATATCACTCGAGTCTATTAATTTTCAAAGTCACGAGCCTCTGGCGAGTGACTTTGGAAATTAATAGATGAGAGTGATATTCATTGTAACAAACAGACTCGAGTTGGTTAATCTTTTTCTCACAATACACAAAAATACTGCATTTTATTCTGAAATGCAGCTCCACATCGCATCGTTCGACCCAGCCAACCTTTGTGGATTCTAATGAGGTCAAAAGCTTTACCGCGTTGACATGGAGACGGTATTCATTACGCTACACAAGAAAGGTCTCTAAAATCAAACAGTTTTGTTGCTCACGAATTCTTAAGAATTAAGAGATAAAATATTTATCGTACAATTGAATGGCACTTCTTAGAATAAAACAAAAATAAACAAATCAATAGTTTAATGTCTGCAGTCCGATGACGAAGTCAGGTTTTGCTGTGACCTCTATACCGACACAATTACGATAACTAGGTCAAAGCATCTTCCTTGAGAAATCTGCGAGACGCCAGTTTGGGTAGATTGATTGGTTGAATATAATTATCCCGTGTTTAATTATTGATACAGAAAGTGTCATCGTTTGCAGTTAGGAGTAAATACGGCTATGATATATTCGTATTCAATCATAATTTGTTAGAAAAACGGAAGTAAGCAGACGAAGTAGTTTGTTTATGTCAAGAAGTATGTCATGTAGCCTACATTCAAATGCTTTCCTTATATGGAAGTAGCTATGACGTGATCGTGGGAAAATCATACTATTTTGCATAAATGTAGTCCGTTGTATGAAAGCCATAACATGATTGGCTACCGACTCGCATAGTTGTGAGTTATACTGCCAATCACTTGTAATCTAACAAGGATGTCTTCAAGTTATTACATAAAAGGAAAACGAACGTATTATCCCTACGCTGAGAATGCAAGCTTGTGTTTTGATTAGCTGAACTTGGAAAATCATGTTTGTTAACCAATCAGCAGTAAGTTGGACAATAATTTCACTAGTTGATTATGACAAAAATAACACACTGCCTGTAAGTGAAATTATGGGGGGTGTAGTGTGAGAATTAAATTTTCATATAATAAAGTTTTTTTTTGTTTTTTTTATAGTGTTTTAAAAGCAAGCTGCAATCATCATCAGGGAAATTACTGAATTAGTAACGGTGACCCTAAGTCGTGAGTTTGATTCAGTGTCGGTTATTTACTAATTCAGTCATTTCCCTGATGATGATTGCAGCTTAATTTAACTCATGTATAGGGTTTGACGAGTAAATTTGAACATTCAAACTAAAGGGAGCCATTACGTTTAAAATCAAACTTTAATTACAATAATAAATAGATATAAATGATATCCCACAAATATTAACATGGGGATATTGATCATTAATCCTGGATATTAACACAAAGTCATTCAAATTTCATACACAGTAGCAATAAGTAATGAAGACCTTTCAAAGACCAGACAGTGATACTTACGTTGCCGATCTCAAAATTCTGTCTCATGAGCAGATAGAGTGAAGCACTGGAGTGAGATCGAGTGTTACCGATTGGTGAACTACAGTGACGTAACAGACGCACACAAAGGTCAGCGCACTTCTCCGTCACCTCCTCAAACAACAACTCGGGGAACTGGAAAATTAAAGGGAAATCAAAATATTTTCAATTGAGAAAGGGCTTAATAATTATAAGAAAAATAAGAAATATTTCCCATAAAAGAAAGAACAAGTTTACCATTGCAGAGGGTTTTAAAAGATTAGCTGAGAGAAAAACATACACTGCAAAATTTTCAATTTTGATCCCATTTATAGAGATATAAAACCTTTGCATGATATTAGTTATAAAATAGTTATGACAATTACCTTGGAAACGAGTGAGCGTTCTGTAGCTAGCATGTTCTGTAGTGCTAATGTACTCTGGTTCAGTCCCAGCCCGTGCAACAACACACGGAGGGCAGTCCCCAGGAGCAGCTGCATGGAGTCGGAATTTTGAGCAATCTGAAATCAGACAAACATATACATGTAAATATACCTCTTTTTAACACAATTAGAAACGTCTCCATGGTTATTTTAGACAAGAAGATTTTCCCTGTGCCCGTGTGTTTTAGTGATCATAAATATAAATGTCTAGTTACATGTACTTCATTCTAATGATCCATTTCACTAAACTGTGCGACACATCCTCACAAATGTATCTTATATAGGAATCTAAAGCTGGCTGAATATTATTAAACATATTATGGCAGCACTGTTCCTTTAATGGGGGAGGATACCGGGCTCTTTGTCAAGGTGAGACCAGCCAGTTCATGAAAGACTATCACTATACTGAATGATTAACTGGTTGATGTTTTACGCAGCACGATTATTTCAATTATATGACAGCATTGGCAGGTTTAGTAGGTGAGGTAAGTGGGCTCTTTGCCAGGAGAAAACCCCCCACCTTAGACGAGTATCTGGCAACTCTTCTACTTGAGAGAATCAAGTGAGATTTGCACCCGCACATCATCGATGGAAGGCTGTGTTGAATTATCACTTTGTGGACTGAGCCATGGAGGCCTAATACCCCCAATGCATATTGGACCAGCAGCACCTTGTTATTTATGTGTAACATATATCAGCTTAGTAAAATTACCAAGGGTGTTCACAGCAATGATTTATGTGTCACACTCACCGTTATTTCACTTATATCGCAATGTTGCAAGGTTTAGTAGAGCAGGGAACCAAACTCTGGCCCCGGAGGAGACTTCATACCGTTCATGGCAACCAGATTATTTTCTATTTATTTGGTTGGAGTGATTAGAGTTCAGGCATGACCTGTTGAGGGTAGGGCTTTTTCCCGCTGAGCCACAAAATGTGTCGCGTCCAAAAGAAATAGAGAAATCCTTCCCTACCTGTATAATCAGCTCCAATAGATCCAGACAGACCATGCTAACTTCAGCTGCCAAACTACCTTCTGTATGGAAATCAATTTCTACATCGCGGGGTTTACTGAAACACAATACAAATGGTTGATATTAATCACAACCAATACTCTTGAACAATGAGCAATGCTATACAGACTGACTGATTGATTGATTGTTTGGTGTTTTACGCCGCGCTCAAGATTATTTCACTTATATGCTGAAACACAATACAAATGGTAGATATAAATCACAACTGATACTCTTGAACAATGAGCAATGCTATACAGACTGACTGATTGTTTAGATTGATTGATTGATTGTTTGGTGTTTTACGCCGCGCTCAAGATTATTTCACTTATATGGCGGCATTGGGGGAACAAACAAGTTAAGTGGGGTGAGGAAATCAGGCTCTTTGCCCACAGGAAACTTCAGCTTCAACCTTATTTATCATCAAGATTGATGGCTTGTTTATGCCTAACTCAAAATAACTTCAGAACCCCCAGACCTACAATGAGTACCTGGCCCCCACTCATCGCATGGATATTAAATGACAATCCACACAGAAACTCTCCAATCAAGCAGCCAAGGGCCCCATTGGTACCTTGATAACACTCCTGTGTGTTGATCAAAGTATAACTGATCTGAAGAATTGGAAGAATAATTCTCATATTCCTCCAAGATATACCTACCTGTACAAACACTTGCCTTTTGACCCTAGGAGAAAGAACAATCTGCATTTTACACAATAAAATCAAAAAATCTTGCCCTAACATCCTGTATAGTAATCTAGGCTAATGCCCTGTACTGGCTATCCGTTTGTACATACCGCGCATGCGCGAACCTTCCCTTCCGGTCTACCTCTTTCAACGCTTGCAGGCGTAATAGTGAGGGGAGGATGGGCTGGGTTTAACTGTTTGTACAGGTAGGTATATCTTGGAGGAATATGAGAATTATTCTTCCAATTCTTCAGATTCCCATAGATAGTACCTACAAACTGTACAAACACTTGCCTCGCATGCCACAGTCCGGAGGAGGGACTAATACGCCGTACAGAGCATTAACCAAGTTTTATTTTTTTTTGATTCCCGCGTAAAGAATGGTAACCTCGGTATTACTCACCTCGAACTCTCCTGGATCCGTCCTCAGGTGTCCAGTGGGCCAGGATGAATTAGATCTTTCCCTGAACGCTGTGTGGGCCGCTACCAACGGACCGAGTGAATACAACCCACCGCGTACTAAAGTCATGTCGCGGAGACAATAGTCTGCGAAAGTCGTCGGTGACTTCCAAGACAGATAGATTGATAGGTTGTTTGGTGTTTTACGCTGCGATCAAGATTATTTCACTTATATTGCGGCGTCGCCAGTTTTATTGTGGGAGGAAAACGGGCTGTGTGCCTGGAGGAAAACCACGACCCTCCGCTGGAAACTGGCAACCATCCCACAAAGGTCGTTCGAGTGAAAACCCAGTCCAAAAAAAAAAAAAATTCCATTTTTTTTTTTTTTTTTTTTTTTTTTGGGATTCGAACCCGCGACCCATTGGCGGAAGGCTGTTTGGATTGAGCGTCTAACGCTATACCTACTGAGTCACGGACCCCAGCCTTCCAAGAAATAAGCCCTCATAATCCGAGGACATCGTGTAGGGACATCATCGTTTATCAAGCGGCTTGGTAAACGAAGATTGCACAGGAAATATATTCTCTATAAGAGAAATGTGTTTTATTTTACTGATTTATTTATTTCTTGGAAATAAACTTCACTCGGAAAGGAATAAGCAACATTCCTGTGTCGGCTACGAAGACCGGTGATCTTCGAAGACCGACGGAAGACATATGGTCTTCGCAAAGGTCCGCGCTCAAATCTGCAGACTTTCTGCGTCTTGACAAGCAAAGTCAGCACCCAGGCTCAAGTGGCCGTACATACTAGGAATAACGGCTGTTCGTGTATTTCTTACTACGGTAATATACACAAGTACTGTCGGCTTGCGTTCACATCCCGTCGACCCGTAATGGCGAAAGGGTGTAACAGTCGACTATCCAACAGGCCTATCAGCCGAGTCGTTGCTGATTAGCCAATCACAGCTCCTTTCTTTCCCCGGCATGGGAAATCATGAAGATGGCGGAAAGAGGACAATTCCAGCAATTGACGGGAGAAAAACATCTCTAGTATGGTTTATGTTCGAACCTAAGATCTGTAGTCAGAACAGGTACGGTACTTTTTCCTTTTGCTCGTTTTGGAAAAAAAGGAATTTACTTGAAAACCAGTTGGCAAGAAGTCCGTCTAAGATTAGAATATAACGACATTCTAATGAACTAGGAGCTCGGTCTTGTACTTAGATTGATGATTGGTCTTCGCGCCGCACTGAAGTTATTTAACCTATAAGGTGGCGTAGCCAGATTGTGGGGGAAGGACCTGGGCCCGGAGGAAACCCCCGACCTTCGGCATGGCAACTCCTCCGCATACGGCAACCGCCATAATGTAAAAGTTGTCATTTTGCAACGGTAACTGCGAGAGGAAACTGTCAGGGTAATAATTTAAAGTGGCCTGTACGAACCGAAAACGTGTTCGAAAGTAAGCAAAATTCAAATAACCGGGACGACCATTCATTCATTCTAAGCCGAAGTTGGTTCAAACAATACTTTATCGTACATTTTCGAGCCCAGAAGCATTAAAAAGCTTCTGAATTATACGCCTTGAGAGAAATAGCATAATTTCAACATTCTGGTGTGACGTCAAAATATCAACATTTTGGCAGCTCATACCCCTTTAATAGTAAGCTGTCATGACGCAATGCCACAAGAAAATAACAAACAGCGCACCATTTTAAACTACGAACGGGCTGTTATTAATTTACAACCGCACAGTAGTGATATCATTTATTGGTCAGCCTTGAAATCTGCGAGCAGGCCGGGTGAGCAGTCCAACTTGACGATTGATTGATCGAAGAATTACGCTGCACGCAAAAGCTATTCCGTTTATACGGTGGCGTAGCCAGGTTTAGTGGGGGAGGAAGACCGGGCTTACCGTCCGGAGTAAACCCCGAACTCCGGCAAGTACCTTGGGAGTCTTCCACATACCCATCTTGACGAAGGCTGTGCCAACGCACGTGTGCCCGACGAGTGCAACCTCGTGTCAAGTGTCAAGTCTCATATGTAGTATACTGTGAAGGTCGTAGGGGACCCCCCAAGACCAAACCTCCTAAAGCCTGATCCCATAAATTATGGATGAGGGCTCACAATACTGCCAAGAGCCTGAATCCAAGAAGATTAGTCCTCGCCAAGGTTGCTCGTTGACGAGGGAAAATTTTTGCATGAAAACAGGCTCAGGGGTTCCTAGATATTACCAGTCGTCATGATCGGCTAATAGTCTTCTGTTTACGTACCTCCCCCCCCCCCCCCTCATGTCCTATGACACAACTTGCAGGTCGTCCTGCAGGTCCAAGGGGGGGAAATCTGATTAATGTATTAATCGCTGATTTTTTGCCGCAATCCATGTTATTTCACTAACCGGGCAACTTGTCAGGTTTAGTGGGGGAGGGAATCCCCGATCCTCAGGGGAAAGGGCTGCATGGTTAATGCTTTACGCTACATTTCGGCTTATTCCACTTATACTGCAGTTTTGCAAGGATAAGTTGGGGGGGAAAACCGGGCTCATCGTCTGGAGGAAGCACCCAACCTTCAGTGAGAACCTGGTAACCCCTTTCCATACGGTGACTGAGTGACGAGTCCTCTCAGAAATGTATTTGTTCTGAGTAAGATTCGAACCCGCGCCGCATGATTTGCGTAAGTAGGCCCCGGGCTGACATTTAAAAAAAAAAATCAAAGGCAACCAGGCGGGGTCCAGGGCCTAGCTTATCGGATGGGGAGACCCCACGCTTGGGCGATTTCCCGCTGTCGACCTGTCACCCCAGTGGCCCGCTCTAAATTGAGCAGCAGCTGGTAGATATAGTCCAGGAGTTCAGAGAAAGTCAAATATTGATCGTCCGTCTCCTGTTGGTTTGACAGTTGGGATGATAACCGCCGGCGGTTCGACTCGCACCTGGGCGTACATCCATGGCCGAAACATGGTAGGTTTAGGCCTCTTGGAACACCTCTTGGCGTTTTGACAAACCCAGAACCTGGGTTAGGGCTGTTAGTTGTCAGGCCGATCGACTCATGAACCCGTGGGTAGTGTCGTAATCGAAGGCGCCGTAATTTGAGGCTCCCCTGTGGACTGACAAATCCAGAGCTTGGGATGACGCCAGTATTACAATCAGCCCACTTTAGTTGTCAGGTGGCCGACTCGTGTACCTGGACGTACAGTCAGGGTCGAGGCCGCCGTATGTTTAAGCCTCCTGGCGGTTCGACAGATCGAGAAGTTGGGATGACGCCGAAGGCTCAAACCACTTCAGATGTCCGGCAGCTCGACTCGTGTACCTGGGCGTACAGACGTGGTCGAACCGCCTTGTTCAGTAGTTGAAAAACCCTGATCATCCGTATCTTCCGCCGAATCCGTCGGAGACTCCTCTCCAGTGGGCTCCGGTTCGGGATACTGGACGTTCGGCTGGAGGTAGTTCCCTGACCAAGTTTTAGTCTGGTAGTCGCCCTCTAAGAACTGGTCCGCCCATCTCCTGGTCTCAGGGAGCGCCTCCTGGCGGTTCGACTGATCCAGGGACAAGGTTGCCGGTCGTTGCCTGATCAACCCGCCCTGGACGTCAGGCAACTCGACTCGTGTGCTTGGGTGCACAGTCGTGGTCGCAGAAGCCTGTTTAGATCGTGAAGATCTGGGCCCCTCGATTGCCGCGCCCGAGTTGTTTATTTACTCGAGCTTGGCAATTGAGAATTTAACGCCCTCTAACGTTTGTTCCATGGCACACAAACGTTCTGCGTCTGACCTCTGCGTGGGTTCCGGCTGACGGGTGTTCCGACACGCAGACTTCGTATGGGAAGGTGTAACTGACGTTCGGTCGCTGGCTTGAGACAAACTGTCGAAGATAAGCAAAATGAACAGAACATATGTTGAGAGCTAATCCCAACAAAGCATCAACGACAGCCAAATCAGAAGAGATAATCAACAAGAGAACACAGAAAAAATTTTTTTTTTTTTTTTTTACTAACTCGTTATTAATTACTCATTCCTGTTATATTATATATCGTTTTTTTCTTTTTATTACAATAAATAATAGTTATTGATTTAGGACTTGCCTGGACCGTTTAACCTCGTCCGCTGAGTCTGGGGAGATCGCGTGATCGCCCCCCCCCTCTTCGAGGACCTCCTCGGTTTCGAAGAATTGCCCTCCTTACTGGACCAGGAAGAACTTCGGGACCTGCTACTCTTCCTCTGAGGCTTCGCTGCTGATGATATTCTTGGCAGGTATTCGTGGGGTAAGTGCCTCCACAGGCACTAGACACCATTTTCCATCACAAATTTTTAATCTAAAAATAACAACGAAAAAGATTTAAAATTTAGTAATGGAACGTAATTTATTTAAACAGGGACGCACCCCGCTTTAAAAAATCGCCTATGAAAATATGTAATAGTGTTTGTACGGGAGGGTGGTGAGCCACAACAACCCGACCGCGTGGTGACGAATTTTGGACCCACGACAGCATATATGTGGGTTGAGATGGGTTGAGTCCGAAAACTCTCCAAAAACAAAAAAATACAGGACATTTTTTGGTCAGAAACCCTCTAGTAATCTAGGGGAGGGTATCTAACCGCTAGGGACAGTAAAATTTCCTACCAAAAACGATTCAGAGAGAAGGATTAGTAAGAAAAGTATACTTAGTATAATTTGCAGTGTTGATCTCTTCTCTGCAGAGTTGAAAGAGGTAGACCGGAAGGGAAGGTTCGCGCATGCGCGGTATGTACAAACGGATAGCCAGTACAGGGCATTAGCCTAGATTACTATACAGGATGTTAGGGCAAGATTTTTTGATTTTATTGTGTAAAATGCAGATTGTTCTTTCTCCTAGGGTCAAAAGGCAAGTGTTTGTACAGTTTGTAGGTACTATCTATGGGAATCAGGATATTTTCAAATAACTATGGGACTGCATAACGCTGAAACCTTCAGTCAATTGATGGAAGGTTTGTTTTATTGAGTTCACTGAGTTTAAGAAACATGGATTCCACCGGTTTGGTGTGGGGCAAAACAGAAATATCCTCAAATGGTTATTGATAAAGTATAGTCAATAAAAACTGAAATTTATGGAAAACAATTTCAAACGTGTTAATTTTCTTCCTGAAATGATCACCTTTACAGGAATGTGTATTCCCTACCTTTCCGTCTGTTCAAACAGCTGCCTATGAAGTTGATCTTTTCTCCAGCGAAGACGGCTGACTTCCAGAGGGGAAGGAGGGGTCTTATCACCTAGGTAACAGAATAATAAATATCGTAAAAATTCACATTTTCAAAGAAATGTTTTTACAGTGCACAGAAAAAATAATGAATTTATATGGCTTAGTTGGTTAGAAAATTCAGCTCTTTGTCTGGGTGAATCTTCCAACCGTTGATAGGTGCCTGGCAACCAATCTAGAAAGGGTGATCAATTAAAAAGCCACTCAAACGTTTATTCTCGCCAAATTGTCAATTTATGCTCTTCCATTGTTCATACATGGTTCTTTTGGTAAATAAATAAATAAATATTTTTTTTTTTAAATTCCTGATTTGGCCAAGACTGTACTGTATAAAAAAGCAGATCCTTGGTTAGGTTTGAAAACATGCCTTACCAGTTATTAAGAAACCTGATTGCTTTCTTCGCATCATTTCTGAACGGGCATTCCCGGTACCCAAGATGGCGTCTTCTAGCTTGGATTTCATATCTACACTTTTCTTCAGAGTCTGCTGTGAGCACTGAGTTAAAATCTTTTTACCCTGGATAAAATATACACGGATGGGATAAATAAAGACAAGTTTATAAAGGTGTTGATTTGTATTGATTTCTTGATTGATTGGGGCTAAATAGACAACATGCTCTACAACTCTACATGTTGTTTTTACACGGATAAAAATGAAATACGCATTGATGAATAACTCATAGCCCAAGAGCAGGAACTGGCCGTATTACCAAAAACTGCATGTTTATTTCTTTTACATATATCCAAGAAACCATGCAAAAAAGTTGGATTCTACCTTCTGTTTTAAACTTGATCCAGGTCACAGTAAATAAAACATGCTGAATGGATATTTTTATTTGGGACGTTGGATTATGTATTTTGCTGGCACAAATAATTTTTATTTTCTTTTTTTTTTAAATCTCACTAAAAATTATTCAGGTTTTAGAGATGGTATTTGGGGACTAAACCGTGAGACAAAACAAAGTAGAAATTTCAAAGTTGAATGAAACGGATGGTTGGAAAGTCATTCCTCGAAAACAAACAAAAAATTTAAAATCTAAAATGGAGAACCAAGGGAGACAGCTAGAACAAAGACAAAGTCTTTCACACCTGACAATTACAGACATGTACAACAATGCAGGATAAAACCATGTTGTGTAACTTGGGTTACAGGTTGTAGTCTCTTTTTTCGGGAATGGCAGTTGAAAAGGGAAGAGTACAATTCAAAACAACAAAGACAATCTTAGATTCTAAAGGCTTGAAAAAAGCTACATGTAGTTACAACAGTTTCTGGAACTTAACTGATATACAACAGTGAACTTTTTTAATAATAAAACTTTCAATCTCCAATAACAATTTGATGGATATTTTACGCTGCACATTTGCCTTTAGTCTTGCTGTCCCAGTGATGAAAAGCCTGTGGTAGACTGAGAGAAACCATAATCTATTTAGTTAGGAAAACTTTGATTGAAGGAGGAAACCAAGCTCTATGTCTGAAGAAAACTTTGACTGATGGAGGAAATCGGACTCTATGTCTGAGGAAACCTTTGACTCAGGAATAAAACCAAGCTCTATGTCTGTGTCTCCATGCCTCCAAAGAAACACTCCAAATTAAATTGACTTTCTAAAAAAAACTTGTCTCATCATAAAAAACAGCTTCAGGGGATCCCTCAATTATCAGGATGGGCCAAAAAGGATAAATAAATTAAAGACAACTTAAGAAGCCCATATTTTGTCATGATTAAACGATATAAACCTTCGTTGATGTGTGAAATGGTGGATGTGGATGAAGCAGTGCTTTAATAGATGGTGATACATTCCACTTTAGTTACAGTTAGTATGATGAAGAGCAGGGTATGATCAAATCACATGGGTATACCTGCCCAAACTGGGAGAGGGTCGACTCGTCTTTGGATCCACGGTTTCCCGTGCCACGGAAAAAGTCGTGAGATTTCCGCTGTATTCCTTCCCAAATCTGTTCATGAATTGAAGGCGATTTATTCAAACCTCCTTTCAAGCGGACAGCATATGCTGCTGACGCATCGCTAGACTCCTGCCAATCCTCCAAAGTCTCGTCTGACGGAAAGCGAGAGAGAAGCTCCAGAGGTAAAGGTGCCCATTTCGCCTAGAACACAGAAGAAGAGCTCACAGCCACGCTCATCCATCGTCACGGCAACAAGCATTCCGTTGATGAGGAGTTAAAAAGGTTTCAGCCACAGCAAACTATTACGGGTTAGTTATCAAGAATCTTGTTAGTAGGCAAATCTCAGGGAGCATTCAGAAAGCTGTCTATGGCAGAAGATGGGGTTCAGAACCAGCAAGCAATGTGGTCAATATAATTATATTTAATTTCTAAAAATACAATGTGTCCATGAAAACATTCATTTAACGTGCAGTGTGAGAAAAGGTTAGACTATAAAGTGAGTAAATAATGGTCTCTATGCAGCCAATGATATAAACATATTAACTTAGAGAACCTATAATATTAGTTACAGGGTTTGTTCGAGGGGGGATACGGAAATATATGGGGTCAGTAAACCAATATTGGGCGAGGCGTTAGCCGAGCTCAATATACTGTTTACTGACCCCATATATTTCCGTATCCCCCCTCGAACAAACCCTGTAACGAATTTATTCCACCGAAGACCTAACTTGTACGATATTCAAGCCTTCTTTCTGAAAATTGGCTTTCATAAAAAGCAGAAAGTGAACTCCGAAAGGTATTTTCTAATGTGTATGGCACGAACAGACACGACTGGCAAGCGTCTAGACATGACGTCACAAGCCATACATGGTAGTCGCCCTGTATGAATCAGCACGGCGACGTAATATGGAAATATACAGGGTCTCCACGTGACTGGTTTGAACCAATCAACAGAAAGTTTTCAGTGTGAGGTGGGATAGCTAGATTTACATCTTCAGTTATATATAACATGTTTCCATGTCCAATTTTTCATTTAAATAACATCTTATTCCTTATAAAATACTGGAACACAAGCGATGTTGAGACAATAGATATGAAAATAAAGACAGCTCATCCTCGAATATAACAGAATTTGACAATTCTGAAACAGTTTGTCCAATATTATTTCTTCAACTGTAGGATCCAAGACTCGTAGGATACCTCTATTATGAGCGGAAGGCAGGCTTCACACAATTTTCAGACACCCTTTTTAAGGTTATTTTAGTATAATTTGGCTTTGCTCAAGAGACACACTGAAGAGGATTTGACTGATATTGCAACTTTGTTGCATCCATTTGGGGCAGGGGGAGAAATCATAAATTGAAGAATTTTTACTATTAGACGGAAAGTCTAAATTTGCTATCCATTGATGAAATCCTTTCTTGGAAATGAGGAACAATACCTAATACGCCGGGTGATAAAAGTTCTGTCCGTAAATTGTGTTAAAATTTTAGTAACTTGCACCTTGGTCTCAACTAGTCTATATGGTAGACTTATGCGTGGCTTTACTTAGTCAGATAGGGCCGAGACGACTAATTCATGGGCATGGATTTTTGTAAATAGAAACTTAAAAATATCCACAAGAGGAACAATGGTTAATTGTTGCGTCTTTAAGGTTGCACACACCACGTAAGATTATTGCACTTTATCAAGAAAGTATTGTGAGATAAATTGCTGGACGTCCTTATTCATATTAATCACTAGTATTAAAACTAAGTTAAGTGAGATACTCTCACAAAAAAACATAAATCATTCCTTTTCCAAACAACCTTTTCAGTTAAATGAAGCGATGAGTAAAATATTATAAAGACAAAAAAAACTATCTGCTAATCTCAGTAAGATTGTTTAAATTGAACAAATATGAATGTTGAGACAAAGATATGTAAATGATCAAATGAAGGTATATGAACGATCAAATGAAGGTATATGAACAATCAAATGAAGATATATGAACGATCAAATGAAGGTATATGAACGATCAAATGAAGGTATATGAACGATCAAATGAAGGTATATGAATAATCAAATGAAGGTATATGAATAATCAAATGAAGGTATATGAATAATCAAATGAAGGTACATGAACGATCAAATGAAGGTATATGAATGATCAAATGAAGGTATATACATGATCAAATGAAGGTATATGAATAATCAAATTAAGATATGTGAACGATCAAATTAAGATATGTGAATGATCAAATTAAGATATGTAAATGATCAAATTAAGATATGTAAATGATCAAATTAAGATATGTGAACGATCAAATTAAGATATGTAAATGATCAAATATAGATATGTGAATGATAAAATAAGAATGATCACAAGAACATATGTAAATAATAAAATTAAGATATGTGAACGATCAAATGAAGGTATGTGAACGATCACATTAAGATGTGAATGATAAAATTAAGATATGTGAATGATCAAATGAAGGTACATGAACGATCAAATAAAGATATGTGAATGATCAAATGAAGGTACATGAACGATCAAATAAAGATATGTGAATGATCAAATAAAGATATGTAAATGATCAAATTAGGATATGTGAACGATCAAATGATAAAATGTGAATGATCACTGATTCACAAGAACATCTGTAAATAATGAAATGATATGATTGAATGAACAGATCAGAATAAGAAGAACTTGAAACAAAAATGAACAGAATAATCATTAAAATCAAACTGTCTCGGGGGGGGGGGGGGGGGGGGGACTTAAACACTATAAATTGGAGCTGCAAAACTAACTATCTGAACTTAGAGGATGATTAAAATAAATTACATGTTTCAATTCCAGCTTGATTTTACTCTATTGGTGATATTTTAATGTTTTTTTCGTTTAATAATCCTTTACCTAGCTCAGTTATTTTTTTAGAAATTGCTAAACAGACCTTACATATGATTCGATTTAAACTTATCATTGCCAATTGTAACTAACGTTTCTTGAAGATATGACATTTATTCTGGGACAGAGAAAATTGGATATGAAATAACAAGGGGAGACAATGGTTGAAGAAAGAATAATTAAAACAGGATGATGACAATATGAAAAAAGAAACATTGTCTGTTTCTGAAGTCTAATAAAACTAATTCTTTCCAATATGTTATGACCCTTGACAATGTGAGTAATACATGTATGTCCTTTTGACAATAAATAGTTAACCTGTGCCGTGTCAGTATGCTACTTTCTACAGTTATCAGTTTTCCAGTAAAAATGTCACAATGGGAACCTGTATCACCATGTGACCTGAAATAAAGCATTAATGATACCCAAGCACACCACAGAGAGGAGTACTGGGCTAAGCTGGATTTCAAAGTAATCAAATAATCAAGTGTTCATATATCTGATTTTAATGGTACTCAGCCTTTCAATGATTGATTGATTGATGTTTAACGCCACACCCAAACTTTATTTCGTTTATAATGTCAACATTTCCAGGCATAGTGGAAGAGCAAACTAGGAAACCCTAGAAATTCTGTTGGTACTAGCAACCATTCCGTACTAGAACCTTTCAAGCAAAATTAGCAAAGGGGTGTGCCCACTGCACTGCATGAGAAATTTCTAATTACGTCTGCAGCAATAGGGAGCGCAAATCTCATAAGAATTATTACGAGATTTTGTGATATCCAGTGGCAGATGACACCGTTAAGAACGTTTTTGATGAAGTTGCAATTCCATTTGTATTATTTTGCTCCATAACGACAAATTTAAAGCGAAGGTCATGTTGGAACGAAAAACGCTCAGGTTGCATGCGCAATGCAGTGCCAGGAAATATGTGGAATTCACACGTGACTTGCGCTCCCTATTGAGTATTTTGCGACACTACAATACACTGTATATGTAAGAGTTATTCTTCTTGACCTTCCCAATTTGATTATGGTCAAAATAGATTCGCCTGGAGATTGCCTAGCCATATCATTACACGTGAAGGCCCGTTCTCATGGAGCGAATTGTCGAAGAATGAAAATGCATTTGATTAGTTGATAAATTGTATTGACTAATTAAAAGCATGTATTTTAATCACATGTATGACAAATTGCACCATAAGATCAACCCCCAGTTTCACCTCGGCAAGAACAGCGTCCATCCCTAAGACTTTCTTACAAAATCCATTATTTTAAAGTTAAAGGAAACTAAGAGTTAGATTTAGAAAATATAGATTTACAATTCAAGTGCCATGAGCTGAGAAATAGTCCATAATTTTTCCAACTCATGTCACTTTAACTGTCCTGTTAAAGTAAATATTTGTGAACTATTGCCGTGGGAAGAAAAATTGAACAACCTATTGTTATGCCACCCTGCAGAGTATAGGGGTATAAAAAAAGACTATAACTACTGCACCAGCATAATTCTAATTTCTAAATAGGATACATGAAATTAAGTCAGTAAATTAATTACATAAAAATTTGAAGGGAAAAATATTTTTCCACAAGAATACTTATAAATGAATAACAGGAAATTCATTACAAACAAAACATTAAAAGAGAATAAAAACCCATGAAAACTTTCAAAAGCGGTGATAGCTAAGAAGAATATTTTGTTGTCATGGCAACATGTCTTTGTTGTAGGTGGTTGTTGTAACAATATGAACATAAATAAATCCATTGTTTTCTCAATTGAAACTGGAGACCAGGTTTTCCGTTGATAAAAAAACCCAGTATAATACATAATGAAGGCATTATCATGCTAAATGTATAGTTTAAAAAGGAACTACCTTTGTGAAAGGTCCAACATAAGGTTATAAAATAGGTTTTCTAAATTTCTAGTTCAGAGCGAGAATGAGCTGCCAAGTAATAGAATACCTTTTGCTTTTGCGGCAGTAATGTAAAAGTGGCATTAGCTGCCAAAATTAGAATATTTTTATGATTTCAGATCATCAAGAAAAAGTAGGAATTTGCACTTGATTGAAAAACTTAGCAAATCACACAGAATCGAAAATTATTCAATGGGTCTATACTTTGTATTATTTCAAAGAACTTTTTCGCTGTTTGCTACAAATCTGAAAGGAGGTGTTTTGCTTCGTAAGAACCAGACGATGTGTCTGATCTTTCCATGCATTTTCGCTAGCTAGTCGTTTTCTTACCCCCCCAAAAGCCCACCGAGAATACTTTCTATTGCCTTATACCTTTACCTCTGTACTTCTTACTGACCATAAAGCCTTGTTTTTGTTGATTAACTGAACTTGTATTGACTTGCTAAAAGCGATGTTGTTGTTGTGTTTCCAAAACCTTACAATGTAACTGTTATCTATATATGGGCATGGGTATAGATAGTGCAAAGTGCAATTCAAAGATACTATCAACTAATAGATCTTTATTTGTGCCCTATGTTAAACACGCAAAATTCATTGCTTTATTTGTAGTATTACAACAGTTATGGAAATTTATAAGCTCTGTGCAGTGACATCATACACGGCCTCTGTTGTGTATCCAATCAACACTAAGTAGGTCAGTGAATCTCCTCGGTAACTCTCCTTCCTCTTTTTGACCGCCCGTGGTAGAACACAAAGGTTAAGCGGTTTTCAAATTTACATTTGAATATACATTAAACACCAACCAACTTAATACCTGTTCAAAAATCATGCAAGCTTTTTTTAATGAACTTCCAACACTAGCTTTGTGTAGTATATTGAAATGTTTGAACAGAAATTCTAAACACTTTGGCAGCTCATCTTCTTGAGGTCATGCTGTCCTACTATCATATTACTTTAGGTTTGAAATTTTAACAGAAAAATGTGTCTGTGTCTCCACCCAAAACTGAACAACAACAACACAGGGTGCATTTCAAACATCCATCCATGTAGCATACACACAACACACAAACAACAAAGACTGTTAATTTCATAAATCTCTACAATTTGTTTTCCTCATTTAAGAAAAAAAGTGGTAAATTAAAATTTAATTCAATTAGGAGTAAATATTGCTAAATGCAATAGGTGTTTCATAAATATTAAAAATCTTGATTTAATGTTACTATTTTCAGTTTAAATTTTGATGGTGTTGTGTATCATCAGGGGGCTGTTTCTCATAACATGTACGCCCGACATACCTTTGCGCCTGGTCGTAGAGTAATGTCCTAGTGTATATGTTGCCTTAGTAGAAAAGCCTTGCAATGGACATACATTGGGCGTAAGTGTGTTGAGAAACAGCCTACTGAATTATTGCATTATTTCATAATCATATAAATATGCAAAGTACAGCAGAGAAAAAAACTAAAGCTCAAAGCCAATCTGAATATTTTAATCTCTTCTTCAGACTTTATATATATATAAGTATTCATTTTCTAATTTAACAATGAATATTATATTTCAAAGCGGAAATGACGCTAAGATAAACAATTCTAATTAAGCCTGACAGAAAAATTTCAACTCTCTTTGGGTAATTCCATTTCATTTTTAAAATAGTTTTTGATATTTAAGTTATTTTTTTCTCATTTTTTAAATCACATTTGAGCCATTACCTACAAGTACTTGTAATATTACACACATTTAAATTTATCATAAATAATCAAAATTGCCAGTGAGTCACTTTACATTGATTGATTGGGGTTTTAAGCCAACTAAGTCAATATGGCAAGATTGGTATGTTTAGAATTATGATTGGAGGAAACTGCTGACTTGAAGTGGGTACCTGGCAATATTTCCCACTTATAGTCACTTTGAAAAAAATCATAAAGAACTCCTTTGTACAAGTTAGATATCATTTAATAACGGGGAGAAAAAATCCAACATACCTTATACTCAAAGTTAGAGATAGCCAAAAAGATGACTTGAAGGAGGGCGTTTAAACGGGGCATGGACAATTGTCCCCACCATTTCTTTAATAATTCCTGATCAGCATTTTTGACCACCCATAGAAAACAACACAGCAGGTTACGGCTTGACTCCATGTTCAACTGTGACCTTCGACTTTGATTCTGTTAAAAGGGAATACAAATTATTGTATTTATGGACACTAAAACACACGGGCACAGGGAAAATCTTCTTGTCTAAAATAACCATGGAGACAAGTTTCTAATTGTGTTAAAAAGAGGTATATCATTTAGACCTTTATACCCCATAAATTGTTGTAACAAACCAAACCTATGATATTTCATTAGGTTGACGACTGACAGGAGCTTAACCTTGGTCAGTAGAATTTTCTGGAATCCTTTTGTAACACATTGACAATGGTTACATTGAATTTGCTTGATTTATTTATGGACACTAAAACACCCGGGCACGGGAAAATCTTCTTGTTTAAAGTAACCATGTAGACAAGTTTCTACTTGTGTTATAAGAGGTATATCATTTAGACCTATATACCCCATCATATTTGTTGTAATAAAATAAAACCCATGATTTATCAGGTTGATGGCAGACAGGTGATTGGTCTTAGGTTTGATTTATTGATTGATGTTTCATGCATAAGATTCTTTCGCTTAAAAAGTGGAGTTGCCAGATTTAATGGTAGAATAAAATTAAATCTTTGCCCCGAAGGGACCCAAACCTACATGTATGGCTGGTTCATGAAATGGGCATTTAAGAGGCATAGAAAAGTTCAGAAATAGATACAATCTTACTTAAACAATACCCACAAGGGCCTTAAAACAAAGAAAGACTCATATTGACGATGACATTAACGTTAGTAAAATGACGACTTTTGCTCCTACAGGAACAGCCATTTTTGGGATTGCCGATTGCATTTATGAGAGCCGCTAGTTTTAGATGGTTTAACTTAACACTCTTCTTAAGTGGGAGCATATTTTTAGCGCAATGATGAGGTCTACAAACATTTTCCAGCAAAATCATTGGTTCGCTAGATTAGGAACTCAAGCGATTCATTGCAATTCATTTAACACTGATGATAATCAAAGGACTCATTTACTCACTTTGTTGTTGTTGTCCATTTGACTGAAGGGAGACAAATCTGAAGAGCGTCCAAACAAGGACCCTGCAATCTCCATGGCAACTCGTTGATTGATTCTATCACTTTCATCATCTGTGACAGAGTTGCGATTGCGTGTTTCAATATTTGGGTCGTATATTTGCGGCAGGGCTTCGATGACGATTCCAATAAGAGGCAGATAGAGAGCTGCAAGGCGGGCTTTTATATCTGGGTCAGTGTACCTCGCATCTAGGTCATGGTTGTACAGCAGGTTACGCACCACATTTATCGCTTTGTAATGGATAAAGCCATTTCTGAGGACAAAAAGCGTGATTGCATTCAAACAAATATAACCTATTTGACAACTTACAGTTGGTTTAATCAGTTAGAAAGTGAGTACAACAGTATTCTTGTTATTCTTTGGGATTACACTTTCCTGGGCCTCCCGGCCAGTTGGCTGAATGGATAAGGCAGCCGGCATTTAATGCTGGCGATAGGTGCCTCACTCTGGGACCCAGGTTTGATTCCCGTTTCGGGTCTCATCCAAAATCGGTAGAGGAATTTCTGCGATTTTTCAAGAAAGTGTAATCCCAAAAAATGACAAGAATACAAAATTACAGTTGGTAAAGCCATTATGATCAACATGAAGAAAAAACAAGAATGCCAGGAAATGCTCAGGTAAATAAAGATGAAGACCTTAATTCAACCCCTCCTGCATGTGCGTGCCTTAGCAAATATATATGTTAAGTAGAGATGACTTTTCAAACAACATCGAGTCTGTAGTGCAACATACCAGCCGGTAGGTTTACCTCCCCCGGAAGAAGTGATATTTTGCTTGTCATACAAAATAAAAGATTTAACCTGATAATGTTGTGAGTGTGGTTATATTCTGTCCTTTTGTATTGAAAACTGGGCTGTCATGAACGTATACAGTCATCAAAGGGTTGATTTCACAACATTTCCCACAATAGCGTCACCAGCAACCCAGCCTGTCAAGGCCGTACCCATAGTGACATTATGTCATTCTGCTTCAAAATATCTGGGTCAACCGTCGCACGTGACCAAAGCTTATCGTTGATTGGTTAAAAGTTCCCACTCTGTCCCGGGGGAGGGAAAAGGAACGGCAATCCTCAACAGGTTACTTTTTCCTCATTTTTCTCAATTATCGGGGTAGAATCGACTTTAATACCTTCGTCTTGGTGTTTATTGCGTAACCCGATACCGCTGAACGTTGGTTCGCACCTCGTCATACGCTGCGCATTCTCGTGGTTTGACTCGGTACGAACCAACGTTCAGCGGTATCGGGTTACGCAACAAACACCGCTACGCAGTATTAAACTCTTTATTATAACAGCTGGACAATGATTCCAAAAGAACACAAAAAGAAACATTTGTAATTCATTTACTTTCATGTGGTACAAATTGTTTTACTTTCATACGTATTAGTGGGAAAAGAGAGCTTTCTAGAAAGTATCTTCACAGAAATATTTCCTGACAGAAATGGTTATCACTGATCGTGGGAGCTTTCTAGAAAGTATCTTCACAGAGAATGATATGGACTTACGGTAATTCAAGTGCCTGGGAGAGATCCGTCAAAACGAGGCCTAATAAATAATGTTGGTGACAGTACTCCACTGAGAGTTCCCCAAAACCACCCCTAGCTGTTACAGTGGATGTCGACACTATGGACGACTGTGAAGATTGGCTGGTCACACTGGGGCTTGGACTGCAAGGCGCTGAAGGGGTTAACGTTGAACCAAACGGCAGATTTAGGGGAAAGAAATGTTCATGACTGCAAATTATCCTCAAGAAGTCTAAACGGAGCAAAGTGGGCGTTGTGGGGTCAGCAACGTTTTCAATCTTGTCACCCATCTTAAATATAACAGGAAAATAAGCCAATAAGATAGAAGCATGATATTTTGTAGCAGACATTCTATAGGATTGATTGATTGATTGTTTGGTGTTTTACGCCGCGCTCAAGATTATTTCACTTATATGGCGGCGTTGCCAGTTTTATTGTGGGAGGAAACCGGGCTCTATGCCCGGAGGAAACCCACGACCTTCCGTTGGTAACTGGCAAACATCCCACATAGGTCGTTCGAGTGAAAACCCAGTCAGAAAATGACATTCTATAGGACAATGTGCTACTCACAACAGGGTCAAAGGCAGTTTTACTTTTAGGAATGATTTTCTAACAGTTAACGTTTTTTTTAATACTTAAACTAGTGGTAATCCTATAATAATGGGCTGGCCTCGGAGGTCCAGTGGGTTAGAGTCCCACAAAGACATTCCATCTATGCGGCACGGGTTCAAATCACACTCAGATCAAATAAAAATTGAAAAATTTTGGAGTGGACTTTTCATTCGGTCGCCTTGTCGCCTTATGTGGAAGAGTTGCCAGGTACTCACCGAAGGTCAGAGGGTTTCCTCCGGGCAATGAGCCTGGTTTCATCCCTCTCTAAACCTGGCAATGCCGCCATGTAAGTGAAATAATCTTGAGTGCGGCGTAAAACATTAATCAATCAATCAATTATAGTAAAAGGGCTCTTAATAAAAAAGTCCTTAAATAAAAGATTGCATCTCACCTTCCTGAAGTAATAGCTGATTAAATCGTAGACAAATCCTCTGTCCATTAACGAGAGAGCATCGTGTAAAAAGAATGCCAGACTGTTGTTCACTGATTTTGCCACCATTGTGTCCTGTCATGATATAAACATTTTGATGACAAATTTTGTTATACATGAACTGAACGACACCTTTGAGCAAAGAGCCCAAGCCCACAACATTAACAACTTGACACACTTGATAAATTTTTAGTTCTTTTTAAATTTAAAAACATTCTTTAAGGCATGTTCTTAGGCTGATATTTTGAAAAAAACTTTGAGGTAACAACTTTATAATTCCATTTCAATAAGTAAAACCCTCATTTTTGCAGCTTATGAAACATTTTTAAAAAATGTAAAAGACCATGCACATGTATTTGTATACAAGAGGTCTCCCTGGGTTAATGACACTGCTGTTAATTTGTTTTTCTCACCTTGTAGCACCTATCCACAATGTCTTTGTTAATGACGTCTTTAACCAGATCTTTGATGTCTTCTATAAAGTGATCAGAAAATCTCATACCACGAGGGCTTGTCAGTTTGTCCGTCTTCGCCAAATGTTCAGCCATGCTCTTCACCTAAAACAAGCACGCGTTAGTATATAATGGAAATGAGTACAGTGTATTACTCCAAAAATGTTGAATAGGGACAAGCGATATAATAACGTTCAGGACAATACAGACCACTGAATTCACTTATATGGTTGTCTAGCCAGTTTTATTATTGAAGGGGGGTAGAGGTGGGTGAGTGAGAACCCAGTCTATGGTTGGCAGCTAGCAGCCATCATAAGACAGTCGATAAAATACAAACTTAAAAGAAATATTTAAAACATTTATAGCACTGAGCATAGCAGACAAATTTAACATCATATGCTGCAGATTTGAAGATCCAATAAATTCCCCATTTTGGGATTGAATGGGATTAGATCCTGTAGGCTCTTTCTTGTGGGATGGTTGCCAGTTACCCCCGAAAGGTCGTGGGTTTCCTCCTGGCATAGAGCCCAGTTTCCTCTCACAATAAAACTAGCAACGCAAACCATATAAGTGAAATAATCTTGAGCTCGGCGTAAAACTTGTACTGTACAGATAACGTCAATTATCAATGAAGAGAATTTCGTCATAAAACTTACGATTAGTTCAAAGAGAAACCAGGCATTGTTAACAGCTGTCTCTCGTGTGGACCCACTTGAGAGCATCCATTGTAGGGCAATCTCCTCATGGACAAGCTACAACATAGGGAAATGGGATCCTTATATCATATTATCCTATTCAGCATTACAAATAAAATAAGGTACAGTCTCAATCATTTAAGGCGGCAAATTTATTGCGCCAACTTGCGCGTTAGGTAGCCTAAAATCACGCAAATTCTCACAGCGGGGTGAGATTTAGCTCACGTATGTGATTAAAAGTAGTCCTGCACAGTTGTTATTTCTGCGAATCCACACTGCGCGACGCCTGCGGCGATGGCTGATTGTTCGCTTAGGCCTACTGTTCAGACTAACCCGTTAAATGAATTGCCGTTCTTATCTTATCGCTGTAAATTATACATACAATTATTTTATATGACAAGAAAAATTTTTCTTTTGAGTAAAATTACAGACCTGTGATGTATGGAAATATTCCTTCGTAAGCCAACAATTTACTGCACGACTACTGAATACAGAATAGTACCATATGTAAGCACGTGTGTTTTCTCATTCCGAAATGAATATGACGGATTGGGTTTTTGGGGTATATTTTATTCCTCCAATTTAAAAAATGATACTTATAATATTAAATGTATTTCAATATCCGTTCGACGGTATGTTACTTTCCGTGAGATTCCTTAGATTTATTCAGGCCGGACTTCACTTCCGCCCGAGTTGCGGCCCGCAACATTTTCTGGTTATCAGTTGTGAACAACTATGCAGGGCGTTTCGTGTGATCAAACCACACAAGATTTGAAACAAATGTATATCATATAATTTTATGATTAATTAAGGGTTTAATACCGCCGTAGCCGTGTTTGTTGCGTAACCAGATACCGCTGAACGTTGGTTCGTACCGAGTCAAACCACGAGAATGCGCAGCATTCGAGGGGTTTGACGAGGTGCGAACCAACGTCCAGCGGTATCGGGTTACGCAATAAACACCAAGACGAAGGTATTAAAGTCGATTCTACCCCGATAATTGAGAAAAATGAGGAAAAAGTGACGGACAGATTGGGAACTTTTAACCAATCAACGATAAGCTTTGGTCACGTGCAACGGTGATGCACTACAGACTCGATGTCGTTTGAAAAGTCATCTCTACTTAACATGTATATTTGCACACGGCACGCACATGCAGGAGGGGTAGAATCTATATTTAATAGTTTGCTTTTTTCGTTAAAATCGGCTTTCTCATTTCGTGCTTGTGGATTCAGAGAATTCACGTCAGATATTGTGAAGCCTTAGTTTACATTTGGTCAATTAATATTCATCATTTTGAAATAAATAAGAAGTCTATAGTATGGACTTTCATAAAAAAATTTAACGTCTTAAGTCTAAAATACGGCAGGTCTGGGCCTGTAGACGTATTCAAGGGACTAATCTGGACGCTAACTTTGGGTATGGTTTCCTATTTTCGGCATTCACTGAGTAATGCTCTAAAAAGTCAACTAGCAAGAAGGTTTAGTTATTTGTGACATTGTATAATTTTTTTTTTTGCTTTGTTTTTCTTAGGTCAATGTCTGAGGTGGCATATCCTGCACCTCAGAATGATGGACACGGAAGTGTACCAAAATATCCTGGGCAGACAACTACTGCAGGAGTGCTGACATTGTTTGTTCAATATTTGCCATTTAATCTTCTGCTATTT
Organism: Lepidochitona cinerea; assembly: GCA_963971465.1. Taxonomy (NCBI): domain Eukaryota; kingdom Metazoa; phylum Mollusca; class Polyplacophora; order Chitonida; family Tonicellidae; genus Lepidochitona; species Lepidochitona cinerea. Next base: position 2,169,905 of record OZ020556.1, on the reverse strand, counting down.
AACAATATTTGGTTGTATTTCCAGTCCTTGTCCTCATGGAAGACAAACAGGAGCAACTAATTCTTGAAATACGTACCTCTGGGGGAGTCTAAACCTGCAGATTGTAGAAGCTGTAACGATGGCTGTAGCCAGCTATGGAAAAGAGTCTGCATTTAAACAAAATATAACACCATGATTTTTGTATCTGTTGTTTATTGATATAAACTTAAATCAAATAACCATTTGAAGACTGTACATACTAGTGTTTTATCAAATAAAGGCGTGGCGTATATTAAATGCCGGCCTTGTAATAATGAAGAAACCAGGAACAGTAAGTATTTTGATTTGATGTGAAAAGCATAGAAGAAAATCAACAACTTCAGTGAAAAGAATGCTAATATATGAAGAGGAATGAATTATGGTAGGTATAAGCTGTTGAGACTCCAGGATTAACACGAGGTATAAGCCCATAAATACCCCCGCCCCCTCCCCTCCAACATCAGCTGGCACACCAAATTAATATGAATGGCAAACACTTCATATTTACTCCCAAGAGGTCACTTATAAAGAGTATCTGTATGGCATTCATAAACTTAATATTCAGATTACGCTGCTGTCCGGTAAGAACAACTCTGGATTAAATAATAGAGCGGCTTCTTGATAAACACAACCTGTTGAGAAAAACACAAAAGATTATCATCTGATTTTCTGACGTTTAACTTCACATGGGTTATTTGAAAGATTCAGAACTGTTACATCAACTTTCTCCCGGATTCCTTCCACTTTAGTTTATCGTAATTTACTTTTTAAATAAATGCTGTGTTATAAACTTGCTCAATCGGCAAAACAAGAATGTAAGGCCTAGGATGAAAAGATGTATACGCTAAAACAGTTGTTATAGAAACACCAGCAGAGATCTTTCCTTTACGTCTGTAAGTCGCAACAGCAAGATGGCGAACGCCTACCTTTTTAGCGAGTTTCGTCCTCTTATTAGGCTGATAAAGTCTGAGTTCCCATTCTTGTTCAAAACAGATAAATGATAATGATCATTCAAAGACTAAACGGAAAGAAAAAAAATATTTAATTTTCATATTGTCCTATACACATTGCTAAAATTCATTGATTGACTTGTTGAGTTGTCTAAACCCTATGCATTTATTTTATATTCACGCATTTAAAAAACAAACCAAAAGAAAAACAAGTCTTTGAGTGTCAATATAACAAATGTTCACAGTCGGAGTTCAAACTACAGGAGGTTAATTGGGGAACAGTAAAGCAAAATCTAAAGATCGTCACCACTCTGCTGATATTGGTTATGGTAATTATACATAACCAGCAGCCTTTCTATAACCACCGCTGCTTGATTGACGTCTTCATTTGTGGAAGAAGCAGGGTCTGTTTAGTGCTGAACAATAATCAACCGGTACCAAACAAACAGGTGGAATTAACAGTCGCTGTCATACTCCACAAACCCACTCTGAAAAGTCCGTCTATTACGTAAACCCTACGTGTTTCCGACGGATTCCAAATAAACAAACACATACATAAATCATCCGATTCTGAAATTATAAACGGAAAACATAAAACGGAAAACATAAAAAGAAGTTTTCAGCAGAAAGGAATTCAAATCATGTCCGTAAAATGAATAATTGTGAGGAACTATATTCTGCAGCGTACTCCACCATGCTAATCATATGTCCCCCCAACCACTGACCTATTTATAGATCAGTACTCCCAACTCACCCAGCTCTCGCGCCAAGTGGCGCTTACTAGTTTGCGCATTGGCCAGCTGAAAATTTGCCGGCTTAAATGATTGGGACTGTATTTTTCATTTAAGTGTTAAAAATTTACACTCCACGTGTTAGTGACTTAGAAACAGCATTTATAGACATTTTGAACATCTAGCTAGAAATATATAACATAATACTTTTATTAAGGTCTGGTAAATTTGCTTTCTTCATAACAGGTATAAAGGGTACGGTGGCTCGTATACCTTAAAACATATGATAGAAATGACTCGTATACCTTATAACATATGATAGAAATATTTTAACAAAGCTGGGGGTCGTTTCACGAAGCCTTCGCAAAATGCGATCAATCGCAGTTACATGACGTCGCATGCCTTCACTATGGTATCCACTGGCAATCAGACTTCTTTAGCGATGCAACTGCTTTGTGAATCGAGCCCCTGAGCTTACCTTTTTGCCTCCTTGTTTTGCGTAGTTGGACGCTATAATCCCTTCTCTGTTGATGCTGCTAGCTCGGTCAAGGGTACGGGAACCTGGAACCCGAACAGGGATTATTGTAGGTTTTATTTTCCTCATCAAGTTAATCTTCTTGCAAATACTTTATAAATACATGTAAAAATGTGTTCCATTTCTATATGGCTAAATTGATATTTTTTGAGTGGCATTTAGAAGTTGGTTAGATAATAACACAAGGTTGATTTTCTATGGAATACATAGATTTTATCTAAAGAAAGCCAGTGAGTAACTGTGAATATCAATCAAATCTATTATTTTTCAAAGTCACGAGCCTCTGCCGAGTAGCTTTGGAATATAACAAACAAGAGTGATATCCATTGTAAGACACCGGCTAGAATTAGATAATCCTTTTCTCACACTATACAAAAAATATGTTTCAATAAAAAATGAAGCTCTGCATAAAAAAAATTTGTGATGTCACTCTATTTTCATGAATGGCTCTCTGAAGAAAGACTTGATAGGGCATTGTAACATCAGAAAATGAAATAATGTCACAAATGACAGCATCTCAGGTCCTTCTATATGGGGTGGTTGCCAGTAACCAACGGAAGGTCGTGGGTTTCCTCCAGGCATAGAGCCCGGTTTCCTCCCATAATAAAACTGGCAACGCCGCCATATAAGTGAAATAATCTTGAGCGCAGCATCAAACACCAAACAATCAATCTATATGGGGTTACTGGTGGACGCTTTATCTTAACGTCATAACGACTGATGACGAAATCATTTTGTGACGTCAGTTTTGACAGTTCTTTCATGAGGTAATAGCGATAATTAAACCATAATTTCGCACGCTATGAAAAAAATAATACACTGCCTGGGAGAGAAAACACCAAGGGTGTTGTGGGAGAAGATAACAATAACACACGGTTTTGGAGTGGAAATATCGATGGTGTTGTGTGAGGAAACTAGATTGCACAGGGCAAATCTCCAGTACCATACCAAATACAAGAACCAAATAAAAGCTCAGTTGGAAAAGTCCTTGGCCTGGGTGGGGGTTAGAGCTCAAAGCCACGTTCCATGGACATTAAGCTCGGCAGTATGGTTGATTGATTCCTGTTTTATTATGCATTAAATATTATTTCCAAAGCACCCAGTTTCTGTTTTTCGGCCAATGAAAATTGATCTAGGTTATGCTAGAGCTAGGAAGTGGCTTACGATAGTTTTATATCTGGGCTATTTGAATACTGGATTGAAACTAATACAGATCTACTTTACATACTTAAACTTTTTAATCAATGACTGTTTGAAGATTTGCATGGTTTTGTTTTTTTAATATTTTTAACCAATTTTGAAAATATCGTAGCTTAGCTGTGAATGTGTAAGCTTAAAATTGTCAAAATGGGGGTACTCATGTTGAACAGTGTGTAGCGCAAAACCAGCATGCACTATGTCAAGTTTATTTAGTTGTAAAGGATGTTTCACGTGTTGATCTATTTGAAAATGGAAAGGAAAACCCTGAGATTTAGGTAACTGGCCACAAATTAAAAACAAAGAAGATAAAAGTGAACACAATCTGCCAGACTAATTAAGGGGGAAATCCTGACTCAGTTACTTTCTAACAGGTTAAGGCCAGTATGAAAATCAGTCTTGCTTTGGTTTAGCATTATACGTATATCGACCAGTTTTCCAGATAAACTGACAATATTTCAATCATTTTCTTGTCTACTTACCAACGAGACTAGCGACCTCACAGTCGGGGGAACTGGGGTTACTTCCTGCCAAATCTGGGTCACTATTACTCCTCTGGTAGGTCTGTTTGCTGACGGGCAATGAGGTGGGGCGCCCAAGGGTAGAGTATTGCCCATTGGGGTTGGAACTGGGTGAGGAGGGGACTGAAATAAGATTAACATTTGAAATGTTACGGATGTACACTTGTTAGAAATAACAAAGAATAATTCAGTAACATGTAGATGACAATTCAAGATTTAGATAAACAAATCAGGCTCCGAAGTTGACAAAATGAGAAAATATCTGGTTTATATGCTTAAACAAGTAAAATTTATGATAGACATATTTATACTGTTTGATCTAAGATTCTTTCTGCTGGTGTCCAATTTAAATAGAGAGTCCCGGAGGTCACATCTGAATGAGTTTGATTCAAACCCTCAACCCAGCGATAGATGCCTTAGGAACAACTATGGCTATATCAGTTGTATGGCTATAACAAACTCAGAGTCTAGGAGACAATACAGACATAGGAGGTCTACTGCTTCGCTCATGTACCCTTTTTTTCCCCTCCAGGTTACTTGATATTATCAAGGCCAGAGTGGCCCAAAAAACTAAATGCATAAAATTCCTGAGTGAATTTTAATGCCAACTACTTCCGTTGAACAATATTGATTGACGTTTTAAGACACTCTCATAATAATTCATTTAAAAAATAATGTTGGTAGCTTCAAGGGGGGCAGAGCCCATAACCGAGGGAAGGCCTCAGCGTTTGACAGGTACTTGGCAACCGTTACACCTAGCAAAATTTAGTGAAAACCTATTTCTTTTCTTTGGATTGAGTGGTATTTGATCCCCATCGATTTGATCAAATGGGTAGGCTGTACATACCTGTATTAAGTGGTCCAGAGTGGGTCAAATACTAAGGTACTGTATATAGGATGCCAGTAGCATGTTTGTACATACCTGTATTAAGTGGTCCAGAGTGTGGTAAAATACTAAGGTATTGTATATAGGATGCCAGCAGCATGTTTGTACATACCTGTATTAAGTGGCCCAGAGTGTGGTAAAATACTAAGGTATTGTATATAGGATGCCAGCAGCATGTTTGTACATACCTGTATTAAGTGGTCCAGAGTGTGGTAAAATACTAAGGTATTGTATATAGGATGCCAGCAGCATGTTTGTACATACCTGTATTAAGTGGTCCAGAGTGTGGTAAAATACTAAGGTATTGTATATAGGATGCCAGCAGCATGTTTGTACATACCTGTATTAAGTGGTCCAGAGTGGGTCAAATACTAAGGTATTGTATATAGGATGCCAGCAGCATGTTTGTACATACCTGTATTAAGTGGTCCAGAGTGTGGTAAAATACTAAGGTATTGTATATAGGATGCCAGCAGCATGTTTGTACATACCTGTATTAAGTGGTCCAGAGTGTGGTAAAATACTAAGGTATTGTATATAGGATGCCAGTAGCATGTTTGTACATACCTGTATTAAGTGGTCCAGAGTGTGGTAAAATACTAAGGTACTGTATATAGGATGCCAGCAGCATGTTTGTACATACCTGTATTAAGTGGTCCAGAGTGGGTCAAATACTAAGGTACTGTATATAGGATGCCAGCAGCATGTTTGTACATACCTGTATTAAGTGGTCCAGAGTGTGGTAAAATACTAAGGTATTGTATATAGGATGCCAGCAGCATGTTTGTACATACCTGTATTAAGTGGTCCAGAGTGTGGTAAAATACTAAGGTATTGTATATAGGATGCCAGCAGCATGTTTGTACATACCTGTATTAAGTGGTCCAGAGTGTGGTAAAATACTAAGGTATTGTATATAGGATGCCAGCAGCATGTTTGTACATACCTGTATTAAGTGGTCCAGAGTGTGGTAAAATACTAAGGTATTGTATATAGGATGCCAGTAGCATGTTTGTACATACCTGTATTAAGTGGTCCAGAGTGTGGTAAAATACTAAGGTACTGTATATAGGATGCCAGCAGCATGTTTGTACATACCTGTATTAAGTGGTCCAGAGTGTGGTAAAATACTAAGGTACTGTATATAGGATGCCAGCAGCATGTTTGTACATACCTGTATTAAGTGGTCCAGAGTGTGGTAAAATACTAAGGTACTGTATATAAGATGCCAGCAGCATGTTTGTACATACCTGTATTAAGTGGTCCAGAGTGTGGTAAAATACTAAGGTATTGTATATAGGATGTCAGCAGCATGTTTGTACATACCTGTATTAAGTGGTCCAGAGTGTGGTAAAATACTAAGGTATTGTATATAGGATGCCAGCAGCATGTTTGTACATACCTGTATTAAGTGGTCCAGAGTGTGGTAAAATACTAAGGTATTGTATATAGGATGCCAGCAGCATGTTTGTACATACCTGTATTAAGTGGTCCAGAGTGTGGTAAAATACTAAGGTATTGTATATAGGATGCCAGCAGCATGTTTGTACATACCTGTATTAAGTGGTCCAGAGTGTGGTAAAATACTAAGGTATTGTATATAGGATGTCAGCAGTATGTTTGTACATACCTGTATTAAGTGGTCCAGAGTGTGGTAAAATACTAAGGTATTGTATATAGGATGCCAGCAGCATGTTTGTACATACCTGTATTAAGTGGTCCAGAGTGTGGTAAAATACTAAGGTATTGTATATAGGATGCCAGCAGCATGTTTGTACATACCTGTATTAAGTGGTCCAGAGTGTGGTAAAATACTAAGGTATTGTATATAGGATGCCAGCAGCATGTTTGTACATACCTGTATTAAGTGGTCCAGAGTGTGGTAAAATACTAAGGTATTGTATATAGGATGCCAGCAGCATGTTTGTACATACCTGTATTAAGTGGTCCAGATTGTGGTAAAATACTAAGGTATTGTATATAGGATGCCAGCAGCATGTTTGTACATACCTGTATTAAGTGGTCCAGAGTGTGGTAAAATACTAAGGTATTGTATATAGGATGCCAGCAGCATGTTTGTACATACCTGTATTAAGTGGTCCAGAGTGTGGTAAAATACTAAGGTATTGTATATAGGATGCCAGCAGCATGTTTGTACATACCTGTATTAAGTGGTCCAGAGTGTGGTAAAATACTAAGGTATTGTATATAGGATGCCAGTAGCATGTTTGTACATACCTGTATTAAGTGGTCCAGAGTGTGGTAAAATACTAAGGTATTGTATATAGGATGCCAGCAGCATGTTTGTACATACCTGTATTAAGTGGTCCAGAGTGTGGTAAAATACTAAGGTATTGTATATAGGATGTCAGCAGTATGTTTGTACATACCTGTATTAAGTGGTCCAGAGTGTGGTAAAATACTAAGGTATTGTATATAGGATGCCAGCAGCATGTTTGTACATACCTGTATTAAGTGGTCCAGAGTGTGGTAAAATACTAAGGTATTGTATATAGGATGCCAGCAGTATGTTTGTACATACCTGTATTAAGTGGTCCAGAGTGTGGTAAAATACTAAGGTATTGTATATAGGATGCCAGCAGCATGTTTGTACATACCTGTATTAAGTGGTCCAGAGTGTGGTAAAATACTAAGGTATTGTATATAGGATGTCAGCAGCATGTTTGTACATACCTGTATTAAGTGGTCCAGAGTGTGGTAAAATACTAAGGTATTGTATATAGGATGTCAGCAGCATGTTTGTACATACCTGTATTAAGTGGTCCAGAGTGTGGTAAAATACTAAGGTATTGTATATAGGATGCCAGCAGTATGTTTGTACATACCTGTATTAAGTGGTCCAGAGTGTGGTAAAATACTAAGGTATTGTATATAGGATGCCAGCAGCATGTTTGTACATACCTGTATTAAGTGGTCCAGAGTGTGGTAAAATACTAAGGTATTGTATATAGGATGCCAGCAGCATGTTTGTACATACCTGTATTAAGTGGTCCAGAGTGGGTAAAATACTAAGGTATTGTATATAGGATGCCAGTAGCATGTTTGTACATACCTGTATTAAGTGGTCCAGAGTGTGGTAAAATACTAAGGTATTGTATATAGGATGCCAGCAGCATGTTTGTACATACCTGTATTAAGTGGTCCAGAGTGGGTAAAATACTAAGGTATTGTATATAGGATGCCAGCAGTATGTTTGTACATACCTGTATTAAGTGGTCCAGAGTGTGGTAAAATACTAAGGTATTGTATATAGGATGTCAGCAGCATGTTTGTACATACCTGTATTAAGTGGTCCAGAGTGTGGTAAAATACTAAGGTATTGTATATAGGATGCCAGCAGTATGTTTGTACATACCTGTATTAAGTGGTCCAGAGTGTGGTAAAATACTAAGGTATTGTATATAGGATGTCAGCAGCATGTTTGTACATACCTGTATTAAGTGGTCCAGAGTGTGGTAAAATACTAAGGTATTGTATATAGGATGCCAGCAGCATGTTTGTACATACCTGTATTAAGTGGTCCAGAGTGTGGTAAAATACTAAGGTATTGTATATAGGATGCCAGCAGTATGTTTGTACATACCTGTATTAAGTGGTCCAGAGTGTGGTAAAATACTAAGGTATTGTATATAGGATGCCAGTAGCATGTTTGTACATACCTGTATTAAGTGGTCCAGAGTGTGGTAAAATACTAAGGTATTGTATATAGGATGCCAGCAGCATGTTTGTACATACCTGTATTAAGTGGTCCAGAGTGTGGTAAAATACTAAGGTATTGTATATAGGATGCCAGCAGCATGTTTGTACATACCTGTATTAAGTGGTCCAGAGTGTGGTAAAATACTAAGGTATTGTATATAGGATGCCAGCAGCATGTTTGTACATACCTGTATTAAGTGGTCCAGAGTGTGGTAAAATACTAAGGTATTGTATATAGGATGCCAGTAGCATGTTTGTACATACCTGTATTAAGTGGTCCAGAGTGTGGTAAAATACTAAGGTATTGTATATAGGATGCCAGCAGCATGTTTGTACATACCTGTATTAAGTGGTCCAGAGTGTGGTAAAATACTAAGGTATTGTATATAGGATGCCAGTAGCATGTTTGTACATACCTGTATTAAGTGGTCCAGAGTGTGGTAAAATACTAAGGTATTGTATATAGGATGCCAGCAGCATGTTTGTACATACCTGTATTAAGTGGTCCAGAGTGTGGTAAAATACTAAGGTATTGTATATAGGATGTCAGCAGCATGTTTGTACATACCTGTATTAAGTGGTCCAGAGTGTGGTAAAATACTAAGGTATTGTATATAGGATGCCAGTAGCATGTTTGTACATACCTGTATTAAGTGGTCCAGAGTGTGGTAAAATACTAAGGTATTGTATATAGGATGCCAGCAGCATGTTTGTACATACCTGTATTAAGTGGTCCAGAGTGTGGTAAAATACTAAGGTATTGTATATAGGATGCCAGCAGCATGTTTGTACATACCTGTATTAAGTGGTCCAGAGTGTGGTAAAATACTAAGGTATTGTATATAGGATGCCAGCAGCATGTTTGTACATACCTGTATTAAGTGGTCCAGAGTGTGGTAAAATACTAAGGTATTGTATATAGGATGTCAGTAGCATGTTTGTACATACCTGTATTAAGTGGTCCAGAGTGTGGTAAAATACTAAGGTATTGTATATAGGATGCCAGCAGCATGTCTGTACATACCTGTATTAAGTGGTCCAGAGTGTGGTAAAATACTAAGGTATTGTATATAGGATGCCAGCAGCATGTTTGTACATACTTGTATTAAGTGGTCCAGATTGTGGTAAAATACTAAGGTATTGTATATAGGATGCCAGCAGCATGTTTGTACATACCTGTATTAAGTGGTCCAGAGTGTGGTAAAATACTAAGGTATTGTATATAGGATGTCAGCAGCATGTTTGTACATACCTGTATTAAGTGGTCCAGAGTGTGGTAAAATACTAAGGTATTGTATATAGGATGCCAGCAGCATGTTTGTACATACCTGTATTAAGTGGTCCAGAGTGTGGTAAAATACTAAGGTATTGTATATAGGATGCCAGCAGCATGTTTGTACATACCTGTATTAAGTGGTCCAGAGTGTGGTAAAATACTAAGGTATTGTATATAGGATGCCAGCAGCATGTTTGTACATACCTGTATTAAGTGGTCCAGAGTGTGGTAAAATACTAAGGTATTGTATATAGGATGCCAGTAGCATGTTTGTACATACCTGTATTAAGTGGTCCAGAGTGTGGTAAAATACTAAGGTATTGTATATAGGATGCCAGTAGCATGTTTGTACATACCTGTATTAAGTGGTCCAGAGTGTGGTAAAATACTAAGGTATTGTATATAGGATGCCAGTAGCATGTTTGTACATACCTGTATTAAGTGGTCCAGAGTGTGGTAAAATACTAAGGTACTGTATATAGGATGCCAGCAGCATGTTTGTACATACCTGTATTAAGTGGTCCAGAGTGTGGTAAAATACTAAGGTATTGTATATAGGATGCCAGCAGCATGTTTGTACATACCTGTATTAAGTGGTCCAGAGTGTGGTAAAATACTAAGGTATTGTATATAGGATGCCAGCAGCATGTTTGTACATACCTGTATTAAGTGGTCCAGAGTGTGGTAAAATACTAAGGTATTGTATATAGGATGCCAGCAGCATGTTTGTACATACCTGTATTAAGTGGTCCAGAGTGTGGTAAAATACTAAGGTACTGTATATAGGATGCCAGTAGCATGTTTGTACATACCTGTATTAAGTGGTCCAGAGTGTGGTAAAATACTAAGGTATTGTATATAGGATGTCAGCAGCATGTTTGTACATACCTGTATTAAGTGGTCCAGAGTGTGGTAAAATACTAAGGTATTGTATATAGGATGCCAGTAGCATGTTTGTACATACCTGTATTAAGTGGTCCAGAGTGTGGTAAAATACTAAGGTATTGTATATAGGATGCCAGCAGCATGTTTGTACATACCTGTATTAAGTGGTCCAGAGTGTGGTAAAATACTAAGGTATTGTATATAGGATGCCAGCAGCATGTTTGTACATACCTGTATTAAGTGGTCCAGAGTGTGGTAAAATACTAAGGTATTGTATATAGGATGCCAGCAGTATGTTTGTACATACCTGTATTAAGTGGTCCAGAGTGTGGTAAAATACTAAGGTATTGTATATAGGATGCCAGCAGCATGTTTGTACATACCTGTATTAAGTGGTCCAGAGTGTGGTAAAATACTAAGGTATTGTATATAGGATGCCAGCAGCATGTTTGTACATACCTGTATTAAGTGGTCCAGAGTGTGGTAAAATACTAAGGTATTGTATATAGGATGCCAGCAGCATGTTTGTACATACCTGTATTAAGTGGTCCAGAGTGTGGTAAAATACTAAGGTATTGTATATAGGATGCCAGCAGTATGTTTGTACATACCTGTATTAAGTGGTCCAGATTGTGGTAAAATACTAAGGTATTGTATATAGGATGCCAGCAGCATGTTTGTACATACCTGTATTAAGTGGTCCAGAGTGTGGTAAAATACTAAGGTATTGTATATAGGATGCCAGTAGCATGTTTGTACATACCTGTATTAAGTGGTCCAGAGTGTGGTAAAATACTAAGGTATTGTATATAGGATGCCATCAGCATGTTTGTACATACCTGTATTAAGTGGTCCAGAGTGTGGTAAAATACTAAGGTATTGTATATAGGATGCCAGCAGTATGTTTGTACATACCTGTATTAAGTGGTCCAGAGTGTGGTAAAATACTAAGGTATTGTATATAGGATGCCAGTAGCATGTTTGTACATACCTGTATTAAGTGGTCCAGAGTGTGGTAAAATACTAAGGTACTGTATATAGGATGCCAGCAGCATGTTTGTACATACCTGTATTAAGTGGTCCAGAGTGTGGTAAAATACTAAGGTATTGTATATAGGATGCCAGCAGCATGTTTGTACATACCTGTATTAAGTGGTCCAGAGTGTGGTAAAATACTAAGGTATTGTATATAGGATGCCAGCAGTATGTTTGTACATACCTGTATTAAGTGGTCCAGAGTGTGGTAAAATACTAAGGTATTGTATATAGGATGCCAGCAGCATGTTTGTACATACCTGTATTAAGTGGTCCAGAGTGTGGTAAAATACTAAGGTATTGTATATAGGATGCCAGCAGCATGTTTGTACATACCTGTATTAAGTGGTCCAGAGTGTGGTAAAATACTAAGGTATTGTATATAGGATGCCAGCAGTATGTTTGTACATACCTGTATTAAGTGGTCCAGAGTGTGGTAAAATACTAAGGTATTGTATATAGGATGCCAGCAGCATGTTTGTACATACCTGTATTAAGTGGTCCAGAGTGTGGTAAAATACTAAGGTATTGTATATAGGATGCCAGTAGCATGTTTGTACATACCTGTATTAAGTGGTCCAGAGTGTGGTAAAATACTAAGGTATTGTATATAGGATGCCAGCAGCATGTTTGTACATACCTGTATTAAGTGGTCCAGAGTGTGGTAAAATACTAAGGTACTGTATATAGGATGCCAGTAGCATGTTTGTACATACCTGTATTAAGTGGTCCAGAGTGTGGTAAAATACTAAGGTACTGTATATAGGATGCCAGTAGCATGTTTGTACATACCTGTATTAAGTGGTCCAGAGTGTGGTAAAATACTAAGGTATTGTATATAGGATGCCAGTAGCATGTTTGTACATACCTGTATTAAGTGGTCCAGAGTGTGGTAAAATACTAAGGTACTGTATATAGGATGCCAGTAGCATGTTTGTACATACCTGTATTAAGTGGTCCAGAGTGTGGTAAAATACTAAGGTATTGTATATAGGATGCCAGCAGCATGTTTGTACATACCTGTATTAAGTGGTCCAGAGTGTGGTAAAATACTAAGGTATTGTATATAGGATGCCAGCAGCATGTTTGTACATACCTGTATTAAGTGGTCCAGAGTGTGGTAAAATACTAAGGTATTGTATATAGGATGCCAGCAGCATGTTTGTACATACCTGTATTAAGTGGTCCAGAGTGTGGTAAAATACTAAGGTATTGTATATAGGATGCCAGCAGCATGTTTGTACATACCTGTATTAAGTGGTCCAGAGTGTGGTAAAATACTAAGGTATTGTATATAGGATGCCAGCAGCATGTTTGTACATACCTGTATTAAGTGGTCCAGAGTGTGGTAAAATACTAAGGTATTGTATATAGGATGCCAGCAGCATGTTTCTCCCATGATGATCATTTCTCTCCTTCAACAGACTATGGACTCGCTGTACAATGTGAACCATTGACTCAAACGCTGTCTGACCAATGTTTACTGAAACAAAATACAACCGTTTTAGTTTAATTGCTGGGGTATCTAATTAGTCAGATGTACGGCAGATAGTAAGTTGATGGCTTCAAATTTCTTCTAAGCATTTAACCCAATTATGGAGACCCTCTGGTTGGCTGCATTGTGGGTTTGCTTTAGCCATGTTTGCTGACCTAGCAAGGAGGAAGCATACCAAATACATTAGCCTTCCAGACATTCTATGGTGTGTGGAGCCTAATGCCAAAGTTTAGAGGAGGGGGAAGGGATGTTGAGTGCAACGTTAAGCCCCAATCGATCAACCACTGACAGAGCTAGGTTTTAATAATTGCTCGGTGATAACAATTATACTCAAGCTTATTTTACTTGAGGGATCGAGAAACCATCTGCCTTCATTGAACAAATATTCTATGATCGGATAACGTCAGATGTATACATCATGTTGGATCGAAAAACGCTCAGCCACATGCTCAATCCAGCGTCTTTGACCAATTTATCCCACCAAAGACCTAACTTGTACAATATTCAAGCCTTCGTTCTCAAACTTGAAATTCACAAAAAGCAGTAAGTGAACCCGAAAGCTATTTTCTGATATGTATAGCACAAGCAGCCTTGACTGACAAGTGTCTAGACATGACGTCATGAGCCATATATGGTAGTCGCCCTGTATGGATCAACACGTCGACGTAATATAGAATATACAGGGTCTCCATGTGACTGGTTTGAACCAATCAACTGGAAGTATTCAGTGGGAAAAATCTTATACTCACTCATGCCTTCACCAACCATGGGAGGTCTAACCATCAACATGACAAGTTTATTGAGGATTAGGGGTAGAAATCGCACCAACGGCTCCCCTTTCGCATTAAAAAGATCCAAGACGGAGCGTTTTAACTCGTTCTCAAAGCTTGCTTCCGTCATTCTCTGAGGCAACTTCTGTTCCTGGGAAGTCTGGCACAGCTGAAGGAATTTCTCCAAGTGTTCATCCTGAAATTTTACATGTTCATTATTTTAAATTTTAAGACAATGATAGCTTCAAAATAAGAAGCAAGAATAAGTAATCACGTTTATCAAGGGGAGATCATTTCAGGAAATCAAAACAGGGATAACCTGTGGTGATTTTTTATAAGATTGATTGATTGAAGTTTTACGCCGCACTTAACATTATTTCAGTTGTATGGTTGCATTGTCAGGTTAATTGGGGGGAGGGAACCGGGCTCATTGTCTGGAAGAAAACCTCTCCCTTCGCCAAGTACCTGGCAACTCTTCCACAAACGGTTATTTTTAGAAGTTGCACAAGCTGCCAAAAATCAGATTATTTTTTTTTAAATTCCAATTGTCAAAAGATGCTAAGTGCTAGAAGTAGATTTAAAGACTACTTGGAATAAAATGTGTTGGTAAAGCGAGTAAAAAGGAGAATCGTTGCTGTGCAAAAAGTCAAATAGTCGGGATGTATGGGTACCCTTTAAGGTTTTTTGTTGGTTACTACTTAAAGTGGCATGAGCTGCCGAAATTCACACTTCTTTCATCATTTCTGATCGTCATGACTGTAAGAGGTTTTGAAGGCCATCGAAAAACTAAATGATTGGAGTTGGAATGAGGAAAATCCATAAAGCCTACGGCCTGTACGAACGGAAAACATGTTTGAAAAGTAAACAAAATTTAAATAACCGAGACAACCATTCATTCATTCTAAGCAAAAGTTAGTTCAAAACTGTACTTTATCGCTCATTTTTTAGGCTAGAAGCACTAAAAAGCTTCTGAATTATACGTTTAGAGAAGAATAGCCAATAATTTCAACGTTCTGTTTTAAAGTCAAAATATCAACATTTTGGCAACTCATGCCACTTGAACTCAACCAACACTTTCTGGATTGGTATCAGCCAAGAGCTCGTTTTTTCCTATTAAAAATGAGAAACTATTCACTTTAGAGGAAGGGGGGACTATCAAGTATTGTAAATGCAAAAAGTGTTGTAGTTTTGGGTCAGGTTTAACAACTTGAAATAAAAGGGACGATAAGCTTGACATCAGTATTTTAAGTTCAAATGAAGCGGGGTGTTTTTGGGTTCCTCAAAATATTTTTAAAATAATCCTAGCTATGTCTTAATTCAAATAATTTTATAAAGAATGAAAATTAAAAGCTGCCATAAATTTAGCAGAATCCTGAAAAGCAATCAGATGTATCCTTTCGGTGAGCTCAACATGTTACTCAAGTTTCAAAGTCAGCCCACAAAGTGGTCTCAAGTTATTGAGCTGACAGATAGATGGACCCATCGAGGATATTACTATGGTCCCCTGAATTCATTCCAGGGGGATAAAGTGTGAGAAGTTTGTCAGCCGATGCCACTTTACTAGAGATGACCATCGATGTGATAAATAAGGGATCCTTACCTGTGTGTGTATAGAAGAGACAGCCTGGATATTAACACCAAACACACCTTTATGATTGTCAACCCACTTCATTCCTGGCAGCTGAACCTGAACACAAAATTTAAATATAAATTTTATGTGTCAAATTTTAACATGCGGCTCAAGATTTCCCATTGCTTGTTTGTTCTGCTGCAGGATCTTCATCGTTCAACCATTGGAAAACAATCCCAAAAAATCAATAACATAAAAACAAATAAGGCCAGACTGCTATGTAGCTTATCGTATTTTATGGAGAACAAATTGGACAGCCTTGAAAATTGGAAAGCATAACATCATGCCTGAGGTATTGTTTGAGAATTAGTGCTTTTGTGTAAAAGAAATATGAATTCAAACATGTTGCATAATGGTGGAAGACTTTGTGCATAATTGGTAGGGGGGGGGGGGGGGGTGTCTTTACAAACAGTTTAACAATCTTATTGATAATTGGTCAGTGGCACCTGTAGATATTTTTTTCTCCTTTTTTTTCAGGAGATTCAAACAGTTGAGGAATTCACTGAAGACTTGCGTCATAAGGGAAATGGATTTTCAAGCACTGCATCAATTTTGTCTGCAAAATAGTTGTTGCGAGTGGTATTAAACAATTCTCAATGTCGTTTAACTTACATCTGGATTCAGCATGGAATATCTTGGAGGAGGTTTCTCCAAGGAGACGGGTAACACGTACTCTCCTACGCTCAGACGATTCATTTGCAACAATGGCAACCACTACAAAAACAAGATTAGAAAAGCTCAATGAAATGAATATAAGATTTGTTTTCATCTCTGAGTGTCCTTTAACGTCCGTAAAAGGTGCACAACTTTAAATTAAACAATAATATGTTAACAACCAATCAATACAACCAAAAGCATTTTCAATACGTGATTGTTGTTGTTGTTGTAACTCTTCTTGTTGCACTCAAGTGATAATGAATGATGACTACAAATTTTTATGACATCAGATTTGACAAACAGTATTTTAGTACGGTCAGGGCTTATTAACCAATCAGTGGCAAGTGTTAATTATTTAATTATCAACCATGATGACGACAGCACTCACTGTTGGTGCAAGAAATTCTAACCTAAGACCCATTGGTGGAAGGCGTGTGGAGAAATGAGAGACTATACATGTAGCTCTGTGTGAGGGCCTAGGAGAGAAATATGATAATGTGTCTTACTGTGTAACCGATAGGAATTTCCACTGGTGTAATTTCAGCCTTTTTATTCTGACAGCTGATGTGATAAAATGTAAACAGTAAGTGATGGGCGTCGGTTAACCGGGCTGGTAACTTCAGCTTAATCTCCTCATAGAAATCAGGACACCTACAAAAATATAACGCAAAGCTTTGTCCTTAAGGCAAAAATATATTATTAGACAGTGAAACCACTATATACAGGCACGTACTGACTAAGGCCAAGCTCCTGTCAGTCGTCAACCTAATGAAATATCATAGGTTTACTTTATTACAACAATTTATGATGGGGTATAAAGGTCTAAATGATATACCTCTTCTTAACACTATAAGAAACTTGTCTCCGTGGTTATTTTAGACAAGAAGATTTTCCCTGTGCCCGTGTGTTTTAGTGTTCATAAATATATACAGGCAAGTCGTGGGGGAAGAAAAAATATATCAGTTTAGACAGGTGTCAGTTTATCAAGGTTATTCAACATGTACACATTTTGTATTTTAATACAGCAGAAATTGAGTATACTGCTGGTTTGGACAGGGTCTCAATGCATGTCATATGAAAGAGAAAAATCCTGGTTCTGACAGATGTTTTTAGTTTGAATTGAAACCATCAAGTGAAAAATCCACTAAGGAATTTTTAAATCTTTTATATGGTCTGAGTGGACTCCGATACCGTGCCTTATCAATGGAAGGCCTGTGTCGGACAGGGGGACTATAACTCTAACCGGCCTTCGAGGACCGCTACACAAGTTATGGCTATTCCCGCTCTCAGGTAACCCTGATTGAGGTAAAACTTTGCCTCACGGATCATGGGCCTTAAGGACATAAAACTATGGGTGATCATGAAAAAGGAAAAATGATTATTGCAATCATATAAACTTAACTTTGTGAACATATTACATATTATGTACGAACAAATTAGGAGAAAAGGCTGACCAATCAAAACTAGAAGCGGTCCATACATTACAATCAACATATTCATAATGCAAACACGAGAATATAAAAACAGCTGTTCTATCTTACTTGTTGTGGTAGGTGACGGAAGCATAGGCCTCAGTGGAGAATTCAGGACAGCTGGATTTCCCAAATATAACCTGTAGATAAAGTATGATTGATTGATTGACTATTTCATTTATATAGCAGTGTATCCCGGAAGGAGAGCACAGGGGTTGTGTGTCCAAAGAGTACCCTGACCTTCCCAATTGCCCTCTCCGCCAGCGCCACATGTGTAGTCCAAAGGTTAGACAACCTCAGCAAAATAGCTCTGTGAAGTCATGATATTTGTGACGATACTATGACAACACTCAGACCTTGACTAGCCTTTTGGACATTTGACCCTATAACATATGGCGTTGGCGGGAAGACGAGGAACTAGTCCAAGTAGGGAGATTCAGTGAAAGGCCAATCAATTTTACTTAAAGTGACACGAGCTGCCAAAATTCACACTTTTTTCACGCTTTGAAGGTCATCGAAAAACTAAATGATTGGCATTGGAACGAGGAAAATCCATACAGTATATGGCCTGTACGAACTTAAAACGTGTTTGAAAAGTAAGCAAAATTTAAATAATCAAGACGACTATTCATTCATTCTCAGCCAAAGTTAGTTCAAAACAATACTTTATCGTAAATTTTCGAGACTAGAAGCACTAAAAAGCTTCTGAATTATACATCTTGAGAAAAAATAGCCAATAATTTCAACATTCTATTTTAACGTCAAAATATCAACATTTTTGCAGCTTTTCTTAATGACAATGCCAACTGTTTCATGCAACTTAACGCCTATGAAACGCTCACTGTCCAAAACAGATGGTTGATTGATTGTTTGGTGTTTTACGCCGAGCTCAAGATTATTTCACTTATATGGCCATGTTACCAGTTGTATTGTGGAAGGAAACCTGGCTCTATGCCCGGAGGAAACCCATGACCTTCCGGTGGTAACTGGCAACCATCCCACATAGATCGTTGAGTGCAAACCCGGTCAGAAAATTTTCTCATTTTTCGAGGGACTGAGTGGGATTTGAACCCGCGACCCATTGGTGGAAGGCTGTTTGGATTGAGCGTCCAACGCTGTACCTACCAGGCCACAGAGGCCCCGTAAACAGATGGAATATAGTTAATAATCTATTGACTTACTGGTTGGGCATATATTTCTTCTTCTCCTGCCATAAACTGGACTTTGACAGCAATATTTCTGGCAGATCCTTGGCGATTTGTAAAGTTCAGGAAGGTTGGATAGACAAACATCAAGTTCCTGTAACAGTAACAAGACAAGTAGACGTAAAGTTCAGGAAGGCAGGATAGACAAACATTTAGTTCCTGTAACAGTAACAAGACAAGTAGACGTAAAGTTCAGGAAGGCCGGATAGACAGACATCAAGTTCCTGTACCAGTAACAAGACAAGTAGACGTAAAGTTCAGGAAGGCCGGATAGACAAACATTTAGTTCCTGTAACAGTGACAAGACAAGTAGACGTAAAGTTCATGAAGGTTGGATAGACAAACATTTAGTTCCTGTAACAGTGACAAGACAAGTAGACGTAAAGTTCATGAAGGTTGGATAGACAAACATTTAGTTCCTGTAAAAGTGACAAGACAAGTAGACGTTAAGTTCATGAACGTTGGATAGACAAACATTTAGTTCCTGTAACAATGACAAGACAAGTAGACGTAAAGTTCATGAAGGTTGGATAGACAAACATTTAGTTCCTGTAACAGTGACAAGACAAGTAGACGTAAAGTTCAGGAAGGCCGGATAGACAAACATTTAGTTCCTGTAACAGTGACAAGACAAGAAGACGTAAAGTTCAGGAAGGTCGGATAGACTAACATTTAGTTCCTGTAACAGTGACAAGACAAGAAGACGTAAAGTTCAGGAAGGTCGGATAGACAAACATTTAGTTCCTGTAACAGTGACAAGACAAGTAGACGTAAAGTTCATGAAGGTTGGATAGACAAACATTTAGTTCCTGTAACAGTGACAAGACAAGTAGACGTAAAGTTCATGAAGGTTGGATAGACAAACATTTAGTTCCTGTAACAGTGACAAGACAAGTAGACGTAAAGTTCATGAAGGTTGGATAGACAAACATTTAGTTCCTGTAACAGTGACAAGACAAGTAGACGTAAAGTTCAGGAATGCCGGATAGACAAACATTTAGTTCCTGTAACAGTGACAAGACAAGAAGACGTAAAGTTCAGGAAGGTCGGATAGACAAACATTTAGTTCCTGTAACAGTAACAAGACAAGAAGACGTAAAGTTCAGGAAGGCCGGATAGACAAACATCAAGTTCCTGTAACAGTAACAAGACAAGAAGACGTAAAGTTCATGAAGGTTGGATAGACAAACATTTAGTTCCTGTAACAGTGACAAGACAAGAAGACGTAAAGTTCAGGAAGGCCGGATAGACAAACATCAAGTTCCTGTAACAGTAACAAGACAAGAAGACGTAAAGTTCATGAAGGTTGGATAGACAAACATTTAGTTCCTGTAACAGTAACAAGACAAGAAGACGTAAAGTTCAGGAAGGTTGGATAGACAAACATCAAGTTCCTGTAACAGTAACAAGACAAGAAGACGTAAAGTTCATGAAGGTTGGATAGACAAACATCAAGTTCCTGTAACAGTGACAAGACAAGAAGACGTAAAGTTCATGAAAGTTGGATAGACAAACATTTAGTTCCTGTAACAGTAACAAGACAAGAAGACGTAAAGTTCAGGAAGGTTGGATAGACAAACATCAAGTTCCTGTAACAGTAACAAGACAAGAAGACGTAAAGTTCAGGAAGGTCGGATAGACAAACATTTAGTTCCTGTAACAGTGACAAGACAAGAAGACGTAAAGTTCAGGAAGGTTGGATAGACAAACATTTAGTTCCTGTAACAGTGACAAGACAAGAAGACGTAAAGTTCAGGAAGGCCGGATAGACAAACATTTAGTTCCTGTAACAGTAACAAGACAAGTAGACGTAAAGTTCAGGAAGGCCGGATAGACAAACATCAAGTTCCTGTAACAGTAACAAGGCAAGAAGACGTAAAGTTCAGGAAGGTCGGATAGACAAACATTTAGTTCCTGTAACAGTGACAAGACAAGTAGACGTAAAGTTCAGAAGGGCCGGATAGACAAACATTTAGTTCCTGTAACAGTGACAAGACAAGAAGACGTAAAGTTCAGGAAGGCTGGATAGACAAACATTTAGTTCCTGTAACAGTGACAAGACAAGAAGACGTAAAGTTCAGGAAGGCCGGATAGACAAACATTTAGTTCCTGTAACAGTAACAAGACAAGAAGACGTAAAGTTCAGGAAGGCCGGATAGACAAACATCAAGTTCCTGTAACAGTAACAAGGCAAGAAGACGTAAAGTTCAGGAAGGCCGGATAGACAAACATTTAGTTCCTGTAACAGTAACAAGACAAGAAGACGTAAAGTTCAGGAAGGCCGGATAGACAAACATTTAGTTCCTGTAACAGTAACAAGACAAGAAGACGTAAAGTTCAGGAAGGCCGGATAGACAAACATCAAGTTCCTGTAACAGTGACAAGACAAGAAGACGTAAAGTTCAGGAAGGTTGGATAGACAAACATTTAGTTCCTGTAACAGTGACAAGACAAGAAGACGTAAAGTTCAGGAAGGCCGGATAGACAAACATCAAGTTCCTGTAACAGTGACAAGACAAGTAGACGTAAAGTTCATGAAGGTTGGATAGACAAACATTTAGTTCCTGTAACAGTGACAAGACAAGTAGACGTAAAGTTCATGAAGGTTGGATAGACAAACATTTAGTTCCTGTAAAAGTGACAAGACAAGTAGACGTAAAGTTCATGAACGTTGGATAGACAAACATTTAGTTCCTGTAACAATGACAAGACAAGTAGACGTAAAGTTCATGAAGGTTGGATAGACAAACATTTAGTTCCTGTAACAGTGACAAGACAAGTAGACGTAAAGTTCAGGAAGGCCGGATAGACAAACATTTAGTTCCTGTAACAGTGACAAGACAAGAAGACGTAAAGTTCAGGAAGGTCGGATAGACAAACATTTAGTTCCTGTAACAGTGACAAGACAAGAAGACGTAAAGTTCAGGAAGGTCGGATAGACAAACATTTAGTTCCTGTAACAGTGACAAGACAAGTAGACGTAAAGTTCATGAAGGTTGGATAGACAAACATTTAGTTCCTGTAACAGTGACAAGACAAGTAGACGTAAAGTTCATGAAGGTTGGATAGACAAACATTTAGTTCCTGTAACAGTGACAAGACAAGTAGACGTAAAGTTCATGAAGGTTGGATAGACAAACATTTAGTTCCTGTAACAGTGACAAGACAAGTAGACGTAAAGTTCAGGAATGCCGGATAGACAAACATTTAGTTCCTGTAACAGTGACAAGACAAGAAGACGTAAAGTTCAGGAAGGTCGGATAGACAAACATTTAGTTCCTGTAACAGTAACAAGACAAGAAGACGTAAAGTTCAGGAAGGCCGGATAGACAAACATCAAGTTCCTGTAACAGTAACAAGACAAGAAGACGTAAAGTTCATGAAGGTTGGATAGACAAACATTTAGTTCCTGTAACAGTGACAAGACAAGAAGACGTAAAGTTCAGGAAGGCCGGATAGACAAACATCAAGTTCCTGTAACAGTAACAAGACAAGAAGACGTAAAGTTCATGAAGGTTGGATAGACAAACATTTAGTTCCTGTAACAGTAACAAGACAAGAAGACGTAAAGTTCAGGAAGGTTGGATAGACAAACATCAAGTTCCTGTAACAGTAACAAGACAAGAAGACGTAAAGTTCATGAAGGTTGGATAGACAAACATCAAGTTCCTGTAACAGTGACAAGACAAGAAGACGTAAAGTTCATGAAAGTTGGATAGACAAACATTTAGTTCCTGTAACAGTAACAAGACAAGAAGACGTAAAGTTCAGGAAGGTTGGAAAGACAAACATCAAGTTCCTGTAACAGTAACAAGACAAGAAGACGTAAAGTTCAGGAAGGTCGGATAGACAAACATTTAGTTCCTGTAACAGTGACAAGACAAGAAGACGTAAAGTTCAGGAAGGTTGGATAGACAAACATTTAGTTCCTGTAACAGTGACAAGACAAGAAGACGTAAAGTTCAGGAAGGCCGGATAGACAAACATTTAGTTCCTGTAACAGTAACAAGACAAGTAGACGTAAAGTTCAGGAAGGCCGGATAGACAAACATCAAGTTCCTGTAACAGTAACAAGGCAAGAAGACGTAAAGTTCAGGAAGGTCGGATAGACAAACATTTAGTTCCTGTAACAGTGACAAGACAAGTAGACGTAAAGTTCAGAAGGGCCGGATAGACAAACATTTAGTTCCTGTAACAGTGACAAGACAAGAAGACGTAAAGTTCAGGAAGGCTGGATAGACAAACATTTAGTTCCTGTAACAGTGACAAGACAAGAAGACGTAAAGTTCAGGAAGGCCGGATAGACAAACATTTAGTTCCTGTAACAGTAACAAGACAAGAAGACGTAAAGTTCAGGAAGGCCGGATAGACAAACATCAAGTTCCTGTAACAGTAACAAGGCAAGAAGACGTAAAGTTCAGGAAGGCCGGATAGACAAACATTTAGTTCCTGTAACAGTAACAAGACAAGAAGACGTAAAGTTCAGGAAGGCCGGATAGACAAACATTTAGTTCCTGTAACAGTAACAAGACAAGAAGACGTAAAGTTCAGGAAGGCCGGATAGACAAACATCAAGTTCCTGTAACAGTGACAAGACAAGAAGACGTAAAGTTCAGGAAGGTTGGATAGACAAACATTTAGTTCCTGTAACAGTGACAAGACAAGAAGACGTAAAGTTCAGGAAGGCCGGATAGACAAACATCAAGTTCCTGTAACAGTGACAAGACAAGTAGACGTAAAGTTCAGGAAGGCCGGATAGACAAACATTTAGTTCCTGTTACAGTGACAAGACAAGAAGACGTAAAGTTCAGGAAGGCCGGATAGACAAACATTTAGTTCCTGTAACAGTAACAAGACAAGAAGACGTAAAGTTCAGGAAGGCCGGATAGACAAACATCAAGTTCCTGTAACAGTAACAAGACAAGTAGACGTAAAGTTCAGGAAGGTTGGATAGACAAACATTTAGTTCCTGTAACAGTGACAAGACAAGTAGACGTAAAGTTCAGGAAGGTTGGATAGACAAACATCAAGTTCCTGTAACAGTAACAAGACAAGTAGACGTAAAGTTCGGGAAGGTTGGATAGACAAACATCAAGTTCATGTTACAGTAACAAGACAAGTAGACGTAAAGTTCAGGAAGGTCGGATAGACAAACATCAAGTTCATGTTACAGTAACAAGACAAGTAGACGTAAAGTTCAGGAAGGCCGGATAGACAAACATCAAGTTCCTGTAACAGTGACAAGACAAGAAGACGTAAAGTTCATGAAGGTTGGATAGACAAACATTTAGTTCCTGTAACAGTAACAAGACAAGAAGACGTAAAGTTCAGGAAGGTTGGATAGACAAACATCAAGTTCCTGTAACAGTAACAAGACAAGAAGACGTAAAGTTCAGGAAGGTCGGATAGACAAACATTTAGTTCCTGTAACAGTGACAAGACAAGAAGACGTAAAGTTCAGGAAGGTTGGATAGACAAACATTTAGTTCCTGTAACAGTGACAAGACAAGAAGACGTAAAGTTCAGGAAGGCCGGATAGACAAACATTTAGTTCCTGTAACAGTAACAAGACAAGTAGACGTAAAGTTCAGGAAGGCCGGATAGACAAACATCAAGTTCCTGTAACAGTAACAAGGCAAGAAGACGTAAAGTTCAGGAAGGTCGGATAGACAAACATTTAGTTCCTGTAACAGTGACAAGACAAGTAGACGTAAAGTTCAGGAAGGCCGGATAGACAAACATTTAGTTCCTGTAACAGTGACAAGACAAGAAGACGTAAAGTTCAGGAAGGTTGGATAGACAAACATTTAGTTCCTGTAACAGTGACAAGACAAGAAGACGTAAAGTTCAGGAAGGCCGGATAGACAAACATTTAGTTCCTGTAACAGTAACAAGACAAGAAGACGTAAAGTTCAGGAAGGCCGGATAGACAAACATCAAGTTCCTGTAACAGTAACAAGGCAAGAAGACGTAAAGTTCAGGAAGGCCGGATAGACAAACATTTAGTTCCTGTAACAGTAACAAGACAAGAAGACGTAAAGTTCAGGAAGGCCGGATAGACGAACATTTAGTTCCTGTAACAGTAACAAGACAAGAAGACGTAAAGTTCAGGAAGGCCGGATAGACAAACATCAAGTTCCTGTAACAGTGACAAGACAAGAAGACGTAAAGTTCAGGAAGGTTGGATAGACAAACATTTAGTTCCTGTAACAGTGACAAGACAAGAAGACGTAAAGTTCAGGAAGGCCGGATAGACAAACATCAAGTTCCTGTAACAGTGACAAGACAAGTAGACGTAAAGTTCAGGAAGGCCGGATAGACAAACATTTAGTTCCTGTAACAGTGACAAGACAAGTAGACGTAAAGTTCAGGAAGGCCGGATAGACAAACATTTAGTTCCTGTAACAGTGACAAGACAAGAAGACGTAAAGTTCAGGAAGGCCGGATAGACAAACATTTAGTTCCTGTAACAGTAACAAGACAAGAAGACGTAAAGTTCAGGAAGGCCGGATAGACAAACATCAAGTTCCTGTAACAGTAACAAGACAAGTAGACGTAAAGTTCAGGAAGGTTGGATAGACAAACATTTAGTTCCTGTAACAGTGACAAGACAAGTAGACGTAAAGTTCAGGAAGGTTGGATAGACAAACATCAAGTTCCTGTAACAGTAACAAGACAAGTAGACGTAAAGTTCGGGAAGGTTGGATAGACAAACATCAAGTTCATGTTACAGTAACAAGACAAGTAGACGTAAAGTTCAGGAAGGTCGGATAGACAAACATCAAGTTCATGTTACAGTAACAAGACAAGTAGACGTAAAGTTCAGGAAGGCCGGATAGACAAACATTTAGTTCCTGTAACAGTGACAAGACAAGAAGACGTAAAGTTCAGGAAGGCCGGATAGACAAACATTTAGTTCCTGTAACAGTAACAAGACAAGAAGACGTAAAGTTCAGGAAGGTCGGATAGACAAACATTTAGTTCCTGTAACAGTAACAAGACAAGAAGACGTAAAGTTCAGGAAGGTCGGATAGACAAACATTTAGTTCCTGTAACAGTGACAAGACAAGAAGACGTAAAGTTCAGGAAGGCCGGATAGACAAACATTTAGTTCCTGTAACAGTAACAAGACAAGAAGACGTAAAGTTCAGGAAGGCCGGATAGACAAACATCAAGTTCCTGTAACAGTAACAAGACAAGTAGACGTAAAGTTCAGGAAGGTTGGATAGACAAACATTTAGTTCCTGTAACAGTGACAAGACAAGTAGACGTAAAGTTCAGGAAGGTTGGATAGACAAACATCAAGTTCCTGTAACAGTAACAAGACAAGTAGACGTAAAGTTCGGGAAGGTTGGATAGACAAACATCAAGTTCATGTTACAGTAACAAGACAAGTAGACGTAAAGTTCAGGAAGGTCGGATAGACAAACATCAAGTTCATGTTACAGTAACAAGACAAGTAGACGTAAAGTTCAGGAAGGCCGGATAGACAAACATTTAGTTCCTGTAACAGTGACAAGACAAGAAGACGTAAAGTTCAGGAAGGCCGGATAGACAAACATTTAGTTCCTGTAACAGTAACAAGACAAGAAGACGTAAAGTTCAGGAAGGTCGGATAGACAAACATTTAGTTCCTGTAACAGTAACAAGACAAGAAGACGTAAAGTTCAGGAAGGTCGGATAGACAAACATTTAGTTCCTGTAACAGTGACAAGACAAGAAGACGTAAAGTTCAGGAAGGTCGGATAGACAAACATTTCGTTCCTGTAACAGTAACAAGACAAGAAGACGTAAAGTTCAGGAAGGTCGGATAGACAAACATCAAGTTCCTGTAACAGTGACAAGACAAGAAGACGTAAAGTTCATGAAGGTTGGATAGACAAACATCAAGTTCCTGTAACAGTAACAAGACAAGAAGACGTAAAGTTCAGGAAGGTCGGATAGACAAACATTTAGTTCCTGTAACAGTGACAAGACAAGAAGACGTAAAGTTCAGGAAGGTCGGATAGACAAACATTTCGTTCCTGTAACAGTAACAAGACAAGAAGACGTAAAGTTCAGGAAGGTTGGATAGACAAACATCAAGTTCCTGTAACAGTGACAAGACAAGAAGACGTAAAGTTCAGGAAGGTCGGATAGACAAACATCAAGTTCCTGTAACAGTGACAAGACAAGAAGACGTAAAGTTCAGGAAGGTCGGATAGACAAACATTTAGTTCCTGTAACAGTAACAAGACAAGAAGACGTAAAGTTCAGGAAGGTTGGATAGACAAACATCAAGTTCCTGTAACAGTAACAAGGCAAGAAGACGTAAAGTTCAGGAAGGTCGGATAGACAAACATCAAGTTCCTGTAACAGTAACAAGGCAATGATATCTATTGGCTCCAAAGCTTTGTTTTGTTACAGTCTGATAATGTTCAAGGTATATGCAAATAACTTTTTGTGTTCAAATTTGTTTATCTTGGTATTGAGTGAGATTGGAACGAGTGATGCATACATGGAGGGCGTGAGATTGGAACGAGTGATGCATACATGGAGGGCGTGAGATTGGAACGAGTGATGCATACATGGAGGGCGTGAGATTGGAACCAGTGATGCATACATGGAGGGCGTGAGATTGGAACCAGTGATGCATACATGGAGGGCGTGAGATTGGAACCAGTGATGCATACATGGAGGGCGTGAGATTGGAACCAGTGATGCATACATGGAGGGCGTGAGATATTGGCGCTTTGACCCACACAAAGCAAAGAAGTTCAGGGTACTAACATGTAAATAACTTTTTGTTTGAACATTTTATGGAGTTCTTCAAGGTCTTTTTCCTACCTGGAGGGAAGTCCCGCATATGGTAGTCAAATGAAAATGAAATTGTGTTCAAATTTGTTTATCTTAGTATTGAGTGAGATTGGAACCAGTGATGGAGGGCTTATGTAGGCGTGAGAGACTAGCGCTCTGATCCATACAAAGCAAAGAGGCTATAGGTGGAAACTAATTAACACTGTAAACCAATTAAAGGTAAAAAAAACTGTTCTGGGAATGACTTTGCCTCGCCTGTAAGTTGTGTAAGGTACTTTTCTGGGAATGACTTTGCCTCACCTGTAAGTTGTGTAAGGTACTTTTCTGGGAATGACTTTGCCTCACCTGTAAGTTGTATAAGGTACTTTTCTGGGAATGACTTTGCCTCGCCTGTAAGTTGTATAAGGTACTTTTCTGGGAATGACTTTGCCTCGCCTGTAGGTTGTGTAAGGTCCTTTTCTGGGAATGACTTTGCCTCACCTGTAAGTTGTGTAAGGTACTTTTCTGGGAATGACTTTGCCTCACCTGTAAGTTGTATAAGGTACTTTTCTGGGAATGACTATGCCTCACCTGTAAGTTGTGTAAGGTACTTTTCTGGGAATGACTTTGCCTCACCTGTAAGTTGTGTAAGGTACTTTTCTGGGAATGACTTTGCCTCACCTGTAAGTTGTATAAGGTACTTTTCTGGGAATGACTATGCCTCACCTGTAAGTTGTGAAAGGTACTTTTCTGGGAATGACTTTGCCTCACCTGTAAGTTGTGTAAGGTACTTTTCTGGGAATGACTTTGCCTCACCTGTAAGTTGTGTAAGGTACTTTTCTGGGAATGACTTTGCCTCACCTGTAAGTTGTGTAAGGTACTTTTCTGGGAATGACTTTGCCTCGCCTGTAAGTTGTGTAAGGTACTTTTCTGGGAATGACTTTGCCTCACCAGTAAGTTGTGTAAGGTACTTTTCTGGGAATGACTTTGCCTCACCTGTAAGTTGTGTAAGGTACTTTTCTGGGAATGACTTTGCCTCACCTGTAAGTTGTGTAAGGTACTTTTCTGGGAATGACTTTGCCTCACCTGTAAGTTGTGTAAGGTACTTTTCTGGGAATGACTTTGTCTCACCTGTAAGTTGTGTAAGGTACTTTTCTGGGAATGACTTTTCCTCACCTGTAAGTTGTGTAAGGTACTTTTCTGGGAATGACTTTGCCTCACCTGTAAGTTGTGTAAGGTCCTTTTCTGGGAATGACTTTACCTCACCTGTAAGTTGTGTAAGGTACTTTTCTGGGAATGACTTTTCCTCACCTGTAAGTTGTGTAAGGTACTTTTCTGGGAATGAATTTGCCTCACCTGTAAGTAGTGTAAGGTACTTTTCTGGGAATGACCTCGTCTCACCTGTAAGTTGTGTAAGGTACTTTTCTAGGAATAACTTTGCCTCACCTGTAAGTTGTGTAAGGTACTTTTCTGGGAATGACTTTGCCTCACCTGTAAGTTGTGTAAGGTACTTTTCTGGGAATGACTTTGTCTCACCTGTAAGTTGTGTAAGGTACTTTTCTGGGAATGACTTTGTCTCACCTGTAAGTTGTGTAAGGTACTTTTCTAAGAATGACTTTGTCTCACCTGTAAGTTGTGTAAGGTACATAGAGCTCCTTTGGCGGAAACTCAAGGATCTCCCTTGTTGGACGACACTTGTCATCGGGGAAAGGGTCAACTTTGAATAGTTCTGGGGTCAAGCAGTACTTCTGTTCCTCGGGACATGGAGATATGTCCAATTTTAATGTAGCTGAAACATTGCAAAAATCACCAAACATTTTTTTTATCATTTTAGACTTTATAACTCTTTAGAATATATAGATTCCATTCGTTCTTGACAGACTTTAAATTTGTGACACAAAAGCCCGACCAGTCTTTTAATACTATACTATAAATCTATCAGGGGGTCTTGGTGGCTCAGATGGCAAAATGATAAGAGCTCAGTCTGACAAAGGCTGGTTGAAATCCCACTCAGACCAAACCTCAGACCATTAAACCTGGCAAGACTGTCAAATAAGTGAAATAATCTTAAATAATACAGCCTTCATCATCAATCAATACAGCATATTTAACACTTTGATAAAATACAATATTCATTAAGCCAATGCTAGCGAGCCCTGGAAACACACCAGTATCTAAAGGTTTGTTTAACTGAGCATCCATCAAGGCAATGCTAGTGAGCAATGGAGACACACCAGTATTTAAACGTTTGTTTAACTGAGCATCCATCAAGGCAATTCTAGCCAGCCATGGAGAAACACCAGTATTTAAAGGTTTGTTTAACTGATCATCCTTCAAGACAATTCTAGTGAGCCATGGAGACACACCAGTATTTAAAGGTTTGTTTAACTGAGCATCCATCAAGGCAATGCTAGTGAGCCATGGAGACACATCAGTATTCAAAGGCTTGTTTAACTAAGCATCCATACAGACAATGCTAGTGAGCCATGGAGACACACCAGTATTTAAAGGTTTGTTTAACTGAGCATCCATCATAGCAATGCTAGTGAGCCACGGAGACACACCAGTATTTAAAGGTTTGTTTAACTGAGCATCCATCAAGGCAATGCTAGTGAGCCATGGAGACACACCAGTATTTAAAGGTTTGTTTAACTGAGCATCCATCAAGGCAATGCCAGTGAGCCATGGAGACACACCAGTACTTTAAGGTTTGTTTAACTGAGCATCCATCAAGGCAATGCTAGCGAGCCATGGAGACACATCAGTATTTAAAGGCTTGTTTAACTGAGCATCCATCAAGACAATGCTAGTGAGCCATGGAGACACACCAGTATTTTAAGGTTTGTTTAACTGAGCATCCATCAAGGCAATGCTTGTGAGCCATGGAGACACACCAGTATTTAAAGGCTTGATTAACTGAGCATCCATCAAGGCAATGCTAGTGAACCATGGACACACACCAGTATTTAAAGGCTTGTTAACTGAGCATCCATCAAGACAATGCTAGTGAGCCATGGAGACACACCAGTATATAAAGGTTTGTTTAACTGAGCATCCATCAAGACAATGCTAGTGAGCCATGGAGACACACCAGTATTTAAAGGCTTGATTAACTGAGCATTCATCAAGGCAATGCTAGTGAACCATGGAGACACACAAGTATTTAAAGGCTTGTTTAACTGAGCATCCATCAAGACAATGCTAGTGAGCCATGGAGACACACCAGTATTTAAAGGTTTGTTTAACTGAGCATCCATCAAGACAATGCTAGTGAGCCATGGAGACACACCAGTATTTAAAGGTTTGTTTAACTGAGCATCCATCAAGACAATGCTAGTGAGCCATGGAGACACACCAGTATTTAAAGGCTTTTTTAACTGAGCATTCATCAAGGCAATTCTAGTGAGCCATGGAGACACACCAGTATTTAAAGGCTTGTTTAACTGAGCATTCATCAAGACAATGCTAGTGAGCCATGGAGACACACCAGTATTTAAAGGTTTTATAACTGAGCATTCATCAAGGCAATGCTAGTGAACCATGGAGACACACAAGTATTTAAAGGCTTGATTACGGGGCATCAAGCAAGGCAATGCTAGTGAGCCATGGAGACACACCAGTATTTGAAGGCTTGTTCACTGAGCATCCACCAAGACAATGCTAGTGAGCCATGGAGACACACCAGTATTTAAAGGCTTGATTAACTGAGCATCCATCAAGACAATGCTAGTGAGCCATGGAGACACACCAGTATTTAAAGGTTTGTTTAACTGAGCATCCATCAAGGCAATGCCAGTGAGCCATGGAGACACATCAGTATTTAAAGGTTTGTTTAACTGAGCATCCATCAAGGCAATGCCAGTGAGCCATGGAGACACACCAGTATTTAAAGGTTTGTTTAACTGAGCATCCATCAAGGCAATGCCAGTGAGCCATGGAGACACATCAGTATTTAAAGGTTTGTTTAACTGAGCATCCATCAAGACAATGCTAGTAAGCCATGGAGACACACCAGTATTTAAAGGTTTGTTTAACTGAGCATCCAACAAGCCAATCTAGCCAGCCATCGAGACACACCAGTTTTTAAAGGTTTGTTTAACTGAGCATCCATCAAGGCAATGCCAGTGAGCCATGGAGACACACCAGTATTTAAAGGTCTGTTTAACTGAGCATTCATCAAGGCAATGCTAGTGAGCCATGGAGACACACCAGTATTTAAAGGCTTTATAACTGAGCATCCATCAAGGCAATTCTAGTGAGCTATGGAGACACATCAGTATTTAAAGGTTTGTTTAACTGAGCATCCATCAAGGCAATGCTAGTGAGCCATGGAGACACACCAGTATTTAAAGGCTTGGTTAACTGAGCATTCATACAGACAATGCTAGTGAACAATGGAGACACACCAGTATTTAAAGGCTTTATAACTGAGCATTCATACAGACAATGCTAGTGAACCATGGAGACACACCAGTATTTAAAGGCTTTATAACTGGGCATCCATCAAGGCAATGCTGAGCCATGGAGACACACCAGTATTTAAAAGTTTGTTTAAGTGAGCATCGATCAAGACAATTCTACTGAGCCATGGAGACACACCAGTATTTAAAAGTTTGTTTAAGTGAGCATCCATCAAGACAATTCTACTGAGCCATGGAGACACACCAGTATTTAAAAGTTTGTTTAAGTGAGCATCCATCAAGACAATTCTACTGAGCCATGGAGACACACCAGTATTTAAAGGCTTGTTTAACTGAGTATCCATCAAGACCATTCTAGTGAGTCATGGAGACACACCAGTATTTAAAGGCTTGTTCACTGAGCATCCACCAAGACAATGCTAGTGAGCCATGGAGACACACCAGTATTTAAAGGCTTGATTAACTGAGCATCCATCAAGACAATGCTAGTGAGCCATGGAGACACATCAGTATTTAAACGTTTGTTTAACTGAGAATCCATCAAGGCAATGATATTGAGCCATGGAGACACACCAGTATTTAAAGGTTTGTTTAACTGAGTATCCATCAAGACCATTCTAGTGAGTCATGGAGACACACCAGTATTTAAAGGCTTGTTACTGAGCATCCACCAAGACAATGCTAGTGAGCCATGGAGACACACCAGTATATAAAGGCTTGATTAACTGAGCATCCATCAAGACAATGCTAGTGAGCCATGGAGACACACCAGTATTTAAAGGTTTGTTTAACTGAGCATCCATCAAGACAATGCTAGTGAGCCATGGAGACACACCAGTATTTAAAGGTTTGTTTAACTGAGCATCCATCAAGACAATGCCAGTGAGCCATGGAGACACACCAGTATTTAAAGGCTTGGTTAACTGAGCATTCATACAGACAATGCTAGTGAACAATGGAGACACACCAGTATTTATGATGGGGTATAAAGGTCTAAATGATATACCTCTTTTTAACACAATTAGAAACTTGTCTCCGTGGTTATTTTAGACAAGAAGATTTTCCCTGTGCCCGTGTGTTTTAGTGCTCATAAGTATTTAAAGGCTTTATAACTGAGCATTCATACAGACAATGCTAGTGAACCATGGAGACACACCAGTATTTAAAGGCTTGGTTAACTGAGCATTCATACAGAAAATGCTAGTGAGCCATGGAGACACACCAATATTTAAAGGCTTTATAACTGGGCATCCATCAAGGCAATGCTACTGAGCCATGGAGACACACCAGTATTTAAAAGTTTGTTTAAGTGAGCATCGATCAAGACAATTCTACTGAGCCATGGAGACACACCAGTATTTAAAAGTTTGTTTAAGTGAGCATCCATCAAGACAATTCTACTGAGCGATGGAGACACACCCGTATTTAAAGGCTTGTTTAACTGAGCATCCATCAAGACCATTCTAGCGAGCCATGGAGACACACCAGTATTTAAAGGTTTGTTTAACTGAGCATCCATCAAGGCAATGCTAGTGAGCCACGGAGACACACCAGTATTTGTAGACCTACCTGGAATACACTTGAGTCTTTTGAGAACTGATGAGGGTCGTCTGAGATCAGCTAGAAACTTATAAAGGTCTTCGTCACTTAGTTTATCCCCTTCCTATAGAATTAGAAACAGAATTAAACAAGTCATGAACAAAACACACACAATGGGGTATAACAGGATTTGAACATACGTTAGCTTAATATACCTGAGTAGATTGATTGACTGATTATTTCACCAACGTATATGGTGATGTTTCAGGATTAGTGGGGTGGTTACTGGGCTCTGTCTGATGGCGAAGCCCGACCTTGTGCCATTTTTTTATCGTGAAAAAAACTGAGTTTTTTTTTTATCTTTTGGACAAATTAGGAATCAAACTGGAGACCCATTGATGGAAGGCCTGAGTCGGACTAAGAGACAATCACTCTAATGTCTACTGTGAAAAACCATTCAAGATTTATTAAATTTATTTAAAACTGAGTGCACTTTGAACCCGCGACCTAACGATAGGAGGTTTCTTTTGGACTAAGAGACTATTCATCTGCCAAATGAGCCATATAGGCCCCTCTCAGAAAAATTAAAACATTACCTGCTTGAAGAAGCTGGATACAGTCAATGTAACAGGTCTGAAGTTTTCCAGGCTAGAGCCATATTCATCAGGAGACCAACTTCTACGTTTTTCAAATCCAGACCGTCCACGATTTTCCAATGAGCCTCGTCTCGAAGCCATAAAATCGTCTCTAGATTTCTTCTTCAAATTCTCAAACTGATTTGTGGGATTGCTGGAGTTTCGCCGATCTAAAAAATTACCAATTTAGCTTGATGAGGAATACTATCGTTTTTGGTATTTTTCGGGTAATTATCGTTTTTGAAAACTGACAGCATAATCGTTGAAGTATGTTTCAAATATAGCCATCATTTGTGGTAATTTTATGCGAATTATCTTATTTCACAACTCTAGCATGATATAGAAATACAAAAGCAGTTTAAAAATAGAAAACAATCACATTTATGTATCAACATTTTTTTCTTCTGATTTTCAATGAGAAGTCCATAATATTTCAGAACACAAAATCATATGTGGAAAATCTTCTTAATACTAATCAGATCATTTCTTCCTATTTAGGGAATTTCTGTAGTTTATCTGAGTATTAGGTATGACCTTTGTTGTACAGACTCCACATAATATTTTCCCTTGCCAATAACATTCAAAAGAACTAAATTTACATGTTCTTCATCCTTTATTAAAGAAAACTAATATGGAATGAAATTTCCCCCTTACCTAGACTGGCAGCTCTCTCTATACTGTCCTGTTTTTCTACAGAACTCTCCCTCTCCACGCTGTTAGCTCCGTTCACGATGTTCATTAGGTAAATAGCCGTCCACGCAAAAGGCATACGATATTTCCCCAGACGTTCACAATACTGGAAGGCATTGGAGCGATACTTCTCTTCTTTAGCCTTCAAACGAGGATACGTGAGAAAATTTGACATTGACAATTATATTTACGAACACTAAAACACACGGGCACAGGGAAAATCTTCTTGTCTAATATAACCGTGGAGACAAGTTTCTAATTGTGTTAAAAAGAGGTATATCATTTAGACCTTTTAATAAACCCCATTAAAAATTGTTGTAATAAACTAAACCTATGATATTTCATTAGGTTGACGACTGAAAGCCTATGCTTGGAATTAGTCAGTAGGATTTTCTGGAACACTTAATAATACATTAGCAATGCTTACGCATCTTAAGCTATGGCAAAAATACCAGCAGACTGAGATTGAACCCATAGGATCATGGGAAAAGAAAGGGAAAGTTGTTTCCCCCCAGAAAAACCTGGGTAGAAGACAGGCAGGGGACTGACAATAAGGTGCTGAATGTCACAACAGCTAAGGTTATATGAAGGCAAAGTACCAACACTCCAGAAAAGGTCTCTCAATATGTTTGAGGCAGAATGAGACAGACTAAAATCAGTCATTAATTTCAAGTGGTATTTAAAATAATTTTTCCCAATTTCTGATTCTCATGAAGATTCTCATAGGAGGGTTTGATTGATTCATTGATTGATGTTTCAGGCCGAAGGGAAGGTTATTTCACTTATATGGCTGCATTGCCAGGTTTAGTGGGGGATGAAACCGCGCTCAGAATGGTTTGAGGTGAATCGTTAAACTAAGTGATTCGGGTTGGAATAAAAATAAAAGAGTGCACCAGTTTTGTTCAAAATGTAAAACAATTTAAATCAAAAGATTTGTTTTAGGCCTTATTGACATATCTAAACACTACTTAACCATTCTCAGGATTGGTATGACTGAAAATCTTCTAATGTGCACTTCTTGAAAAAATGGACGATAATTTCAAAATTTTGTTTTAGGAGAAAAAAAAATATAGATATTTTGGCAGTTCAAGTCACCTAAACAAGGTAACAGAGGAAAGCCGATATGTTAAAACATCTGTTTAAGTGCAGAAAGTCAATTTCAGGCATCATGTTTTTGGATTTGTATAAAAAACCTATATATTCACAGAAATTATATTGACTGAGTTACCTTTTCTTCCTTCAAGTATGGTTCCGCTGCCTCAGTTATGTCCCCTTGTTGTAAAACTTTCTCCAGCTATAAATAAAAATCAATCAAAACGCTCCATATGAGTGGAAATGAATTTTACAATGTAAGCAGTTACTTGAACATTTCAAACTAAAACACTTTGACAACTCATTCTCACAGGCCTAAAATAAATATAAATTATAAAAAAATAAAATTTCCGTCTCATTGCAAATACATGCATTCCAATATTGTTAAAGACTTTCTGTAAGTCTAGGGTAATGGAGTTATAATTGACCTTCTTTGTTAGAAAAGAAAGCACTTTGTTTAAATGAAGAACACAAGTGTCCGCTGCCTTTTTTGACATGACCGAAATAGGGATTTTTTCCAGTTGTTTCCTTAATAGCCTGTGATACCACATGAAGCTAGTTAACTTCTTTTGTAGCATTTACATTTTTTCATAACGTGGCATGAGTTGCCAAAATCGGATTTTTTCTCAACCTCAGATTGTCAAGAAAAGCTTAGCATTTGATTGATTGATTGTTTGGTGTTTACGCAGCGCTCAAGATTATTTCACTTTTATGGCGTCATTCAGGGTTAGTACTCTCAAGATGGAAATTTTTTCAAGACCTTTTCAAGACCCTTTTTCAAGGTATTTGCAAGCAAAATTTACAGTCTGTCAGGCCATGTCAAACATACTCAGGCGACATTACTGGCGCGTTGATAGAAAAAGTGGTAGTGATTCTGCGCTATTTAAAGATCGCTCTGAAACTGTTGCCTGATTTTTTTCACTTTGTGACTTGTGTATGTCCAACCTATTGAGGCTGTGAAATACTATGTAACAATGAATCAGACCTTTAAAGCATGCAAAATAAAAGGAATTTTATCATATGCAATGGCCATTTCCAGTTTTGACGAAGTCACACAAGATAACACGAAACCCATACTGATCAGACCAATGCTGATGAAGGGTCTTCAGGGCTAAAATTTCGAAAATTTTTGCGAGAATCCAAGTATATAAAGCTTTCTGTTTAACATGCAATCATGCATAGGCCTACACAACACCTGTGTTGGATTTTGATAATGTTTTCCCTTTATAATAAACATCAAGCAGAAACTTAAGTTTTAGTTATAATTATATCTAAAATAAAAAAAATCTAAAACTGTGTATTAACTAATTGTTTTATAAATTATAAATACAATTT
The DNA here is from genome assembly GCA_963971465.1 of Lepidochitona cinerea. Taxonomy (NCBI): domain Eukaryota; kingdom Metazoa; phylum Mollusca; class Polyplacophora; order Chitonida; family Tonicellidae; genus Lepidochitona; species Lepidochitona cinerea. The sequence goes on along the minus strand of OZ020556.1, from coordinate 2,132,435 downwards.
TATTGCTCAACAGTCTGTTTTTTTATCTCCAAAAGCTAGGGTGTACGCTACATAAAAACATAGACCTAGGCCTACATCTCAGTCTATTGAAAAAAAAAACAACAAAAATAATCCAAGAAATCTTTCTCCAACTGGGCTGCAGCTATCAACCTGATGAAACCTAATTTTTTGTTCTCATGAGAGACTAAACAAAATAAGCTCCACAAAAAAAGAAACCATATCCTACCAGTCTCAACAAACATTTTGCTAGACTTTATACAGTTACATGAAACAAAATAACTTTTATGAATGGCCTAAGTGATAAAAAAAAATTGAGTCACTAGATTTTAATACATTTCAATTTGATGCTAGTTTCACATACATGTACATGTGTTAACTATTAATAATGTTTGATATATGTATGGAGTTTTCTCTATTAAATTTATACTTTTATGATGACAACTATGTATTTGACGTCCGTGTTGTTGTTGCAACATCATGTCCGTTTATTTCATGCCAAAATTTCAATACTTTTAAAGTGTTCTTTTTCAACTGAACTCACTGTGTTCAAATGAAACCACTCACAAAGTTCTTGGATAGTGTTTTAGCAGAATTCAAGGGAAGTCAAAAAAAGTTTGCCGAATCTTAAGTGAGTGGTTTCAGTTTCATAAATCATAATGTCCAATGAACAACGCTCACTCAGTCTCAAGGATGAATCTAACCCAAAGTTTTGTTTTCACGCTGATCATCGGCAGCCATACCCTTACCTTAAATTAAAACCGACACACTGGATTTTTTTTCAAGACCTTTGATACTTAATTCAAGGTATTTTTCTATTTTTCAAGGTAATTCAAGGCCTTGAATTTATTTTTTCCATTTTCAAGGCTTTTCAAGGTTTTCAAGGTAGAGTGCGGACCCTGGTCATTGCCAGTTTTATTGTGGGAGGAGACCGGGCTATTTGCCCGGAGGAAACCCACGACCCTTCGGTGGTAACCATCGCACAAAGGTCGTTCGAGTGAAAACTCAGTCAGAAAATTTTCCAATTTTTTAAATTCGATCCCGCGACCTATTGGTGGAGCTTAGCATTTGAAGAAGCTTGAGAAACTGAAAGATTGACGTTGAAATAAAAAAATATTGGTAAAGCCAGTAACCCGTACTATAGCCGAGATGTAGGTTTCAATTTTGGAGTTTTATTGTTTATAAAAACTACGTTAACGTATCTAACCAAGATCAGTATCAGCGGAGCTCTTATTTTGTACTTGTTGATAAAATAGACCCTTTCGGCTTAAGGATTGACACTTGCACAGAAGCCTCTTTGTTGGGCAATATGACGCTAAATTGCGTTTTTGGATCAATCTGACACGAGAATCGTGTTTATTTTGTCTATGACATAATGCAAAAGAGACGTGTCACAGCGACCCCAACAGAGAGATGACGTCAATGCCATACCGAAAGGGTCTATAGCAATCATTTAGCCCATTGTTTCCTTATATTTGGAAGCTCATGCCACTTTGGCCTTACCCTAATAACGAGGAATACATCTGGGGAGGGGTAGGTGATACTGAATGTACAAACACGACTCCTTGTGGACGTGTCCGCATGAGGAACGTGTTGGCTTATCATCGACTTGATACTGTCAGGGTTCAAGTCAAAGTAAAAATTCTCAGATATCTGAAACCAGAAAATTTAACAATAAAATATTTGACTTAAATCAGTGTGGCTAGGAGAAGATTGTTTGATGTCTCATACCTATCTCAAGGCTGGCTGGTGTTTCAACCGTACCTCAGCTTTGGTTGATTGATGTTTTACGCCACACTCAAGATTATTTCACTTACGAGGCGGCATTTAGTGGGGGGAGGAAACCGGGCTCATTGCCCGGAGGAAACCCTCAAACTTTGGCAACTCTTCCGCATACGGCTACCAATTGAAAACTCCACTCAGAAATTTTTATTTGGTCTGAGCGAGATTCGAGAACTTTGGTTGATGTTTCACACTTAACTCATGATTGGTTCATGTTTCACACTTAACTCATGATTGGTTCATGTTTCACACTTAACTCAAGATTGGTTGATGTTTCACACTTAACTCATGATTGGTTGATGTTTCACACTTAACTCATGATTGGTCAATGTTTCACACTTAACTCATGATTGGTTGATGTTTCACACTTAACTCATGATTGGTTGATGTTTCACACTTAACTCATGATTGGTTGATGTTTATCGCTTAACTCATGATTGGTTGATGTTTCACACTTAACTCATGATTGGTTGAGTGAGTGAGTGAGTGAGTGATTGGGGTTTTACGTCCTGCTCAACAGTATTTCGGTTATATGAAGACGTTGTCTCCTTGTGACAGGGCGGATTTCCACCGCTCTTTTAGGTGCTGTCTCACCGAGACGACTTGCCGAAGACAACCAGCAAGCCCCCTCACCCAGTCACAGTATACTGACACCGGGCCAACCAGTCGCTGCTCTAACTCCTATTGCTGAGCGCCAAGCGAAGCAGTAACAGCTACCACTGTTAAAGTCTTTGATGATTGGTTGATGTTTCACACTTAACTCATGATTGGTTGATGTTTCACACTTAACTCATGATTGGTCGATGTTTCACACTTAACTCATGATTGGTTGATGTTTCACAGTTAAATCAAGATTGTTTGTTAGATTGATGTTTTACGCCGCACTCAAAATTATTTAACTTAAATGGCAGCATTGTCGGGTTTAGCATACGAGGACAAATGTTATATTTATTGTTGGAATGTGATCGAGCACCACATTGATGGAAAGCTTGTGTCGGACTGAGGGAGTATCACTCTAGCAGACTGAGCCTCTGAGGTCCAGAAATGGTTGTGGAAACACTGTCAGCCTTGTTACAAGAACCAAAGTAGCCCTAAACATTACACAGGACCCCCCTACTCTCCATTGGTCCCAAGCAACCATCCCATAAAAGTAGATCCGACAAGATCAGAAAAGTGCTACTTTCTATTAGAATCTGGATTCAAACCCGCTTGAATTGGGGAAGGGCTACATGTAGTTGAATTAGCCATCTACCATTGCCCACAGAAATTAAGATTTAAATACCTTCTTTCTCTCTCTAGCATCATACAGAGCCATTGAGGCAAATATGGGTTCAACCTCGAGTTCTAACCTACAGAAAAGCAAAGAAAACAGATGACCAAAACAGATTAATTCATTCACAAACTTAATAATACAGAAATATTTCCACGTTATAACAATTGACCTTTCTGCAAGCGTCATTAGTGACATCACAGTGACATCACAAAAGTCCTTACATCGCTAAATTTGTCTAGCCTTTTTGAACGTTTGGCTGGGTCACATAGCGCTGGTGGAAAAGTCAATTACAAATACTAATATAAAATCTGGCTTTTTGAAAATTCAAAAATAGATGTTTTGTGCAGTACTTCATATTTCTTCTTTTATGTTGTGCGTTAAGTATTAAGTGTGTTAGGATAGATATAGCAGTCCTTGAGTGTGATATCCATCGTAATACACTGGTTCTTATTTGAAAAACTTGATTTGGCCATTAGTTAGTTATACAAGACTGAGGATGATAATAAAAAAACAAGACTGTAATGAAACTAAACTCACTTAAGCTGAAGACATTTGACAACGATTCTGTGTCCAAAATGTTCTGTTGGGATTCCGGGTATGAGTCTTCTTTCTACAACTTCATCCTATAAAAAATCCAAAAGTAACGTCACCCTATTCAAATGTTGCTAAATGCATATATTATCATAATTTTCAATAATTTTTCTCTTTTGATATCCTTGCTAGAACTGGTTTGAAGCCAGTCGTCAGGAAAGTTTGGTTTTTGATCATGTTACTAATATGCAAAACACGTCATCAAAGCACAGTTACTAAAGTAATGATGGGGTGGTTTTTTATATTCGTTTTGCCTGAAGGTCACAAAGCACTTGTGTTCCGAGGCGTCATCCCTATAAAATGCCACCGAGCATGCACCGCATCATTTACAGTTTGACAGTAGGGACATGCCACGACCGTCACAAGAGCAGAGAGACAAAGCCTTGAGAGAGCTTCATGCGGGCCAGACTGCAAGAGTTGTGGCAAACCACTTCAATGTTCATGTACAAACAATATACCGCCTGCAGCAACGGGTCCAAGCCACTGGAAGCACAGCAGACCGTCCTCGTAGTGGAAGACCGCCTGTAACAACGTTGAGGCAAGATAGACAGATTGTCTGTCAACACCTGCAAAACCGCTTAGCTACAGCTGCGGAAACTGCAAGGACAACCATTGGCAATCACCAGAGACCAATCAGCAACGACACGGTGCCCAGGCATTTGAGGCAGGCAAATGTCAGATGTCACAGGCTTTACAGGGGTCCAATCCTCACTGCTCGACATCGCCACGCTCGTCTGCAATGAGCCACACAGCATCGGAATTGGCGTCACAGAGAGTGGAGAACTGTAGTCTTCTCCAATGAAAGCCGGTATTGAATCTCGACAGTTGATAGGCGAATGAGAATGTGTGGCATAGACAAGGGGAGCGTTTTGCAGATGAGTGTGTTCTGGAAAGAAACGCATCCAGCATTATGGAATGGGGTGCTATAGCACTGAATCAAAAACTAGGCCCTATGATGTTCCAGAATGTTGGTCCTGGTAGAGGAAATGGTGTAACAGCTGCCTGCTACATCGATCAGGCGCTGAGACCCTTCATCGTGCCCCATTTTGCTCGTCATGGAAATCATGTCTTCCAGCAGGACATCGCACAAGCTCATACTGCCAGAGCAGCGAAAGACTTCCTCCGTCAAAACAACATACAGACTCTTCAATGGCCTGCTCTCAGTCCAGACTTAAATCCTATAGAGCACTTGTGGGACGAGATTCAGAGGAGGCTCAATCTTGTGCGGCCAAGGCCGACAACTACAGCTGAACTCACTCAGGCGTATTGAGTTTGGGCTCAAGTTCCTATCATCTTTATCAACCGTCTCATCCACTCAATGTTGCGACGATGCAACGCTGTAATCAACGCCCATGGTGGCCATACACATTATTGACTTCCAGATCGCACTGTGGCGCCACCTGTCCTCACTTTCACTTGAAATTCTCTAACATTTGTCTGCCAATGATGAGGATTGACCATGTCAAATTTGGAATCATTTCGTTGATAAGTGTGTTGTTTACATCTATTTGAAATACACTGATTATAAGTATCCAAAAAGGAGTGAAGTTTTTTTGCGGTTCAGTATATTAATGTGACAATAGCATATGTGAACCTTGCAAAGAGATGAAACCGACTGTGTAACCCATGGTTTCAATGATTTACGATGAAATGTGTGTGTAGAGCACCAAAACACCCTGAAACTCCGAAGCCTTTCAGTCCAACATAGGGCTTTGATTCACGGGTAGTTCAGTTGACAAAGTGATAATCTCTCAGTCTGATACAGGCATTCCAACATAGCAAATATAATTGAAAAAATTCGGATTTGGTTTTTCATTTGGCCACTGTATGTAGAAGAATTGCCAGGTACTTGATGAATGATTGTGTTTCCTCCGGAGAAAGAGTCAGGTTACCTCTGCAACAAAACCTGCCAATGAGGCATAAGAGTGAAATATTCTTGAGTGCGGCATAAAACATCAATCAGTCAACACAATAGTAGCTAACAGCCAGTCATATGGAGTTATCAATTTGAATTTAACTCCTAAATAAGTAGTGTTTGCTAAGTTACGAATACAATGTATTTCACTCAATTTCGAGAGGAATCTGGGCTTTTGCCCGCAGAAAGTAACCCCTACACATTTTATTTAAAGCTAGAAGCAACTGTCGAAGACAAACAGAACCTCCCATACTGTCAGAACCGGAGGCTCACTTTACCCATGGAGCAAACTGGGTGAACAAAAGCTCGTTTAGAATTAAGATACAATGTAAACTTTCATTGGTCCAGCCACAATTTTGGAAAAAAGGTATCCATAGCAAAGCATCCGATTGGTCGGTAAGTAAATGGGCATTCTTACATGGTAAAATAATGTTTTTCATTCAATTTGCCCAGGTGTAATAATAAACTCGTCAACATTTTAACCTTGTGGGTCAGTGGATGACAATCCTTTAGTTAACACGATATTTCCACACAAGCACTTACCTCATCTTGTTTAGGAAAGAGGCTGAAGATGGCGTCTTGACGATGTTGTTCTCGCTGCGTCTCGTTGAGCCTGTCAACCTCCTCTGGGTCAATGCGATCGAGTAGGCCGGGAACTAATGGATCGGCTTGGGAGTTCTTAAGATCAAATATACTGCTTGCCCAGCTTCCTCTCGGGGTATCACTCATGTGGATGGATTGACGCTTTGGTGAATCCTCCTGCAATATTAAAGCAGTTATATATCTGTCTGATTTGCTTAGCAAATATCCTTGTATGACAACCATTATTCATTTTACCAAAACACCGGTTTTCAAAACAGCATTAGAGGCTATATATTAAGTTTGGTAGCTTATTTGATTGGTTGTTCAATTCTGGTTTTCCTATGGCCAGGGCCTAATCTAGGTTGATTTGCTACAAAAATTGCACTGCAAAGTATTTAAAGCATAAATATTAGGGACATATTAGACAGAAATGGTGGTTTAAAGTAGGGGTTCTCTCCATGCAGCCTTCATGGGCCCTGTGATGACATTATCCAACCGTACTATGGGTGCCCAAACCTTTGACCTAGATTATGCCCTGTTTTTCCCATGGCTTTACCTTTATGTTCCAGCAACATTAGAGGGTTACAAAGGGAAGTAACTCACCTTGTCAGAGTCCGTTTCCTCCACATCAATCTCATACTCCTGTGGTTCAGCATGTTCTCCCACCCTATCTTCATTCTGAACTGTGGAACTGTACACCTGATACCTGCAATATCCAAACATAGATTGATTGATTGATGTTTTACGCAGCACTCAAGATTATTTCACTAAAATGGCAGTGCCACTAAAAGTAAAGATGACTTCCACTGATGTGCAGTTTTTATACAAAATACATAATTGAGGAGGAGCCTGGCCCTATGTTTTTAATAGGGCTTGTAAGTTATCACTAGATTCGTGATATCTGGAGCCTGTTTCACAAAGATGTATTTTTTGCGTAATTGCCATAGTAACCCATACTGTAGAGATACGTTAGCATGAAAGTAACGCAAAAAATACATCTTTGTGAAACAATCTACGCCGCTTTGTGAAACAGGCCACAGATGTTAGAGAACCCTATTTAGGAGGTTTTTGATGAAGTTGCATTTCCATTCGATGTATTTTGTTCAGATGTACACATCAAATATTAAAATGAAAATCTATCAGTCACACGTGTATTAGAGCCACGCTGACAAGAAATTTGTGGAATTATTATGGGACTTGCGTTCCCCGTTGATCTTGTAAGCCGTTGAGTTTTGGCCTAGATTTCCTGTTTATGTTTACTAAACTGAGCACTCATTCAAGACCCTTTAACAGACAAAACAATAGCAGCAGAAAATTCACTTAATAACTACATTGTAAGTAAATATAATTTTTAGTTGAGAAATTGATTTGTGGCCTTTCTTCTCACCTATCTAAAGGTCCAAGAAATACCATACCAAACCCAGGCAAAATATCCCAACAAGCTACTAAAGAATTGAAGTCAACAAACTTACCTTCTGGTAACCACTGTATAGTCAGAGGTATAGCCTTTGACACAATCCAATACATAGCTGTCAGATTCATAACTGAAAGAAGCATACATTAACTCATTCGTCCCGAGGAGCGCCTAGAAGCGCAGCCAGAGATCACCGCTTCGTCCCGAGGAGCGCCTAGAGGCGCAGCTTTCAGAGGGTCCCATTTCCCGGGGAGCGCTTAGAAGCGCAGAATTACATGCACGTCTATTAGTTGTAAATAAATAAATTCCACCGCGTTTTCACGCCTAAACCAATGAAAAATAGTTTCTCAAGTGTATATTCAAATTCAAATTCAAAGTTTATTGTACGAATACAAAGCCCACAAAGGGGCGGGTACAACATGGCAATACAATAACAATAACAATATAACAATAACAAATAATCAAGATATATTATTGACTGCTTCTCATTTGAAAACAGTCATGAATAAATTTAGAGATCATAGTAGCTATTTCACTGGGAGGGTCTAATAAAAGAGAGAACAATTCATTTTGTGTCAGGTGCACAATAGATGGCCAGGATGTTATTAGAGTAGCAAAGAGGTTTTGGCGGAGGCATGCATAGAGAGGGCACTCTAAGAGAAAGTGCCACTCACTTTCTATCTTCCCATCTTGGCACTGGCGACATAATCTTTTATCTAAAGGGCATTTGGTGTAGCGGCCGGTTTCAATAGCTAAGGGATGGGTGCTTAATCTAAGAGAGGTTAAAGCTTTCCTGTAGTTAAGGTTTTTTACGGATTTGAGGTAGTTAGAGAGTTTTATAGTTTCTTTTATCATACCATATGTCCTCAGTTTGACAGAGTGTTCTGGATTACAGGAGTTTAGAAATAGTTGGCAGAATTTTTGTTTAAGTTCGGTCATAAAAGTTATATGATTAACATGATGAGCTGAGAGGTTCAGTGTAGTGAAAATGCGGTGGATAGAGTCCGACCACCCAAGGTGTTTCAGACCTTTATCCAATTGATAAGCTTTAAAAAGAAGATATCTGGATGGTCGGATTTGTTCAAGTCTTTGCCAGTACTTAAACATATTACCGAAGATGTACAATGAGGATGGGTATAGTCCCAGTTCGGCTAGGGCACCAATGTTGCTACCACGTTTAGAGAGACACAATATTGATTTACTGACCTTAACCATAGCAGAATTACACAAGGATTTCGCCCAGTTAGTAAATATGTTCTGTTTTCGATTTAGGATTTGACTTCCCCAAATTTCAGATGCGTAGGTGCCAATTGGATGGGTAACTAAGTTGTACATTTTGAGATGTGTCTCAATAGGGGCAGAATCAATTGTACTCAAATGATTTTTAATTTTGAACCATGCCCTAAGAGCTTTGGTTTGTAGCATTTTAATAGCATTTGTAAAATTGCCATCTTGGTGAAAGATAACACCGAGGTAGCAGTAATGAGAAATTATTTCAAGCCTTTCTTTTCCGTACATAAACTGTAGATGTTGTTTGTCGGGTTTTATTCGAGAGTTGAAAACAATGATTTTGGTTTTCTCTAGGTTTATAGAAAACACGTATTCATGATGTTTTAAAATAGTTTTGATTGGTTGTTGCTAACAACATTCAATTTTACGTCACGTATTTTTTATAAAGTTTCCTTCTCGATCTTTCCGGATTTCTGACGCGTAATGGCGGACGTGTGCAGTTACGGAAAAGTGTGATTTCTAAGGATTTACCGAAGATAACAGCATTGACGACTCCTACTACAGTTTCATGGATTCCTGAATTATCAAAATGGATTTAAATGGGTTTCCTTCTTTGTTATTTTACCCGAAAAGTCAAACTGGAAAACTCCGATGTCTGTGAAGTGACATGGCTGCAACAACAACTTTGAGTTGACGGCCGATGAAGTTTCATTTTCGATAGTGAATGTTGGCGACCTCACCAAGCACACAAGCCGATTTTGGACGAGAGAGGAAATAAACTGGACTTTTCTCGAAAGATATTTTGTCATTGATTTGATTTATTTTTTGATTCAAGTTGTAAATTCATCCCAAAACCCATCAATGTACGTATCACTATCAACTATCACGGCATCAGTATCCACCATGAAGAATGGTATTTTGAAGTGGCTTGGCTGGACATCCGATGTAATACTGCACAATTTCTGTCTTTTTCGCTGATGTTATCTTGTATTTATCCTGATGCTAGCTTTACTGGACAAGTTATTCACTACTAGCCCGAAAAATAAATTGTTAAAAGCTGAGAAGAAACTATTTTTCAGACATCAACATGAGGCCCCTCTTTACCCACACAAACATATTCATTCATGATTCATTGTGAAATAAAAGTCAACAAATGACCAAAAAAACACAACTTTTTATGTTTTAAAAGTGTCGTATTTATTTTGGTGTAAAGAAAAATCTGTGATAGTGTTTTTAGTCTTTACTTATAGCATCTCTATCACATTTACAATTTGGTTTGATGACTTCGGGTGTTATGGCAAGTGTCAAGATGATTTCGCTTTATTTGGTTTATATAATTATAAGCCAAGAAAAAATAAAATCATGCACTTTGTGTGGTACTTGGCAACCATTCTTCTTCAGTATTTGTCGCATCGGTTGGAAACCAAAAAAAACAAACAAACAATTCACAAGATTCTCTAGCCTTATTCCAATATCGGGCTTAGTTCTTGAATTTGAAATACATTGATTGAACTTGAAGGTTTGAGGGAACTAAAGAAATATTTCTACAGTGGAAAAAACCTGCGGAAAAATGACAAATGTAAGCATTACAATTGTAGATATTCTATATATTATTTCTTCTTGATCCTCCACTCCAGGGTAGCTATTTATTTTAAAACCTATATATTAGAAAAATAAAAACTTGGAACTTTGATTTTGAAGTTGAAAGTTCATTTTATTTGCAGTATCCAAGCTATCAGATCTGTACAGAAACCTTATAAATTATTTTACATCCAGTTCTTGTTTTCAAAGGAAAAGTGAAAGCTTTGTCGTGGCTATTTTGATATTTTTTATTTTGTATAAAGAATTGTTTGTTGATGAAATAAATTCTATCATAAAATACAGAATCCACATAAATCATATATGGGCGTGGACTGTCACTGACGAAACAACCAATGGCCGGCTCGGATTCTGCCACGTGTACATATCTGGGTCATCTTTATCCAATCAAATGAGAGCGCTGTCGATCGTGCGGTCGAATGGAGCTGGATGAACAGAAAACATACCAATTATAAAGATTAATTACGTACTGGATTCAAAAGTGATAGTTTTGACAAAATACTTTTTGAAATCACCAGATTCTCACCTTTTTAAAGATACTTTACTTTTTTAAAATACTGGTAGTTGAACGAAACCGAAGTGTTTGTTTGACGACCAGAAATCGGAATGTCCGACCAATGTTTTGCTCACCGAAACATAAAACCGTCGCTCAATCAATTTGAAGCTCTTTCAAATATTTGGAATTTTAACAAAAAATATGCTTAATTAAGCTAGGGTTTTGATGTGAACTATAGAAAAATACCTGGCGAGTTCAGTTTTACACATATTATTTACGTGTGGAATATTATTATTATAATTCACAGCGTCTACAAGTGAGTCCACATTTTGACACAACACACGAGACACTGCTTTTTTTCGTTTCGTTCGGATATAAACGAACAATAATTGTTATTCAGAATATTTTTTTGCACGGAATTAAGATAGTTCGATAGTATTTTCACCAATTATTTCAGAAATCACAACTTTATTGTTCAAATGTAAGAATTAACGAAACTACGAACGATAATGTCAACCCATGCAGGTCAAGCTGTTCACTCGGCTGCAGTCTGCTCGGGAGCAGCCGGTGAAACGGCTTGCAGTACCGGCGCGTGTAAACGCTCGCAGGGACGAATGAGTTAAACAGTGAAAGATCCTTGACTGATTGATGTTTTACGCCACATAGGGATAACATCCTTCGCTTGACTATCAATGTTGGTCCACTAAATAACCTGAGAACAAATAGCATTAGTTTTCCGGACTCTATCATACTTTTTCTTAAGATTCAGCCATGAAATTTTTCATGGAGTCAGACAAAAAACAGAAACCAAAAAGTTGTGTTTAAGGATAACCATTTTTACACACTGCATGGTGGGTGGTATTGTCTTAATTTCCTTCTAATGGCCAAATTTGTCTGGCCACATTTAGCATTTTTCTTTTCTAATGGTTGAATCATGAGCAAAAAAGTGGCCGAATCATTTAATAGTAGAAATACCGTAAGCAATGAAAAGAAGTATGTCCAAATTAGGTCAGAGTTTGACTTACCCGGATTCCGGCACCACAGGCTGAACAGTTCTACAGGTTTTTGTCTGAACCTGTACCTCTATATCATCATTTGGAAAGACAAGGAGTTTCCTAGCGGGGTCACGGTTAATAAGACTATGGTTTTCTGAGATGAATTCCTCCACGTCAGGGGGTTCAATCCAATTACTACCGTGCGCCTGAAATAAGCAAATAGTCATATGGTAAGGTTTGTAGATTTTATTGATTGATTGGGGCTAGGGTCTTATGGCTACAAAAGTTTAACAAACCGACCAAAAGATCAGCCACCTACCCCATCTAAATTTTGACATTAGGCTGTGGAAGCTCATAGTTCGTCTGGAAGGCTAATGTATTTGGCATATTTAATGTTCTTTCATTTTAGGTCAGAAAACATGGCTAAAGGAAAGCAACAATGCCAACAGCCCGGTGGTTTATTTCTTTCAGCTGAATGTATAACAGTGTTGAAACAAGATTTCAATTCTTAAATTCCACCATGGAGTGGTTTTACTAAAGCCAAACATATCAAACAACTCAAACTATATTGTATTTATAAACACTAAAACACATGGGCACAGAAAAAATCTTCTTGTCTAAAATAACCATGGAGACAAGTATCCAAATTGTGTTAAAAAGAGGTGCATATCATTCAGACCTTTATACCCCATAAATTGTTGTAATAAACTAAACCTATGATATTTCATTAGCTTGACGACTGACAGAAGCTTAGCCTTACATGATTGTGTTAGTTTACTTATGAAATTGTGAGTAGCTCCTCCTGAAAGATTATTTATAATAAAACCACTATGTACAATAAAGTAGGAGTTCTGTGTATTTTTGGATTTCAATTCTTTGCGACAAGACTTATTGTCAAGAGTATCGCTACAAGCATTTTAATTTATAAATATAATTGAATAAAAACTAAAACACAGCCGGTCGGAAAAATGTTACTGCCTGAGTGGGGTGGGGACATGAGGAACTTTGTGAAAGGTGGACCTCCTCAAACAGCTAGTGTCTGTGGAGCAAGCACTGAAGGTCTTCAAAATTGTCAAAAAATGCCCAGACAATATACAATGTAGGCTTGGGAAATTAGAAGGAAAAAAAATAATTTTGAGAGTTTGATTATTATATTTTGGAGCAGCTTTAAATACAATGGTGATAGAGTGCTTATGTGAGCTTAAAATTTGAAATTTTGTCTTGGACTTTGATTTAAAATAAAATTTAAACAAGAGTTTTAGTAAACTCAACATACGCCCGCCGTGGCAAAGTCGAACCGCTACTATTAACAACTTTACATTTAATATAACATTTGTTTTAATTTCATCAATTCGAATAAGAAGATTTTCTTTTCTGAATTTGATGAAGCTGCAACTAAATACCAGTACGTTATAGTACACATATATTATCTGTTCAGCTAATTTCAATCACATTTTAATTGCAAAAACTGAAATATTGTGGCTGTTTTGACATTGCTGTTATGTTCCATAATTGGGAAGGAGCAATCAATACAATACATGTAGCTTACAATTCTTGAATTTTAACAGTTTTGACTGGGACACTGTTCTATTGGACTTGGCTGTAAGTTTTATTACAAAGCAAACAATCTTCAGGCTGACCACTGATATGATGGTGTGTAAATATACAAACCTTTTGTGTGTACTTCAGTTCAGATGTCATTGTCCCCTTATCTCTATTTAAACAGCCACTCTGATAAATACCAGATGGGTAATAAAGTGGGAAAATGGTCTTTTTTTTGTTATTACAGTGCACATTAAACTATCCAAGAAAACAGTCTCAGAATGTATAAATTAATTGGCTTCCAGTATTACTCTGGACCAAGTGTACTAAAAAAAGCATTGATATATATATAATTATATATATATTAAACATCAGGTACACATTTCTGATAAAAAAACTTTTGAAAACAGACAAAAAATATGTGTACCAAATCAAATTTAGTATGCGACACATCATCTACCTATAAGGTATATATACTCTAAAAGAATTGGAGAGATTATATCAAAACGAAAGGAGTTCTGGAGCCGAAAGGGAATATTACATAATTCAATAGGGCTGCCATATTATGCAACAGGTGATGTCAGAAATGGTACGTGAAACACCGTCTGCCTATAAGGTATATACTCTGAAAGAATCGTCAAGATCGGATCAAAACTCTTCAAGTTATGGAGCGGAAAGGAACGAAGATATAGACTAAGACAGAATATTACATAATCCAATGTAGAAGTCATATTATGCAATCGACAATGTCCTAAATGGTTCATGACACACCTTCTACCCCTAAACTATATGTTGTAAAAAAAATTGTAAAGATCGGATCAAAACTTTTCAAGTTATGGAGTGGAAGGGAACGTAGATATAGACAAAGACAGAATATTACATAATCCAATGTAGAAGCCAGATTATGCAATGGACAATGTTCTTAATGGTTCATGACACACATTCTACCCCTAAACTATATGTTGTAAAAAAAATTTTAAAGATCGGATCAAAACTTTTCAAGTTATGGAGCGGAAGGGAACGAAGATATAGACTAAACAGAACCAAAACACATAGGACAACTTGTACTACTTTGTACATGGTGATGTTTTAATATGAGCTTTCTAGAGAAATTAGCTGAACAGATAATATATGTAAACTAACGCAATCATGTAAGGCTAAGCTTCTGTCAGTCGTCAAGCTAATGAAATATCATAGGTTTAGTTTATTACAACAATTTATGGGGTATAAAGGTCTGAATGATATGCACCTCTTTTTAACACAATTTGGATACTTGTCTCCATGGTTATTTTAGACAAGAAGATTTTTTCTGTGCCCATGTGTTTTAGTGTTGCTGTAATTTCTGATGATGAGAGTAGTTTCCCAGATATCATATTAAAACATCACCATGTACAAAGTAGTACAAGTTGTCCTATGTGTTTTGGTTTTAGTAAAACCGCTCCATAGAAGAATCTATTATAGACTAAACAGAATACTACATAATCCAATGTAGAAGCCATATTATGCAATCGATGATGTCATAAATGGTTCATGACACACTTTCTACCCACAAACTATATGTTGTGAAAGAATTGTAAAGATTAGATCAAAACTCTTCAAGTTATGGAGCGGAAGGGAATCCGGGCCGGACGGCCGGACGGACGGACGGCGCTGGTGATACCATAATATGACCGACTTTTTTTAAGTCGGGCGTATAAAAAGTACACGCAGGATTTGAAAATGATGAATTAGAAGAAATTTACCTTATCCGCTAAGTTTAACCCAGATACACTCTTCTTTAACTCGGGTGTTGTTAACGAGCTGGAGGACACTTGTTTTCTCACCTCAGCAGCTCCCTGTCTAAAAAGAAATAAGGCGGGTTCAGTCGATCATCCTTTGTTTATCATAACACTTATGGTGAAGTTGTAGGTTTGAGGGAGAGACTCACTTCCAGTCTCCTGATTGATTGATTGTTTAGTGTTTTACGCCACGCTCAAGACTATTTCACTTATATGGCGGCGTTGCCAGTTTTAGAGTGGGAGGAAACCGGGCTCGATGCCCGGAGGAAACCCACGACCTTTTGTTGGTAACTGGCAACCATCTCACGTAGGTCGTTCGAGTGAAAACCCAGTCAGAAAATTTTACAATTTTTGGGGGGACTGAGTGGGATTCGAACCTGAGACCCATTGGTGGAAGGCTGTTCGGATTGAGCATCCAACGCTCTACCTACTGAGCCACAGAGGCTTCCTCCAGTCTGGTGAGTGTTATTTAAACCTGTAACTGAATAACCGTATTTTAGAAAATAGTGCAGTGGCTTATTTGAGGAGAAATTCATGTTATGTGGCGAGGTTCGAAAAGTATATTTCCGTCTTTTTTTAGGATATTGTCAGTCATAGAAGGCCTAAACTGACTTATACGATACGACTGACTTTCCTCTCTCAATATTCACAAACAGGTGCTGAAAAATTGTATTTCATAATTTTTTTTAGCCGTCATTTAAAGCTTATTCTGCAAACATAGAAGACGCTAACACAATGAATGAAAAGTTTTCCGTTAGGATTGTTCTGTAGGCCTATTGTTCAACCCTCAAATGAGCCAGGGTTTCCTGGAAGGTAAATTTTGAGGTTGAATATCTGCCTCAAAATTACCATAAAAAAAACTGAATTTGAGTTTCAGCATGGATTTCAGCTGAATTTTACATGGAAGTATTCAGTTTCTGGAAACTAAAATGTATACTCAATTGGACTTGAAATTAACTCAAAACTTAGGTTATGGCCTCAACAAATTTAACTTGTATGAAACCCTGTGAGCACTGCATGTCCTCTGGATTTACAAAGTTGAATAAAAATTGTCAAAATGTGATGAAAAATCTGTTTTAATCGAAGCATTAGCTTCTAGGATATAAAAGACCCTAAAAGACAATAATTGAACACTTAATATAAAAGTAGAAAGCTTTTGTTAATAAATCCTAAACCCAAACCAGTTTCTTTCTAGATTCTGAAAATGGTGAACACTACTTTGTCTTTTTGGGAACCCACTTAAAGTCTAGTTACAGCATTTAATTTAAATGGGTCAATGGTATTCAGCTTTCAGAAGTCTTAAATATCCCTTTATCTCACCTGACTTTTCGCTATAAACTCCAACATACATTTTTATTTTTACTGACTGTATGAAAGCCCTGATTACAAGTATTCTGGAAAAAATATGTAACAAAAGACTACTACCACCTGCAAAACACCGCTACCAAATGTACACGAATATCATCGCAATTTAATCATGCTTGCTCTTTTAAGCAGTTACTTCCTGTGGCTGGGTTATGCATGCAATTATGTTGCCTTTAATAATGAGTTTCAGTGTGTTTTGAAGAAAAACATGCCACCTGAAAAATCTATGGATGCCTACTATTACCGTTATTTGAATTTTTTACTCACTTAAAAGACAACAGTAATTTTAATTCTTAAATAAAGACAATTTGGGGAAAAATAATAAATTATGGCATTACTGGATGTCCATAGTTTTCAATATTGTTTCTGCGAAACGCACCATAGCTGGTTATCAATGCAAACTTACTGCCTTCATCGTGCACACACAAGAGGTTATGGCTTAGAAAAGTAAGTATGAGTGAAATTAGACAGAAGTTTGATAGATAATTTTCCTTGAATGAGAAGTTTTACTTGTGTACATTTGGTAGCGGTGTTTTTCAAATGGTAGTAGTCTTTTGTTACATGTTTTTTCCGGCATACTTGTAATCAAGGCTCCAATACATTAGGCGCACTCTCCGTGTTCGTCATAGCCCAGATCACTTCCATAGTAAAAAAGCGATATTTTTTAAGGAGACCCGCCGAAAAAACCGGCGGCGCAAATTTCACAACAAATATGCAAAGAATAAAGTTTTAACCTCTACATTCCGATAGCATAGACCTAGAAGAAGGAGTTCCTCAACTTTACGCGGCTATAATGTGGTAAGCTTTCCTTTCCTTTATGCACCCAATATTTGCCTCGAAGTCCACTGACTTTCAACCTGACGTAACCGCCATAGACTTAACCGACCTAAAAACTCAGCGGGGCATCTAAGAAATACGTAACTCGTAATTTTCAGAAAACTTTTGTCATGACCAATGAACTAGGCCGAATATGAAATATTCATGGAGTATTAAATACTAGATTATAGACATATTTCTCCACAGTTATATCAATATTATTTTACCCTAGTGATTTGGGCTAAGGCGACAAGACACATTAGCAGCCATATAATACCAGTCGCTGTAAGACCGATAATCCGGGCTAGCCGCACTCATGTGTCTCTTTCCTGTGTTACTTACTTGCCGGTCAGGAAGAACCACACATTAAACCACCATTAAAAGGGTGGGATAACTATTCTTTGTCAACAGACTTTTCCAAACCCCACAATCATGTGATGCAAGAGTTTTGTTGTCATCAAATTGGCCAGCTATTGAGGAAATTCTTGGACATACTGCGGACCATGTGACAGGTTGTCATTGAGAGTGAAATCTGTCGGGGCCAATTTTAAAGTTTTCATATGAAGAGGGATTTGGTAGATTTACAACGAAATTCAAACAAATTAAGGAGTAAAATGAAAAGAGGAATGCTTTAAATGTGTGTTGAAGGTAAAATCTAAAAGGCAGGTAGCATTAATAGATATTTGAAACTTAGTTTAAACCTGAAAGCCGAAGTCCTTCCAAATAATTCATTTAAAGGCCGTAACATCCGTTAAAAATAAAATTAAGCTACCGAATGGCAGAAGAACAGTTGTTTAGAATTAATCAAGCGCTTTTTCTTTCATTGATATGCTTAAATAGCTGAATTCAGCTACCGGCCGATAGGTCTTTTCAGCTATTATACCTGTTTACAGCTATTATACCTGTTTACAGCTATTATACCTGTTTACAGAGCTATTATACCTGTTTACAGCTATTATACCTATTTTCATCTACTTTCCCTAACCTGTTTATCAACCGACAACTAATTTCTCAACTAATCCAACTCCCAGAATAACTAAGCGATCTTGAAAGAATAGCTTGTTACTATTGTACAGGTACCCCATCAGTTATCATACAGAACCAATTATCGTACACCCAACACGCATGCGTGTTAACCCAAGAAATTACACTTTCCAGCTGATGACAGCAGGCTTACTTATTGAGGCACCTTCTTCATTTCAGAGTCTTGGGAGAAATTAAACTATTTCAACATGTCATAACCAGGTTGGGGAAATACGTGAATCGACGGATATCCGTGAATCCAAGGACTATCCGTGAATCGACGGACAGTTTTGTCACAGAACGACGGATAGGCACCTGTCAAAAACGATAAAAGCCGACTTCCAATTCTTACGAAGCAAAGTTTTGCAGTTCAACAACAACAGAACAGCTTTCAAGCTTTCCATTAACACTCTTATTTCGTCCTAAGCTTCAATATTTGTCTGCGCTGAAGCCGTCAAAGTCGCTGACACAAACTGTCAAAAAGCAGTTCGCCATTTTGGATAAATAATTTCGAAAAGAAAATAAACATTTACATACATTTGAAACCCCGCAAATTAAAGCGTGCTTCTTCGTCCAACAATATTCGGCTGCAGTGCTCTGCGCTGAGGGCTGTGAGCTCTGCGCTGAGACGGAGACACTAGCTCTGCGCTGAGGGCCGGGTACATCTAAATTCGTAACTTGAAACGCTATCAAATGTGAATAAAAACGAAACCGAGCATGATATAACGTTTAATAATAAGAGATTTTTGCTTTCTCGCACCATATCGTTAAACTTTTTTCACTGAAACTTAAAAACTACTGGTTTATTTGTTTTTGGAGATACTAATTTCCTAATGTTTCTTTTAAGAAATAATTGGGGCCTGGGTGGTCCAGTGGGTTAGAGTGATCGTCCGTCAGTGCCACACATACCTGCGTCGATGCGGCGGGGGTTCGAATCCCACTCAGACCAAATAAAAAATCGAAAAATTTCTGAATGGAGCTGGTTTCTCCGGGCTGATTTACACCTATTTGTGTGGGCCCTCAGCTCAGAACTGGTGTCTCCGGGCTATTTTACACCTATTTGTGTGGGTCCTCAGCTCAGAGCTGGTGTCTCCGGGCTAATTTACATGTATTTGCTTCGGCCCTCAGCTCAGAGCTGGTGTCTCCGGGCTAATTTACACCTATCTGTGTGGGTCCTCAGCTCAGAGCTGGTGTCTCCGACTAATTTACACCTATCTGTGTGGGTCCACAGCTCAGAGCTGGTGTCTCCGGGCTAATTTACATGTATTTGCGTCGGCCCTCAGCTCAGAGCTGCTGTCTCCGGGCTAATTTACATGTATTTGTGTGGGTCCTCAGCTCAGAGCTGGTGTCTCCGGGTTATTTTACATGTATTTGTGTGGGTCCTCGGCTCAGAGCTGGTGTCTCCGGGCTAATTTACACCTATTTGTGTGGGTCCTCAGCTCAGAGCTGGTGTCTCCGGGCTAATTTACATGTAATTGCGTCGGCCCTCAGCTCAGAGCTGCTGTCTCCGGGCTAATTTACATGTATTTGTGTGGGTCCTCAGCTCAGAGCTGGTGTCTCCGGGCTAATTTACATGTATTTGTGTGGGTCCTCAGCTCAGAGCTGGTGTCTCTGGGCTATTTTACACCTATTTGTGTGGGTCCTCAGCTCAGAGCTGGTGTCTCCAGGCTAATTTACATGTATTTGCGTCAGCCCTCAGCTCAGAGCTGGTGTCTCTGGGCTAATTTACATGCATTGACGTCGGCCCTCAGCTCAGAGCTGCTGTCTCCGGGCTAATTACCATGTATTTGCTCTGCGCTGAGGACCCACACAAATAGGTGTAAATTAGCCGGGAGACAACAGCTCTGAGCTGAGGACCCACAAAAATAGTGTGAAAATGGTTATCCTTGAACACAACTCCATGTCTCCGTTGACCGGGCCCCGACACTGCCTGGTATAAAGTGTAAAAGAGGGGTTACAGTATGGATATATATATTCAGACCTGTAGGTCTCAGGCAATGTTTCGAAATCGTTTTAGGTATATGTAGATACCAGCGCTTATTCTCTCATCAGGGGCCCAGCGCAAATGTTATGTATGATACATGGTTTGTAGCAGTTAAGGTCCGTTTTGTGTTACGGCATAAAGGTTTAGTTCTTTGGTATAATGTAAGGCCTGTTTGTATCCGTTATATTAAACGGAATGGTAAACTGATGGACTGATTTTGTAAGTCCGCAGCCGATAATAACAGCTGCTTGAATAAAATTTAACATTGGGTTAAATACCCTGCTTTGGTCAAATATAATCCCTGCCCACAGCATGATGCTTGATAGTATATAATAGGGCAGAGTGGCCGGTTAAATTATGTTTTAACGGATTAACGTGAATCTCATGATTCCTTAACAACCAAAGACGATTAAGTCTGTAAATGTATATAATATGAATACATGTGTCGTCTGTATGTTTAGATGCCCTTTTTTCCGAGCCAGACGAAATCCGATGATTATGTACATGTGCTTTTGAAATATTTATAATCGGGCCTAATCTAGCCCAAGTTCTGAAGTGGAACCCATTCCGAAACATGCCGGTACCGGTGTATACACCATATATATAGTACAAATTAATATAGACATTATAGTCTGTGTTGTCATTCTTGACATGTATAGGTATATAAACAATTGCCAGTTATGTTGGCTGAGGGGAATGCTTGCTCTGTTTTCGCTTGGTGGATATATTTGAAAGATTTCTTTCTCAAGCAAGTTGTAAGTACATAGTTGAAGATCCAGAATTCTCAGTCGTGATAAAAGAATATGAAACACTGCTATAGTATAGCATTGTATTGTTGAAATCCGGCGTTCTGCCTTCAAATTTGGATATAGTATAAATATATGTCGGCTGATGCCTTATGCTATGTCCGTGAGTATTGGTGCCAGTCTCATTGTGAGATTTGAGTATACAACTGGCTTGATACATGCAGGGGGTCTTGCAGGAGCTGAAGTTGAGAGACCTTAGTGGCTGACATGAGTCTTCAGTATGTAGAGTTCCTTGATGGAATAGTGCTAAACGCACTTGCAGGGCCAAGTTGGAGGCCTTTAAATGAAAAGTGTCATTCCATATGTTTACAAACGTATTCAGGGGCATTGCACTGTGGCATGTGATCTCTATATATAAATATAGTAATCCCGTAATGGGGAAGAGACAAATGCACTAAATTTGTGAGCTCACTAAAGACATGTAGTTTAATATCTTTCTGAGACAGTTCAAGGCTTTCTTGGGTGTCAATCGTTTGTATAATATAGACATTTCTGTGTCCATTTTCATGGCGAGATTATGCTTCATGTTAAAGAGCATTGTAACAAAGTGATTTCACTAAATTTGCTCTGTTCTCGGTGTATTCGAGTGTCAATCGTTCGTAAAATCGATTTGACTTGATGCGTTTCGCCAAGTTATAAGACATGTAGTTTAATATCTTTCTGAGACAGTTCAAGGCTTTCTTGGGTGTCAATCGTTTGTATAATCGATTTGACTAAACCAGACATTTCTGTGTCCAGAAATGAATTAAAAACGATGTGTGCAGAATAAAAATGCATCGATGGTCACTAATGACCACCGTATAATCGCGCCGACTGGCAATATTTAAAGACCTGAAATTTGCGCGTCCGAGTCAGTGGCTTGGGTGAACGACGGACTGTCACCACGTGGGAAGCATGCAACTCTACAGACACCAATCTTCAATTTGAAACATCAATGGCTAAGGTAAACATTTATTTAGACGCTGCTATGGCTTTTTGAAAATGGCAAATTCACTTTTTGTATCTTGCGTGAATTTCTTTGAAGTGGTCAGCGCATGCGACTATAAATAATTTTAAAGAAAAAACACACGGAGGCAAAGCTTGAAGTCTACTGCGTTGTTGTTGCTCTGCAAAGCGTGCATTACGGTAGGGGTTGAGGAGAACGGCGGTGTGTTTTGTTTTTTTCACCCACCGAACTCCCGATCAAGAGTGCGGTCTATAACTCGTTCTGGAGTGTTACTCCTGTTCAGGAGTGGACTCCCGTTCGGCACATTTCCCCAACCTGATAAGTCGGCTGAGCCTAGTCCGCAATATGTTGAGTGGATTGAAGGATAAATTCTGATACGCCCGCACGGGCTTCTTCAATACCACGTCAACATAGGGTACATTTGAAAAATCTAAGAGTTGCTCTCGGAATTTTAAAAAAATGATAACTCGCAATTTTTAAACATTACTCACCTAAAATTTTGTCAGAAAGCTTCTTTGATAATCCATTCGTAGAGCTAAACCATCATATGTGACCTTAAAATCTCTCAGCAGCCAATTTCGCTAAGTTTGATTTCCGTCTGTTGACTAAAATTTTTCTCGGGCAATCACACCGCCATCTACCGCGAACTTTCAAATCATGCTCGCCACTACAACCGGTAACGACTGTCGGGGATGGTCGGTGATAACGCAAAGGGAATTTAAACTTAGCGAATTTCGTTGTTTGGCGTTGTGTATGATCACAAATGATGGTTTAGCTCTACGAATGGATTATTATCAAAGAAGCTTTCTGACAAAATTTTAGGTGAGTAATGTTTAAAAATTGCGAGTTATCATTTTTTAAAAATTCAGAGAGCAACTCTTAGATTTTTCAAATGTACCCTATGTTGACGTGGTATTGAAGAAGCCCGTGCGGGCGTATCAGAATTTATCCTTCAATCCACTCAACATATTGCGGACTAGGCTGAGCCCAGCTTCACTTCTGAGAAATTTCTTGTCAATGCAAACAATGATGTAAATTTTAGCAGTAAAAAACCGGCGTGTGTACGATAACTGAACGGATACTCCTATTATACAGAAGACAGTGCGAGCATGTGGCCTTCCATCAGTTTCAATCAAATTATACATTTGTTACCAAATAAAATGATGAATGTTGTTGTTGTTGCATTGAAACTGTCCGGATATCCGCATGGATTTTTCATCTGTAGTCTCTTTTGTGGAATGAATGCATATCACTAAATTGAAATGAATATCTGAGCAGTAGAAACGTCACTAACAAAGGCTTTGTAGATGTGCCAAAAACTTACTTGTTGAGTTTTTGAGCAAATGCTCGCTGGCCGGGGGAAGCCATTTCCATTATTCCTTGTTTATGCTCTCCGCACAAGGAGTACAGAGTAGCGGAGAACAATTATCATATCACGTGGGTCTCTGACATCATTTGACATTAGGGCACTATTTTCGGGAAGCATTCGACTCGCACACCCTCTCAGTAGCCGCAACCATGTGTCTCTTTCTTGTGTTACTTATACTTGCCGGTCAGGGAGAAAACCCTCTCAACTGAGATATACGACGTACGTTGAATAGAACAGATGTGCATCATTCCGTTTTGATTGTAAAAAAGATTGTTTAAAAGCACACTTGCCACGAAAATCCAGAATACCGTTTACACAAAAAACAGTGGGCGGTTTACTGTATTTTTTTTCCCTGATAGAAAACGTTAGGAACTTTCTCGTTTTACCAAAAATTGAAAGTTTTGGCATCATTTAGTATTTTTCAAGTACCCGCAATGTAAACAAAACCCGAACCTGAACAAGCGCCCTAATGTTTTAAATCGTGTGAGTGATCGAACTGCACAGTATAATTTTACGTACTTTATCCGAGAAATACAGACTGACGATCGAGTAAGAGGGACTCGAAAAGCCTGCCGATAAATTTTTGAGTGTAAACCGGCCACAGATAAAAAGGCCTGAAATGAGGGTAGGCCTAATCCAACATTTAGGCCTAAGTTTACCGACAGTGATGGTTGTTCTTGTAATCATGCAGACTTCGATTCTTTGAGGAAATTTCTTAAAAACAATCTCACATTTTACTTTCTCATACATAAACTTCGATAAAGGAATAATGAGACGATCACTGGTACTTTCCCAAGACAGATCAATGGCGACCAGCAAACATACATCAAATGACCCAATACGGCTGACAGTTAAGATTCGTCGGAATTGTTTCTGTATTAAGCCAGTATCGGCCCATTATCGGCATTGTACTGAGAATAAAGTACTGGCATGTCTGAAAGTAGCCGCACTCCGACTCGTGTGTCTCTATCCTGGTTTACTTATTTTGCCGGTCAGGTAGAAGTCTGAAAGTTGCCGATATTGGCTGTATCACGATATGTCGGAACAATATTGGCGTATATGTAGGCTACTGAGCCAGTACTGGGCCGGAAAGCACACTGCACGTGGTCCAATACTGGCTGTTTTACTATTGTTTAAATGGCATCCACTATACTAATACTATAGACACCTAGGCCTGCATGTATACTCTCCCAAAAAAGAAACGCAACATCCAATTTTTGTACTTCAAAATATGAATTTTCAACACCATTTTTAATACAGAAATAAGCATCACATTACACTGAAATTTGGCAGACTGGTTGTTCAGACTTTAAAGTTCATTCACATGTAAAAAAAATTCACATTAAAGTTCATAGCGCTCAGATGACGTCACTGCAACGTCAATATCTGTTGTGCCCACCATTAACCTGTAACACAGCACGGACCCGTCTCGGCATCTAGACACAATCAATCGACGAATACGGTTTTGCGGAATTCTCCTCAATTCTTCATCAAGAGCCTGCTGCAGTTCTTGCAAAGTTTGCGGCGCTGGATGACGACTGCGCACGCGTCTATCCAAATCATCCCACAAATGTTCTAGGCCTATTGGGTTCAAATCTGGTTATTTGGACAGCCAGGGGAGCATTGATAGGTCGTTTGTCCGTCTTTCATGGAGTTATGACTTATGGACTGATTTACACAAGGGCTATACATGCCCATAAGGTTAATATTTCTAATAAGCTGGATATTAAAGCGAGCGACGACTTCAAACACCTTCTGTTTTTTTTTTTCTGAATGAATGCTTTGGTTAAATGCGCAGTGCGTAAATCAATGCTACCGGTATTTCATTTGTTGTTCTATTTAAATGTTGATGTTCTTTTTAAATTGACGTACACTGCCTTTCACTTGGTGTTTTGTACAATAAAATTGAATTGAATTGAATTGAGTTAGGCCTATCTCCAGAACGTTGAGAATATGAAAACCTCCTTGGGGGAATATGGACACTATTATTTCTTGTAACAGCCCTCATTTAACTCATAGATAAACAAATTGATATATTTTTCTGTGCAAAAATACGGCCGTACATGAAGACTTCATGAAACGCAGTTTATCCCACTTTTATACTGAGTTCTGCATTAACGCTCTTGACAGTGATGTAAGGAGCCCTAACACGGAAAGTATGGAGGGGGATATCCGCCAAAAGTCTATGTGGGTAACTGTGTCAGTTTCAATGTGCGCAGTGCTTACTTTTACTGTGTCGCTTGCGATACTTTTGCTTGAATGCGTGAAACGTTGTCCAATGCAGCGCCTACATTCCTTGCTGCTACTATGTGGCTACCGTCAGTCTGTTAAGTGGCCAGTGTAAAGCGAGCATGGTTTGTACTCCGGCTATGTCAAGAACTGCGCACGAGAGCTGCAGCATTCCAGACGGTGGACGATTTTTTCTAACAACCATTTCCATATTCCATTCTGCGCACGCGTTAAACCAGTAGGAAGTAAACAGACAGTGGCGAAGGCACATGGCTATTGTATTACACACATGTTATTTACAGTCTTTCTTTCGGTGCCAATTTATTTCCATTTGGATACAATTTGTTTGTAGGTTATGTTCGATGAATTGATGTTAATTGTCTGATGGTGAATAAAGGAAGCAATTTTTTTCTCTTTTTATAAGTTAAATCCTATTAGTATTATCAGATTACAATTTACATGTAGCCGTAGGCTTAAATACTAAAATAGGCCTACTGAGAAACTTGTCTCCTTGGAAAGATTTTCACTGTACCCGTGTGTTTTAGTGTTCATATTGTTATTTTACACAAGATTTTCCGTGTGTTTTAGTGTTCATAAATATATATATATAACTATAAGATTATAACTGTATACAACATATGGTAGGCCCGGTATACTACATACGGACTTACTAATTAGTCTATTTTATATGTAGCCAAAACTTTGACCATACTATTGAGTATGGTCAAAGTTTAGGCTATTTAATATGCTACGGTATAACTAGTCCGGGTTTCTGACTCCAAAATTACTATTTTTTATACTGACGGTCGTAACTTGGAGTCAGGGTTCATTGCAATCAAAAAGCCGGAGTTGGCTGCCCGCTCAGAAGCGGGCAGTATGTGGTCTGATTTAGTATAAGAGAAGAACATCCATAGACACACCCACCACTCCTGGTGTGTCCAGACCCGACACAGCCTGATAGGGTATTCGGAGAGCTATGCTCATCTGATTCCCTCTGCATAATAGATATGCAACCAGATCTATGTTTCGGACAGTTTTACGGATAACACCATAAATGATTATGGTTCCGAGCGTAAGTCCATCATCAGGGGTCTACGCAGTAACGGCAATTATGGTCTAACATTTTAACATTTTCAGTATTTCCTTGAGATTTTTCCCACGTCGGTATGCCATTTCAGGCGGAGATTGGAAGACCATAGAGGCGGACTTGTTTTTAGAGATGATATTCCAGTGTTTGCTGATTGCACGTCTGACAGCGGGAGAGCTGGACGTATAGTTGGTAATAAACCGTAGTGGTTTTTTCTCAGTCTTGTTGTTACCTGCTTTGTGCTTAGTGCGACACAGCATGCGTGTTCTGTTTCCGTGTTTAACGTCTCGCATAGAGGAGTCAATTTCTAATTTAGTGTACCCACGGAGTAGCAGCTTAGTTTTGAACTCTTCCCATTTCTTATGGAAGTCATCCACGTTGTTGCAGTTTCTTGCATATCTTGTAGTTTCACCTCTAATAAAGGATTTGAAACAGTACGCTGGGTGTGACGATTCTCTGTGTAGGTACTGGTATGTCTCAGTACTTTTGGTGTGACAATTAATGTCTAAGATATTCATTTTGGAGAATCGATCTCCTTTGAATATTTCTGTGTCAAGGAATGATAGTTTGCTCTCTGATATTTCAAAGGTAAACTTCCAAAAAGCGTGAGCTTCATTAGCCACACGGAAGAATTCAATCATGTCAGTGGTTGGTCCCTCGTAGATGATGAATCTGTCATCACGAAATCTCCAGTGTCCTAGAATGTTTTCTTTTTTCTTGAAGCTAGAAATCAATCGGCCAATGTCCCGAAGACAAATCTTAGGCATAAAGCATCATGGCGAGTTTACTGTGACTTCTAAAAACAGGTTAGAAGGAAATTCTAGACCGTCTCTAACAGACCTAATAACAATGTCACCCGCCGTTTTACTACAAACCGCAAATCTGACCCGCAGCTTGCCTCGGATACCATTGAAACGTATCTGTACGCAACACGTCTGGAGATCTCTAGCACAAGTATATCTGACTGCAGAAATTATAATTTATCTCCGAGAGAAAGACTCTCTTTAAGGAAACTGTGCTCGGAAGAGCTAGGAATCATTACGAAGGCAGATAGAACAACACCACCGTTCTCTTCAACAAAGGCGAATATATTCGGGAAGCGCACAGCCAACTCTATGATGGCATACACTACACAGAGATTGACGTAATTGACGTGATAGGCACACACAAAAAGGTGCTAAACCTTGTACGCAAATTGAAATACGAAGGCTGTCTCGATGACACAACCTATAGGTACCTACACGACCCGTATGAACGGAATGTCGTACCCCATATGTACCCTTTACCCAAGATCCATAATCAAGCACATTATGGATAGATTAGATGCGGCTAATCCAGTGAATGTTTCGGACATCCAAATAGCTGGCAGACCGATAATCTCCCAATGCAATTCCCCGACGGAAAAGCTGGGCAGACTCCTTGATTATTTTTGCTGCCAATTGTCAAACGGCAAAATACATACATAGCTGACACTACGCAGTTAAAAAAATTGAAGGTCTAGTTGTCCCACGAAGGGCTATTATGATTACCTATGACACTACGTCCCATATACCAACCTCAGTTTTATAGAATTACTGAGGTCCTCGAGCATGAGCTTGAAATGTATGAAGACATCCAGTATGACATTAAAAGACCATATATTGGTACACTACTTGAGATTACCAACATAGTTTGGCGAAATAATGAATTCAACTTTCATCAGAAATCTTACCGCCAGATTGTGGGCGCCCCACAGGGAGCCGCCCCCAACTAAATTTTGTCCCGAAGACAAATCTTAGGCATAAAGCATCATGGCGAGATTACTGTGACTTCTAAAAACAGGTTAGAAGGAAATTCTAGACCGTCTCTAACAGACCTAATAACAATGTCACCCGCCGTTTTACTACAAACCGCAAATCTGACCCGCAGCGTGCCTCGGATACCATTGAAACGTATCTGTACGCAACACGTCTGGAGATCTCTAGCACAAGTATATCTGACTGCAGAAATTTTTAATTTATCTCCGAGAGAAAGACTCTCTTTATTAGAGGTCAAACTACAAGATATGCAAGAGGACATTGAACACGGAAACAGGACATGCATGCTGTGTCGCACTAAGCACAAAGCAGCTAACAAAACCACTACGGTTTATTGCTAATTATACGTCCGGCTCTCCCGCTGTCAGCGTGTGATCGGCAAACACTGGAATATCATTTCTAAGAACAAGTCCGCCTCTATGGTCTTCCAAACTCCGCCTGAAATGGCATACCGACGTGGGAAAAATCTCAAGGAAATACTGAAAATGTCAAAATGTTAGACCATAATTGCCGTTACTGCGTAGACCCCTGATGATGGACTTACGCTCGGAACCATAATCATTTATGGTGTTATCCGTAAAACTGTCCGAAACATAGATCTGGTTGCATATCTATTATGCAGAGGGAATCGGATGAGCATAGCTCTCCGAATACCCTAGACCATATTTTCTCTACGTGTTGACTCCAATTACCAGAAGAGTTAAACGCTAACCCAAGATGTTTATGAGAGGATACTGGCTCAATTTGGCAATCTTCAAATGTGCAAAACATGTTTGAGGGAGATCTTCGTCTTGATACTATAAGTGACTCGGTTTTTTGTGGATTAAAGTCCACGAGCCATTTTTGTGCCCAGTCTTTCAATGATTTCAAATCAGTTTGTATGGAGGGAGCAGTATCATTTATTTCATCTGATATAACGTACAAACATGTGTCATCTGCAAATAGTTTAATATTGTTTACAATTTTCTGAGGTAGATCGTTAATATAAGGCCCCAGGCCTGACCCTTGAGGAACGCCTGCAGACAAAGCCATAGTCAAAGAATTTACCCCTCCCAAGACAACTCGTTGTTTCCTATTTGTTATGTAACTATTTACCCAGTTCAAAAGACCACCCGTTATCCCAAGAGACTCCAATTTAACAAAAAGCCAGGGGTTTGTATAGGCTTACAATAAATCACCGTATTTTTTTTAGCAATATTCAAATGGCGAAAGGAAGTCAAAATACAAAATATTTTACTACACTCGAAAAATAATTACAAATTGATTAAATGCTGATATCATCTATAAGTAAAAGCCATTGTACTATAAGTCATTGAATTAAAGTGTAGGCCTACGCTGAATGAATTAATAAGTTACACGTAGATCACACAGAATAATGTAATTCTTTAAAATGGTTTGTCACCCCCATATTTAACGGCTTTGACAACTTCCAGTTATAACATAGCAGGGGGTACTTACAGTTTGCGAAATAAAAATAACCTACGTTTATTTAAATGCCGTATCACTCTGTTCGCTTCTTCATTCTTCTCCAAAACAACTAAAGACTGGAATCTTTTGAGACCCCAAAATAGAAATTTTTCAGTTGCAGAGATGAAGTCATTTCTTTTTCCTAAACAAAACCAGTCCTATGATTCTACAGCCCTATTTAATTCTCTTGATAATTTATCTTCGGTTGTTCTGTGTAGAATGAGAATGGGGCTGAGCACTCTTCAAGCTGATTTATTTTAACATGATATTATGAGTCTTGTTCAAAATGCCATTCAAAAATTGAAAGTGTCTTTCATTTCTTTCTTGATTGTTCCTTCTATGCCACTCAAATGAAGCACCTCCTTTATAGTCTCATGGATATCATTTCACCCGGAGTTCATCATTCTATTGTTCTTCCATCTTTTCGCCATAATATAACCAATGTTATGTTATACGGTTCAATTGATATAACTTACGGGAAAAACCGAGTAATTTTATGTTGCGTTCACAGATTCATCCATGAGACTAAGAGATTCACCGAACAGGCACCAAGAGAATAATTGTGTTAGTTCTTGTTGTGTTAACTTTATGATAATCTGTTGTTAAATTGATGCAATTTGTTTATAAAATGAAAATAATAAGTAAACTTATAATTTATGTATTATATTATGTGTATTGTTAATTGTTGTTGAGGAGATCCCCTAGTGGACATCTGGCTGTGGGCTATCCTCGTTCAAGAAATAAAAAAATACCATTACAATTAGAAAAAAATGAGATTTTATTTTAGCCCAGTAAACCACTTGCCGTGTAACACCAGAATCATGATTCCTCCAATGATTCATTTATAACTGATCGAGACTGGAAGTTAAGTTTCGGCCCCTTACATAATTACAGGGACATTTGTGATGGGCCCTCAGGTTGATTGATTGATTGTTTGGTGTTTTTTGCACCGCGCTCAAGATTATTTCCCTTATATGCATGGCGGCGTTGCCAGGTTTATTGTGAGAGGAAATCGGGCTCTATGCCAGGAGGAAACCCACGACCTTCCGGTGGTAACTGGCAACCATCCCACATAGGTCGTTCAAGTAAATACCCAGTCAGAAAATTTTCCAATTTTTTTTTTTGGACTGAGTTGGATTCGAACCCGCAACCCATTGGTGGAAGTCTGTTCGGATTCAGCGTGCTATGCTCTAACTATTGAGGCTTGAGCCACGGAGGCCCTATAAGGTTGAAGAGGATATGGATAGTTCGTTTCACGGCTATCTTTTGGTTGCTACATTAAAAATGACCAAAGTCCAAATTAGCGGCTAATTAGGAGAACTTTACCGAGTCACATTGAAGTTATTTTTTTTTTCACTTGACCCTTATACGCTTCCGTAAATATGGACGTCCTGTCATCGGCTGAATAGGCCTACTTTATTAAAACAAATGAACAAATGTATTTTCATAAAGTATTCAGCCGTTGACAGAACGTCCATATCCTCAAGGCCCCAGTAGGCCTACTTGTTTTGTTTGCTCAATCACCGCTGCTCTGGGCATAGTTTCACAAAGCGATCTTAGCTAAGTGTGATATCTTAACTACCATGGCAACCAATGTTAAAGGTATACGTTGCCATTGGTAATTAAGATCACCTTGAACTTTAGGTAGACTTCCATCTGGTGGAACAGCGCGCCCCCTGGTGGTGTTTGAAGCATCCAGTTCGTGTAAAGTTTAGAGATTGCAAAATGTTTGGCGCGCGATTCGAAAAGATTTACAGAGTGCAAAATGTTAGAGATTGCACAAATACTTATGTATTTTGAATTAAAGAGTAAAATAATAACTTTGTGTTGAGTGTTTAATGTTTAATTTTGACACAAACGGCAGTAAATTTGTGGAGAATGAATTTATTTTTTGATTTGAAATTGCGCAACCGTTGACAATTTCAAAATCTACCGCGCATAAACGTCTCATAGTGTAGTATAAGCAGGCTGAAAGCGCCAGTGCCCTGAATATGGGTAATGTGACATTTCACACTTCCCTGTTCATAGACTTCTGGTACTAGTATAGGGGGTATACTGCCTACCTATTATGGCTATATATTCACTTTTAGTGATTGGCGATGATGTGAATACAAACTCGAGAACGTACGTACATTAAATTAATAATAATGGGTGGATGTAGGTAACGATCACAAACTCAGGGTTAAATTTGGGGCTGTTATAGGCCATATATATCTGTTTTAATTTGCAATTTTGTTTAACGAACCCGATCATTTGATTCAGGCAAATTCGGTGTCATGCAATTAGATGCCATATTTTTCCTAAAACATTTCTACAAGCAAAAAGTCCCAAAATATACAGTCTTCGAAATCACATGGCAGAAAGGACAGGTTCATTTGTCTACATATTCCCACCCCCTTATTAGAAATAGAATGTGAGTGACACTGCAGATCACTGCACGATACACCACGCCCCTGACATACATCATAATATTAAAAAAATATATAAGGTACGGCCATAAGTCTTTATCGTTTTAATAACACAAGCAAATGTTAATTGAAAAACGATCTTTTTTAACTGTTTGTGTTTCTTGCATACTGTTTGTATAAAACATGTAAGATGGACTATATTAACAGTCCGCTGAGGGTTATCTTTTAGTTTCGAGCGGTTTTATTCAATACGAGACTAGAGCAGAACGTAAATTGCAACATGTATCAATAATGTGATTTTAAATGATGTAGGCCTGTCATTTTCAATCAACCGGCCACAGACAGTGAACAGACGAATGTCAAACAGGCGGTTAACGTTTAACCGTACTCAACTTATTCCAAGCCTTGCAAGTTGCATGTGTGATTAAAGATGTGACTTTTGCAATGTTTTATGATAAACACAAAGAGGAAATGTCAAATGGATTAGTACAAATACAAGTTAACATTCAATTTTAAGTTTAACAAAGCCGACAAAGACTGAACCAGAGAAAAATGACCTTGGAATACATTCTATTTCATGGAGATGGATTAAAGTATTATGGATAAAGCTTACAAGTTACATCGCTGATGTGTGTCGCGAGTGGCAAAGTTAATATTCAAACTTAAACTCAAAGTGCATACCGCATTACCGGCAGTTGTGTTACTGTTAGAAGTCGTAGGCCTATAGTGCCCTAACTTGCCTAAGATGGTGATAAAGCAGGAATGTTCACATTCACTGGATTTTCATGGATCGAATTTTAATTGTATAATTTGTGTTACCGGTACCAATGTTGCCGGACCAAGAGTACCCAGTGCCGCAGCCCTCTGTCGACCTAGTGCCGTGATTGTTTTTTCTACCACCCTGTTCAGCCATTGTTTTCACGATATTCTCAGTTGAAGGTATTTTTGTCCCCCATCATGTAACTTGTAAGTGGAAGGGGGACTTGGAAATGCTGCCCGTTCGTCCTTCTGTCCGTCCGTCCACTTTTAGGTGCAAATATAGATTAGGTCCGTCGTTTTTAACTTCTCTTCAAATTCGTCTTTTAGATGTTATTTCTTTTAGCTTTTAGTAGGGATAGTTTAGTTTTAAGCGTTGTAATATTGAATTAGTCATAAGTTCTAGTAGTTACGGCTTTTAAATGAATTATTTGGAAGGACTTCGGATTTCAGATTTAAGCTATAAAGTCTTAACTATCTGTCCATTTCCTTGTGAATAGGCCTAATATAGTTTAATTAAGAACCGCTAGATGCAGATCTTTCATTTTTGGTATATAGAGACACATTAAAGAGACCGTGGTCAAGATCGATTTCCGGGGATGTAAACCTATATTTAGGTCAAATTCTAGAGTTTGCCTGTGAACGGGATATTTTAGGAACTGTTACACTCGGGTCACAGAGGCCATTGAAATGATTGATATCAAAGCCTGGAATTTTCTTGTGAACATGATAGCTTAAGAACCGCTAGATGCAGATGTTACATTTCTGGTATATATGTACACATTAGAGAGACCTTGGTCAAGTTCGATTTTCGGGGATGTAAACCTATATTTAGGTCAAATTCTAGAGTTTGCCTGTGAACGGGATATTTTAGGAACTGTTACACTCGGGTCCATCATTTTTAGACCACCATGATCTCATGGTGGTCTTATCAAATCGCTTTTTGTCTGTGGTCCGTCGTCCGGTGTCTGTAAACTTTTCTTGTGATCGCGATTCCAAGAGAACTACTGGTCGAATCTTCATCAAATTTTACAGACATGTTCTCCTTATGGTCTAGTTGTGCAACATCTATTTTGTTTGCTCATTTGCATATTAAAATGGCCGCTGGCGCCCATTTTGTGATTTTTACCTACATAGTTTGTGATCGCGGAATCTAGAAACCCACCTGGCCGATCTTGATGAAATGTTTTTTGTGTTGGTTCCCCATATGGTCTAGTTGTGCAACATCCATTTTTCTGAGCTCATTTGCATATTAAAATGGCCGCTAGGCGACCATTTTGTTTTTCTATTTTTTATCAATTTTCTCTCTCTTGATCGCGATTCCAAGGGAAGTGCTAGTCGGATCTTCTTTA
Organism: Lepidochitona cinerea; assembly: GCA_963971465.1. Lineage (NCBI taxonomy): Eukaryota > Metazoa > Mollusca > Polyplacophora > Chitonida > Tonicellidae > Lepidochitona > Lepidochitona cinerea. The sequence continues at coordinate 2,097,837 of OZ020556.1, read as the reverse complement.
AATTTCACACGCACGTTCCTCCTATGGTCTAGTTGTGCAACATTTATTTCTTTTGCTCATTTGCATATCAAAATGTTTTTGTTTTTTTTTGTTTTTGTTTTTCTACTTTTTATCACTTTTCTCCTAAAGTAAGGAGAGGATCTTCGTAAAACTTTGTACGCAGGTTAACCCTATGGCCTCGTTGCGTACTATGTACTTTTTTGCTTATTTGCATATAAAAATGGCCGCTTGGCGACCATTTAGTTTTTCTTCTTTTTGTCACTTTTCTCCTAAAGTAAAGAAAGGCTAGGATTTTCGTAAACTAATTTACGTATGTTAGCCATATGGTCTCGTTGCGCACAATGCACTTTTTTGCTTATTTGCATATTCAAAGTGGCGGCCACTGGCCATTTTTTTTATTATCACTGTTCTCCTAAAGTAATGAAAAGATGTTCGTAAAATGTTATACGCAGGTTAACCCTATGACCTCGTTGCGCACTATGCACTCGCTGCTCATTTGCATAGTAAAAATGGCGGCCGGTAGCTTTTTATGTGATTTCTATCTACATAGTCTGTGATCGCGGAATCAAGAAAACTACCAGGGGGATCTTGATGACTTTTTTTGTGTTGCTTCCTCATATGGTCAAGTTATGCAACATGTATTTTTTTCGTCGTTGATGTTTTCATTTAACACATTCGGTACCGCTGTCGCCATATGGCGTTAGTGCTTCATTACCGAAGACATCGTATGGTGACAGCAGAAAAGTCGGCTAAAAACCCCACTGACGCCGTATGGTTATTTTTTCTTACAACTTCAACTAATTTTGAAAATGAACAAATAAAATCACATGTTGCATCTGTTGGTTGCTTTGTGTTTTGTTTTTTTCAGTCTTCGTATATGGTAAAGAAGTGAGATATTTAAATATCTATAATTAAAAAGTGCTAAAATCGGGTGGTGAAATTAGTTTGCTAGTGCGAGTTCCCTCTGTCAATCACAGGGCCCCTACCAGGCATTTTAAAAGCACGACCCAGTTTAAGACAGATAAGCTATTTTTGGCACTGAGGACGTTATTTTGGAATTTCCGAGTCCAGAGTAGTGAAAAACAAGACATTTATCAGAGCTTTTATAAACCCCAGTGTGAAATTGCAATCCTCGGGTCATTTTAAAACGTATAAAAATCAACTCCTTTCAGATTTCTAAGGGCGACCATAAGTATAAGAAATGGTTTATCTATGCCTGTTCCCGGCCCCCACAGCTTGTTTGAAGCCGGTAAAATGGCCTTCTCGATTTTGGATTTTAAACGTCTAAATTCTTTCCAAAAATGTAACAATAATAAATATTTTTAATGGAGAGTGTTCCCTGAGACACTTAAGAAGATCCATATTGTATTTTTCGGAGTGTGAAAGGAAGGAATATTTCAAAATGAAATGAAATACACGGCAACGTACAATCACTATTTTGCCGATCTAATTTGCATTCAGGCAGCTATGTACAGCAACTGACTTCGCAATTGTAAATGCTATTTACCAATAAAGTAACTGAAATGTATTTATTCAATCATATATTTATATCAAATCGTGCATGAAGATTTTTAATAAGAGTTTACTAATTTCTGAACGAATCGGGACATTTTTTGCCATTAATTTTTAAACTGACTTTTGTCATGTGTAAATATTTACACATCAGATGAGTAATACGTCGCCCATTCTTCACTTTTCACGGGCTATTTTTGACAGATATACATTATCTTTTGATTTGTAAACAAACATGCATCTTAGTAACATGTGTACAATCGTAGAGAATTTTAATTGTGTACAGGACTCAAACAAGCGATATCACTGACTGGCCTGTGTGCATACAATGTACATGTATTATATATGTAGCTCCGGTAAGTAGCGTAAATGTGCGGCCTCCTTGAAGAAAGATGGTTTTGAGTTTTCATATGGATACAGGTCACAGTTTCTCACTTCCGGATTTTCCTAGGGACAAAAGAAGTTCCAGATATTTTTGTGTGTTTTTTTTATTATTTTTTGCTGGCCCCCTGCATTATTTTTCTGGGCATTTTTGTAGTTTTTTATGAAAGGACAGGGGTTGAGTTACCGTCTGGAAATGATTTTAGAAGTGGAATGGGACCAGTTCAGTTGGATGGAGATCTGGTAGTTGGGGGTGCTTTGGTTTGTTTACATGCGGCGGTATATGTTCAAAGAGCCCCTTTTCAGCTGATTCTACTCGTACCTCAAAATTTCTACCCTCAACGTATGAAAAAATTGTGCTTAAAATACTGCCAAAGGACTGTTCAATGCCCCCACCGAAGGATTTAGTTCAACGAAAGCTAGGGAAGGTGCTATGAGAGCAGACATTAACATTACCGCAAATGGGAAATGAAGGAAAATGAAACTGTGACCTGCTGCCTGTATGGGCTGAAGACATATTTTGTGAAATAGATCACTGTACAACAACAACACTGTGTTTGTGACTTAAAACTTGTCAGAAAGATATTATAAGACCTAGAGTACTGTCTTGATGTGCTGAAAATGTATCTTTCATGTCTTTTCTAGCAAAATATTTGCACAAAATTGATTTCTTGATATTTTTGGGGGGCAAAGTAATGTAGGCCTACCGTACATGATTATGAGTTGAATTTCTCCTGTAAGTAAATGATAGGCCTACTTTTCAATATGGTAGTTTACCTATTTCTGCAATGATATGTCATACAATCTGGTTGCTTTTCTCATTACCTTTGCCAAAAGACACAGAACACTACCCTACCCCCCAAAAATTTTAATTTAATTTGGGCATTACTTGATTTTGTGTAGATATTAAATTTTATTTGGCTTTCTGACAAAAACCTATAGTTCTTACATTGATTTGATGGTCAACATGTGAGAAACATAATACGGTAAGATCTCCGCTAATTCAAGTACTCTAAAAAATTCAAGGGCCAGAAAAACATTACAAAAGTACACTTAAAATTCAACTTTTTTCGTTGAGAGTCTTACCTCCTGGAGTGAGCAATCAGATAATCCTATTGAACGATCGCTGTTGTTGTTTTTATAGACCAAATGTGGCAAATAGCAATGTAATAATTCGTTATTTTCACATCACTGGTCCTTGAATTAGCGGAGATCTTACCGTAACCTCCTTTTTTAGTCTTACCAAATGCCTTTTCTTGTAAAAAAAAACTTTTTCAGTGTTGTTTTATGTTAAACTGAATATTTTTTGTACTTTTTCAGGTAATTTCAGGCCGTGTATAAGATGAATGGAATTGTTTATCCACCTGTGAGTATATTTTTCTGATTCACACATCAAAGGAATGGAAATGAGAGTCTTTCTACTTTTTCCAGAGGCAATTTTACCATTGGCATGGCTTCACAGCTTCATTACATTAGAAATTCGCCTCAAATAGCATCCATAATGACACTCAAAGCTGGTATAAAACTGCCCAGAATATAATGACCTGGGCTTTCCTGATTTTATTCAGTACCTGCATGTGTCTTAAACAATTTTCACTTGCAAGAATGCAGGAATCAATTGTTTTAAAAAAGAAACCAACCTTACATTTACCCCACTCCCCTATTTTTTGCATATTTTTTCTTAAATCTAATCATATTTTCCCACAAATATCCGTTTAGACCCTTGTTTGACTTTTTGGGGCGCAGTTTTGTTCTCTGGGCTAGGCTAATAATTAAGTTTATATACAAGGGTACTTGTGGGCAGTTTTAAACTGAGTTTTGTGTTGGGGGATCCCAACAATAAGCCGTGTGGCAGGGGACTTCTTCCTCTGGTTTTAAGCTTTCCAGTACAATTTTCAGCCTAAAATCAACCTGGGATACAAGAATAACACTTGTTTTTTCAAGCTGTATAAATTTGGCCACAGTATGACTGACTTTGAGTAGAATTTATCCATTTTGTCTTAAATCTTAAAATTTAACAAATGCACTGTATATTTTAGTTGAGGAAGCCACAGATAGATATGTGTCCTCTTAGTAGAAGTCACACTAGTTTACAGAGTTAAAATATGTTTTCCCAGAGCTGAGATATGACAATTTTAAGCTTTTTTAGCTCACCGGTCATTGTCCTTGCTTTGTTCTGAGGGGATTTTCCTAGGGGCGAAAGAAGTTCCAGATATTTTTGTGTGTTTTTTTATTATTTTTTCCTGGCCCCCTGCATTATTTTTCTGGGCATTTTTGTAGTTTTTATGAAAGGACAGGGGTTGAGTTACTGTCTGGAAATGATTTTAGAAGTGGAATGGGACCAGTTCAGGTGGATGGAGATCTGGTAGTTGGGGGTGCTTTGGTTTGTTTACATGCGGCGGTATATGTTCAAAGAGACCCCTATCAGCTGATTCTACTCGTACCTCAAAATTTCTACCCTCAACGTATGAAAAAATTGTGCTTAAAATACTGCCAAAGGACTGTTCAAGGCCCCCACCGAAGGATTTGGTTCAACGAAAGTTAGGGAAGGTGCTATGAGAGCAGACATTAACATTACCGCAAATGGGAAATGAAGGAAAATGAAACTGTGACCTGCTGCCTGTATGGGCTGAAGACATATTTTGTGAAATAGATCACTGTACAACAACAACACTGTGTTTGTGACTTAAAACTTGTCAGAAAGATATTATAAGACCTAGAGTACTGTCTTGATGTGCTGAAAATGTATCTTTCATGTCTTTTCTAGCAAAATATTTGCACAAAATTGATACCTTCAACGTATGAAAAAATTGTGCTTAAAATACTGCCAAAGGACTGTTCAAGGCCCCCACCGAAGGATTTGGTTCAACGAAAGTTAGGGAAGGTGCTATGAGAGCAGACATTAACATTACCGCAAATGAGAAATGAAGGAAAATGAAACTGTGACCTGCTGCCATATAACAGCCACTATCTACCGAAGAAACTTTGTTCTTGTCCAGCCAGCCACCAACCGAAGAAATAAATTTCACATATCAAATTTGCGATCCGTTTACAAGCAGCCTCTTCTTCTGACAGTGTTCTATGGTGGTCGCCTAGATCAGTTTTACTGATCTCTTGTTGGTATATGGAGACACATTAGAGAGACCTTGGTCAAGTTCGATTTTCTGGGATGTCGACCTATATTTTTCGACCACATATAGGTCATTGAGGTAAAAGTCGGGAATTTGCTTGGGAACACGATATTTTAAGAACTGTCACCCTCAGATTCTTCCTTTTTTTTCAAAAGTTATCTATCCCCTTTTTTCTTTGGACAACTTCTTTCCCATAAATAAGACCACAATCTTTCATTGATGCACTAAATGCCTTAAAATGAATGACCAACCTTTTCTGTCTGGATATCCATTTCCCTTTTGTCAAACTATAGGCCAGAGTTATTGCATTACTTCCATATCTAGAGCTGGTGCGAACACTTTTCGGCGAATACGGCGGTCATGTTTTGTATTCTCAACCACAGGCACACGGAGTGCTCTCCCCTTAATATATATTATATGTATTAGATAGAGGGATAAGGGAAGATCATGGTGTCTCAAGCATTCATGAATTTCCTTTTTGAAACATGGCTACCCTCGGCCCAGCTTCGGGCCTCACATAAACGCTACTTGTTGGAGCTACTAGTTTTCAAACAACATTAATGGCGGGGGACCTGCTAGCTACTTGGCTTGTTCCCCCATGGCTTGGCTTTAGTTTTGTGTCATTTTCGGGATCCTGGTTTTCCGCTATGATTTATAGACAAATAAAAAGGACTGCCAATGGCACACATATCAGATGGTCTATGAGACCTGTTCTTTTTATACACCTGACTTAAACAAAGTGGCTGGTATTATGGTATCACCAGTGCCATCCGTCCCAGATTCCTTTCCGCTCCATAAATTAGAGAGTTTTGATCTGATCTTCACAATTCTTTCACACCATATACTTTATGGGGAGATCATGGTGTGTCGTGAACTATTTATAACTGTTTAACATCCTCGGTTTCATGGTATGGTATTTATCTTCATTCTCTCACTCCATAACTTGAAGAGTCTTGATCCAATGTTTACAATTCTTTCACAACATACACTTTATGGGTAAGCTGGTGTGTCATGAATCATTTATGCATTTCGGTTGCATAATATGGCATCTATATTGGATTATGTAATATCTCTTTAGTCTATATCTTAGTTCACTACCGTTCCATATCTTGAAGAGTTTCGATCTAATCTTTACAATTCTTTCACAGCATATACTATATTTGTGTAGACGGTGTGTTGTCGGCCATTTATGAAATTCAGTTACTTAATACGGCATTATTAGATTATATAATATTCTCTTTTAGTCCATATCTTCTTTAGTTTTTACCTGATCCTGACAATTTTAGAGTATATATATAAGGGGTAAATGGTTTGTCGGGGACAATTTAGGATATCCCTGGTTACGTAATACAGCATCCATATACAGGTATGTTCATGGAATAGTGTTACGAACGGAAAGTCGTGGGTTTCCTCCGGGCATAGAGCTCGGTTTCCTACCACAATAAAACTGGCAACGCCACCATATAAGTGAAATAATCTTGAGCGCAGCTTAAAACACCAAACAATCAATCAATCATGGAATAGAGAAATGAAAATCTTTCACATGAACATAGGATTTCAATTGCTGAAATGTAAACAAATATGTTCTATAATGTAGAATAATCAGTCATAGCGGAGGCTGTATGTTGAGCTTACTAAAACTCATATAATTCCATTTGGACAGTCATCCGATTTGTCCCTCAACGCAAATTGTTTTGGCATGAAAGGCCGTTCATGGCGGATTGCTTTTTCACCTGTTCGCGTTTTTGTGTCCCTTTCTTTAAATTGCAAGTATTTGGATCCCGGCTCATGATCATCTGTATGAAATGTTATGTCCCCCCATTTCAAGTTTCTGTTTTCTTCACTTCCGCGAAATCCAAAGTGCATAGTAATCATAATAGACCCTTTTCCTTTAACATTAAATCTTCAGACTCTGCCAATGGTGTTGATTTAAATGGCTTGCTGCCTTTCCATTTTTTATACCCCCAGCATATAATGCGGGGGGGGGGGGGGGGTGGTTATAGCGATCAGCTTGTCTGTCTGTAATCATTTCTTGTCATCGTATCTCCTCCCACAATTTTCATCGAATTTTTTCGAAACTTGGTGGACATATTGGATACATTGTGAGGATGTGCACCTCCTATTCTGGTCACGCTGGTTTCATTATTTTACAGAGTTACTGCCCTTTCCCGACAGTATATGAAGACAGACAATTAGTGCTTGTCATCACATCTCTTCCCACGGTTTTCATAATTTTTTTTCGAAACTTGGTGGACCTGCTGTATATCATGTGAGGATGTGCACCTCCTATTGTAGTTATGCTGGTTTAATTATTTTCAGTACAGGAAGACATAGGTGCTTGTTTCTGATGACATGTGTTACCCTCACCAGGGTAGGAACGTGTTAACGTTTAATGTAAATTAACGCAACCATGTATCTGAAATAACAGATTAAAATAGATTTATACGGAAGTTAAGGAAACCACAGCTCTCTTGGTCAACGGCTTCTGGAACAACAACGTGACCTAGGACTTCTGGATAACTGAACTTAATCTGACTCCATGCACTTACTTAAACAATGTCCAGAATCTTAAAAGTTGGGACCTTAGGGTTATTTGTGATGGCGATCAAAATGGTCTGTTTGACCTTCCATAGAATTATCGAAAAATATTTGTATGCATATTTTAAATAAGCCGTAACATAATGTTACTTAATCTTAACTCATAGCACAACGAATAATTAATTTAAAAACTTTCTTTGAACCAATCCCTCTTTCTAATACTTTACTGCATGATGTTCTCCTAGGATAAGCAGTAGAGGGAATAATTCCCCTGGATATTATCCGCACATGCGACCAAAATTTGTCATTTTCACCACTTAATTATTGCCATAAGCAATAATTTAAATACTATATAATGTGGGGTAGGTTTTATCCATAAAATGTAAATATGCTCTCTAAGGGCTTCCATACATTGATAGAAACATAACTAAGCTTGAAAACTAATACAGAAATTTTGTGTCTAATACAATTTAAACATCTTCAGGAAAACTGAGTTGAGTTTCAACTTTTGTACATAAAGATGGTCCCTACGATCATTCGTACGTTAATAATTTGAGCTTAAACTTAAAAGCTACGTTAAAACAAAACTATTGTCTTTGTTACAGTCTTTGAAATAAATCAGTTTGGTTTAGGGCACCTGTATCACATACATGTACAGTGTTTCAGGGCACTGCATGCTCTTTATCATAGCCCTGCTAAATTATTACCTTCCAGAAGACTGTGCCTGTTGTTCTTTCTTGATTCCACCTCATATGGGTTTCTAAATGCATTTCCTCCTACATATTGCATTGAATATTGTTGAAACTTAGTGAGGATGGTTGTTAGTGAGGATGTGGATTTCCTGTATGGAAATTTTGTCTGTTCTTAGTATGTTTCCACTTTCACCATCTTATGTGGGGCCGGGGATTTTCAATTGCTCCTGGAAGCAAGAACTTCTCTGCCGCTCATCCTCTCTCCCGTAAAATTTTCAGACTGACAGGATGAAAGCTCCAATATAATTGTTCAAAATCATTGGGAGGGATTTCATGTGCTTTCAGATCATCAAAATTTGGGCTTCCTTTTAAAAAAGTATGAAAAGTTTTCACAGTGCTTTCCGTCTTTTAACAGTGTTTTTGTTTCGTATTTTAGTATTGAAATCCTGTTGATATTGGATATCCACATTGATGAAAGTTGGTTGTTTTGATTTCCCTGGATTAGCAGTAACAACAGTTTCACTGACACTGGCAATATTCCTTCCCATGGCAATGTTTGGCTGAATGATTTCGTTACTGCTATAAGTATAACCATTGTCAACACAAGCAGAAGAAAAACTATCAACAGTGACCTCCTCCAAAGCAGCAACAAAAATTTCATCATTGCCCGAAAATTCATCATGCAGTTAAAATACGCAGACTGAGCCAGGTACATGGTTATGGAACATTTTAACAGTCAATAAAATAACAAATTTACGAAAAAAAAGTACAGGAACAATTAATAACTTTATGAAATATAAGCACAAACTTCTCATGAAATCTGCCCACGATGAGCATCAAGGAATAATTCTGAGAGTGGTACTTGAAAATGGGATGAAGCAGATGACAGAAGCAAGCACGTGAGTTGAAAAATATTTAGGCCTACTTTGTTTTATTTTGATGTTGTTTTTATCCCTTGTCCAATTGTTAAGTTCTGTAAATATTTTTATCCCCCCCCCCCCTCCCCCTTGCATATAATGCGGGGGGTGGGGGGGATCAGCTTGTCTGTCCGTCTGTCTGTCCGTAATCATTTCTTGTCGTCGTATCTCCTCCCAGGGTTTTCATCATTTTTTTTCGAAACTTGATGAACCTGTTGGATATCGTGGATGTGCACCTCCTATTCTGGTTGCACTGGTTTCATTTTTTTTAGAGTTATTGCCCTTTTCCTTCAGTATATGAAGACATAGACAATTAGTGCTTGTCATCGCATCTCCTCCCTCCGTTTTCATCATTTTTTTCGAAACTTGGGAGACGTGTTGGATATCATGCGAGGATGTGCACCTCCTATTCTGGTTACGCTAGTTTTATTATACCCTCGTGACAAAAGTCGTGAGGGTATATAGGGATCTGCCCGTACGTACACGTATCCCAAACTGCGTCATCGCTCTACAGACCACAATTCTTATCCGATTGTCACGAAACTTCATACATATGTTCACAACTATCACCCCTTTTACAAGTGCGGTCAAAAACTAGGTCACCGTACTATAAATAGAACTTAGCCAGAATCTTGATGTCATCGCTCTACAGGCTCTACATTCTTATCCAATTTTTTTTTTTTTTTTTTTAACCCTGGGCATGCCTTGGGCCTATTTATTTTATAACGCCACCCTTTACAACCTAACACGCAATCACATGTGGCCTGCAAAGCGTGGTGTATAGTATAAGATACTTTCTACAACATTATACAGAAAACAGCTGTGTAGATGAACCAATATTTCTCTTGTCAAAGTTGCATGATACATTGTTTCAAAAGTAAAGGTCACCTTCTATTTTTAGGCTGTTAGCATGGCGACATCAGTATTCCTAATACCAGGGCATGCACAGATTTTATTTTATATATAGTAAAAGACTGATCAGGGTGGGATTTTTGTGTTTCTATATTATGTCATAATCTTTTTTTTAAACCAAAAATGTCCCACCCTATCATTCCTTAAAAAAAATAACACAAAAACACACAAACATCAACAAAACAAAAAGAAGAGAAAGTATGATAAATGTTACACAAAAAATATATAAAAAGAAAGAAATTTTTTTTTTACTATTTCCCCTGTATGTTATGCAGCTAAGCCTATAAATCTCTCATTATAGGTAAAAATAGTTCCCATCGCCTAACAAAAAGGTCTGGTTGGCAGTTTTGGGAGTACATAAATTGTTCGGAAACATATAGCTGTTTACACATTTTTTTAACACCCCTTAAATGAGGTAGTTTTTTATTCAACTTACATTGGTATATATACTTTTTAATTGTCAACAGTAGAACATTAAACACTTGAGATTGTACTGTGCAGCCAAATAATACAATATTTTCTGTTATAACAAAGATTGTGTGTATTCTATTAAACCAGGTTTTGATCTCATGCCACAGTTTCTGGATAGTGAAAGATTTCCCAAAAATATGTCTTAAGTCTTCAACCACTGTTTGACAAAAATCACATAAGGAGGAGTCTAAAATTTTTATACAAGAAATCATTTGTGCCCAATTTTCTGTTTAAAATCTTAAATTGTAACCAGCGTAAATGGGTATCCATTGTAATTTTAAATGGGAGAGAGCATAAATGTGACCAGTCTATTTCCTGACATTGGAGAACCTGTGCCCACTTGTCTCGAGCAACTGGCAAAGACATATCCAGAGACATTTTGATACCTGTATACAGGTATGGGCGCCCAAACTCACAAGCAAAAAATCCGCCCAAATTCTTAAAAGCAACAGATTTTAATGTCAAAATAGCATTTAATGTTGAATTTTGGGCCAGAGATGTTTTTGTCTTATTGTTGGAACATTTTGAACCGAAATGGTATGCCCAAATTTTCCCTGGATCAGTCCCTGACTGGTGTAGAAATTTGTTTTTCTGTATACAAGCTATAAACTTTTTTACAGCCTTTGCTAAGTTTATGCAGAAATCTAAGTTGGTCTGGGTAGCAGGGGTAAACACTTCGAATCATTTGTTTGGTATTTATATAACTTTTTATGGCTTCCAGGAGACCATAATATTGCATAAAAATTAGTTTTTAATTGAAAAACTTTTTCAAAGTCTCTAAGTGATAGAAAGCCACCATTTGGTGAAATCAGGTCATTAATCCAGTATACCCCGTGGTTATACCAATTTTTTATAAATACCATCTTACCGCCTATTTTTATATTTTCATTAAACCAAATACTTTGTGTTCTTTTATCGCTTATTTTTAGGTTACAAAGAACTTCACTCCAGGCATTAAGAACATCTTTCCAAAATGGACTGTCAACTTTATGTTTAGCTAAGTCGCATAAGGCTGCTGGTCCATATTCAACAATATTTAAAGATAAGCCTTTCTTTGGTAAAACAAAAAGATCGCACCATTGTGATGCATTTTTTTGCATTCTTAGGAACCAAGTACATTTTATAGCTTTCATAAACCATTGAACATTTATCATTTTTACCCCTCCATCTCTATACTCTTGGTACATAACATTATGCTTTACTTTGTCATTTTTTCCATTCCAAATAAACTTAAAAAATATCTTTTGAATATCATCAAGTAAGCATTTGGGTGGATTAGGTAGGCATGAAAATAACATATTTAATTTTGGAAGGGCTAATGTCTTAATCACTGTCACTCTACCAAGGACTATTAAATATCTTTTTCCCCAGCTATGGAGAATTTTGTTTATGTCTTTGAATTTATCTTTATAGTTTCTTAAAACCATTTCCTCTCTATTTCTACAGAAATCTATACCCAATAAGTTGAAGTTTTCCGTCCATTTTAAGTTATACCTTTTAGAAAATGTATCTGTACTGCCAATCTTTGATCCAAACCACATAGCCTTAGTTTTCTCAAAATTAAGTTTAAGGCCTGATAGTGACCCAAAATATTCTAAAGTATTTAAAGTAGCCTGTACAGATTTTTCAGAACCGTCTAATATCATAGTAGCATCATCAGCAAATATACCTATTTTATATTGTTTTTGATTTACATTTATCCCTCTTATGTCATTATTATTTCTTATGAGTTGGGCCATAATTTCAACACACAGTAAGAAAATATAAGCTGAAATTGGGTCCCCTTGTCTACAGCCTCTTTCAGGTTAGAACATATCTGACAGAAAGCCACATTGGTTTACCCGAGAGTTTATATTTTCATAAAAGCACTTGACCCAGTTTATTATTGATGGTCCAAAATTAAAAAGTGATAAAGTTTTGAAGATAAACTTCCATGACACTGTATCAAAGGCTTTTTCAAAATCTATTAATAGTAAGCATCCTGGTATCTTTTCCCTTTCAGAATAGTGAAGTATATCACAGAGGAGGCGAATATTCTCCCCTATGTATCTGCCTATAATAAAGCCTGTTTGATCCTCATTTATCAGGCAATCCATAGTAGATTTAATTCTATTTGCGATACATGATGAGGCAATCTTATAGGAGACATTAAGTAATGTAATGGGTCGCCAGTTTTTAATATACTGTCTAGGCTTATTGCCTTTTGGAAGAACGGTTGTCAAACCTTGTCGTTGTGTTACTGACATAGAGCCATTGGCATAGCCAAAGTTTATAGATTTAACCAAGAATTTACCAATGTCTGGCCAAAAAATCTTGTAGAATTCAGCTGAGAAGCCATCAATGCCGGGACTTATTATTTTTTAGTTTTTGTACAGCTTCAAAAGCTTCTAACTCGGAAATAGGCCCCTCAAGGGTTTGTTGTGTTGAGGTATTAAGCACTGGGAAAGTACCTAGGGGGAGGCTTTTAAGATCTATATCCTCTTTCATGTTCTGTGCTTGTATATAATTTACTGTAGAAAGATGCTACCTCTTTTAATATACCCCCCTGACTTGATATCTCTTTTCCATCTGTAGTAATTAAACGTGGTATAGTTTTGTTGATATAATTTTGCTTTTCAAGATTACAGAAATATTTTGTGGGCTTCTCATCAAATTCAAGTCTTTGTACTCTGGACCGCAACATAGCCCCGTCTATTTTTATTTGACTTGTTTGAGGGGCATATAGAAGTTGGAAGTATAACATTAAACAAACTCTTTCTGGATTTACAACTTCTGTTATATTTAGGCGCAACGTTTCAATGTCTATTCGGACACATATGCTTGAAAACGATGTCCGAATAGACATTGAAACGTTGCGCCTAAATATAACAGAAGTTGTAAATCCAGAAAGAGTTTGTTTAATGTTATTTTTATTTGGGTTATTTTTTCTAAAGACTGTTTTTTATGTTCAAGCAGCTTAAAAAGATCTAATCGACCCTTCTTAATTTTTTCCTCCACTCTTTGTATATCTGTTTCAAGTTCTTTTTCCTCTAGCAAACTTTTTTTTTTTTGCGGCTTAAATATTCTATGGTTTTCCCACGAATTTCAAAAATAGGGTTTCAAAAAGTAACTGATCATCTATGGTGTATGTGCTATCTCCCTTATTTTCAATCAAATTATTATTCGGTACTTTATATTGACTAATGATACTTCTGATCAGTTTTTAGACCACCATGATCCCATGGTGGTCTTATCAAATCGCTTTTTGTCCGTGGTCCGTGGTCCGTCGTCTGTCGTCTGTCGTCCGTCGTCCGTCTTCCGTCGTCCGGTGTCTGTAAACTTTTCTTGTGATCGCGATTCCAAGAGAACTACTGGTCGGATTTCCATCAAATTTTACAGACATGTTCCCCTTATAGTCTAGTTGTGCAACATCTATTTTGTTTGCTCATTTGCATATTAAAATGGCCGCTGGCGCCCATTTTGTGATTTTTACCTACATAGTTTGTGATCGCGGAATCTAGAAAACCACCAGGCCGATCTTGATGAAATGTTTTTGTGTTGGTTCCCCATATGGGCTAGTTGTGCAGCATCTATTTTTCTGAGCTCATTTGCATATTAAAATGGCTGCTAGGCGACCATTTTGTTTTTCTATTTTTTATCACTTTTCTCTCTTGTGATCGCGATTCCAAGAGAAGTGCTAGTCGGATCTTCTTTAAATTTCACACGCACGTTCCTCCTATGGTCTAGTTGTGCAACATTTATTTCTTTTGCTCATTTGCATATCAAAATGGTCGCTAGGCGACCATTTTGTTTTTCTACTTTTTATCACTTTTCTCCTAAAGTAATGAGAGGATTTTTTTATAAGAGTTCACTAATTTCTGAACGAATCGGGACATTTTTTGCCATTTATTTTTAAACTGACTTTCGTCATGTTTAAATTTTTACTCATCAGACGAGTGATATGTCGCCCATTCTTCACTTTTCACGGGCTATTTTTGACAGATATACATTATCTTTTGATTTGTAAACAAACACTAAATGCATCTTGGTAACATGTGTACAATCGTTTTGTAAATTTTAATTGTGTACAGGACTCAAACAAGCGATATCACCAATGGGCCAGTCACAAATCAGTTGCAATGCGTCGGCGATGGGTAAAACCCCGGGAAATTTTAACAAAATCTTGAGACAGATCTCACGATTTTGCACCCGTCGGAGGCGCTCTCCGGACGCCTTTGGCTTGTCGCAGATTTTTTAGGCATCGCCACAGCCGTCGTGGTCCCCAACTTTGAACTTAAAATTTTAAGATTGCTCGCAAGATTTTTCACCCATTTTGGCCATCCCAGACACAATCTCTGATGACCTATGATGCCCCCCGATTAATCTAATCTATGTACAACCAGATGAGGGATACCACACTACAGTGTACAGGAAGAAATACAGATGCGAGGTCAGAAAACCCTCATTTCCCCCACATATACCCAGGGTGGGGGAAAAATTAAAAGAAAATACCCTCGCAGATATGCTCTCCAATCGCTACCGATGCAATCGGAGGCTAATCCCACAATTTTTCGACAAAACAGGGTCAAAATCCTTGAAAAAATCTCAGACAACGTGACTGCTCCACTTTTATTAGGATTATTGATAGAATTGTTCAAGGATTCTTTATTTTCTACGACGACCCCGGCCAAAACTAATCCCCGACAGATCGCCGACATTGTGACTGGGCCATGACTGGCCTGTGTGCAAGTACATGTAGCTTCGGTAAGTAGCGTTAATGTGCGGCCTCCTTGAAGAAAGTTGGTTTTGAGTTTTCAGATAAGAAACTTTGTTCTTGTCCAGCCAGCCACCAACTGAAGAAATAAATTTCACATGTCAAATTTGCGATCCGTTTATAAGCAGCCTCACTTTCTGATAGTGTTCTATGGTGGGCTAAGATCAGTTCACTGATCTCTTGTTTTATATCTTTTACATTTTCTTCATCTTTTAAAAGGCTATTATTAAATTTCCATGTTCCTTTGCCACGTTGAAAATTACTAAATTTGCAAGTTAGCGTTATCAAAGAGTGGTCAGATTTATGTTTTGGAAATATGTCAACTTTATCAATAAATGTTACTAAGCTTTCAGATGTAAGGAAGAAATCAAGGCGTGCCTGTTTAAAAGGTGTTTGTTGCCACCATGTTAATCTATTTTTATTTGTGCCAAAGTCCTCCCATGGGTCAAACAAACTGTGCTTTTTGATTGCACTTGTCTAGCCTTAGGGTTGTTTATATGGAGGTAATTATAGAGGTCATTTTGTGTATCCTGCACTAAATTCCAATCCCCATAGAGGATTACGTAATCATTTCCCAAGTCTTTAATAAGGTCAAAAATGTTTGAGAAAAATTGGGGGTTGTCCTTATTTGGTCCATAAAGATTAATGATAGTTACTCGGACATCATTCATACCAATATCGATCGCTATAAAATTGCCTTCATCACTTTTTGTGTTTAAAATGTCATAATCAAAGTCATCGCTTAATAGAATGGCTACTCCTCTGGATTGACTGGTGTAGGATGCAAAAACACATTTTGAGCCCCATTCAGATTTTATTGTGTCCTGTTTATCACTTGAAAAGTGAGTATCTTGCAAGCAGTATATTTGGGCTTTTTTATTCTTTAAATAGTTAAACACGTTATGGCGCTTGTTTGAGTCTCCCAGTCCTCGACAGTTAAG
Source organism: Lepidochitona cinerea (assembly GCA_963971465.1). Lineage (NCBI taxonomy): Eukaryota > Metazoa > Mollusca > Polyplacophora > Chitonida > Tonicellidae > Lepidochitona > Lepidochitona cinerea. The sequence continues at coordinate 2,081,589 of OZ020556.1, read as the reverse complement.
AGAAGCTATAATAATGTTCTCAGCCATAATAAGATATCTTAAGGGTACTTTCCTGTCTTATTAATGATGTGCAGTTGCATAAAACAGTTTTTTAAAAAAGGCTGTGTGGTTAGGATTGAATGTTGTAAATGTCGATCATCTTTCATAAGGGGGAAAAAAAAGAGCAAATAATTATCTAAGCAAAATACATAATAAATATACAAATACATTAAAACTTTATGAGTATAAAAAAAACTTAACCTCAACATGTTGAGATATAAGTTTAAAGACTTATCCTTCCGGTAAGAAGTCATATATATGACTGTTATCAAGGTCCATATAGTTTAGATCTAAATTTTAATCAGGCAACATAAAAATAAACATTCCCTGGTACTAAAAACAAAAAACAAAGTGGGTATATAGAGTTGGTCATTGAATTAAAAGTATTACTATTAATCAAAAAAAAAAAAGGAAAAGAACAAATAGAAAGAAAAAAAAACATAAGTAAAATAAAAAAAATAAATTGTTATACTTTTTGGTGGGTGACCAAGTTAAATGTCCAACCTGTAAGAAAACTAAATAAATAATTAAATGTCATCTTGTGAACCCAGAGTTTTTGTTTTCTCAGTCTCGATCCGAGGCGACATGTATATTGTATATTGTTCACCATTCTTATCCAATTGGTTGGGGGTAACAAGCCTTACTTTTGGAAGACCGGTCGGTCGGGTTTTTTTAAAACAAATTTATTTTATACTGACGTTTATATTGTTTTGCATAAGTTGCGTCTCGTTGCACTTGATATTCATTGAGGTCGGCAATGCCTACGATTGCTAGAGAAATTTTTTTTACAAACATTTGTCATGACAAATAGGTTCAAAGCCCTCGCAATTCCCCGCGGCAATCAGTGATGTCCCAGAGATTGTACTTTAGACGTCTTAAACATGCTTTTTCAAAGGCAATCAAAAATGCCGTAGACAATAAAGTTGTATTTATCTTGGATTGGTTTATACAATAAAACTTAAATTTTTATTGTAATATACATATTTTCATATACTATTTTTGGAGATAATTTTAAAATTGCATGTCCCTTTAACCTCCAAAATAGTGATTTACACTCTTTTTAACATATTTCATAAATTTATTTCCGTCCTTTTTATTTTATTGTAATTTTGATGTAAATGGGCCTGTTTGATTAAAACTTCTTTTCGCCGTAAAACTCCAATCAATCAATTAATCATGTATTTATCTTGGGAATAGCTGCCTGGTCAGAACAGGTACTGAAATTTTTACAAGTAATAGTTTCACTGCAACCGCACACTCCTCAGCCAGTAAAACGTCGACAAACACTGACAATTTCACAGCTGGACTCGCTTGATAACAACAGCGCCGAGCGGGTGTCTGAAGCAAAGTAGATGACAAACTGATCATGTCTTGCGGACGTCTGGAAAATCTATGTAGTACGTGTTATTTATTTAGAAATTTAATTTTAGTCTGGACCTATGTTTTATCTGCATAAATTTGCAAACTACAGATACTCGGACCAATGAAAATAGGTTTCCGAGAAGTCGGTCGCGGACATACACAAAAGCATTACAAAATGAAATTCGACAGGTTAGAATCTGCTAAATTGTTTATCCATTCTCGACTGCGGACGTTAATTCTGATCGGGTTTGAAGACAGTGTCATTGTAATTGAGATAATCTGCCTCGAGTTGAAGTTGCAACCAAATCTCAGTTTATCCATGCTCTGCTCGCTGTGCGATAAGACGTACGAACTGTTCAGTTGTCGAACACCGGGTCGTGCTGCATGAACACAGGGGTCCAGTCTAACGAGCGTCACAACGTTGAAAATTCAGTCAAATTTAGCCTATTGTAGAAGGCCGTGCGGCCGTATCTGAATAACTTCGATCCACTCAACATAAGGTGGACTAGACAAGAATCAGCTGCAGGCAAATTCCCCATTTTCGCTTTAATAAAAAAATAAAAATTCGGAAAATCTTTTTAAAAAAACATTTCGGTCTGCCCGTTTTCAATTGGGTTGGTCGGGTTACCCGCAACCGTCTAATTATTAATGGTTGCCCTACATATTGCATTGAATATTGTGGAAACTTGGTGAGGATGGTTGTTATCAAGTGTTAAACGGCCGTTTTCGAGAGACGATAATGGTCGTTATCTCTCGCCGTTCGCGGATCCTGGTATTGACTCCCTGTCTATAGCAACTGACACACACACTTTCAGAAGTTTTGCAGTTTTATTATTCTTAACTCAAGAAACCAAGAAAGAAAAAAACCATAACAGAAACCATAAAAAAAACCAGGGAAGAGCACTGAATACTATTAGTTGAGCTGGTCTACATTATAGGTTCAAGATATCCTTTCACAATAAAAAAAATACGCTACTGGCATTCCTTGGGTGTTTTGCCAACCCAAGGGCAGTCCTTAATAGCAGCTTAAATGACTGACTACCGAGTTGCCTTGACCAATTCCTTATATACAATGGGGACACCCACCTTCCAGGAAGTTCTGACCGGATATGATACATTTCCTGATGGACAATCTATTTGTGTTTCTGATCAAAATGACCCACACTCATTTTTCAAAATAGTATACTGTCCAGTCTCTGCTTAGAGAGGCAATCCCTAGGTCACTTGGGTGCAAACAGATGACAGTATCAGATAACAAGCTGGGGTGAGGACATACAGGGTTGGGTACATCCTATTCCCTGCCCACAGCTAACACTCCCAGTGAATCATAATAAGAGAATCTTAAACATATTTTGGTCAAGAATAACAAGTGCATACATTGAACATACAGGGCTTCCTCTGGGTCAATTTTTTTTGTAGCCAATCATTACATTTTGTAGCCAAATTGATTTTCTGTAGCCAACTAGTTATGATCATTACGAAACTATGATTTATAAAAAGGAACCATAAAACATAAAAAAATCCCACTGCATTTTTATTTCAGAAATTTTGAACACACAACTTTACCAAAGTGAATGCTGAGAAAGAACTTAAAGTAAACATTATCAAATTGAACTAGTTTGAAAAAAATGCCTAAACTTTATAGCACCTAAAATTTGCAGGTCTTAATGATTTAACATGTGCCCAAGATTCGCCGAGGCTTACTTGCCCATATTTGAAAAGCCTTCTGAAAGTCAAAGTCATTCAGTTCTGGTCCCTCTACCTTAATACAAATAAGCTTGTGCAAGCTGGAAGGCAGAAGGCAGCTCCTAACACGAGTTTTAATTAGATTTTGGGAACTAAACCCCCGTTCAACATCAACAATAGAGACCGGTAGTGAGAGGGCAATTTTAGCGAGTGATGCTAAGCCAGGGAATTGCTCATATTGTTTTAACAACAGCACCTTACAGAGGTCTTTAAAAGTTGAAGTTGTTTTGATAAAATGACTAGCCACTAAGCGTTTAAAAGTTGCATATTCTTGAACGATATTTGAAAGGAGGACTCCAGAGTCAGCATAGTGTTGAAACAACTTCTGAATTTCCTCATCACCATATTGGTCAAAGTTTTCTGAATCTTCATTTGGGTAATCCTTTGGTGTAAAAACAACTGCAAAAGCTGAAAGCAATGATTGATCATTTTGTGATAAAAATCTACTATTTAAGTTCTCTACAACATTGTTAATAAATTTTGAACATGCGTTTTTGGCCTGCTCTCTCTGTTGATTATTGTCCATTATTCTGTGGCCACCAATATAAACACAGTTATCTTCATCAGGACTTTCTGGTATCATAGAGAGAAATTTTCGGAAATTAGTACCACTGGTTGGCTGATTATTTAGTGCCTGAAGAACTGAAATTGTAGCCTTGACTTGTGGGTTAATACTGGCAAGGTCTATATTAGTTGCTTGAAAGGCCCTGCTAAGTGATGCTAACTGGCCAAAAAGTGGGTAGTGTATAAGAATTTAACAGTCCCTACTTCCTTCAGAATTCCTTTTGCTTTAGCTGGATTGTTCTCATTCAATCAATGCCAACAAATTACGCACAAGGGCTACCAAAGACCCTTCAAAACTTAGCCACCGAGTTGAAAATACTTCCCTGAACTTTCTACCTCTTTCCTCAGAGGAACCAGCCTGTTTGTTTATTTCGTGTATTTGTTGTAAAGCTGCTGTGCGTTTTGGGGACTTCTCAAAATATTTGTAGATAGCATTGATGATTTCTTGGAAGCCGACAAGATATTCGACTTGATCGGCTGCTTTTCCAGCTGCAAGAGCCAGTCTATGGACAATGCAATGTGTTGATATGAGATGACTAACCTCTCTTTTTAACAAAGCGACCACCCCAGATCGGTGCCCAATCATATTAGCAGCACCATCTGTGGCTATTCCCACTAAATTTTTAAGGTTGAGTTTATGTTCAGTTAATACTCCAACAAGGGCGTCATAAATACGCTGGGCAGTTGTACCATGCAATTTCTTTAGCATAAGATAATGCGTTTGAGGTTCACCATCAGAAACAATCTTGATATAAATTAGCATATTTTGGTCAACACTCACATCAGTACTTTCATCGATCATGACACTAAATACTTGAGCATTTTCAATCTTTATCAATAGGTCCTTTGTGGTTACCTCTGTTATTGCCTCCTGCATTTCATGAACACTATCACTATGTGAATATGTAGTGTGTTTATCAACATTCAGTAGCCCGAGGACTTCAACTCCCTGAAATTGAAGGAAAGAATGCAGCTGATGGAGAAAGTTACACATGAAAACCTAATGATCCAGATATTACTAACTTCGTATGGATTGCGGTTACAGTGATTTAATGAGCTTTGCACTATTTTAGGAGAGTTACCAGGTACTCGTCAAAGGTAAGAGGTTCCCTTCCTGAAATGAGCCTGCCCCATATTAGTGAAATAATCTTAAGTGTCGATAAAAAACGTACATCAATCAACCAACCCATTATTTCCTAATTAAAACACTCTGGCACATGGAAAACTTTCTGGACTAATTATTGAACACTCCTTTAAAAAGTGTTCTAAACTAAAGACTAGGCCTACATAACTTTTTAGTAAGAATATTGTTTAATGATTGTAAATTTTATTTCATATTTTTTCGACCATTGAATTTTAAAGAAATTGTTTAAAATCAATGTCCCCTTGAATTTTATCCCTCGGATGCATGTGTGAAAGGATAACAAGAAAAATACTGTTGTAGAAGATATTGAAATGAAAATATATTTTATTTTTACCTGCGCCTTGCAAAGCTGATTTAGTGCAGGAACCATGGAATTGGGGCAATCATTTTTGATGAGCCAGTAAACATTACGAAGCTGGGCAGTAACTGCAGCTTCGTTTTTATACGCCCGGCTTGAAAAGCGGGCTGTATTATGGTATCATCTCCGTCCGTCCGGCAGTCCGGCTGTCCGGCTGTCCGGCGTCCGCTGTCCCTTCCGCTCCATAACTTCTAAAGTTTTGGTTCCATCTGCACAATTTTTTCTAAGTATATACCTTATGGGTAGAAGGTGTGTCGCAAACTATTTTTAACATCACTGGTTACATAATATGGGAGTTATATTGGATTATGTAATATTCCCTTCCGCTCCATAACTTCCAATGTTTTGATTCCATCTGCACAATTTTTTCTGAGTATATACCTTATGGGTGAAAGGTGTGTCGCGAACTATTTTTGACATCATACATTGCGTAATATGGCAGCCATATTGGGTTATGTAATATTTACTTTTTCTCTCCATAACTTTAACAAATATGATCCGATGTTTTCAAATCTTTCATCTTACATACCATATTAACAGACAGTGTGTAAAAAAATTGTTTATGATATCAAGTATTGCAAATTATTGGATTATGTACATTCCCTTTTATTCCTACTTTCATTTTCATGAAAATAACCTTTAAATTATAAAATTGCTTCTACTTTTCCGATTCTCATCAAAAAAGGATTTTTTCAAATTGCCATAATGTTTCTAAATTGATTAAAACTATTCTTAAATCAATATATAACGTTTTAATCAAATGAAAAATACATATAAGGATTAAAGTTTTATCTACAGACCAAGAGATAAGTATCCCAGCTTTGTTCTATTTACCTTGTCAACTTACAGTTAGCTCTCAGAGATTTATGGCTTTGTGTACCACATGGCCTCCTAAAACAGTGGGTGACATTAGCAATGGACCTATAGCCAAATCTATTGTAAATCCATTTGGTCTATGATAAAATTAGAAGTAATAACCTGTAGGTATATGGGGAGATTTAGAATATTGTCAAGATGTCTATGGCCAAATAATGTAGATAAAAAATATTATGAGAAAAATTGTCAAATCTACTTGAATTGGTGTGAGCTGTGAAATTGCCAATTAATTACATTTGTTTAAGTATGATTAGTAAATTATAAACTGCTTTTCTAAAAAATTTAAACATTTTAGTGCAACCTTTATTGACAACAAACAATTTTTAACATCGTGATTTAACAGCAGCGAGAATTGATGACTTGTACCGTGTACAAATCTTGTTAATAATTGATGATCCAAATAGCCCATTTTAAATTTGATACAGATGGATTTTAAAGGTTTTAGTGGTAAGATTTCATTTTGTTGACATAACATCACCTTTTACCAAGCTTCACATAATAAAACGCCGCCATATACATGTAAGTGAAATAATCTTGAGCGCAGCGTAAAACACCAAACAATCAATCAATCATTTACCAAGCTTCAACCTCTTCCCTCTGATTTTGAAAATTAAATTCAAATAAATATGGAAGGATTTGTTTTGGTATGGCTGCAGTTACTGTGCCTTTCCGGGCGTATTTTGGGTTTCCCGAAACTCTTGTTGGTTAGTGCCCTGCACTGGGCTTTTCCCATGGAATCTTTGAGATTTCGATTTTCAAGCGCACGTTTATGACCATTTTGTCCCCTCGTGTTTTCATGTTTGACAATTGAGTCAAGCTTAAACGCTTCACATCCATTTGTAAAAGCGTTATTATGTCCCGCATCGATGCAGCTTCTGCAAAACATTTTGTTTTTACCAACATCATAAATCAGCCAATCCCGATCAGACTGCCAAACGTGTTGGAACTTTCTCTTTTGAGGTCTGTCTGCAGTCGTAGACGTACGGGCCGTGTGATGCCCGCTCTCATCTGTTACTGTAGAGGGGTCACTGCCGTCCGTTGGCCATATTTCGTTCGATGGTGTGCATTTTTCACAGTTGCCTCCAAAATAGTGCACCAAAGACTTACAGTGAGATTTGTTCGACATTTCAGTTTACTGCGTTGCTATGTGAAGCACGGTGATGCGCAGTAGACCAATACTTCACAACTGTGCATAAAGTCACACATTCGTACAAAGCTGAACTTATTTTCAGTTGTTTACTTTTTTCATCGATCATATTTAATTTGAAAGACAAAACACTTTATTGAAAACAAAAAGTTTTGCGTGATATTCTTCACGGTAAATACACGAATGCACATGTTCCGTACGAAAGAGATGATAAGCAAAGAGAGTGATTGACAAGAGTGGTCACTACGCTCGCGCCGTACACGATTCAATTAGGAACCTCCTTCCTGTAGAGGGCGCCCATAATCGAATCGTGTACAGTCCGAACACACTTCCGCTAGGGGGCCAGAGAAACATGCTCTAAGTCTGTATAATGCAAGAACTTGTGACGCGTCTAACAATGTGTGGCAAGAAGTGGTCGAAGTACATGGAAATACCGCGTCCTCGCGATGTACAAAAGCTAGACCCGATAAAGTGATGACGGCAATCAGTAAGGTCATCAGTATCAGCCCTAAATCTATTTGATTTTATCGGCACACAATTAAAGCTATCTATAATTACCTTTGTTGAAACTGGTAGTAATATAATTTTGGGGTAAAAATTTATCGCCAAAAACATTAGCAACTTCGAAGATTTTGTCGCCAATCAAATTTTTTATTCTAAATTGGCGACAATGGCGAGCGCCAGCGGAAGCCCTGAACATAAAGATAAGGCTAAGTTGTTTCCTATAATCATTTACAATTAAACAATTACAAAATAAGAGAAGTCTCAAACATCTACCCTGTCACACAAGTGAGGATGTGGATATCCTGTATGGAAACTTTTGCCTGTTAGTATATTTCCACTAACACAATCTTATATGGTGCATGGGGGATACGTCATCCTTTGATGACTTTTGTTAAAATTTATCTTCAGATTACATAATTTATTTAATATTGGGAGAGATCGTTAGCTTTTCTATAAATAGATTTGACAGCAGTTTGTATCCAAGATAGTGTGTTGATCAAGTAGGTATATACCTCCTTGCAATCTAAAATTAGAACTTGACCTAAAGTCCCGATTTAACCGCCAAGGCTCATAGTTGCCATTTTTATCGGAATTGGGTTGGAGGTCAACTAATCATGTGACTTTTAAACATTCAACAAAACAACAACATCGTGGAATTCTACATGGTGTTTGCTCGCATTATATACCCGCTTTTCAATTGCTGTTTTACACTCAGCTAAAGATATCGTAGGGTACATTAAACATTTCAAACACTAGAAACTATTAGGAACGCCCCAGCGGCCAGCTCAAGGTGAGTGGTCGACAGAAACGTCGCCATTTTGTCTGTTGTTGTCAAAATGGGACTATTTTGGGAAATGGACTCTACGTTTTCTTTATTAGTTTATGTTTTCTTAAATTCAAAGTATATATTCACATGATGTCTGATGTCAGGGATTTTATTTTTTTTTTATAGCTTTTAAAAATTTACCCTAGACGCGACAATCCCTGCGCTCTGTCCGGTAATGGCGTACAAGGTCTATCTTAGCCAAGTCTACTCTAAAGAAGATCTCGCAAAAATACGATTGTACCGCCTTGGTGTTGACATTGACGTCATTATAGAACAGAAAAAGTACAGTACTGTCAGTGACTAAGTATCAATCCTCCGCGGATCCCCTGCGGACCCAGCATTTATCCCCTGCGGAACATCCCCGGACCTTTTTAAAATCCTCCGCAGAGCCGGCTCGAATCCTCCGCGGAGGTTCCACGGAGCCGACACAAATCCCCCGCGGAGGTTCCACGGAGCCGACACAAATCCCCCGCGGAGGTTTTCTATGCCTTCACCGATGCTCTTAAGTCCGTCAGCTGACAGTGGCAGTCGGTCATATTTCGTAAGGTGGTTTAAATAGAATAGCCACGTGTGGATTACACCGTTACGGCCGTACTGTATGAGCACTGCACAAATCACTATTTAACATTGCAAAGAATCTTGTTTTAGTTTCAATTGAACAATTGAATGGGAACAGCAGGAATTTTCTGATAAATCGAAACTAACTTCATTCATTATTTCGTAAAACTTTCAAATGGATAGAAAACTCATCAATACACAGCAGGAAAAGATCGAGAGGATTCCAGTTTGACATAAATTAGGTGAGCTGTATTCAGTTTGGACCAATCAGACGACGGGAACATGACCTGATTGATATTTAAACCAATCAGCAATCAGCGAAATGACCTAGTTAAGAAACAATGCGTTATCTATTTTTTTTTAAATACATACAAATTAAAAAAAATGTTTTTTAGAAATTCATTAATTGACATATAATGCTTGTCAGATGAAGACAATTTATTTGTTCATCTGATCCAAGGCATTGAGGAAGAATGAACAGTCTTGCAGGGGTAGGCCTATGTGACCGTCTTAAAGACTAGTTATAAATTACAGTTTTACTTGTTTCAATAGCACATTGAAAATAACCAAGGATAGTACATGCTGTGTATAGCTCTACACTACAGTGGAAAATGATCTGCTTTGTTGTGGTGACAATTTTCCCACACTTGGAACATTGTTCAACCTTCAATTAGTACCCTGGCGCCAAACCTGTCTGGATATGTTGTCTCCATGACAATAGTTGTGTCTCATTACATATAGGGGGGGGGGGGGATACCTTCATAACTGGTGTTGTAGAATTTTTATTTTTTCTATTTTTTTTTTAACAATTGCGAAACAACTTAAGGGTATTTCAACTAAATATGCTATAAATAAGCTATATTTCTTGTTGGACGTGCATGTAAATAAAAACTCAAAATAAAAACTTTGAAAACTCAACCTCACCAAAGGGTCAGAGATGGACTCAACCTGCCCTGCTGCTAAACAGGGCATGGGTTTTAACACACAGACGGTGGATATACAAACTTTTAGATAATATTGGTTTAACAGAAATCACCTTTTTCTGAGTGAATCGCTACTTATTTCCAAATGCAAGCTATTTCTCGTGGAATAAGAAAAAATAAAACGGGAAGATGAATTTAATTGATTACGGACAGTCAGTTTCCCGCCTCAGACGTACAAGTAAGACAAACTACGGCCGTAAGCATTTCCTCTTTTCCATTTTACACATGAGTTTTCGCCGTGGTAAGCCTAAACTTCTGTGTTGCAAGGTTTGTTACAGTCTGTCGTCAGTTGCATCAATGTCTCAAATGCAGTTCAGTTCCCCCGCGGAGCCGGCACATTTCCCGTTCATATCCTCCGCGGAGGCGAGAGAAATGCCCCGCAGAGCTTCTGATTTTCCGTCACCGATCCTCCGCGGAGGTGTTAGCAAAGCTCTGCGGGGGAACGGCGGAGGATTGATACTTAGTCACTGACAGTACTGTAGTTCTGCCTAATGTTATAGTGACCTATGCTAGTATGGTGATACAGATTCCCACGTTTTTATGACCCTATGTTAGTGTGGTGATATGGATTTGGAAAATTACTGTCCATATTACCATTGTGATGTAGGGGGTTACCGTACAGTGTATATGATAAAATAGAAAAAAAAGATAATTCCCTCTTGTAAAAATCAAAAGGGAATTTTTTAAGAGATTTCGATTAAGAGTCCTCAATCATAAAGCTGACAAATGACTCCTATCTGTCTCCTTCATCAACAAATGACCTTTGTCTGTCTCCTTCATCAACAAATGACTCCTATCTGTCCCCTTCATCAACAAATGACTCCTATCTGTCTCCTTCATCAACAAATGACTCCTGTCTCCTTTACTATCAAATGACTCCTATCTGTCTCCTTTACTTTCAAATGACTCCTATCTGTCTCCTTCATCAACAAATGACATCTGTCTGTCTCCTTCATCAACAAATGACCTTTTTCTGTCTCCTTCATCAACAAATGACTCCTATCTGTCTGTCTCCATCAACAAATGACTCCTATCTGTCTGTCTCCATCAACAAATGACTCCTATCTGTCTGTCTCCATCAACAAATGACATCTGTCTGTCTCCTTCATCAACAAATGACTCCTATCTGTCTCCTTTACTTTCAAATGACTCCTATCAGTCTCCTTCATCGACAAATGACTCCTATCTGTCTCCCTCATGAACAAATGACTCCTATCTGTCCCCTTCATCAACAAATGACCTCTGTCTGTCTCCTTCACCGCCAAATGACTCCTATCTGTCTCCTTTACTTTCAAATGACTCCTATCTGTCTCCTTCATCGACAAATGACTCCTATCAGTCTTCATCAACAAATGACATCTGTCTGTCTCCAACAAATGACTCCTATCTGTCTCCTTCATTAACAAATGACTCCTGTCTCCTTTACTTTCAAATGACTCCTATCTACTCCTTCATCGACAAATGACTCCTATCTGTCGCCTTCATCAACAAATGACCTCTGTATGTCTCCTTCATCGCCAAATGACACCTGTCGGTCTCCTTCACTTACAAGTGATCAATTCTAAAACAAGATGAAAAATGTTTTCACCCAGGGACTTAAACCCTGAAAAGTTTGGTGGGGAAAGCATTCTCCACCAAAATGTGTCCCATCTGCCTCATTCATTGTGTTTTAATAATCTCCAACAAATGATCAAATCCTTAAGTATAAAACAACAAGATGAAGGTAGTGGTTAAACATAGGAAATATTGCGTTTGTTGATTATGATATTATCCAAAGCGAACTATTAACTATTAGAGGCTATAAGAATAGGATGAGAAAAAATAGTATGAATATATCATTGATTTGTGGAATTTATTGAACTCTAATCTAGTTTCATTTTGTTTCCTTATAAAATGCTGACAAAGCAGTAAATTAAGAAATTTAATTACATTAGGTAGTAAACATATACAATAGCCGCAATAGGTACACCAATATTTCCAAAATTAATGATAAATTAAAGCTTGCACAAAAAACACAGTTTTTCCCTCTGCTTTTGACAAGGGCTTGGGACCTTCTTACATTGTTGTAAGGCAGCATTAAAAAATTGTGTGTGTCTTCCAAAAAAAGGAATTCTGAAGATTACCAATTACACTTTGGCTCAGGAGTTAAAGCATGTCATACTCTACAAGAAGATTTGAACAATATTATATCTATATTTCGTTGAAATTCAAGTGTAAATCTTCTGAAATTGAAAGATTCTCAATGCAGTTTTGATAGATTTTAACGGTAATATTAGTGAGTAAATGTATAAATAAGGTCAATGTTGTATAGACCACTCGACCAGATAAAATGAATTAAAGCATCTTAAAACCAATTTAGAATCAGCTTCCTGTGGCTGCTCAGACCGCTGGTCGCTGATATGAACAACCTTTCATGGGTGACTAGTACACGAAAAGAAGCCCATTAAAATTGAGAAATAAACGAAGCAAATTAGTTCAACTGGAAAATGTTTACTTTGAGACAGAAAAGGATTTAAGAGCGATAAAAAAACTCACAATTTATACTTATGTAAGTTTGCGTTAAGATTTATTCACATTAACTTTAAAGTTACATAACTTTTTGCTAATTGTGTATTTTTTCACAATTGAAACTACCCATTCTAATATATTGAAGTATGACATGCTTTAGCACCCAGGGCCAAAAAGAGGTAAAAATGAGGGAATATGCCAGCTCAAAAATTTTGGTATCTGGTAATTTTCATAGAGATTCAGAGTCAAGAGTCATCCGGAAGCTATATAGGCTTGAACCTCAACACACAAAGGTCATAGCTTCGACTCAAGACATGGATTTTAAGATGAAATCGCAAACAACAGGTAAAACTCAAAGGAATTCAATCATAGACAAAGTGTTCTCAACAGCCAAGAGAGATAGATCCAACGTGACATAAACACCTAAATTCTCGGAATCTTGTGAATCTAAAACAGCAAGATAGAAAAAAGTCCTCCCATAAAATGGAAGGACAAAGATTATGGTGATTAGAAGAAAAAATATTAGAAAATACCAAGAACAGTTCAAGAATGAACAGATGTAACATCGCATTGAAACATTGATAAATTGTTGAGATAATCATGATTCTATCATCTCTTATAGCGATATTGTGTTTTAGCATATCTTTTGGAGCGCGAGTAGGCCCAATAATTCATAATAAATAAAATATTATATAATTTCAAAAATATAAACCATATTATCTTTATCCAGGATATACCAAAGTCGATTTCCATCCTTTTGATAGCTTTGACTTCATTTCTTCCACACCAAATAGTACCAACTCGTTTCTGTTAACCTAAAACGACAATAATAAAATTATACCCTTCCCAAAATGAGGAAAATAGATATTAGCTTAACGTAGATGTGGAAAAAAATAACGATTCCAAGTATATATACATAAAAGTGTATGTAAAATGTGCTTTAAACATTTGCTTCTTAAAGTGATGTTAAAAAGGCATACATGGTGATGGCATTTGGGAAGAATTCCAAGTGATCAATCTAAAGTTTGGTCTAAGATAGAGATAATTCAATAATTGTACGAAATGTTTGAAACTCTCTTTAAACGTGGGTTCCATACAAATGAGAAAAATTAAGGCACCACCACATAGTTGTTTGTGAACAACACAAGCTTTCCACACCTAACTTACGTGTTACACTTGACGAAGACACTGGTATAGGTGTCGAAATCTCGTGTTGTTCACAAACTAACTAACTATGTGGTGATTTTTTCTCATTAATTCAATAATTGCTTGTGTTGTACCTTGTACTGTAGTTAAGATAGTTTTATCTATGTGGTTGTCATTTTACTGCCATGGTAAAAGGTACTGGCTCTACACCTGGAAGACATTGCAAATTTCTATTGGAGCTTAGCAACAATCTTTCACTTGATTAGATTAATCGACACATTGTTATGAGAGAACATACTGTCATTTTAGAATTCTTTTGATCGGCCAACACCGGCGCCTCGGACCGTTGGTATTGGATGTGAACAACTATCTATGGGTGACAAAATCCGCAGAACGTAGTTCACAGATTTCGAAAAATTTGTATAATAATTTTCAGCACATTTAATGTCTTGATCATTGCATCTCATTTATTTGTTTCAATTAGGTGAAATATTCAGACTCTCTCCATGTCCATATATCAGACATGCAGATGTTGTCCTAAGAAAAGAATTTGGTATATGCCTTTGGAAATCTTTATTAAAAAATCTGTTAAACAAGATTGAATATAAATAAACTTAACTTACCAATCAACTGATCCTCGTTGTTTGCATCACCTTGGTCAGCTGTCTTATGTCAACTGTGTAGCAATTCTTCAATCAACTGTGTAGCTTTTCGACTGTCAGCTGTGTAGCTTTTCGTCCGTCAACTGTGGAGGTTTTCGTTCATCAACAGTGGAGCTTTTCGTCCGTCAACTGTGTAGGTTTTCGTCCATCAACTGTGCAGCTTTTAGTCCATCAACTGTGCAGCTTTTTGTCTACCTTCCATCCACCAAAATATAATCTCCGTCGGTTGATCTAAAAGGACAAAAACATAAATATACATAGCTTATAATCAGCTGGGTTGCATTTCTACCATAAAGTAAACCACTAATCTTATGAAATTGGATCTAATGTGGATCTTCCATGAACTTGTAACCTTTCTACTGTCGGCTCTGTAACCTTTCTTCCAACAAGTAAGTCTTTTTTTCGTCTATTGTGTGAGTTATCATCTCTCAGCTAAACTGCCTCTTTCTTTTATCAGCCCATCACTGTTAAACAATTGGTCTGGTTGGCGATCTTTCGTCGAACCTGTCGTTCATCATCTTATCAATTTGGTAAACCATTCCTCCATCAGTTTGTTTCGGATATTCTCCATCGACCTGCCTGTTTCAGTAACCTTGTTGTACATCCTTCCTAAACAGACCCTTTCGTCTATCATGTAACTTGACCATCCATCAACTGTACATGTTTCCTTTCATTGGGGACCAGCCCCGATAGCTCAATCGGTAGAGCGTCCGCTTCAGGCCTGGGAGATCCGGGTTCAAGCCCGGGTCGAGTCAGACCAAAGACTTTAACAGTGGTAGCTGTTACTGCTTCGCTTGGCGCTCAGCAATAGGAGTTAGAGCAGCGACTGGTTGGCCCGGTGTCAGTATACTGTGACTGGGTGAGGGGGCTTGCTGGTTGTCTTCGGCAAGTCGTCTCGGTGAGACAGCACCTAAAAGAGCGGTGGAAATCCGCCCTGTCACAAGGAGACAACGTCTTCATATAACCGAAATACTGTTGAGCAGGACGTAAAACCCCAATCACTCACTCACTCACTCCTTTCATTGGGATGTCTTCCTTCTACCAAAATATAATCTCCATCGGTTGATCTAAAACGACAAAAAACATAATTCTGCCCATCCCAGGAACATAAATGTGACTGGATAAATTCAATTAAAAAAATGTAAACCAATTTAAAACCAGCTTCCTGTGGCTGCTCAGACCACTGGTTGCTGATATGAACAACTTTTCATGGGTGACTAGTCCATGAAACGAAGCTCATTAAAATTGAAACATAAACGAAGCAAATTAGTTCAACTGGAAAATGTTTACTTTGAGACAGAAAAGGATTTAAGAGCAAGAAAAACTCACAATTTATACTTATGTTAGTTTGCGTTACCCTAAGTTTATTATCGGTATATTATGCGTTAAGATTTATTCACATTAACTTTAAAGTTACGTAACTTTTTTGCTAATGGTGTATTTTTCACAATTGAAACTACCCATTCTAATATATTGAAGTATGACATGCTTTAGCACCCAGGGCCAAGAAGAGGTAAAAATGAGGGAATATGCCCGCTCAAAAGTTTTGGTATCTGGTAATTGTCATAGAGATTCAGAGTCAAGAGTCATCCGGAAGCTATATAGACTTGGACCTCAACACAAAAGTCATAAGTTTGACTCAAGACCTGGATTTTAAGATGAATTCGCAAACAGGTAAAACTCAAATGAATTCAATCATAGACAAAGTGTTCTCAACAGCCAAGAGAGATAGATCCAACGTGACATAAACACCTAAATTATCGGAATCTTGTAAATCTAAAACAGCAAGATAGAAAAAAGTCCTCCCATAAAATGGAAGGACAAAGATTATGGTGATTAGAAGAAAAAATATGAAAAAAATAACAAGAACAGTTCAAGAATGAACAGATGTAACATCGCATTGAAACATTGATAAATTGTTGAGATAATCATGATTCTATCATCTCTTATAGCAATATTGTGTTTAAGCATATCTTTTGGAGCGCGAGTAGGCCCAATAATTCATAATAAATAAAATATTATATAATTTCAAAAATATAAACCATATTATCTTTATCCAGGATGTACCAAAGTCGATTTCCATCCTTCTGATAGCTTGGACTTCATTTCTTCCACACCAAATAGTACCAACTCGTTTCTGTTTACCTAAAACGACAATAATAAAATTATACCCTTCCCAAAATGAGGAAAATAGATATTAGCTTAACGTAGATGTGGAAAAAAATAACGGTTCCAAGTATATATACATAAAAGTGTATGTAAAATGTACTTTAAACATTTGCTTCTTAAAGTGATGTTAAAAAGGCATACATGGTGATGGCATTTGGGAAGAATTCCAAGTGATCAATCTTAAAGGAGGAGAAAACAAAAAAACAACATGCAATTGTATCGAACGGGCTCCTATAGACCATCGTATTCATATGTGTGAGTCTTGCACGTGGTTTACGGTGTGAAAATACAATGAAAATGAATCTGCCCGACAAGCTCGTGCTCGATCGTCAGTGGAGCGCGCCATTGACGGTTTGAAATTGACCGGAAAAAGTATTAGTAGATTACTTCCCTTGCGAGCTTATCATATCTTGTATGGTTATAACCTGCAATGTCAGCGGTAAGACTACCTTTTTTTAAAATTCTACAACGATCCCCACAAGTCGGTAAGACAACATAGCAGCCTGTCACGTTTTCCCAAAAGGTTGATTTACTAGCCGGTGTACATTTCATAGCTGTTAGAGTGTTTATCTTCTCTTATTAGCGCGTCAAAATGATCCAAATTAACCTAGGTTTAAATGGGAGACTTTCAGAGTTGACCAATTTCTCTTACGCAAGTGAGTGACAGGTGGCCAGGCGTATGCTGATTGGCCGATCAAGACACACAGCTAAGCTCTGCTGTGAAGATGGCTGCCGAGTCAGTTTAGACGTTCTCTGATAACGATTGTTAACATTCTTATAGCACAGTTGGGCGAGGAAAACTCGTAGAAATATGGTTTTGGTACCGTTAGAAAGGAAAATGTGTCGCGCCTGTACTGTATTTACTTAGTTTTTTCCTTTTCTTCTCCTTTAAATTTGGTCTAAGATAGAGATAATTCAATAATTGTACGAAACGTCTGAAACTCCCTTTAAACCTGGGTTCCATACATATGAGAAAAAATTAAGGCACCACCACGTAGTTGTTTGTGAACAACACAAGCTTTCCACACCTAACTTAGGTGTTACACTTGACGAAGACACTGGTATACATGTAGGTGTCGAAATATCATGTTGTTCACAAACTAACTAATTATGGGTTAATTTTTGTCCCCCGCCACGTAAGTGGAAGGGGGACTTGGAAATGCTGCCCGTTCGTCCTTCCGTCTTTCCGTCTTTCCTTCTGTCCGTCCCAATTTCTTGTGAACACGATAGCTTTAGAACCGCAAGATGCAAATCTTTCATTTTTGCTATATAGAGACACATTAGAGAGACGTTGGTCAAGTTCGATTTTCGGGGATGTCAACCTTTTTTTTTTAGGTCAGAGGTCATTGAGGTCAAAGTCTGAAATTTGCTTGTGAACGCGATAGCTTAAGAACCGCAAGATGCAGATCTTTCATTTTTGCTATATAGAGACACATTAGAGAGACCTTGGTCAAGTTCGATTTTCGGGGATGTCAACCTTTTTTTAGGTCATTGAGGTCAAAGTCTGAAATTTGCTTGTGAACGCGATAGCTTTACAACCACAAGATGCAGATCTTTCATTTTTGGTATATAGAGACACATTAGAGAGACCTTGGTCAATTTTCGGGGATGTCGACCTATATTTTTATGTGACAGAGGTGATCGACGTCAACATTCTGGAATTGGCTTGTGAACGCCATAACTTAAGAACTGCTAGATGCAGTATATAGAGACACATTAGAGAGACCTTGGTCAAGTTCGATTTTCTGGGATGTCAACCTATATTTTAGGTCATAGAGGTCATTGGGGTCAGAGTGTGGACAACTTCATTTACATAAATCAGACCACACTCCCACAATCATTGAACATCAGATATATGGTGATTATATCCAATGAATAATGAGCAACTAGTTTCCAAACAACATTTATGGCGGGGGACCTGCTAGCTACTTGGCTTGTTTCTCATTAATTCAATAATTGCTTGTGTTGTACCTTGTAGTTAAGATAGTTTTATTTATGTGGTTGTCATTTTCCTGCCATGGTAAAAGGTACTGGCTCTACACCTGGAAGACATTGCAAATTTCTGTTGGAGCTTGGCAACAATCTTACGCTTGACTGAATTGGTCGACACTTTATGAGAGAACATACTGTCATTTTAGAATTCTTTTGATCGGCCAACACCAGCGGCTCGGACTGTTGGTATTGGATGTAAACAACTTTCTATTGGTGACATAGTCCGCAGAACGTAGTTCACAGATTCCGAGAAATTTGAATAATAATTTTCAGCACATTTAATGTCTTGATCATTGCATTTCATTTATTTGTTTAAATTATGTGAAATATTCAGACTCTGTCCATGTCCATATATCATACATGCATTTCTGATGTTGTCTTAAGAAAAGAATTTGGTATATGCCTTTGGAAATCTTTATTTAAAGATCTGTTAAACAAGATTGAATATAAATAAACTTAACCTACCAATCAACTAATCCTCTGTTTTCATCACCTTGGTCATCTGTCTTCCATCAACTGTAGGTTTTCGTCCAACTGTGCAACTATTCCTCTACCAACTGTGTAGCTTTTCATCCTTCAACTGTGTAGGTTTTCGTCCATCAACAGTGTAGCTTTTCGTCTGTCAACTGTGTAGGTTTTCGTCCATCAACTATGTAACTATTCTTCTACCAACCGTGCAGCTTTTCGTCCATCAACTATGTAACTATTCTTCCATCAACTGTGTAGCTATTCTTCCATCAACTGTGTAACTATTCTTCTACCAAACGTGCAGCTTTTTTCCATCAACTAATAGCTTTTCGCCCATCAACTTCGCAGCTTTTTGTCCATTAACTTCGCAGCTTGTCGTCTACCTTCCATCCACCAAAATATAATCTCCGTTGGTTGATCTAAAAGGACAAAAACATAAATATACATAGCTTATAATCAGCTGGGTTGCATTTCTACCATAAAGTAAACCACTAATCTTACGAAATTGGATCTAATTTGGATCTTCCATGAACTTGTAACCTTTCTACTGTTGGCTCTGTAACCTTTTTTCCAACAAGTAAGTCTTTTTTTCGTCTATTGTGTGAGTTATCGTCTTTCAGCTAAACTGCCTCTTTCTTTTATCAGCCCATCACTCTTAAACAATTGGTTTGGTTGGCGATCTTTCGTCGAACCTGTCGCTCATCATCTTATCAGTTTGGTAAACCATTCCTCCATCAGTTTGTTTCGGATATTCTCTATCGACCTGCCTGTTTCAGTAACCTTGTTGTACATCCTTCCTACACAGACCCTTTCGTCTATCATGTAACTTGACCATCCATCAACAGTGGAGTACATGTTTCCTTTCATTGGGATGTCTTCCTTCTACCAAAATATAATCTCCATTGGTTGATCTAAAACGATAAAAAAAAATTATTCTGTCCTTTCCAGGAACAGGTTTAGTAAATTAGCCTCAGAGAGCCATACAATTGGAAAACGAACAACGGAATATTAGTTGAAAAGTGTTGCTCATCATCTTATCAATTCGGTAAACCATTCCTCCATCAGTTTGTTCCGGGTATTCTCCATCGACCTGCCTGTTTCCGTAATCTTCTTGTACATCCTTCCTAAACAGAGCCTTCCGGTCATCATGTAACTTGACCATCCATCAACTGTAGAGTACATGTTTCCTTTCATTGGGATATCTTCCTTCTACCAAAATATAATCCCCATTGGTTCATCTAAAACGAGAAAAAACATAATTCTGTCCTTCCCAGGAACAGGTTTAGTAAATTAGCCTCAGAGAGGCATAAAAATGGAAAACAAACAAGTATCAGTTGAAAACTTAATAATAAGTCTTGTAGGCTATGGTTTGGGTGTATGTATGAATTACTTATGTAGACTTCTGATTAATTAAAACGCTATGTTAGATTGGAAAGCACTTCATTAAAAAGTAAATAAATTTTCAGAAAATAATTTTGATCATTTTCCAAAGGTTGGTCAAGCCTTTAGTTACTGATCTGAACTACCTTCTATGGTTGAGCCGACGATAGAAAATAGTTCAAATTTGGCCTAAGAAATCAAGCTCGATTTAAAATGGCAAAAGGATTAAAACATCAACAAGATTTTTTATGTTCTGGTTTAGGCGTATTCATGGGTCACATTAACTTTACTTTTATATGTATTGCTCACATTTTATCCATGCTAATAGATAATTTTGTAATATCGACCTAACATTATAAGTTGAATAAAGTCTACGTTCTCCTCAAAGAATTTAATATATGCCTTTAGGCTGCCATTTCTTCTATGAACTTGTAATCTTTCTACTGTCGACTCTGTATACTTTCTCGCATCATCTGGGTCTTTTTTTCCCGTCTATTGTGTGAGTTGTCATCTGTCAGTTGTGTAACTTATCCCATCTAAACTGCCTCTTTCGGTTCATTAGGGCATCACTGTTAAACAATTGGTCTGGCGATCCTTCCGTTAAACCTGTCGCTCATCATCTTGTCAATTTGGTAAACCATTCGTCCATCAGTTTGTTTCGGGTATTCTCGATCGACCTGCCTGTTTCAGTAACCTTGTTGTACATCCTTCCTAAACAGAGCCTTCCGTTCATCATGTAACTTGACCATCCATCAACTGTCGAGTACATGTTTCCTTTCATTGGGATGTCTTACTTCTACCAAAATATAATCTCCATTGGTTGATCTAAAACGAGAAAAAACATAATTCTGTCCTTCCCAGGAACAGGTTTAGTAAATCAGCCGCAGAGAGGCATAAACGACATATGTGGGATGGTTGCCAGTTACCAGAGGAAAGTCGTGGGTTTCCTCCGGGCAGAGCCCGGTTTCCTCCCACAATAAAACTGGCAACGCGGCCATATAAGTGAAATAATCTTGAACGCAGCGTAAAACACCAAAAAAATCAATCAATCAATCAATCAGAGAGGCATACAATTGGAAAACAAAAAACAAAATATTAGGTGAAAACTGTCGCTCATCATCTTATCAATTTGGTAAACCATTCCTCCATCAGTTTGTTTCAAGTATTCTCCATCGACCTGCCTGTTTCAGTAACCTTGTTGTATATCCTTCCTAAACAGAGCCTTCCGTTCATCATGTATCTTGACCATCCATCAACTGTCGAGTACATGTTTCCTTTCATTGGGATGTCTTACTTTTACCAAAATATAATCTGCATTGGTTGATCTAAAACGAGAAAAAACATAATTCTGTCCTTCCCAGGAACAGGTTTAGTAAATCAGCCGCAGAGAGGCATAAACGACATATGTGGGATGGTTGCCAGTTACCAGAGGAAAGTCGTGGGTTCCCGGTTTCCTCCCACAATAAAACTGGCAACGCGGCCATATAAGTGAAATGATCTTGAGCGCGGCGTAAAACACCAAAAAAATCAATCAATCAGAGAGGCATACAATTGGAAAACAAAAAACAAAATATTAGGTCAAAACTGCTGCTCATCATCTTATCAATTTGGTAAACCATTCCTCCATCAGTTTGTTTCAAGTATTCTCCATCGACCTGCCTGTTTCAGTAACCTTGTTGTACATCCTTCCTAAACAGAGCCCGTTCATCATGTATTTTGACCATCCATCAAGTGTAGAGTACATGTTTCATTTCATTGTGATGTCTTCCTTCTACCAAAATTAAATCTCCATGGGTTGATCTAAAACTAGAAAAAACATAATTCTGCCCATCCCAGGAACAGGTTTATTAAATTAGCCTCAGCGAGGCATAACAATGGAAAACAAACAACGAAGTATCAGTTGAAAACTTAATAATAATTCTTGTAGGCTATGGTTTGGGTGTATGTATGAATTACTTATGTAGACTACTGATTAATTAAAACGCTATGTTAGATTAGAAAGCACTTGATTAAAAAGTAGATAAATTTTCAGAAAATAATTTTGCTCAGTTTCCAAAGGTTGGTCAAGGCTTTAGTTACTGATCTGAACTACCTTCTATGGTTGAGCCGACGATAGAAAGTAGTTCAAATTTGGCCTAAGAAATCAAGCTCGATTTAAAATGGCAAAAGGATTAAAAAAGTAACAAGATTTTTTATGTTCTGGTTTAGGCGTATTCATGGGTCACATTAACTTTACTTTTATATGTATTGCTCACATTTTATCCATGCTAATAGATAATTTTGTAATATCGCCCTAACATTATAAGTTGAATAAAGTCTACGTTGTCCTCAAAGAATAAAATATATGCCTTTAGGGTGCCATTTCTTCCATGAACTTGTAATCTTTCTGTCGGCTCTGTATACTTTCTTCCATCATCTGGGTCTTTTTTTCCGTCTATTGTGTGAGTTGTCATCTGTCAGTTGTGTAACTTATCCCATCCAAACTGCCTCTTTCGGTTCATTAGCGCATCACTGTTAAGCAATTGGTCTGGCGATCCTTCCGTCGAACCTGTCGCTCATCATCTTGTCAATTATGTAAACCATTCGTATATCAGTTTGTTTCGGGTATTCTCCATCGACCTGCCTGTTTCAGTAACCTTGTTGTACATCCTTCCTAAACAGAGCCTTTCGTTCATCATGTAACTTGACCATCCATCAACTGTAGAGCACATGTTTCCTTTCATTGGGATGTCTTACTTCTACCAAAATATAATCTCCATTGGTTGATCTAAAACGAGAAAAAACATAATTCTGTCCTTCCCAGGAACAGGTTTAGAAAATTAGCCTCAGAGAGGCATAAACGACCTATGTAGGATGGTTGCCAGTTACCAGCGGAAGGTCGTGGGTTTCCTCCGGGCACAGAGCCCGGTTTCCTCCTACAATAAAACTGGCAACGCCGCCATATAAGTGAAATAATCTTGAGCGCGGCGTAAAACACCAAACAATCAATCAATCAATCAGAGAGGCATACGATTGGAAAACAAACAACGAAATAATAGTTGAAAAGTGTTGCTCATCATCTTATCAATTCGGTAAACCATTCCTCCATCAGTTTGTTCCGGGTATTCTCCATCGACCTGCCTGTTTCCGTAACCTTGTTGTACATCCTTCCTAAACAGAGCTTTTCGTTCATCATGTATTTTGACCATCCATCAACTGTAGAGTACATGTTTCATTTCATTGGGATGTCTTCCTTCTACCAAAATATAATCTCCATGGGTTGATCTAAAACGAGAAAAAACATGATTCTGTCCTTCCCAGGAACAGGTTTAGTAAATTAGCCTCAGAGAGGCATACAATGGGAAAACAAATTACGAAGTGTCAGTTGAAAACTTAATAATAATTCTTGTAGGCTATAGTTTTGGCATATGCATGAATTACTTATGTAGACTACTGATTAATTCAAACGCTATGTTAGATTGGAAAGCACTTGATTGAAAAGTAGATAAATTTTCAGAAAATAATTTTGACCAGTTTCCAAAGGTTAGTCAGGCCTTTAGTTACTGATTTGAACTACCTTCTATGGTTGAGCAGACCATAGAAAGAAGTTCAATTTTGGCCTAAGAAATCAAGCTCGATTTAAAATGGCAAAAGGATTAAAAAAGTAACAAGATTTTTTATGTTCTGGTTTAGGCGTATTCATGGGTCACATTAACTTTACTTTTATATGTATTGCTCACATTTTATCCATGCTAATAGATAATTTTGTAATATCGCCCTAACATTATAAGTTGAATAAAGTCTACGTTGTCCTCAAAGAATAAAATATATGCCTTTAGGGTGCCATTTCTTCCATGAACTTGTAATCTTTCTGTCGGCTCTGTATACTTTCTTCCATCATCTGGGTCTTTTTTTCCGTCTATTGTGTGAGTTGTCATCTGTCAGTTGTGTAACTTATCCCATCTAAACTGCCTCTTTCGGTTCATTAGCGCATCACTGTTAGACAATTGGTCTGGCAATCCGTCGAAACCTGTCGCTCATCATCTTATCAATTTGGTAAACCATTCGTCCATCAGTTTGTTTCGGGTATTCTCCATCGACCTGCCTGTTTCAGTAACCTTGTTATACATCCTTCCTAAACAGAGCCTTCCGTTCATCATGTAACTTGACCATCCATCAACTGTAGAGTACATGTTTCCTTTCATTGGGATGTCTTACTTCTACCAAAATATAATCTCCATTGGTTGATCTAAAACGAGAAAAAACATAATTCTGTCCTTCCCAGGAACAGGTTTAGTAAATTAGCCTCAGAGAGGCATAAAAATAGAAAACAAACAACAAAGTATCAGTTAAAAACTGAACAATTATTCATGTAGGCTATGGTTTTGGCATATGCATGAATTACTTATGTATACTACTGATTAATTAAAACGCTATGTTAGATTGGAAAGCACTTGATTAAAAAGTAGATAAATTTTCAGAAAATAATTTTGACCAGTTTCCAAAGGTTAGTCAGACCTTTAGTTACTGACCTGAACTACCTTCTATGGTTGAGCAGACGATAGAAAGTAGTTCAATTTTGGCCTAAGAAATCAAGCTCGATTTAAAATGGCAAAAGGATTTAAAAATGAACTATTTTTGTTTTGTTCTGTTTTAGGGGTTTTCATGGGTCACATTAACTTTACTTTTATATGTATTGCTCACATTTTATCCATGCTAATAGAGAATTTTGTAATATCGTCCTAACATTATAAGTTGAATAAAGTCTACGTTGTCCTCAAAGAATAAAATATAGGTTTTTAGGGTGCCATTTCTTCCATGAACGTGTAATCTTTCTACTGTCGGCTCTGTATACTTTCTTCCATCATCTGGGTCATTTTTCCGTCTATTGTGGGAGTTGTCATCTGTCAATTGTGTAACTTATCCCATCTAAACTGCCTCTTTCTTTCATTAGCGCATCACTGTTAACAATTGGTCTGGCGATCCTTTCCTCGAACCTGTCGCTCATCATCTTATCAATTTGGTAAACCATTCCTCCATCAGTTTGTTTCGGGTATTCTCCATCGACCTGCCTGTTTCAGTAACCTTGTTGTACATCCTTCCTAAACAGAGCCTTTCGTTCATCATGTTACTTGACCATCCATCAACTGTAGAGTACGTTTCCTTTCATTGGGATGTCTTCCTTCTACCAAAATATAATCTCCATTGGTTGATCTAAAACGAGAAAAAACATAATTCTGTCCTTCCCAGGAACAGGTTTAGTAAATTAGCCTCAGAGAGGCATAAACGACCTATGTGGGATGGTTGCCAGTTACCAGCGGAAGGTCGTGGGTTTCCTCCGGGCACAGAGCCTGGTTTCCTCCCACCATAAAACTGGCAATGTCGCCATATAAGTGAAATAATCTTGAGCGCGGCGTAAAACACCAAACAATCAATCAAACAATCAGAGAGGCATACAATTGGAAAACGAACAACGGAATATTAGTTGAAAAGTGTTGCTCATCATCTTATCAATTCGGTAAACCATTCCTCCATCAGTTTGTTCCGGGTATTCTCCATCGACCTGCCTGTTTCCGTAATCTTGTTGTACATCCTTTCTAAACAGAGCCTTTCGTTCATCATGTATTTTGACCATCCATCAACTGTAGAGTAATTGTTTCATTTCATTGGGATGTCTTCCTTCTACCAAAATATAATCTCCATTGGTTGATCTTAAACGAGAAAAAACACAATTCTGTCCTTTCCAGGAACAGGTTTAGTAAATTAGCCTCAGAGAGGCATAGAATGGGAAAACAAATAACGAAGTATCAGTTGAAAACTTAATAATTATTCATGTAGGCTATAGTTTTGGCATATGCATGAATTACTTATGTAGACTACTGATTAATTCAAACGCTATGTTAGATTGGAAAGCACTTGATTAAAAAGTAGATAAATTTTCAGAAAATAATTTTGACCAGTTTCCAAAGGTTAGTCAGACCTTTAGTTACTGACCTGAACTACCTTCTATGGTTGAGCAGACGATAGAAAGTAGTTCAATTTTGGCCTAAGAAATCAAGCTCGATTTAAAATGGCAAAAGGATTTAAAAATGAACTATTTTTGTTTTGTTCTGTTTTAGGGGTTTTCATGGGTCACATTAACTTTACTTTTATATGTATTGCTCACATTTTATCCATGCTAATAGAGAATTTTGTAATATCGTCCTAACATTATAAGTTGAATAAAGTCTACGTTGTCCTCAAAGAATAAAATATATGCTTTTAGGGTGCCATTTCTTCCACGAACGTGTAATCTTTCTACTGTCGGCTCTGTATACTTTCTTCCATCATCTGGGTCATTTTTCCGTCTATTGTGGGAGTTGTCATCTGTCAATTGTGAAACTTATCCCATCTAAACTGCCTCTTTCTTTCATTAGCGCATCACTGTTAACAATTGGTCTGGCGATCCTTTCCTCGAACCTGTCGCTCATCATCTTATCAATTTGGTAAACCATTCCTCCATCAGTTTGTTTCGGGTATTCTCCATCGACCTGCCTGTTTCAGTAACCTTGTTGTACATCCTTCCTAAACAGAGCCTTTCGTTCATCATGTTACTTGACCATCCATCAACTGTAGAGTACGTTTCCTTTCATTGGGATGTCTTCCTTCTACCAAAATATAATCTCCATTGGTTGATCTAAAACGAGAAAAAACATAATTCTGTCCTTCCCAGGAACAGGTTTAGTAAATTAGCCTCAGAGAGGCATAAACGACCTATGTGGGATGGTTGCCAGTTACCAGCGGAAGGTCGTGGGTTTCCTCCGGGCACAGAGCCTGGTTTCCTCCCACCATAAAACTGGCAATGTCGCCATATAAGTGAAATAATCTTGAGCGCGGCGTAAAACACCAAACAATCAATCAAACAATCAGAGAGGCATACAATTGGAAAACGAACAACGGAATATTAGTTGAAAAGTGTTGCTCATCATCTTATCAATTCGGTAAAGCATTCCTCCATCAGTTTGTTCCGGGTATTCTCCATCGACCTGCCTGTTTCCGTAATCTTGTTGTACATCCTTTCTAAACAGAGCCTTTCGTTCATCATGTATTTTGACCATCCATCAACTGTAGAGTAATTGTTTCATTTCATTGGGATGTCTTCCTTCTACCAAAATATAATCTCCATTGGTTGATCTTAAACGAGAAAAAACACAATTCTGTCCTTTCCAGGAACAGGTTTAGTAAATTAGCCTCAGAGAGGCATAGAATGGGAAAACAAATAACGAAGTATCAGTTGAAAACTTAATAATTATTCATGTAGGCTATAGTTTTGGCATATGCATGAATTACTTATGTAGACTACTGATTAATTCAAACGCTATGTTAGATTGGAAAGCACTTGATTGAAAAGTAGATAAATTTTCATAAAATAATTTTGACCAGTTTCCAAAGGTTAGTCAGGCCTTTAGTTACTGATTTGAACTACCTTCTATGGTTGAGCAGACCATAGAAAGTAGTTCAATTTTGGCCTAAGAAATCAAGCTCGATTTAAAATGGCAAAGGGATTTAAAAATTAATATTTTTTTATGTTCTGTTTTAGGGGTTTTCATGGGTCACATTAACTTTACTTTTATATGTATTGCTCACATTTTATCCATGCTAATAGATAATTTTGTAATATCGTCCTAACATTATAAGTTGAATAATGTCTACGTTGTCCTCAAAGAATTAAATATATGCCTTTAGGCTGCCATTTCTTCCATGAACTTGTAATCTTTCTACTGTCGGCTCTGTATACTTTCTTCCATCATCTGGGTCTTTTTTTCCGTCTATTGTGTGAGTTGTCATCTGTCAGTTGTGTAACTTATCCCATCTAAACTGCCTCTTTCGGTTCATTAGCGCATCACTGTTAGACAATTGGTCTGGCAATCCGTCGAAACCTGTCGCTCATCATCTTGTCAATTTGGTAAACCATTCGTCCATCAGTTTGTTTCGGGTATTCTCCATCGACCTGCCTGTTTCAGTAACCTTGTTATACATCCTTCCTAAACAGAGCCTTCCGTTCATCATGTAACTTGACCATCCATCAACTGTAGAGTACATGTTTCCTTTCATTGGGATGTCTTACTTCTACCAAAATATAATCTCCATTGGTTGATCTAAAACGAGAAAAAACATAATTCTGTCCTTCCCAGGAACAGGTTTAGTAAATTAGCCTCAGAGAGGCATAAAAATAGAAAACAAACAACAAAGTATCAGTTAAAAACTGAATAATTATTCATGTAGGCTATGGTTTTGGCATATGCATGAATTACTTATGTAGACTACTGATTAATTAAAACGCTATGTTAGATTGGAAAGCACTTGATTAAAAAGTAGATAAATTTTCAGAAAATAATTTTGACCAGTTTCCAAAGGTTAGTCAGACCTTTAGTTACTGATCTGAACTACCTTCTATGGTTGAGCAGACGATAGAAAGTAGTTCAATTTTGGCCTAAGAAATCAAGCTCGATTTAAAATGGCAAAAGGATTTAAAAATGAACTATTTTTATTTGTTCTGTTTTAGGGGTTTTCATGGGTCACATTAACTTTACTTTTATATGTATTGCTCACATTTTATCCATGCTAATAGAGAATTTTGTAATATCGTCCTAACATTATAAGTTGAATAAAGTCTACGTTGTCCTCAAAGAATAAAATATATGCTTTTAGGGTGCCATTTCTTCCATGAACGTGTAATCTTTCTACTGTCGGCTCTGTATACTTTCTTCCATCGTCTGGGTCATTTTTCCGTCTATTGTGGGAGTTGTCATCTGTCAGTTGTGTAACTTATCCCATCTAAACTGCCTCTTTCTTTCATTAGCGCATCACTGTTAACAATTGGTCTGGCGATCCTTTCCTCGAACCTGTCGCTCATCATCTTATCAATTTGGTAAACCATTCCTCCATCAGTTTGTTTCGGGTATTCTCCATCGACCTGCCGGTTTCAGTAACCTTGTTGTACATCCTTCCTAAACAGAGCCTTCCGTTCATCATGTAACTTGACCATCCATCAACTGTAGAGTACATGTTTCCTTTCATTGGGATGTCTTCCTTCTACCAAAATATAATCTCCATTGTTTGATCTAAAACGAGAAAAAACATAATTCTGTCCTTCCCAGGAACAGGTTTAGTAAATTAGCCTCAGAGAGGCATAAACGACCTATGTGGGATGGTTGCCAGTTACCAGCGGAAGGTCGTGGGTTTCCCCCGTGGGTTTCCCCCTTCCCACAATAAAACTGGCAACGCCGCCATATAAGTGAAATAATCTTGAGCGCGGCGTTAAACACCAAAAAATCAATCAATCAATCAGAGAGGCATACAATTGGAAAACAAAAAACAAAATATTAGGTAAAAACTGTCGCTCATCATCTTATCAATTTGGTAAACCATTCCTCCATCAGTTTGTTTCGGGTATTCTCCATCGACCTGCCTGTTTCAGTAACCTTGTTATACATCCTTCCTAAACAGAGCCTTCCGTTCATCATGTAACTTGACCATCCATCAACTGTAGAGTAATTGTTTCATTTCATTGGGATGTCTTCCTTCTACCAAAATATAATCTCCATTGGTTGATCTAAAATGAGAAAAAACATAATTCTGTCCTTCCCAGGAACAGGTTTAGTAAATTAGCCTCAGAGAGGCATAGAATGGGAAAACAAATAACGAAGTATCAGTTGAAAACTTAATAATAATTCTTGTAGGCTATGGTTCGGGCGTATGCATAAATTACTTATGTAGACTACGGATTAATTAAAACGCTATGTTAGATTGGAAAGCACTTGATTAAAAAGTAGATAAATTTTCAGAAAATAATTTTGACCAGTTTCCAAAGGTTAGTCAGGCCTTTAGTTACTGATCTGAACTACCTTCTATGGTTGAGCAGACTATAGAAAGTAGTTCATATTTGGCCTAAGAAATCAAGCTCGATTTAAAATGGCAAAGGGATTTAAAAATTAACTATTTTTTTGTTGTTCTGTTTTAGGGGTTTTCATGGGTCACATTAACTTTACTTTTATATGTATTGCTCACATTTTATCCATGCTAACAGAGAATTTTGTAATATCGTCCTAACATTATAAGTTGAATAAAGTCTACGTTGTCCTCAAAGAATAAAATATATGCCTTTAGGGTGCCATTTCTTCCATGAACGTGTAATCTTTCTACTGTCGGCTCTGTATACTTTCTCGCATCATCTGGGTCTTTTTTCCGTCTATTGTGTGAGTTGTCATCTGTCAGTTGTGTAACTTATCCCATCCAAACTGTCTCTTTCGGTTCATTAGCGCATCACTGTTAAACAATTGGTCTGGCGATCCTTCCGTCGAACCTGTCGCTCATCTTCTTGTCAATATGGTAAACCATTCGTATATCAGTTTGTTTCGGGTATTCTCCATCGACCTGCCTGTTTCAGTAACCTTGTTGTACATCCTTCCTAAACAGAGCCTTTCGTTCATCATGTTACTTGACCATCCATCAACTGTAGAGTACGTTTCCTTTCATTGGGATGTCTTCCTTCTACCAAAATATAATCTCCATTGGTTGATCTAAAACGAGAAAAAACATAATTCTGTCCTTCCCAGGAACAGGTTTAGTAAATTAGCCTCAGAGAGGCATAAACGACCTATGTGGGATGGTTGCCAGTTACCAGCGGAAGGTCGTGGGTTTCCTCCGGGCACAGAGCCTGGTTTTAAGTTTCCTCCCACAATAAAACTGGCAACACCGCCATATAAGTGAAATAATCTTGAGCGCGGCGTAAAACGCCAAACAATCAATCAATCAATCAGAGAGGCATACAATTGGAAAACAAACAACGGAATATTAGTTGAAAACTGTTGCTCATCATCTTATCAATTCGGTAAACCATTCCTCCATCAGTTTGTTCCGGGTATTCTCCATCGACCTGCCTTTTTCCGTAACCTTGTTGTACATCCTTCCTAAACAGAGCCTTTCGTTCATCATGTATTTTGACCATCCATCAACTGTAGAGTAATTGTTTCATTTCATTGGGATGTCTTCCTTCTACCAAAATATAATCTCCACTGGTTGATCTTAAACGAGAAAAAACATAATTCTGTCCTTTCCAGGAACAGGTTTAGTAAATTAGCCTCATAGAATGGGAAAACAAATAACGAAGTATCAGTTGAAAACTTAATAATAATTCTTGTAGGCTATGGTTTGGGTGTATGCATAAATTACTTATGTAGACTACTGATTAATTAAAACGCTATGTTAGATTGGAAAGCACTTGATTAAAAAGTAGATAAATTTTCAGAAAATAATTTTGACCAGTTTCCAAAGGTTAGTCAGGCCTTTAGTTACTGATCTGAACTACCTTCTATGGTTGAGCAGACTATAGAAAGTAGTTAAATTTTGGCCTAAGAAATCAAGCTCGATTTAAAATGGCAAAGGGATTTAAAAATTAACTATTTTTTTGTTGTTCTGTTTTAGGGGTTTTCATGGGTCACATTAACTTTACTTTTATATGTATTGCTCACATTTTATCCATGCTAACAGAGAATTTTGTAATATCGTCCTAACATTATAAGTTGAATAAAGTCTACGTTGTCCTCAAAGAATAAAATATATGCCTTTAGGGTGCCATTTCTTCCATGAACGTGTAATCTTTCTACTGTCGGCTCTGTATACTTTCTCGCATCATCTGGGTCTTTTTTCCATGTATTGTGTGAGTTGTCATCTGTCAGCTGTGTAACTTATCCCATCTAAACTGCCTCTTTCTTTCATTAGCCCATCACTGTTAAACAATTGGTCTGGCGATCCTTTCCTCAAACCTGTCGCTCATCATCTTATCAATTTGGTAAACCATTCCTCCATCAGTTTGTTTCGGGTATTCTCCATCGACCTGCCTGTTTCAGTAACCTTGTTGTACATCCTTCCTAAACAGAGCCTTCCGTTCATCATGTAACTTGACCATCCATCAACTGTAGAGTACATGTTTCCTTTCATTGGGATGTCTTCCTTCTACCAAAATATAATCTCCATTGGTTGATCTAAAACGAGAAAAAACATAATTCTGTCCTTCCCAGGAACAGGTTTAGTAAATTAGCCTCAGAGAGGCATAAACGACCTATGTGGGATGGTTGCCAGTTACCAGCGGAAGGTCGTGGGTTTCCTCCGGCACAGAGCCTGGTTTCCTCCCACAATAAAACTGGCAACGCCGCCATATAAGTGAAATAATCTTGAGCGCGGTGTAAAACACCAAACAATCAATCAATCAATCAGAGAGGCATACAATTGGGAAACGAACAACGGAATATTAGTTGAAAAGTGTTGCTCATCATCTTATCAATTCGGTAAACCATTCCTCCATCAGTTTGTTCCGGGTATTCTCCATCGACCTGCCTGTTTCCGTAATCTTGTTGTACATCCTTTCTAAACAGAGCCTTTCGTTCGTCATGTATTTTGACCATCCATCAACTGTAGAGTAATTGTTTCATTTCATTGGGATGTCTTCCTTCTACCAAAATATAATCTCCATTGGTTGATCTTAAACGAGAAAAAACATAATTCTGTCCTTTCCAGGAACAGGTTTAGTAAATTAGCCTCAGAGAGGCATAGAATGGGAAACAAATAACGAAGTATCAGTTGAAAACTTAATAATAATTCTTGTAGGCTATGGTTTGGGCGTATGCATAAATTACTTATGTAGACTACTGATTAATTAAAACGCTATGTTAGATTGGAAAGCACTTGATTAAAAAGTAGATAAATTTTCAGAAAATAATTTTGACCAGTTTCCAAAGGCTAGTCAGGCCTTTAGTTACTGATCTGAACTACCTTCTATGGTTGAGCAGACTATAGAAAGTAGTTCAATTTTGGCCTAAGAAATCAAGCTCGATTTAAAATGGCAAAGGGATTTAAAAATTAACTATTTTTTTTTTGTTCTGTTTTAGGGGTTTTCATGGGTCACATTAACTTTACTTTTATATGTATTGCTCACATTTTATCCATGCTAACAGAGAATTTTGTAATATCGTCCTAACATTATAAGTTGAATAAAGTCTACGTTGTCCTCAAAGAATAAAATATATGCCTTTAGGGTGCCATTTCTTCCATGAACGTGTAATCTTTCTACTGTCGGCTCTGTATACTTTCTCGCATCATCTGGGTCTTTTTTCGGTCTATTGTGTGAGTTGTCATCTGTCAGCTGTGTAACTTATCCCATCTAAACTGCCTCTTTCTTTCATTAGCGCATCACTGTTAAACAATTGGTCTGGCGATCCTTCCGTCGAACCTGTCGCTCATCATCTTGTCAATTTGGTAAACCATTCGTCCATCAGTTTCGGGTATTCTCGATCGACCTGCCTGTTTCAGTAACCTTGTTGTACATCCTTCCTAAACAGAGCCTTTCGTTCATCATGTTACTTGACCATCCATCAACTGTAGAGTATGTTTCCTTTCATTGGGATGTCTTCCTTCTACCAAAATATAATCTCCATTGGTTGATCTAAAACGAGAAAAAACATAATTCTGTCCTTCCCAGGAACAGGTTTAGTAAATTAGCCTCAAAGAGGCATAAACGACCTATCTGGGATGGTTGCCAGTTACCAGCGGAAGGTCGTGGGTTTCCTCCGGCACAGAGCCTGGTTTCCTCCCACAATAAAACTGGCAACGCCGCCATATAAGTGAAATAATCTTGAGCGCGGCGTAAAACACCAAACAGTCAATCAATCAATCAGAGAGGCATACAATTGGAAAACGAACAACGGAATATTAGTTGAAAAGTGTTGCTCATCATCTTATCAATTCGGTAAACCATTCCTCCATCAGTTTGTTCCGGGTATTCTCCATCGACCTGCCTGTTTCCGTAATCTTGTTGTACATCCTTTCTAAACAGAGCCTTTCGTTCTTCATGTATTTTGAGCATCCATCAACTGTAGAGTAATTGTTTTATTTCATTGGGATGTCTTCCTTCTACCAAAATATAATCTCCATTGGTTGATCTTAAACGAGAAAAAACATAATTCTGTCCTTTCCAGGAACAGGTTTAGTAAATTAGCCTCAGAGAGGCATAGAATGGGAAAACAAATAACGAAGTATCAGTTGAAAACTTAATAATAATTCTTGTAGGCTATGGTTTGGGCGTATGCATAAATTACTTATGTAGACTACTGATTAATTAAAACGCTATGTTAGATTGGAAAGCACTTGATTAAAAAGTAGATAAATTTTCAGAAAATAATTTTGACCAGTTTCCAAAGGTTAGTCAGGCCTTTCCCAGATAACACAATGACGTTGGGCCAACGTTGGCCCAACGTTGGCCAGCCAACCATGCCACCGTTGGGCCAACGTTGGCTGAAGGGCTGTTTGCTCGTTGGGCCAACGTTGGCCAGCCAACCATTAGCCAACGTTGGCCAGCCAACCATTAGCCAACCATTAACCAACCGTTAGCCAACCATTAACCAACCGTTAGCCAACCATTAGCCAACCGTTAGCCAACCATTAGCCAACCATTAACCAACCGTTAGCCAACCATTAACCAACCGTTAACCAACCGTTAGCCAACCGTTAGCCAACCGTTAGCCAACCATTAGCCAACCGTTACCCAACCATTAGCCAACTAGTAGCCAACCATTAACCAACCGTTAGCCAACCATTAGCCAACTATTAGCCAACCAGTAGCCAACCGTTAACCAACCATTAGCCAACGTTGGCTTGTGGTTGGCTCAAAGGCTGTTTGCTCGTTGGGCCAACGTTGGCCAGCCAACCATTAGCCAACGTTGGCCAGCCAACCATTAGCGAACTTATGTGCACTAACTAAACAGGTACACCATCTAAGAAATATACCATTTAAAAAAATATTTCAAAATCAAGAAAAACAAAACTTTAACAATATAACTCATAGATAATTAATACAAGTTTTATTAGCGCTTTTTACATACAAAGATATATTTATTTTACAAAAAATATACAACTGACAAAAATTCTGTACACACACTCAAACACCCACTCTCTCTCTTCTGGCATGACGCTCCCCATCCCTGTCAGTCGCATATTTCAACCCGGTCTTCATTGTGCCTTCCATTTGGTTGTCTATTGCGGTTGATGCAAGGTTTTTTTTTTACAGCATCTAAAAACAAGAGAATTGACAATTGTGTAATAGTAGTTGTGATTTGTGAAAGAACTTGTTCTTGTATATAGTTTTAAATGACAACAAAGAATTGCACAAAGTTTAAACTTTTGTATATGCTATATGCATATTTAAATTACACAAATATAACCAAGTCAGTTGAAAATAGGCAAAACAAGGTTAAACTGGCGATAATAGTCCACTTACCACAGATTATTGTTTTCAGATGTAGTGTTGAGAATGGTTGTTTCTCTCCCTTGCCCACCCAAATAAACTTGCATGCAAGTTCGTTTGAAATACATCTCTTCAAGATTCGTCAAGTTGTGTCATTTACCAAACCACCACCTGTGGCTGATAACATGTTCACCTAAAAATGAAAGAATTAGAATTGAAATTGAGAGATTCAAAAAGTGTTTACTGCATTGTTAAGAGTTAATAGTGGTAACATTTATATTAATTTTCATTTTGTGGTTTTATTTATTAAGATAATAATGTAGCAATCCTTCAAAACATACCAGTTGTTTTCTTAAATCCTTGTCATCTCTTAACCTCTGCTCTAATGACTCGAGAGAGTCCATATCCTTCAGGGGCAGCTCCACCTCAGGTTTGACATCAGGTCTTGCCACAGTTACTTGGTGACATTCCAATACTTTCTTCAACATATGCGAGAGATGGTCCACTCTCTCCAGCACCTCCGCCATCATCTTTATCAGTTGGGATTCCATTGCTGTACAAAACAAGATAAAAGGTGTCAAATATTTCATCTATTCAATACAGTTAAATTTATCTATATTAATCTTATATTGACTTAAAGTCTGACTCTCCACCCTTTAAGTCTAAAATTCAGCAACAGGTTCTTATGAAATACACTAAATATACTAAATAAACATCTGGTTCACAACCTTTAACAGTTAAGAACTTAATTTTGTAGTCATCTTTTACATTATTTAACAGTTTTGTCAAGTTTTGTCTATTCACGACTAACTTGTATGTGATACTTACAGAACATCAACTACTACTAGTGTCAAGCAAATTGGGTAGGCAGTTGTGAAGGCAGCGATTTAAAGAAAACACAACGTCCTGTATAGCTACGTACCTACAAGAAAGCAAAAATAATTATAAATATTAATATTTAGAAGTATAAATATATGGAATTTATATAGATGTAGGTGGACGATGATGAAAAAAAGATTTGCTTAGGACACCAATCAATCATCAGATTAACATTGAATTTGAAATTGAAATGCCTGGGACTCGTAATGAGAATTTTCACAATCTGAACTTAGCCCCAGGTGACTATCCAGCCATTCTGTTGTATACAACAGAATGGCAGGATAGTCACCTGGGGCTAAATCTGAACTAAACTTGGTTATTTTCAAGTACATCCCGGTTTGGTTAAATTCGCCAATCAAATACATTCTTTTCTTATAATCTGACATTCCCCTACCGATCAGGACAATATCAGAATTATACAAATGAAAAAAGGGGAAAAAATCTTTTAATTTCATATTAAGACGGCTCGGTTGAGTGAAACAACAACAACAACAGAGAAATTAACGAGCTCCGTGTCAACTTAATGTAGGAGTAACATTCCCTCCAACATAAACAATGTATTACTTGGTAAAATTTGATATAGATGCGTCATAATATAGCAGTAAACTTACCGACGATTATCTGGTATAGCAGCTTCAAAACAACCGAGATCCGTGTGTTTACAAATAAAATTCGCCATCTTGTTTTTCTAAACTGATTTGTGCGCAAGCGCAGCCTCGGTTTCGTTTTACGGCAATTTTTTTTAACAAGGCCTTAATATTTGTTATAATTCGACATGTTGTTTTAATTTGTCTCTCTCTGGGCTGCCGGGGAAGCGCCGTGAGGGTCACCGAAGCTGTGCCGGTAGCTGCCTATGAAACATCGGACTAATAATGGCCAGTCTGACTGTTTATTATACGGACCATAATAGTTTATTAAAGGCATAGTTAGCGGACTTGGGAGCTAAAACACAGAAAGAAATGAAAAATGATTTAGGCTATATGCGTTTCATTTCAATTGGAGTTAAATTAGAAGTTGGATTAGCCTAAGTACATGTACATAATTAAAATATAAAAAGGAACACATTTCATATGGATGAACAACCTCGGAATTTATTCTTGGCATGAGCTGTCAAAATATTGATATTTTGACGTTAAAACAGAATGTTGAAAGTACTGGCTATTTTTCTCAAGATGTATAATTCAGAAGCTTTTTAAAGCTTCTAGTTTCGAAAATGTACGATAAAGTATTGTTTTGAACTATCTTTGGCTTAATAGAATGAACGAATGGTCGCCCCGGTTATTTAAATTTTGTTTACTTTTCGAACATGTTTTCGCTTCATACAGGCCACATACTGTATGGATTTTCCTCATTCCAACGCCAATCATTTAATTAGTTTGTCGGTGGCCTTCAAAGCCTATTACTGTCGTGACGATCAGAAATTATGAAAAAGTGTGAATTTTGGCAGCTCATGCCACTTTAAATTCAGGTTAGCAAGGTTCAATATTTATATACACAGAGCCAATGTAGCCTACAGAGGGTAATAATTAACAAAGTATACATAGATATGAAAATAGTTTTAACAGCTGCAGTAAATGGTTTGAGGAAAATTAAAAATAATAAAGCAAGAGCTTAATAATTGTTAACTGCTGATTAGACATTACTATAAATGAGGCATAGTAGGGGGTTGATCATAAGGATTAAGCCTGGCGCCAGGGATTAACTTTGTAGGTGGTTGCAAGAATTAAAAACGTTAAGTATTTTTTACCAAAGGTATATGCCAACAGGATCTAGTCCCATTTACAGGCTCCGTACCGAAAACTTGAAACTTGGTAAATAGGCCTATGTTATATGAGCTGTTATCGTAATTTTCTCATCTTTTGTTTGTTCTTGTAATTTTTTTTCCATTTGTCTGCATTCGATACACAATTTTTAAGATGTTAGGAAAGAAGAAATTTTAATTTACATGCCTATTGCAGATTTATAATTTTATTTGATAGCCGATACAGGCCTAGCATACCCGTTCTTAAAGTTAAAATCACCCCCTCACCACCAACCCCCCCCCCCCCCCCCCCCTAAAAAAAAAAGTATAAAGATAGATTAAGAAGAGATAAGAAACAAATAAAACACAAAAAGAAAAACAAACAAAAAAACGTCAGGACCGTAGGTAGACAGATAATGACAACCCTGCATGCGAAAGGCCGACTTTTCCCACATTTTGTCGATATAGACTTATAGTACAAGAACATGACAAATAAATTATGAAAAAATGTTATCAAAGCACTTGAGTACAATAAAGGCAAATTAGTACCGATATGAAACCACTGTCACTAGGCCTAAAAATAAATTAGATCTAACCCAAAGCCCCACAGTTGGTTTACTGCAGGCTACATACTGTTGGGCCTAGGTTGACTGACCGATGATCAGCCGACCCTTAACTTGCCGACCATATACCAACCTAAGGCCGACTAAGGCCAATCTACCGCTTATCTACCAACCATGAAATGGCCGACCATGCCAACCTTCAGCCAACATTGGCAAGCCGATCATGGCATTAGCCAACCATGGAATGACCAACCCTGCCAACCGAAAGCCTACGTTGGCAAGCCGACCAATAGCCAACCATGTCAACCAAAAGTCAACGTTGGCAATCCGACGAATAGCCAACCATGAAATGGCCAACCATGCCAACCAAAAGCCAACGTTTGGCCAACGTTGGCTAGCCGACCAACAGCCAACCACGAAATTGCCAACCATGCCAACCGAAAGCCAACGTTGGCAAGTCGATCAATAGCCAACCATGAAATGACCAACCATGCCAACCAAAAGCCAACGTTGGGCCAACGGTGGCTAGCCGACCAACAGCCAACCATTAAATGGCCAACCATGCCAACCGAAAGCCAACGTTGGGCCAACGGTGGCTAGCCGACCAACAGCCAACCATTAAATGGCCAACCATGCCAACCAAAAGCCAATGTTGGCTAGCCAACCAACAGCCAACCATGAAATGACCAACCATGCCAACCAAAAACCAACGTTGTGCCAACGGTGGCTAGCCGACCAACAGCCAACCATTAAATGGCCAACCATGCCAACCAAAAGCCAACGTTGGGCCAACGTTGGCTAGCCGACCAACAGCCAACCATGGAATGGCCGACCATGCCAACGTTGGCCCAACGTTAAGCCACCGTTGGCCAGCCAACGGCGACCATCAGCCAACCATGCCAACCAAAGGCCAACGTTGGCCCGTCGTCGTCGTGTTATCTGGGTTAGTTACTGATCTGAACTACCTTCTATGGTTGAGCAGACTATAGAAAGTAGTTCAATTTTGGCCTAAGAAATCAAGCTCGATTTAAAATGGCAAAGGGATTTAAAAATTAACTATTTTTTTTTTGTTCTGTTTTAGGGGTTTTCGTGGGTCACATTAACTTTACTTTTATATGTTTTGCTCACATTTTATCCATGCTAATAGAGAATTTTGTAATATCGTCCTAACATTATAAGTTGAATAAAGTCTACGTTCTCCTCAAAGAATAAAATATATGCCTTTAGGGTGTCATTTCTTCCATGAACGTGTAATCTTTCTACTGTCGGATCCTTCCGTCGAACCTGTCGCTCATCATCTTGTCAATTTGGTAAACCATTCGTCCATCAGTTTGTTTCGGGTATTCTCGATCGACCTGCCTGTTTCAGTAACCTTGTTGTACATCCTTCCTAAACAGAGCCTTTCGTTCATCATGTTACTTGACCATCCATCAACTGTAGAGTATGTTTCCTTTCATTCGGATGTCTTCCTTCTACCAAAATATAATCTCCATTGGTTGATCTAAAACGAGAAAAAACATAATTCTGTCCTTCCCAGGAACAGGTTTAGTAAATTAGCCTCAAAGAGGCATAAACGACCTATGTGGGATGGTTGCCAGTTACCAGCGGAAGGTCGTGGGTTTCCTCCGGGCACAGAGCCTGGTTTCCTCCCACAATAAAACTGGCAACGTCGCCATATAAGTGAAATAATCTTGAGCGCGGCGTAAAACACCAAAAAATCAATCAATCAATCAGAGAGGCATACAATTGGAAAACAAAAAACAAAATATTAGTTGAAAAGTGTTGCTCATCATCTTATCAATTCGGTAAACCATTCCTCCATCAGTTTGTTCCGGGTATTCTCCATCGACCTGCCTTTTTCCGTAACCTTGTTGTACATCCTTCCTAAACAGAGCCTTTCGTTCATCATGTATTTTGACCATCCATCAACTGTAGAGTACATGTTTCCTTTCATTGGGATGTCTTACTTCTACCAAAATATAATCTCCATTGGTTGATCTAAAACGAGAAAAAACATAATTCTGTCCTTCCCAGGAACAGGTATAGTAAATTAGCCTCAGAGAGGCATAAAAATAGAAAACAAACAACAAAGTATCAGTTAAAAACTTGATAATTATTCATGTAGGCTATAGTTTTGGCATATGCATGAATTACTTATGTAGACTACTGATTAATTAAAACGCTATGTTAGATTGGAAAGCACTTGATTAAAAAGTAGATAAATTTTCATAAAATAATTTTGACCAGTTTCCAAAGGTTAGTCAGGCCTTTAGTTACTGATTTGAACTACCTTCTATGGTTGAGCGGACGATAGAAAGTAGTTCAATTTTGGCCTAAGAAATCAAGCTCGATTTAAAATGGCAAAGGGATTTAAAAATTAATATTTTTTATGGTCTGTTTAAGGAGTTTTCATGGGTCACATTAACTTTAATTTTATATGTATTGCTCACATTTTATCCATGCTAATAGATAATTTTGTAATATCGTCCTAACATTATAAGTTGAATAAAGTCTACGTTCTCCTCAAAGAATTAAATATATGATTTTAGGCTGCCATTTCTTCCATGAACTTGTAATCTTTCTACTGTCGACTCTGTATACTTTCTTCCATCATCTGGGTCTTTTTTTCCGTCTATTGTGTGAGTTGTCATCTGTCAGTTGTGTAACTTATCCCATCTAAACTGCCTCTTTCGGTTCATTAGCTCATCACTGTTAAACAATTGGTCTGGCGATCCTTCCGTCGAACCTGTCGCTCATCATCTTGTCAATTTGGTAAACCATTCGTCCATCAGTTTGTTTCGGGTATTCTGGATCGACCTGCCTGTTTCAGTAACCTTGTTGTACATCCTTCCTAAACAGAGCCTTCCGTTCATCATGTAACTTGACCATCCATCAACTGTAGAGTACATGTTTCCTTTCATTGGGATGTCTTACTTCTACCAAAATATAATCTCCATTGGTTGATCTTAAACGAGAAAAAACATAATTCTGTCCTTCCCAGGAACAGGTTTAGTAAATTAGCCTCAGAGAGGCATACAATGGGAAAACAAATAACGAAGTGTTAGTTGAAAACTTAATAATAATTCTTGTAGGCTATGGTTTGGGCGTATGCATAAATTACTTATGTAGACTACTGATTAATTAAAACGCTATGTTAAATTGGAAAGCACTTCAGTAAAAAGTAAATAAATTTTCAGAAAATAATTTTGATTAGTTTCCAAAGGTTGGTCAAGCCTTTAGTTACTGATCTGAACTACCTTCTATGGTTGAGCAGACGATAATA
The DNA here is from genome assembly GCA_963971465.1 of Lepidochitona cinerea. Lineage (NCBI taxonomy): Eukaryota > Metazoa > Mollusca > Polyplacophora > Chitonida > Tonicellidae > Lepidochitona > Lepidochitona cinerea. The sequence continues at coordinate 2,039,432 of OZ020556.1, read as the reverse complement.
CGTAGTTCAAATTTGGCCTAAGAAATCAAGCTCGATTTAAAATGGCAAAAAAATTAAAAAATTAACAAGATTTTTTATGTTCTGTTTTAGGCGTATTCATGGGTCACATTAACTTTACTTTTATATGTATTGCTCACATTTTATCCATGCTAATAGATAATTTTGTAATATCGTCCTAACATTATAAGTTGAATAAAGTCTACGTTCTCCTCAAAGAATTAAATATATGCCTTTAGGCTGCCATTTCTTCCATGAACTTGTAATCTTTCTACTGTCGGCTCTGTATACTTTCTTCCATCATCTGGGTCTTTTTTCCGTCTATTGTGTGAGTTGTCATCTGTCAGTTGTGTAACTTATCCCATCTAAACTGCCTCTTTCGGTTCATTAGCGCATCACTGTTAAACAATTGGTCTGGCGATCCTTCCGTCGAAACCTGTCGCTCATCATCTTGTCAATTTGGTAAACCATTCGTCCATCAGTTTTTTTCGGGTATTCTCCATCGACCTGCCTGTTTCAGTAACCTTATTGTACATCCTTCCTAAACAGAGCCTTCCATTCATCATGTAACTTGACCATCCATCAACTGTAGAGTACATGTTTCCTTTCATTGGGATGTCTTACTTCTACCAAAATATAATCTCCATTGGTTGATCTAAAACGAGAAAAAACATAATTGTCCTTCCCAGGAACAGGTTTAGTAAATTAGCCTCAGAGAGGCATAAACGACCTATGTAGGATTGTTGCCAGTTACCAGCGGAAGGTCGTGGGTTTCCTCCGGGCACAGAGCCTGGTTTCCTCCCACAATAAAACTGGCAACGTCGCCATATAAGTGAAATAATCTTGAGCGCGGCGTAAAACACCAAAAAATCAATCAATCAATCAGAGAGGCATACAATTGGAAAACAAAAAACAAAATATTAGTTGAAAAGTGTTGCTCATCATATTATCAATTCGGTAAACCATTCCTCCATCAGTTTGTTCCGGGTATTCTCCATCGACCTGCCTTTTTCCGTAACCTTGTTGTACATCCTTCCTAAACAGAGCCTTTCGTTCATCATGTATTTTGACCATCCATCAACTGTAGAGTACATGTTTCCTTTCATTGGGATGTCTTACTTCTACCAAAATATAATCTCCATTGGTTGATCTAAAACGAGAAAAAACATAATTCTGTCCTTCCCAGGAACAGGTATAGTAAATTAGCCTCAGAAAGGCATAAAAATAGAAAACAAACAACAAAGTATCAGTTAAAAACTTGATAATTATTCATGTAGGCTATAGTTTTGGCATATGCATGAATTACTTATGTAGACTACTGATTAATTAAAACGCTATGTTAGATTGGAAAGCACTTGATTAAAAAGTAGATAAATTTTCAGAAAATAATTTTGACCAGTTTCCAAAGGTTAGTCAGGCCTTTAGTTACTGATTTGAACTACCTTCTATGGTTGAGCGGACGATAGAAAGTAGTTCAATTTTGGCCAAAGAAATCAAGCTTGATTGAAAATGGCAAAGGGATTTAAAAATTAATATTTTTTATGGTCTGTTTAAGGGGTTTTCATGGGTCACATTAACTTTACTTTTATATGTATTGCTCACATTTTATCCATGCTAATAGAGAATTTTGTAATATCGACCTAACATTATAAGTTGAATAAAGTGTACGTTCTCCTCAAAGAATTAAATATATGCCTTTAGGCTGCCATTTCTTCCATGAACTTGTAATCTTTCTACTGTCGGCTCTGTATACTTTCTTCCATCATCTGGGTCTTTTTTTTTGTCTATTGTGTGAGTTGTCATCTGTCAGTTGTGTAACTTATCCCATCTAAACTGCCTCTTTCTTTCATTAGCCCATCACTGTTAAACAATTGGTCTGGCGATCCTTTCCTTGAACTTGTCGCTCATCATCTTATCAATTCGGTAAACCATTCCTCCATCAGTTTGTTTCGGGTATTCTCCATCGACCTGCCTGTTTCAGTAACCTTGTTGTACATCCTTCCTAAACAGTGCCTTCCATTCATCATATAACTTGACCATCCATCAACTGTAGAGTACATGTTTCCTTTCATTGGGATGTTTTCCTTCTACCAAAATATAATCTCCATTGGTTGATCTAAAACGAGAAAAAACATAATTCTGTCCTTCCCAAGAACAGGTTTAGTAAATTAGCCTCACAGAGGCATAAACGACCTATGTGGAATGGTTGCCAGTTACAAGCGGAAGGTCGTGGGTTTCCTCCGGGCACAGAGCCTGGTTTCCTCCCACAATAAAACTGGCAACGCCGCCATATAAGTGAAATAATCTTGAGCGCGGCGTAAAACACCAAAAAATCAATCAATCAATCAGAGAGGCATACAATTGGAAAACAAAAAACAAAATATTAGGTGAAAACTGTTGCTCATCATCTTATCAATTCGGTAAACCATTCCTCCAGCAGTTTGTTCCGGGTATTCTCCATCGACCTGCCTGTTTCCGTAACCTTGTTGTACATCCTTTCTAAACAGAGCCTTTCGTTCATCATGTATTTTGACCATCCATCAACTGTAGAGTAATTGTTTCATTTCATTGGGATGTCTTCCTTCTACCAAAATATAATCTCCATTGGTTGAACTAAAACGAGAAAAAACATAATTCTGTCCTTCCCAGGAACAGGTTTAGTAAATTAGCCTCAGAGAGGCATAGAATGGGAAAACAAATAACAAAGTATCAGTTAAAAACTTGATAATTATCCATGTAGGCTATGGTTTTGGCATATGCATGAATTACTTATGTAGACTACTGATTAATTAAAACGCTATGTTAGATTGGAAAGCACTTGATTAAAAAGTAGATAAATTTTCAGAAAATAATTTTGACCAGTTTCCAAAGGCTAGTCAGGCCTTTAGTTACTGATCTGAACTACCTTCTATGGTTGAGCAGACGATAGAAAGTAGTTCAATTTTGGCCTAAGAAATCAAGCTCGATTTAAAATGGCAAAGGGATTTAAAAATAAACTATTTTTTTTTGTTCTGTTTTAGGGGTTTTCATGGGTCACATTAACTTTACTTTTATATGTATTGCTCACATTTTATCCATGCTAATAGAGAATTTTGTAATATCGACCTAACATTATAAGTTGAATAAAGTGTACGTTCTCCTCAAAGAATTAAATATATGCCTTTAGGCTGCCATTTCTTCCATGAACTTGTAATCTTTCTACTGTCGGCTCTGTATACTTTCTTCCATCATCTGGGTCTTTTTTTTTGTCTATTGTGTGAGTTGTCATCTGTCAGTTGTGTAACTTATCCCATCTAAACTGCCTCTTTCGGTTCATTAGCGCATCACTGTTAAACAATTGGTCTGGCGATCCTTCCGTCGAACCTGTCGCTCATCATCTTGTCAATTTGGTAAACCATTCGTCCATCAGTTTGTTTCGGGTATTCTCGATCGACCTGCCTGTTTCAGTAACCTTGTTGTACATCCTTCCTAAACAGAGCCTTTCCTTCATCATGTTACTTGACCATCCATCAACTGTAGAGTACGTTTCCTTTCATTGGGATGTCTTCCTTCTACCAAAATATAATCTCCATTGGTCTTAAACGAGAAAAAACATAATTCTGTCCTTCCCAGGAACAGGTTTAGTAAATTAGCCTCAGAGAGGCATAAACGACCTATGTGGGATGGTTGCCAGTTACCAGCGGAAGGTCGTGGGTTTCCTCTGGCACAGAGCCTGGTTTCCTCCCACAATAAAACTGGCAACGCCGCCATATAAGTGAAATAATCTTGAGCGCGGCGTAAAACACCAAACAGTCAATCAATCAATCAGAGAGGCATACAATTGGAAAACGAACAACGGAATATTAGTTGAAAAGTGTTGCTCATCATCTTATTAATTCGGTAAACCATTCCTCCATCAGTTTGTTCCGGGTATTCTCCATCGACCTGCCTGTTTCCGTAATCTTGTTGTACATCCTTTCTAAACAGAGCCTTTCGTTCGTCATGTATTTTGACCATCCATCAACTGTAGAGTAATTGTTTCATTTCATTGGGATGTCTTCCTTCTACCAAAATATAATCTCCATTGGTTGATCTTAAACGAGAAAAAACATAATTCTGTCCTTTCCAGGAACAGGTTTAGTAAATTAGCCTCAGAGAGGCATAGAATGGAAAAACAAATAACGAAGTATCAGTTGAAAACTTAATAATAATTCTTGTAGGCTATGGTTTGGGCGTATGCATAAATTACTTATGTAGACTACTGATTAATTAAAACGCTATGTTAGATTGGAAAGCACTTGATTAAAAAGTAGATAAATTTTCAGAAAATAATTTTGACCAGTTTCCAAAGGCTAGTCAGGCCTTTAGTTACTGATCTGAACTACCTTCTATGGTTGAGCAGACGATAGAAAGTAGTTCAATTTTGGCCTAAGAAATCAAGCTCGATTTAAAATGGCAAAAGGATTTAAAAATAAACTATTTTTTTTTGTTCTGTTTTAGGGGTTTTCATGGGTCACATTAACTTTACTTTTATATGTATTGCTCACATTTTATCCATGCTAACAGAGAATTTTGTAATATCGTCCTAACATTATAAGTCGAATAAAGTCTACGTTGTCATCTGGGTCTTTTTTCCGTCTATTGTGTGAGTTGTCATCTGTCAGCTGTGTAACTTATCCCATCTAAACTGCCTCTTTCTTTCATTAGCCCATCACTGTTAAACAATTGGTCTGGCGATCCTTCCGTCGAACCTGTCGCTCATCATCTTATCAATTTGGTAAACCATTCCTCCATCAGTTTGTTTCCGGTTTTCTCCATCGACCTGCCTGTTTCAGTAACCTTGTTGTACATCCTTCCTAAACAGAGCCTTCCGTTCATCATGTAACTTGACCATCCATCAACTGTAGAGTACATGTTTCCTTTCATTGGGATGTCTTCCTTCTACCAAAATATAATCTCCATTGGTTGATCTAAAACAAGAAAAAACATAATTCTGTCCTTCCCAGGAACAGGTTTAGTAAATTAGCCTCAGAGAGGCATAAACGACCTATGTGGGATGGTTGCCAGTTACCAGCGGAAGGTCGTGGGTTTCCTCCGGCACAGAGCCTGGTTTCCTCCCACAATAAAACTGGCAACGCCGCCATATAAGTGAAATAATCTTGAGCGCGGCGTAAAACACCAAACAATCAATCAATCAGAGAGGCATACAATTGGAAAACGAACAACAGAATATTAGTTGAAAAGTGTTGCTAATCATCTTATCAATTCGGTAAACCATTCCTCCATCAGTTTGTTTCGGGTATTCTCCATCGACCTGCCTGTTTCAGTAACCTTGTTGTACATCCTTCCTAAACAGTGCCTTCCATTCATCATATAACTTGACCATCCATCAACTGTAGAGTACATGTTTCCTTTCATTGGGATGTTTTCCTTCTACCAAAATATAATCTCCATTGGTTGATCTTAAACGAGAAAAAACATAATTCTGTCCTTTCCAGGAACAGGTTTAGTAAATTAGCCTCAGAGACGCATAGAATGGGAAAACAAATAACGAAGTATCAGTTGAAAACTTAATAATAATTCTTGTAGGCTATGGTTTGGGCGTATGCATAAATTACTTATGTAGACTACTGATTAATTAAAACGCTATGTTAGATTGGAAAGCACTTGATTAAAAAGTAGATAAATTTTCAGAAAATAATTTTGACCAGTTTCCAAAGGTTAGTCAGGCCTTTAGTTACTGATCTGAACTACCTTCTATGGTTGAGCAGACTATAGAAAGTAGTTCAATTTTGGCCTAAGAAATCAAGCTCGATTTAAAATGGCAAAGGGATTTAAAAATTAACTATTTTTTTTTTGTTCTGTTTTAGGGGTTTTCGTGGGTCACATTAACTTTACTTTTATATGTATTGCTCACATTTTATCCATGCTAATAGAGAATTTTGTAATATCGTCCTAACATTATAAGTTGAATAAAGTCTACGTTCTCCTCAAAGAATAAAATATATGCCTTTAGGGTGTCATTTCTTCCATGAACGTGTAATCTTTCTACTGTCGGATCCTTCCGTCGAACCTGTCGCTCATCATCTTGTCAATTTGGTAAACCATTCGTCCATCAGTTTGTTTCGGGTATTCTCGATCGACCTGCCTGTTTCAGTAACCTTGTTGTACATCCTTCCTAAACAGAGCCTTTCGTTCATCATGTTACTTGACCATCCATCAACTGTAGAGTACATGTTTCCTTTCATTGGGATGTCTTCCTTCTACCAAAATATAATCTCCATTGGTTGATCTAAAACGAGAAAAAACATAATTCTGTCCTTCCCAGGAACAGGTTTAGTAAATTAGCCTCAAAGAGGCATAAACGACCTATGTGGGATGGTTGCCAGTTACCAGCGGAAGGTCGTGGGTTTCCTCCGGGCACAGAGCCTGGTTTCCTCCCACAATAAAACTGGCAACGTCGCCATATAAGTGAAATAATCTTGAGCGCGGCGTAAAACACCAAAAAATCAATCAATCAATCAGAGAGGCATACAATTGGAAAACAAAAAACAAAATATTAGTTGAAAAGTGTTGCTCATCATCTTATCAATTCGGTAAACCATTCCTCCATCAGTTTGTTCCGGGTGTTCTCCATCGACCTGCCTTTTTCCGTAACCTTGTTGTACATCCTTCCTAAACAGAGCCTTTCGTTCATCATGTATTTTGACCATCCATCAACTGTAGAGTACATGTTTCCTTTCATTGGGATGTCTTACTTCTACCAAAATATAATCTCCATTGGTTGATCTAAAACGAGAAAAAACATAATTCTGTCCTTCCCAGGAACAGGTATAGTAAATTAGCCTCAGAGACGCATAAAAATAGAAAACAAACAACAAAGTATCAGTTAAAAACTTGATAATTATTCATGTAGGCTATAGTTTTGGCATATGCATGAATTACTTATGTAGACTACTGATTAATTAAAACGCTATGTAAGATTGGAAAGCACTTGATTAAAAAGTAGATAAATTTTCATAAAATAATTTTGACCAGTTTCCAAAGGTTAGTCAGGCCTTTAGTTACTGATTTGAACTACCTTCTATGGTTGAGCGGACGGTAGAAAGTAGTTCAATTTTGGCCTAAGAAATCAAGCTCGATTTAAAATGGCAAAGGGATTTAAAAATTAATATTTTTTATGGTCTGTTTAAGGAGTTTTCATGGGTCACATTAACTTTACTTTTATATGTATTGCTCACATTTTATCCATGCTAATAGATAATTTTGTAATATCGTCCTAACATTATAAGTTGAATAAAGTCTATGTTCTCCTCAAAGAATTAAATATATGATTTTAGGCTGCCATTTCTTCCATGAACTTGTAATCTTTCTACTGTCGGCTCTGTATACTTTCTTCCATCATCTGGGTCTTTTTTTCCGTCTATTGTGTGAGTTGTCATCTGTCAGTTGTGTAACTTATCCCATCTAAACTGCCTCTTTCGGTTCATTAGCTCATCACTGTTAAACAATTGGTCTGGCGATCCTTCCGTCGAACCTGTCGCTCATCATCTTGTCAATTTGGTAAACCATTCGTCCATCAGTTTGTTTCGGGTATTCTCCATCGACCTGCCTGTTTCAGTAACCTTGTTGTACATCCTTCCTAAACAGAGCCTTCCGTTCATCATGTAACTTGACCATCCATCAACTGTAGAGTACATGTTTCCTTTCATTGGGATGTCTTACTTCTACCAAAATATAATCTCCATTGGTTGATCTAAAACGAGAAAAAACATAATTCTGTCCTTCCCAGGAACAGGTTTAGTAAATTAGCCTCAGAGAGGCATACAATGGGAAAACAAATAACGAAGTGTCAGTTGAAAACTTAATAATAATTCTTGTAGGCTATGGTTTGGGCGTATGCATAAATTACTTATGTAGACTACTGATTAATTAAAACGCTATGTTAAATTGGAAAGCACTTCAGTAAAAAGTAAATAAATTTTCAGAAAATAATTTTGATCAGTTTCCAAAGGTTGGTCAAGCCTTTAGTTACTGATTACCTTCTATGGTTGAGCAGACGATAATACGTAGTTCAAATTTGGCCTAAGAAATCAAGCTCGATTTAAAATGGCAAAAGAATTAAAAAATTAACAAGATTTTTTATGTTCTGTTTTAGGCGTATTCATGGGTCACATTAACTTTACTTTTATATGTATTGCTCACATTTTATCCATGCTAATAGATAATTTTGTAATATCGTCCTAACATTATAAGTTGAATAAAGTCTACGTTCTCCTCAAAGAATTAAATATATGCCTTTAGGCTGCCATTTCTTCCATGAACTTGTAATCTTTCTACTGTCGGCTCTGTATACTTTCTTCCATCATCTGGGTCTTTTTTCCGTCTATTGTGTGAGTTGTCATCTGTCAGTTGTGTAACTTATCCCATCTAAACTGCCTCTTTCGGTTCATTAGCGCATCACTGTTAAACAATTGGTCTGGCGATCCTTCCGTCGAAACCTGTCGCTCATCATCTTGTCAATTTGGTAAACCATTCGTCCATCAGTTTTTTTCGGGTATTCTCCATCGACCTGCCTGTTTCAGTAACCTTATTGTACATCCTTCCTAAACAGAGCCTTCCATTGATCATGTAACTTGACCATCCATCAACTGTAGAGTACATGTTTCCTTTCATTGGGATGTCTTACTTCTACCAAAATATAATCTCCATTGGTTGATCTAAAACGAGAAAAAACATAATTGTCCTTCCCAGGAACAGGTTTAGTAAATTAGCCTCAGAGAGGCATAAACGACCTATGTAGTATTGTTGCCAGTTACCAGCGGAAGGTCGTGGGTTTCCTCCGGGCACAGAGCCTGGTTTCCTCCCACAATAAAACTGGCAACGTCGCCATATAAGTGAAATAATCTTGAGCGCGGCGTAAAACACCAAAAAATCAATCAGAGAGGCATACAATTGGAAAACAAAAAACAAAATATTAGTTGAAAAGTGTTGCTCATCATCTTATCAATTCGGTAAACCATTCCTCCATCAGTTTGTTCCGGGTATTCTCCATCGACCTGCCTTTTTCCGTAACCTTGTTGTACATCCTTCCTAAACAGAGCCTTTCGTTCATCATGTATTTTGACCATCCATCAACTGTAGAGTACATGTTTCCTTTCATTGGGATGTCTTACTTCTACCAAAATATAATCTCCATTGGTTGATCTAAAACGAGAAAAAACATAATTCTGTCCTTCCCAGGAACAGGTATAGTAAATTAGCCTCAGAGAGGCATAAAAATAGAAAACAAACAACAAAGTATCAGTTAAAAACTTGATAATTATTCATGTAGGCTATAGTTTTGGCATATGCATGAATTACTTATGTAGACTACTGATTAATTAAAACGCTATGTTAGATTGGAAAGCACTTGATTAAAAAGTAGATAAATTTTCATAAAATAATTTTGACCAGTTTCCAAAGGTTAGTCAGGCCTTTAGTTACTGATTTGAACTACCTTCTATGGTTGAGCGGACGATAGAAAGTAGTTCAATTTTGGCCTAAGAAATCAAGCTCGATTTAAAATGGCAAAGGGATTTAAAAATTAATATTTTTTATGGTCTGTTTAAGGAGTTTTCATGGGTCACATTAACTTTAATTTTATATGTATTGCTCACATTTTATCCATGCTAATAGATAATTTTGTAATATCGTCCTAACATTATAAGTTGAATAAAGTGTACGTTCTCCTCAAAGAATTAAATATATGCCTTTAGGCTGCCATTTCTTCCATGAACTTGTAATCTTTCTACTGTCGGCTCTGTATACTTTCTTCCATCATCTGGGTCTTTTTTTCCGTCTATTGTGTGAGTTGTCATCTGTCAGTTGTGTAACTTATCCCATCTAAACTGCCTCTTTCGGTTCATTAGCGCATCACTGTTAAACAATTGGTCTGGCGATCCTTCCGTCGAAACCTGTCGCTCATCATCTTGTCAATTTGGTAAACCATTCGTCCATCAGTTTTTTTCGGGTATTCTCCATCGACCTGCCTGTTTCAGTAACCTTATTGTACATCCTTCCTAAACAGAGCCTTCCATTCATCATGTAACTTGACCATCCATCAACTGTAGAGTACATGTTTCCTTTCATTGGGATGTCTTACTTCTACCAAAATATAATCTCCATTGGTTGATCTAAAACGAGAAAAAACACAATTGTCCTTCCCAGGAACAGGTTTAGTAAATTAGCCTCAGAGAGGCATAAACGACCTATGTAGGATTGTTGCCAGTTACCAGCGGAAGGTCGTGGGTTTCCTCCGGGCACAGAGCCTGGTTTCCTCCCACAATAAAACTGGCAACGTCGCCATATAAGTGAAATAATCTTGAGCGCGGCGTAAAACACCAAAAAATCAATCAATCAATCAGAGAGGCATACAATTGGAAAACAAAAAACAAAATATTAGTTGAAAAGTGTTGCTCATCATCTTATCAATTCGGTAAACCATTCCTCCATCAGTTTGTTCCGGGTATTCTCCATCGACCTGCCTGTTTCCGTAACCTTGTTGTACATCCTTCCTAAACAGAGCCTTTCGTTCATCATGTATTTTGACCATCCATCAACTGTAGAGTACATGTTTCCTTTCATTGGGATGTCTTACTTCTACCAAAATATAATCTCCATTGGTTGATCTAAAACGAGAAAAAACATAATTCTGTCCTTCCCAGGAACAGGTATAGTAAATTAGCCTCAGAGACGCATAAAAATAGAAAACAAACAACAAAGTATCAGTTAAAAACTTGATAATTATTCATGTAGGCTATAGTTTTGGCATATGCATGAATTACTTATGTAGACTACTGATTAATTAAAACGCTATGTTAGATTGGAAAGCACTTGATTAAAAAGTAGATAAATTTTCATAAAATAATTTTGACCAGTTTCCAAAGGTTAGTCAGGCCTTTAGTTACTGATTTGAACTACCTTCTATGGTTGAGCGGACGATAGAAAGTAGTTCAATTTTGGCCAAAGAAATCAAGCTCGATTTAAAATGGCAAAGGGATTTAAAAATTAATATTTTTTATGGTCTGTTTAAGGGGTTTTCATGGGTCACATTAACTTTACTTTTATATGTATTGCTCACATTTTATCCATGCTAATAGAGAATTTTGTAATATCGACCTAACATTATAAGTTGAATAAAGTGTACGTTCTCCTCAAAGAATTAAATATATGCCTTTAGGCTGCCATTTCTTCCATGAACTTGTAATCTTTCTACTGTCGGCTCTGTATACTTTCTTCCATCATCTGGGTCTTTTTTTTGTCTATTGTGTGAGTTGTCATCTGTCAGTTGTGTAACTTATCCCATCTAAACTGCCTCTTTCTTTCATTAGCCCATCACTGTTAAACAATTGGTCTGGCGATCCTTTCCTCGAACTTGTCGCTCATCATCTTATCAATTCGGTAAACCATTCCTCCATCAGTTTGTTTCGGGTATTCTCCATCGACCTGCCTGTTTCAGTAACCTTGTTGTACATCCTTCCTAAACAGTGCCTTCCATTCATCATATAACTTGACCATCCATCAACTGTAGAGTACATGTTTCCTTTCATTGGGATGTCTTCCTTCTACCAAAATATAATCTCCATTGGTTGATCTAAAACGAGAAAAAACATAATTCTGTCCTTCCCAAGAACAGGTTTAGTAAATTAGTCTCAGAGAGGCATAAACGACCTATGTGGAATGGTTGCCAGTTACAAGCGGAAGGTCGTGGGTTTCCTCCGGGCACAGAGCCTGGTTTCCTCCCACAATAAAACTGGCAACGCCGCCATATAAGTGAAATAATCTTGAGCGCGGCGTAAAACACCAAAAAATCAATCAATCAATCAGAGAGGCATACAATTGGAAAACAAAAAACAAAATATTAGGTGAAAACTGTTGCTCATCATCTTATCAATTCGGTAAACCATTCCTCCAGCAGTTTGTTCCGGGTATTCTCCATCGACCTGCCTGTTTCCGTAAACCTTGTTGTACATCCTTTCTAAACAGAGCCTTTCGTTCATCATGTATTTTGACCATCCATCAACTGTAGAGTAATTGTTTCATTTCATTGGGATGTCTTCCTTCTACCAAAATATAATCTCCATTGGTTGAACTAAAACGAGAAAAAACATAATTCTGTCCTTCCCAGGAACAGGTTTAGTAAATTAGCCTCAGAGAGGCATAGAATGGGAAAACAAACAACGAAGTATCAGTTAAAAACTGAATAATTATCCATGTAGGCTATGGTTTTGGCATATGCATGAATTACTTATGTAGACTACTGATTAATTAAAACGCTATGTTAGATTGGAAAGCACTTGATTAAAAAGTAGATAAATTTTCAGAAAATAATTTTGACCAGTTTCCAAAGGTTAGTCAGGCCTTTAGTTACTGATCTGAACTACCTTCTATGGTTGAGCAGACGATAGAAAGTAGTTCAATTTTGGCCTAAGAAATCAAGCTCGATTTAAAATGGCAAAGGGATTTAAAAATTAACTATTTTTTTTATGTTCTGTTTAAGGGGTTTTCATGGGTCACATTAACTTTACTTTTATATGTATTGCTCACATTTTATCCATGCTAATAGATAATTTTGTAATATCGACCTAACATTATAAGTTGAATAAAGTGTACGTTCTCCTCAAAGAATTAAATATATGCCTTTAGGCTGCCATTTCTTCCATGAACTTGTAATCTTTCTACTGTCGGCTCTGTATACTTACTTCCATCATCTGGGTCTTTTTTTTTGTCTATTGTGTGAGTTGTCATCTGTCAGTTGTGTAACTTATCCCATCTAAACTGCCTCTTTCTTTCATTAGCCCATCACTGTTAAACAATTGGTCTGGTGATCCTTTCCTCGAACTTGTCGCTCATCATCTTATCAATTCGGGTCCTAAGAAATAATGCTTGATTAAAAATGGCAAAAGGATTAAAAATTAACATTTTTTTATTTTCTGTTTTAGGTGTACTGAAGGGTCATATTAACTGCTTTGAGTTAACCAGAAATGATTCCTGACACACCATCTACCCTTTAGGTATATATACTCTAAAAACGGTCAGGATCAGGTCAAAACTAAAATAGAAGAGGACTAAAAGAGAATATTACATAATGTAATTTGGATGTTGTATAATGCAATCATGCAACCATAACTGTCATTAATGGCTGACAACACACCATCTATCCATAAGGGAATGCTGTTCAAGAATTCCAAAGATGAAAAAGTTATGGAGCGCAAGCAACCAAGACATAGACTAAAACAGAGTATAACATAACCTAATATGGATGCTGTATAATGAAACCAGGGATGTCTTGAATGGTTCCAGAAAAACCATCTACCCTTAACTGTTGTATCTACAGTGAAAAAAATTTCAAGATCAGGTTAAAACTAAAGAAGATATGGACTAAAAGAGAATATTACATAATCTCATATAGATGGCATATTATGTAACCGGATATTTATAAATGGCCGACAACACACCATCTACACAAAAGGTATGTGCTGTAAAAGAATTGTAAAGATTGGATTAAACTCTTCAAGATATGGAACGATAGTGAACAAAGATATAGACTAAAGAGATATTACATAATCCAATATAGATGCCATATTATGTAACCGAAGATGATATAAATGATTCATGACACACCATCTATCCATACGGTATATGTTGTGAAAGAATTGTAAAGATCGGATCAAAACTCTTCAAGTTATAGAGCAGAAGGGAACCCAGATAGCCTAAAAGAGAATATTACATAATCCAATGTAGATGATATATTTTGCTACCGAAGATGTCATAAATGGTTCATGACACACCTTTTACCCATAAGGTAAAAAATCATTTGTAAATTTACAGCCAAAAGCGCTGGCAAATGGGTGACCAGCACTTTTTTGATGTAAATTTACAGCATAAAGTATCCTGTATTTTTACAAATAATTATCTTGTAGGAGTACAATACTATGTTTGTTAGTTCACAGTAGTTTTGGTTGTTCTTTTAGAGCGACTTCCTGTATAATTACAGTAATGTTTTAGTCTGCATTAGTGTTTGGTTTGAGGTTGGAGCTTATTTAGAATATCCATACGAGATTTGCCTTTTAGCCAGGCATCATATATATGGCTAGAACCAGTGGTCAGCGTACCATAGTAGTGCCCATGTAATTGGGTCATTGTTGGAAAATTACATTATGAAGAATCAGTTTCTATCTGGTACTAAACAGGTACAGTTCAACGAAGGGGGTCTACATAATCAAACGTTTTAACTAAAGTATATGATTAACAGATATATACTTAAACTCAGCTAAATTTAGATCTCCCCCCTTGATGTCACATGCAGGAATAATCTGAATGTCATTAGATTCAAATAAAAAATTCAATTTTCAATATAGATCCAAGATAATAATATTCTCGACAATTATAGTTAACAAAACGCTTTATACTAGTATGAACTGTAAAACTACAACACTTGGGTATTTTTTGCACATATATAAAGATATATATATGTATATCTACAGTGAATTTTGTAAATATATACCAATTTCAATATAATAACATCATGTTTAGACGTAAAATATTTACAGTGCATTTCTTCGTCATGGAATACATTTCTTTTTGGTGTAGATTTACAAATTTTTTTTACTGTGTATATGTTTTGAAAGAACTGTAAAGAAGAAAGTCTACACGAGCTTACTAAAAGTAAAGGACTAAAATTAATCATGGGGAACATTACGTATGTCCAGTTATGTCTAAATTATGGTGCCAAAGCATACATAGAATTGAACCCCAAACAAACGCATCAACCGGAGAGGCTTTCAAATCAGTGGTGGAGTACACTATAATTTTAGTTCCTTTTCTTTACATTAAAGTCTCAAAAGTTCACAGCTGACAACCAGCAGGCTTTTTTGTGTCCCTCAAACCAAATCCGGGGTATTTCTAAGATAAGTCAGTAGAACAATTCTATGGTTAGCTCGCTTACACTCTTCATATCATTGTTTTCTTTAACTTGCCCTCCGTTTTTATCATGTGTATAGTGCACCCTCCAGCGGAAAGACAATACTTCCACGGGGCATTCCGCCAATTGCGCTCCTTGGATGTTCATACGTTCATCAGCCCTTCTGTCCATTGTTTTCATGGCAGATCTTCTTCCATCAAACAGTATATATTTCACCCTCCCTTCCGTCAAAAGATTATCTCGACTGGGTAATCTAAAACAATAGCAAAACTATATAAATCCAAGAAGCAGGCTTGGTAACCTAACTTAAGAGGTACAAAGATTGATTGTTTGGTGTTTTACGCCGACCTCAAGATTATTTCACCTATATGGCGTCATTGCCAGTTTTTTGTGGGAGGAAACCGGGCTCTATGCCCGGAGGAAACCCACGACCTTCCAGTGGTAACTGGCAACCATCCGACATAGGTCGTTCCAGTGAAAACACAGAAGTTTTAGTATATAAGTGTCATATAGATTAAAGTTACCTAAGCCATAGTCACTGGCAACATTTTCCATCCACTTGTCAGCTCGGTCGTCTTTTCTTCCGCATCGTTTGAAGACATTGGCACCAACTAGTCTCCTAATCCTGAAACGACAATAGTAAAACTCCACCCTTCCCAGTGAGTGACAACGGGAATGCTAACTTCGATCATGTTAACTTCAACCAAAAAGCCAAGAGGCTGAATAAAGTCTACAGAGTTAGCGAAAATTACATTTATATTTGAAAAGTTTATGTCCTTGTTAAATGGCTGTTGGAGATGATATATGTGACAAGTAATTGACGGTTTAATGATTTTTTTAGAAAAGCGTAAATAATTGCTCTCAACGGAATTTATATATTTTCGATTTTTAAAGTTGAGATTTTAAAAAATTAGATTAACATATTTACATAACCATCATTAGTTAATGAACACAAACAAAAAATGTTACACAAACAAACAATATAATAAATGAACTCTTGTCAATTTGTCAGTTTGGTGCAACAGTCAGCATTGGATTCCAAATGCGTTGCGTATTAATCCATCGGTGACCTATATGGTTCCATAATAACAGAAATCTTCTTTCAAACGCAGTGCTTGGGATTAAATTAAATATTCGAGCGGTAGGAGTGCATGTGTGTGTTGGAAATCCAAAAATGTATAAAATCAAGAGGACTGTAAAAGATCAGGCTTTTAGAAGCAGACAGACGCCTGTATGTAAAACTGGATCGAGAAGAAGTCCATTAAAGCCGAGCAAAATGTGCACATAACGTGAAAAGGGCATCTGATGTATTACAGTGTTGGGGTTTGTAAAGGCATTCGCTAGACTGGATGGATGGATCCTGCAAATGCCCCCCAAAAGACTGGTAAAAGCAGGGAGTTTTGTAGCTTGTGAATATAGAAACAGGGATCTGGATAACAGACAAAGAATAACCACAGATGGGGAAGAAAATGGTCGCCAGACCCAGGCAATAGCAAACTCAACTAGACACTGAAACCAAACAAACCATAAAGACAGAAAACACAGAAGTGTTCACCACAAACACACATCAAAACTCGGTGAAATGCAGTAAATAAAACCACCCAGTCTGTACACCGACACTGGTGCATTAACACCACCTAACCAACAATCCAGCCAAAATGGTTGAAATTATGACAATAAGAACAAGATTTCGTGCCAAACGGCAAGGGTATGTCACCAGTGCTTGTGCTAACGTGGCCTTCCAAACAGGTCGGACAAAACTTGAATCCATTCAAATCAGTTTACAAGCTACAACACTAGTTATTATGACTACACTAGTTATTTTGAGTATATAAACCCTATAGCTAGTCCTAACGTTTAATATATATAAGGCCTACTTATTGGGGTTTTCTCTTTAAAGAATCCAAGCCTGTCCTTCCCGAATTTTGGTCGACTGAGAGACAAACAAGACGTCATTCCACGACGAAATCTAAACCAATTGTGAAAAAATCGGTGGAGAAAAGCGCGCGTAAAAAAGCAAGGCGACCAATTTCATTGGCTATCCCTAAGGGCAACTGTTGTACACAATATGTGCGATTGCGCAAAGGTAAGTTAAAAACTGTTGATTGAGTGGTGTGAGATCTGAAGCAAGGTGTGTCGGTGGTGGGGGGGGGGGGGGGGGGCAAATTTGTCTCCTGGCCGGGTACATTAGTTCATAGGCTAATATCTCGAGGAAGGAAGGCCGCCACTTCTGTCAACCATACGGCGTAAATATAACTGTATTCAGTTGTTTGTTTGAATGTTTCGTTTTAATTTGTTTTAAATTCAGATTGGACAGGGATTGTGTGTTGGTAGGGGGGGGGGGGGGGGGCGTATATATAAAGATGGCTCTCTCAGAATGAGGTTGCATGGCTGTTGATCTGCTCTGAGCTCCAATTTGACAGGGGTTGTATGTCTTCGACTTTCTTGAATTTCTATATAGGAGGAAACCGCGGGCCAAATTTGGCAACCATCCCACTCATAGGACATATTGGTTCGATGATTGTTTAGCATTTAGGATTATGCCCCTTATTTAGGAAGCGTTGCAAAATTTATTCAATGCTTAGATGAAACCCTCGCCTTTATGTTGGCATGAGTGGCCTCGTTGGCTCTGTTGGTTAGAGGGATTGTCCCTCAGTCCGACACAGGCATTCCATCGATGCGGCGAGTGGATTTTTCGCAGTATGTGGAAAAGTTTTCAGGTACTCGCCGAAGGTTCGATGGCTACCTCCAGGTAATAAGCCCGATTTTCTCCCCACTAAACTTTCCACCAATGGGTCGCGGGTTAGAATCCCACTCAGTCCAAAAAACAATATTGGAAAATTTTCTGACCGGGTTTTCACTCGACCGACCTATGTGGGATGGTTACCAGTTAACACCGGAAGGTCGTGGGTTTCTTCCAGGCATAGAGCCAGGTTTCCTCCCACAGTAAAAGTGACAAGGTCGCCATATAGGTTAAATAAGCCGAAGCGCGTCGTAAAAAACCAAACAATCAATCAATCCCCGCTAAACCTGGCAAGGCCGCCATATAAGTGAAATGATCTTAAGTGCGGCGCAAAACATCAATCAATCAATTAATTTGTTGGTACATTTGTTACCAACCGTCTCCGTTAATGAAAGACGGTTTGGTGGAACCTCCAACTAACAAAACAAGATAAGGAAAATCTCACACTAGTATATTGACGGAGGGTACCTGTCAACCCTTCCACAAAGCCTTGAGTGGAAAACCCAGTCAGAAATGTTTCCATTTTTCTTTTTGAACTGAGTCAACCCCGTTTGACAGTTAATCGTAACCAGGCTCTGATCATTCGTATCAGTATAATCTTGGCGAATCCATATCTGAAGTGGGTTGTTCAAATTGAGTGAACGGAATTTATCAAATTGTCAATTTTTGGAACATAAATAAAAAATTCAAAATATATTAAAGGCTTTTATTATCACTGTGAAAACTCGAAAAAAGCTTTCAAATTGGTGTCCATATATAAATCAATGGAAAGTTCTAAAAATATTAAGATAACAACGTCGCCAAAGGCATTAGAGGGTATAGCAATAACGACCAACTAAAAGTTCGTTCACTAAGTGGTATTCCACTGTGTTTAAGAAGAGCCTTCAGGATGATCATTGGTTACTCCTATGGATAATGAGCTTTATTTGGAAATTCATTTTCCTTCTTTGTTGTCGCTTTGAGAATTGGTCTGCTTTAGCTGCACCTGCTATACATACTCTCCAGCTGCGAGTGCGAGGCTTTCTCGGCAGCTTAGTTATTCCAGATTAGTCGCATCAATCAAGTAAAACACTAATCAATCGTATTAGCTTACAAACTCCAAGGACAAATGTCGCCGTTATTGAAGAGTTGCCAGGTTTCTTCGGGACAGTGAGCCCGGTCCCCCCCCCCCCCCCCAACACTAAATCTGGCAACGCCGCCATATAGTGAAATAATCTGGAGTGCGGCGTAAACCACCAATCAATCAATAAATCAGTCAATGACAAAGCTTACATGGCAGTACCTAGTTCAAACGTAAGAAGATTCGATCATCCCTTAAACGGTTTTTTTCTGCGGGAAATCAGTGAGATAACAATTTGGTACGCCACAGGCATAAATAAATATTCCCTTGCATCCTAATGTTATTCTTTCGGCCTTTCAGTCGCTCATCTTTCAACCTTCCAATTTCCTTGCATTTAATACCCAGGAAATTAAGTTTATGAAAGCGGAAAAACGCTATAAATGCACTTATACAATTTTAAGTACCTTTTTCGTAAATGCTGGAGATTGCCCATTGATTCTAGAAGTTCTAGAGACGGAAAATCAGGATTCCCATACACCTTCAGCAATACGGGGATATAACTCTAACAGATAAATACTACAGATAACCTTTGTCTACTTGTTCTTTGTTTTCGTAATTCTCCGTTTTCTGACTGGGTTTTCACTCGATCTATGTGGGATGGTTGCCAGTTATCATCGGAAGGTCATGGGTTCCTCCTAGCCCGGTTTCCTCCCACAATAAAACTGGCAACGCCACCATATAAGTGAAATAATCTTGAACGAGTCGTAAAACACCAAACAATCAATCAATCAATGCTTACCTCCCTTTCTTCTGCTCTAAAGTCGAGCTTGCCAATATTAATTTCACTGATTAGATTGGAGCAGCCAAAGTCAAACACCACATACGCCACATTCTAAAATGAAGTGCAAAACTACATACATCATACTTTGTTGAGGTATTCACTTGCCCTCTATGCTTTATTTATGAACACTTAAACACACCGGGCACAGGGAAAATCTTCTTGTCTAAAATATCAATGGAGACAAGTTTCTAATTGTGTTAAGAAGATGTATGTATATCATTTAGACCTTTGTACCCCATTATCAATTGCTGTAATACACTACACCTATGATATTTCATTAGGTTGACGACTGACAGGAGCTTGGCCTTAGTCAGTAGAATTTTTCTGGAACATTCAGTAATATATTGACAATGCTTTATACGCATCTTAAGCTATATTAGTCCCACAGTCCCACACAGACCTTCCATCGATATGGCCGGGTTCGGATCACACTCAGACCAAATTGTAAAAAAAAATTAAGATTTCTTAGCGTATTTTTTACCCTGTCGCCATATATGGATGAGTTGCCAGGTACTCGCCGATCGTCGGGGGTTTACTCCGGGCAATGAGCCTGGTTTCCTCCCCCACTAAACCTGGCAACGCCACCATATAAGTGAAATAGTCGCGGCGTAAAATATCAATCAATCAACTTTATATAGTCCACCATGTTGACGTTGATGTTTCAAATCTTTGGATTTAAACAAAAAAAACACTCGTAAATGCTTGAAATATTTTATGGCATTTTTCCTTTCTGACATACATATCTCTAAAATACAGTTCAATATGCAGATATCGAGGTGGCAAGAATCTTGTATACCTTGATCTTGGGGGGGGGGGGGGGGGGGGGGGGGGGGTGAAGTTGATAAATGTGGAGATGCATTGTACTCGAGCCTTCGGCAAATCTCAATTCCGAAGGTGCTAGAATCTCGTATGGGTCATTCTGCATTTATAATTTGACTCTTAATGAAGTTCACCGTTTTGTTTTCCTCTGGAACCTGTCGTGTTGTTTTGTGTGCTTCAGTTGTTGTTGCTTTTTATCCCCCCGGCATATAATGCGGGGGGATATAGCGATCAGCATGTCTGTATGTCTGTCTGTAATCATTTCTTGTCATCGCATCTCCTCCCATGGTTTTCATCAATTTTTTTCGAAACTTGGTGGACATGTTGGATATTATGCAAGAATGTGCACCTCCTATTCTGGTTGCGCTGGTTTCATTATTTTCAGAGCTATTTCCCTTTTCCGACAGTATACGAAGACGTAGACAATTAGTGCTTGTCATCGCATCTCCTCCTAGGGTTTTCGTCAATTATTTTCGAAACCTGGTGGACATGTTGGATATCATGCGAGGTTGTGCACCTCCTATTCTAGTTGCGCTGGTTTCATTATTTTCAGAGTTATTGCACTTTTTCCGAGAATATCGGAAGACATAGACAATTAGTGCTTGTCATCGCATCTCCTCCCACAGTTTTAATCATTTGTTTTTCGAAACTTGGTGGACATGTTGGATATCATGCGAGGATATGCACCTCCTATTCTGGTTGCGCTGGTTTCATTATTTTCAGAGTTATTTCCCTTTTCCGACAGTATACGAAGACATAGACAATTATAGTGCTTGTCATCACATCTCCTCCAACAGTTTTCATCAATTTTTTAGAAACTTGCTGGACATGTTGGATATCATGCGAGGATTGCACCTCCTATTCTGGTTGCGCTGGTTTCATTATTTTTAGAGTTACATGTATTGCCCTTTTCCGACAGTATACAAGACATAGACAATTAGTGCTTGTCATCGCATCTCCTCCCACAGTTTTCATCAAATTTCTTCGAAACTTGGTGGAAATGTTGGATATTATGCGAGGATGTGCACCTCCTATTTTGATTAAGCTGCTTTCATTAAAGGGGCATGAGCTGCCGAAATTCACACTTTTTTCATAATTTCGGATCGTCACGACAGTAACACGCTTTG
The DNA here is from genome assembly GCA_963971465.1 of Lepidochitona cinerea. NCBI lineage: Eukaryota > Metazoa > Mollusca > Polyplacophora > Chitonida > Tonicellidae > Lepidochitona > Lepidochitona cinerea. The sequence continues at coordinate 2,017,901 of OZ020556.1, read as the reverse complement.
AAGGCCATCGAAAAACTAAATGATTGGCGTTGGAATGAGGAAAATCCATACAGTATGTGCCCTGTACGAACCGAAAATGTGTTCGAAAAGTAGCAAAATTTAAATAACCGGGACGACCATTCATTCATTCTAAGTCAAAGTTAGTTCAAAACAATACTTTATCGTACATTTTTGAGACTAGAAGCAATAAAAAGCTTCTGAATTATACGTCTTGAGAAAAATAGCCGATAATTTCAACATTCTGTGTGTACGTCAAAATATCAACATTTTGGCAGCTCATGCCCCTTTAATTTAAAATTACTGCCCTTTTCTCACAGTATACGCAGACCGAGACAATTATTGCTTGTCATCGCATCTCCTCCCACAGTTTTCATCATATTTTTTAGAAACTTGGTGGACATGTTGGATATCATGCGAGGATTGCACCTCCTATTCTGGTTGCGCTGGTTTCATTATTTTTAGAGTTTCATGTATTGCCCTTTTCCGACAGTATACGAAGACATAGACAATTAGTGCTTGTCATCGCATCTCCTCCCACAGTTTTCATCAAATTTCTTCGAAACTTGGTGGACATGTTGAATATTATGCGAGGATCTGCCCCTTCTAATTCTGGTTATGCTGCTTTAATTGACATAGACAATAGGTGCTTGTCATCACATCTTCTTCCACGTTTGGTATCGAATTTTCGTCTAAGTGGACATTCTGGATATCATGCGTTTTACGCTGGTTTTGCTATTTTCAGAGTTACTGCCCTTTTCCGACTGTACGGGTTGATTGATTGTTTGGTGTTTTACGCCGCACTCAATATTATTTCACTTATATGGCGGCGTTGCCAGTTTTTTTGTGGGAGGAAACCTGGCTCTGTGCCCGGAGGAAACCCACGACTTTCCGCTGGTAACTGGCAACCATCCCACATAGGTCGTTCCAGTGCAAACCCAGTCAGAAAAACAATCTTATGTGGGGCCGGGGGATACGTCATTCTCTGATGACTCTTGTTCTATTTCGCACGAAGGTCAACACACCCACCCGATACAACTCAGATCACTGCCTTCAAGAAGAACCAGATCATTAAACAATTTGCCCTTCAAGGGGTGATCTGATATATTACCATCTCATATGAGATCAGATCATACGCTTCAAGCGAAGTAAAGCGTACCGTCCTACCACATCCTATGATAGTTTTTCGGGGGAATCTTTTTTCGCTGGAGGGAATAAAATGTGTCCAGCCACAATGCCTCTTTTGCTGCAATCTCATTCTCGCGAGATCCCCTGCTACTAAGTGAATGCGACGGACCTCTCAGGCCGTCCCAAGCCATTTTACCCAAAATTTGGGTAATCAAACTTACTTCCAAAATTGATTTGTACGTGATCTTTATCGGATTCTATATGTTGGCTTGTATTTCGTTTTTGGTACACGCCCTTAAGTCTTGAATTATCGTTGAGGAAATACAGGGACTATATTTCTAACCTCCGCGATTGTGAACAGGCCAGCGTATAACATGCAATTTTGTATGTCTACATCATGTGATTGTAGTGAGACTATTCCTCCGCAGCACTGGCAAAAGGGGATTTCCCTTAGCAGACTAAGGCAAATGGCTTGGGACGGCCTGAGAGGTCCGTCGCGTTCACGTAGTAGCAGGGTATATCGCGAGAATGAGATTGCTTTCGCTGCCCACCATCTTATCTGTCGCCGCTTCTGGGTACTGTACCCATGATGCAACAGGAGAGCTGACTGGGGACCAGCCAATCGTTGACTACCGAGGAAAGTTAAAGCTTGAAGCTGGATTTGTTATACTTTGGTGGGCCGCACGGCCTACGGCCTGTCCATTTTACCTGCTTGTAACGGGGTAAAAGCGATAACAGAACTGAGCTAATAGCTGCTAAAAACGCGAGGATCGGGTGCATTGACAGTATCACAAAGAAGCGTAAAAGTATCAAATGCATATATAATTATTATATGAAATATCAAACATAATAAAAATAGAACATATAAAATATTATTATAGTAGCCCGATACATATAGTATGTAGTACTACTTAGTACACATTATAGTACTTGTGCCTTCAGCTTAGTATCAAATCGTTAACAATTAGAACAAAAAATAGTCATAACCACTTATGTGACAATAGAGCGGATGCCTAATGGCGTCATCGATATATACTGAAAACATTAGGACATCTGTAACTTTAAACCAGATACCTCAAATATACCATAATTTTACGTCATTAAGCCTAACTTCTATTGGAACGTTTTGCAGTGGAATGTAAAAAAAAATATTTGAATAACCGTTGGCTATAGATGAGTTTTATGTTATACGACCCAAAATACCCTTTACCTGTAATATCAATGTGGCCTGGGCGATTTTTAGATGTTTGTTGTTTACCTCAGCGTATAACTCCAACATTGGTATCAAAAGAAAGATCTTACGTTGCACTTTTTGATACATATGACCAACAATTGGCTAAAAATGTTTCAACGAAATTTCCCATTTGTTTGGCAGCTATTGGCCACATTGTATGGCGATGATATCAGATATGATGGGATATAGGCCTCCTTTTTATGACACCGAGTGTCTTACTGTGTAGCCTGTTTTATGCTCACATGGTGTGTATATATAAACTTGTTATGTCTAAGCGATGTTTACTTTTGGCTTTGTGGTGTCTTTCGCGGTTGACAGGCTGTGGACAATCACAGATAAACATAAGTATGACCGAAACGCATGTTTGTTCGACTGCTTCTTTGTCTTTCTGACATCTATTGGTCGTCACCAATAAATATCCAGAATTAGACATTGGTATAGTGTTGTATTTTCAGAAAATGCAAGTTATCTGTATGGGTATACAGGTCGGGGACAATCGGCGAGTAAAATTTGTTCTGATTGATTGATTGATATGTTGACAGTTTTGTGTTTTATGCTCCAAGATTATTTCACTTTTAAATAGTAAATTCCCAGAAAAAAATTGTAAGAAACCCCAGCCAGAAAAATGTAAACTTTATTCGAAAAAGGATTTAACAACGCACTATTGGCGTTTGAATTCGGGATATATAAAGACAGGGCGTTTGGATTCGGGATATATAATAAGCCATTAACATCGAAGTTGAAAATATAATTTCCAATACTATTACTTAGTTTGTTCGATACTTTGGAACTGTTCTATTTCGTTTGTATACACCTTGGCAACGATATATATCAAATAAACGCCATGGTTTGTTAATATAACAAATTTCAAGCACACATATATATACACACGGACCTATCTGGGGCTACATTTACCACGAAAGGCTACATGTATACAATGGATGTCCCCAATACAAAAATTGGCAGGTATGATATCAATAACAAGGGATAAAAAGATCACAAGATATAAAACACATAAAATACATGCGACATTATAGCAGAACATTCATACAATTCACGTCACAGAACATCAAATCAACCATTTTTTTTTTTTCAAAACTGGAATTAAGAATTTCATTCATAACAATAGATTCACATCGGCTTGTCTAAACCGGCGAAGGGGACAGGTTAACAAACTCTGCAGACATATGTATGTAACCAATGTTAATAGATTGCCAACCAAGGGTTATAGAAGCCGCAACATTTCGCTTAATTTTCGTCCGAAACATGCAGATATAATTTTTAAATAAACTATAACACACGGGCACAGGAAAAACCTTCTTGTCTAAAACCTCCAAACTGAATATATTTATGAACACTATAAAACACACCGGCCCAAACTGTATTATATTTTTGAACACTAAAAACACACGGGCACAACTGTATTATATATTTACGTATCTTGCTTGTTCAGAATGGAATAGGAATCCTGGATACATCTTTGTCAACAATACCATGCACTCAACCGCTAGGTGGCCTCCTTAAAGATGATTTTAGAAATGGCGCATGTGAAGTGACTCCACATTATGCCAAAGGCCTGCATCTAACTCAACCACCAGACCGGGTTTCTGCACGACTGTCTTTTTAACACAAATCTGAACAAAAACGCATCTGAGCGGGCAGTTTACTCCGGCTTTTTGATTGCAATGAATTAACCCTGACTCTGAAATACGGCCATCAGCATAACAAAAATAGTTATTTTGGAGTCGGAAGCCCGGACTACTCACCCACCTACTTTGGTTTATAATTGTGATGCCCAACAATGCAGCCTTCTGGGGCTGTTCTCGAGAACTTCATGCAACACGGCCAAAACTTGTTCTTTCTTTGAGAGCTAGGGATGTTTTGGAGCGTGAAAAGGTGCTGCCACTCTCTAAACTCCAAGGGGCGTCGTGGATGATGGAGACAGAGATCTTCTTCCTCGGGGTCTTCAGGTATATATCTGTGACAGTTATGGCACTCTTTGACCGGACACAAGACGCATCGGAAGCGAGAGTTTGAGTCGGAACCGCTGCTCTCTTCAGCCATTTTCAGTTTTGGGTATTCTGAAGACTGGAAGACCCTTACGATATTTTGAAGCCTTCGATTTCTCCCTTCAGCAGACAAGTATCGTTCTTCCCATAGAGAGGTCAACATCTTTAAATGTTCCAACTGTCGCTTGAGGTCTTCTATTGCCTTCAAATTATCATGGTCACTTGTATGTGGAAAGTGATCTTTGCCTGCGATTTCAGACTCAAATTTACCCTGATCTTCAAGCGAATCCTTTTTGTCTATCTTCTCTTCCCTAAGTCTAGCGTTCTCGTCCCTCAGTAAGCAAATTTTGTTCTCCAGACCCTCCTGACTTCTTTCCAGTTGAGCATTCCTTCCCTGTAGAACCATCATTTGTGTTTTGAGTCGTTGGATCTCCCCATCCTTCCTGTTCATTATGGAGACATGAGCCTCTTCCCGTTTGAGAAAATCAAAGTAGAGACCATCGGCCTCTTCTTGCAACTTTCGATGTTTCTTCTCGGCCTGCTCTTGTCTTTTACGATCGCCTTTTTCGGAAGCTGCGCCCTCACAAACCGGTGGGTTAAGCTGCACGTGGATAGAAAAGGAAGCCATTGCTGGATCGTTCTGATAAACCTACAAAATAGATTTAATAATGGGATTGACTGATTGGCTGCTTTCATGGTATAGAGACAAAAGCGCCGATGAAGAAAATATGTCAGGGTGGGGGCTTAACATTGTGTTGTGGCCCATGGCAAATTAAACTTTTATTACGCCACTTCCGCATGCAAGCGCATTTTGAGCGACAAGTTAGTACTTTCAGATAACTGTTATAACAGTGAGAGAGATGTATCGCAGTGGATACCGCTTTGAGGTCTTTCCGATAATCAGTTTTATCCCCAGCCAAATGTAGTCTAGAGAGGGAATATAGAAATGGATGCGCTCCCTCCGTCCGTCCCAAATTCGATTCCGGAGCAGAACTCGAATATTATTAGACATAACTTCGCAACTATCATCTTATATATAAATTTGTTTTTTGAAGTTTTCAATTTCTTGGAAATGTTATTTTAACCGTTTTCATAGAAACATAATTTAGAAATTTCAGGTTAAATGTATGTCCAATATATTTATGAACACTAAAACACACGGGCACAGGGAAAATCTTCTTGTCTAAAATAACCACGGAGACAAGGTATACCATTTAGACCTTTATACCCCATCATAAATTGTTGTAATAAAGTAAACCTATGATAATTCATTATAGAAAATATAGATTGCTAAAAGCTAGCTACTGGGTACGTATAGGTTGATTTTTGATAAGGCTTCATATTTATTGTTCTTCAACAAGTATTCTTCAACATTTTTCATAAGGCCGCGGATATTGGCGACTGTCTGCTTGTTATGTTTTAAACCGCAATGAAGATTGTTTCACTTTTAATATAGTAGCTCAAAAAGTCGGTCTCTAAGGTGCTGAGAATCTAAGATACGCATCCAAGAAATTCTAGGCTAGAATTCGGACCAAAAAAAAAAGCAAGACCCATATTATGTCAGTCAAAAATAAAGGTGGAAATATAAACTCACTGTGAAGTTCTCCATTTTTAGAGTACGATTCTTGCATGGGCCTTCAAACCCATAAGACTTTGTATCCTGTCATATATAGGCCGACGCAAAAATTCATTTTTTGATGTCTTAAAAAAATCAAAACAAAACAAAAACATCGCCCCAATTAAAACGTTCTGGTATTGAGTAGTAGCCACTCGGAACATCCTTCGGCTATCTTCGCTCACTACCGGTCGGCTTTGACACGCCTCGGACAGTCTGCGCTTTTTATACGGTAAATCACCGTATTTTTGGGCTGAATAAAGATGGCGTCGAAAGTAAATATCAAAATGTTTTACTACAGACGAAAAAATAAAATAAAAATAATTATAAATGTATTGAATGCTAATATCATTTAGAAAGATATTCGTTTATATATTATATTTAGCCCGGTAAAGCACATGTTGTGTAACGCAGTTTCGGTTCATTCCAGGAATCCTCCAATACTTCAATTATAAAACTGATCGCGCCTGAAAGTTAACAGGGTATTTCGGTCCCTTACATTATCACGAGGACACTTTCGATGGGCCTTGAAGAGGTAATGGAAATTGTACGTTACACGGCTACCTTTTTGGTCGCCACATTCAAAATGACCTGCAGTCTATCAGAGGGCCACGTAAATCCCCGAAGTTATCTGTGGAGTAGTCTTTACACTCGGAACTTCCTTCGGCTATCTTCGCTCGCTACCGGTCGGCTTTGACACGCCTCGGACACAATCTCATTCTCGCGAGATCCCCTGCTACTACGTGAACGCGACGGACCTCTCAGGCCGTTCCAGGCCATTTGCCTTAATCTGCTAAGGGGAATCCCCTTTTGCCAGTGCTGCGGAGGAATACTCTCACTACAATCACATGACGTAGACATACAAAATTGCATGTTGTACGCTGGCCTGTTCACAATCGCGGAGGGTAGAAATATAGTCCCTGTATTTCCTCAACGATAATTCAAAACTTAAGGGCGTGTACCAAAAACGAAATACAAGCCAATATGTAGAATCAGGTACAAATCAATTTTGGAAGTAAGTTTGATTACCCAAATTTTGGGTAAAATGGCTTGGAACGGCCTGAGAGGTCCGTCGCGTTCACGTAGTAGCAGGGGATCTCGCGAGAATGAGATTGGCCTCGGACAGTCTGCGCTTTTTATACGGCAAATCACCGTATTTTTGGGCTGAATAAAAATGTCGTCGAAAGTAAATATCAAAATGTTTTACTACAGACGAAAAATGAAAATAAAAATACTTATAAATTGATTAAATGCTAATATCATTTAGAAAGATATTTGTTTATATATTATATTTAGCCCGGTAAAGCATGTTGTGTAACACAAAGAAGAGACGCAGTTTCGGTACATTCCAGGAATCCTCCAATACTTCCATTATAAAACTGATCGCGCCTGAAAGTTAACAAACAGAGTATTTCGGTCCCTTACATTAGCACGTTGACACTTTCGATGGGCCCTGAAGAGGATATGGAACTTGTACGTTACACGGCTACCTTTTTGGTCGCCACATTCAAAATGACCTGCAGTCTATCAGAGGGTATTTCACGCACGTAAATCCCCGAAGTTATCAGAGTGGAGTAGTAGCGTCTTTATAGACATGCGCCAAGCATTAGAGAGCAAATGTAATGTGAAGGGGATCTCCCTTGGAAAGCACCATTTTATGTTTCGTTATGGTTTACAGACTTGTGATCACGTGAATTGATGATGTATAGGCTACTAAAATAGATATGAGATCATCGGCGAGGCGTATTTCCTTGGATTCAGTTATTCCCGAGAGGGCAATAGTTCACGAATGCAATGTTTTGGGATAATTTGATTTAGATTAAAACTAATTTAAGCTATATTGTCCTTATATTAAAGGTTGTATGATCTGCAAAAAATTTAATTAATCCTACAACCTTTTTGCCTGTACTTGTCTCATTAGAATAATATTTTGAACTAATTAAGGCCGTATTGTGAAAAAAAAACAATGTTCATATACGAGCTGCTGTACAGCGATAGACTATGGTTAAGGTAGTCCGGTTTTCTGACTCCAAAATGACGGTTCGGTTCAAATCAGGCGGTTGGTTGTCAGATTTAGACAATAAATAATGATATAACTAACTCAAATGGGCCTTCGGACTAGCGGACCTTCGGACTAACGGCCCTTCGGAACAGCGGTCTGCACCCACTCAAATGGTGCCATTACGACATTCATGAGTAATTTAGCTTTTTGTAAAGCGAATTTAACGTTTTAAAACTGAAAAACCTCTATACAGTGATATGTCATCAATGGCTGAGAATTTGAGACTGGAGAAAGCAAAAGTGAATTCAAGGGAAGAATAATGTTTACTGGCCGATCATGTTCGTCCATATCAGGCACTGGTCGGTAGGGAAATTGTCCATGAGCGCGATTATGGTCGTTTTGACACAATTTAAGTGGGTTATAATGTTATTTCATTGTCTAAATCGGACCACATACTCAGGTTTTTTGATTGTCACAATGGACCCTGACTCCAAAATACGCCCGTCAATATAAAAAAAATAGTAATTTTGGAGTCAGAAACCCGGACTATGGTTAAGGATGACTGAATGTTCGTCTCTGTTACTGAAATTTTGTTTACCCTCTGGATACAATTTTGGATCGTAGACTACAGACGGGATTCCAACGGGAAACATTAGCTTTTTCCATTAGCTTTAAAGCCTTGGGAAAATACTGACAATCAGACTTTATGAGGAATAAGTCAGATTTTGGGAGCTCATGCCACTTTGAAATAGGAGTATACGATTATTGTCAAGCCCTAAGAAGAAGATTTAAGGGTGTATGAACATTCCCTTCAACAAAAAAAAAGCAAAACAAAAAAACAAGCAACCTTCTGTTAGTCCGAATTCTTGCAAACGTCAAGGAGTGTATGTTATATTCCCAACACCAGACCGATTTTTCGGGCTACCGTATACGCCTACTCAAATTAGTGTGATATCATACCGTGCAAAATTTCAAATATAATATCACAGAAAACAGAATGATAAATTTACTGACCTCTGGGAAGATATTTAAGGCTAAGATTTAAGTCTTCGTCAGGAATTTAACAGTTTCATCGTAGAAAACAATTGGTTACTTGGAGACATCCGCAACATGGTGTGTAATCCACAGATTCCCGTCGTAAAGTGGGCTAAGCCGACTGTTGACAAAAATGTCGGGGAAGAACAATTACCCTGCTACTTTCACGAAGTACGAAAGTCAAGTGAATAGAACAGGTCCGTCGGAGTGAAGCTTTTGTGCCTTCTTTTGGCACGGATCCAACTCGATATAGTATGACGAAACTGACCTATATAATAAACCATTTGACATTCAGTCTAACTTCATTGTAAGCTTTTGTTATCAAACACAAAATAAACTTCTATTTTGCATCCGTCACTTAAGTTGAAGGCATGCAGTTTGAAGTACCTGTGGCGATATGTTTCCAGATATTATGAACTAATTATTTTCTACTTGATGATGACCCTGAGTTCACGTAGGCCCTATCTCATGTGACACAACTCGGGTTATTGGGACGAAAGCAGCATAAACATCATCAGAAGTCTATGAAAGTCTTCTGTTACAATAGCGACGAAACAAATACAAATATATCGATTTTTTTTGTCTGACAATGGAGCTGCGATATGATTCCTTGCAATAATAACCCAATGTTTATTATACGCCATTTGATCCTAACACATGTAACCATATACTCAAATGTAGGCATATAGTTTGTTTTCGTTGGACGTGAAAGGAACTGACTGCTTTCGTATACTCAACCATATACTCAAATATATTGATCGATTGATTGATTGTTTTACGACACAATCAATATTATTTCACGTAAATATTGCGGTGTTGCCAGGTTAAAGTGGCATGAGCTGCCAAATATAAGGAAAATTTCGTTGAACCAGAATTAGCAAATTTTGGGTTCTTTTTATCTGAAATTACAAAATAAGAACTTTCAGTTTATACCATTCTTGAGGGTGTATGTTAAGGTGGTTTTATAAGCAGCAAAAGTCCCAAAAATGAACTCCTACATCCCGGCTATTTGAATTTTGTCATATCTTTGGTTCGTGCAGGGTACTAACTGTACCAATATTTTTTATTTCAACGTCAATCATTTAGTTTTTCAAGGTACCTTATACGTTGTACTTCTTTTGACAATCAGAATTTATGAAAAAATCCGAATTTTGGCAGCTCATGTCACTTTAGGTGGGGGAAACACCCAAACTTCGCGAGTACCTGAAAACCCCACTCAGTTTTTTTAAGTTCTTTGTTCCGACTGAGTGGGATTCGAAAACTAGAGACTGTCACTCTGCGCAGTCAGTGAGGTCACAATCTGCACCTATACCGGTATATACGCTTTGATAAACAGCGAGATTTTCAATCTGTGTCCAACTTTTCAATCCAGATTGGATTAATACGAAAGCAGTCAGTTCCTTTCACGTCCAACGAAAACAAACTATAGGCCCACATAGATAAAATGTGTTTTACCCTAAAATGAAAACCATTGATACATAACAATATCTAAATAATCAGAAACTGCTCTTGAAGGTATACTTATTCAATCGGAATGTCAGTTCGAATCCGCTATTTAATCATGAAACCTTGGAATCTGTGGGCCGTTTCACAAAGCCGTCGTTCAGGGCGATCAATCGAAGATGCCGTGACGTCGTATCTCTTCACTTTCTTCCTGACCGACAAGTAAGTAAAACAGGATGACATTTATGCTACTCTTCACTATGGTATCCTCAGATTATTATTGGAGGATAATGCTCGGCCCCATCGTTCAAGAGATGTGAATGTGGCCCTAGTTTATCCCAAACAATGCTGTATAGAACACTCCATCACCAGCAATGGGTATGGATCTGAATCGTTTGGGACAAAATGACCTTGGACAGTTTGCAAGAATGGAAAGCAGCATTGCACAAGGTGTGACTTGAGGTGCCCATGGACAATATTTAGTGAACGATCCTGATCGGCCTATACTGATAGGTAGCTAAATCATCCATGAACGCAATTATTGTGGTTTTTGCCCTATTTGAGTAGGTTGTATTGTTATTTCACTGTTTAATCGGACCACATTCTGCTTGCTTCTTCTGAGGGGTATGATAAGGATGGTGTGACTCAAATGGAATATTATTGACTCACTATGTTTCTATCGTCTCCACATGTGACTTTTAAACCTCTCGTTACAGTTCTGTCAACATTCGTTTTTTTTAACTTTCCCTATGGGCCAGAGCTCTCGCTTTCTGAATTTCCATGCATATGTTCAGCTACACCAGGTTTCTGGCTCCAAAACAACTATTTTTTTTCTTCTGACAGTCAGATTTTGGAGTCAGATTTGATTGTAATCAAAAAGCCGGAGTAGACTGCCGGCTTCGAAGCGAGCAAAATGTGGTCCGATTTAAACAGTGAAATAACAATACAACCTACTCAAATCGGTCCAAAACCACCATAATGGAGTTCATGGATAATTTAGCTACCTGGCAGTGTCTGATCAGGACTGTCTGGAGAAAAGCCCTGACCTTTGGCGAGTATTTGGCAACACCTCCAGTTTTTTTTCATTGGTCTCACTATGTATAGACCTACTGCTGAGACAGAGACTTTTGTCTAAATTAATCTGTTGTTTCCATTGCCTGTTGCTTTATCAATTATTCATCAAAGATCATACACTGGCTAAGGCAGACAGAGTTATTGATATCCATTTTAAACGTGCAGCTAAACATGTTTTTATTGCCTGTTGCTTCAGGTAACTCATCAGAAACTCAATGGAAAGCCAGACAAACCATAGAATTGAAAATGAACTATTTTGAATGAAGAAATCAAGAAATGACACTAATAGCTGTGGATACAAGTAAATTATATTAGACATTCCATATTATTTAAACAGATATTTACAGAGAATAGAATATTATGATACAAGCATTTACACAGTAAAGTCTTTCAATAATCTCTCTATTCCATGAACTAAAAGAAGTTTGTTTCTAACCTAAAGGATTTTGATGAACGATCACAGCATGTAACAGAAAAGTGGCCCTGACATCTGAATAGTCAGAATAAATAAAACCATGCTGTATCACAGTGCATTCTACTTTAATCATTCAAAAACAATTAAGAAAATTGTCAATTTGATAAAAAAAAATATAATTAATCCAAAAACAGATGGTTTATGCCATTTTTTCTGAGACATGCAAAAGGGTAGCCTACCTACACGTATTATGTCAAATTTGTTGTGTCTGCCTTTGGTTGACAGATGTTTAACCCTACACTTTAAATTATTTCCCCTATATGCCTACGTTGTCAGCATTAGTGGGGAAGAAAACCAGACTCTTCATCTGTAGCAAACGGTATTGTATGAGGAGCAAACAACTCTACAACTAATTGAGAAATTCACCAGAAATGTTTTATTTTTATCTGCCCTTGGTTTGTTGGTTTGGTGTTTTACGCTGCGCTCAAGATTATTTCACTTATATGGCGCCATTGCCAGTTTTATTGTGGAAGGAAACCAGGCTCTATGCCTGGCATCCTCGGATACCCAGGGTTAAATTCTCAACAAGCTGGCTTTTTACCCCTGGGCCAACTGCGATTTCTGTGAACGCCCATTTACTGTCGGACCAATCAAAAATTAACTTATAACGTTGGAACTCTTCAGTTTTGAAACATGTTTATTGAATTGAAGTGTAAACTGAAAAGTCGTCCATCTTTGTTTTGATCACTGCCTGGATGCTTATGGAACGCCGATTCTGATTGGTGAAATTTCCGCCACAGTTTTATAATGTGTTAACTAAGCTCAAAGCCGGATTCAGATTCTACAGCATACAGTAATTTATTTCTCATGGTCTCTAGGTCCTTGAACTCTGGCAATTTGAGGAGATTCATACAAGTGCTGGCTGTGGGTAGTCGTTCCACTTCACTCCCTGCATAGTGCACACAGAACGCTGGGTACAAGTCCTATAGAGTCAAACAAAAACATTGATAATTTCATGGTAGTACAGGTCATATTATTTCGATGTCAGTCAGAAACATTGAATCGGTTGCATATATTGAAATGCTCGGAACCAACCAGTACCGATGCTAATTTTGTTACACATCATACCATATACTGGCTTTCATGATGGGTAACAGTTTTCAGTGTCCGTAGTTTTACAGCAACAGTAACTATTGGATCACCGGGTTTTGTTTATAACGACTGTATTAGAATAAAGGCACATGACGTACTGGCCTAGGAACGTAGATTACTTTAATGGTAGGCCATCTTGGTCGGGATCGCATATCCCATGATACATTGCGAATACATACAATACAAGTATGGTGACTATAAATAGCATTACACTACAGTAACAACAGTCTACCGGAACTGATCGTTAGCGTGAAATCATATGGCCTTTAGTATTGACAGGTTTATTGAGGAGGAAATCATTTGTAAAACCAGAGGAAAGTTACAACTTTTGGCTGGCAACAATCCCACATAGGCTCATCAGACAAAAACCCTGTCAGAAATGTTTCACATTTGTTTTGTAAACGGAGAAAAGTGAACTTGTTAGTCTTTGTCTGAACAACAGCATAGAACCAATTTGACATTGTTACCTTAAAGCCTAGAAGAGGGGGCCGTGAACAACTGGTGACAAATTTAAGAAGCTGACGTCTTTGTTTATCGTTAAATTCTTCCACGACTTTCCAGAATAGCTTGATGACATCATGATCTGCAGTGTAGCCACCTGAAAAAAAAGATGCTGATTTTTGCAAGAATTTATAGAGAAATCAAACAAAGCCAGAGTGTATATGTTTTGGAAAGGAGGCTCACCCAAACTACCTTCTGTTTGAACACATTATGATCAGGCAAAAACATCGCCATAAATTTTTTACTTATTATAAAATTGCACCGTCCAGATGAAAACTATTTTTTTCCATGATTTGGAAATCCAGCACTACTAATTGAGACAAAGACGTGAATATGGGAGGCATTGATTGATTGATAGATTGATGTTTTAGGCCGCACTCAAGCTAATTTTCACTTCTATGGTGGGCAAAACAGGGCAAACCCCTGACCTTTGGCAAATACCTGGCAACTCTTCCACAGGGATGCATTGGTATACAATGTGTGTGATGTTTTACGTCACACTCAAGATTATTTCACTTATATGGCAGCATTGCAAGGTTTAGTGGGGGAGGAAGTCGGCCTCTCTGTACACCTAAAACTCCCAATCTTTAGCGGGTACTTGACAACAATCGAGTAAAACCACTGCCAATGATGTACAGGAAAAAAAAAATAAGTGAATGTTATTAAGAAGATGTTACCTGAGTAATTAGTATGCTGCCTTAAGTCATCAATATTGACAGGAACAGATGCACCTGAGATTAACACCTGTAATTCATGATGGTCAAACATCCTCAGCCAGTCCAGATCAATTACATCTGACATACCCTCACGAAACGCTTGACAATGCTGGCGAATCTAATATCATTAAAAAGAAGAGCATTGTGAATAAGGACAGTAAACAACAACAACATGAGGTGTTTAGGTCAAACTAAAAGCTCCTTATCATCTCTTCTTAAGGAAGACAGCAAGAGACTTCCGTAGTAAGCCTGTTCTAAAGAAACTATCCCACTTCTGTCAACTCGAATCCCATGATTACGATTAATATATGATTTCATCTTTGTTGGCATCGTCAGATTTATCCTAGAATTCTTGCTGGTAACTCATAAACCACCCACATAGGTCATTCAAAAGTAATTGTACAGGACATTTGAAAAACCCATCAGCGGAAAGTTATTTGGATTGTGTAATAAAGAGAACACCCACATCAAAGTATATGGTTTTGTCTGTCTAATTCTTCTTATTAGTTCCTACCTGTTTATTAAGTAAGTAGTCTGCCATAAGATGTACATATTCTATTCTATTACTATTTGTTACTGGTATATTTCTCCCGCCAGGCTTCAAGTCTTCCAGCTAAATGAAAAGAATAAAGTAGATTAGGTCAGAGCTTATCCCAAGTATCAGATATATAAAAATATGATTAATTCTTTGATATCTAAACCCACACTCAAGCCTATTTCCTTATTCATGACGGAAACATTCTTGGATTTATTAGGAGAAGAAACTGTACTCTAAGGGGAGAAAACCGACAATCATAAAATATGACTGAGATGACTCTAACCTTGATATGTCAAAGAACGACTTGTTGAGTTAGGCGTTCAAACCTTTTGCAGTGTTAGCAACAATAATTTATTAAAAGGTCAGTTCATTTTATATATATTTACAAATATTGGTTCCTCCCACAATAAAACTGGCAATGCCGCCATATAAGTGAAATAATCTTGAGCGCGGTGTAAAATACCAAACAATCAATCAATCAATTTACAAATATTGGAAAGAAACAGATATATTTGTATGGAAGAAGCCCCGGACCTTCGGCGAATACCTGGCAACCCTTCAATAAGTGCAATCGAGTGAAAACACAGACAATTTTTTTCTTTGGAATTGAGTGATATTAGTAACCGCGACCCATTGATGATACCGGTAGGCCTGTGTCAAACAAGAGACTAACATCTGACAACTGAGTCACTTAGGATCCTGTCGAGAAAAGAGGGACCACAGAGGTCTATTTCAAACTCCCCTTTCACTAAATGACGTCTCCGCCAGTGACAAGTTACAAATGTCCTAACATCACAAAGCTTTTTCACTGGATGTGTCTGACATATGCGAAACGTTTCGCTTCACCAAGTGTTGCTAACGGAGAAGTCAATAAGAACAGGCTAACACCATGAACTAAACCAAAATATAGGCTCATTTTCCATTACAAGTCTGGGGCATCAGTGGCTCAGTGATAGTTCAGTCGGACATAGGCCTTCCATCGTCGCAACGCAGGTTCGAATCCCACTCAGACCAAATAAAAATAGAATAATTTCTGAGTGGATTTTTCACTCGCTTGCCATATGTGGGAGAGTTTCCACGTACTCGCCGAAGGTCGGGGGATCCCTCCAGACAATGAGCCAGCTTTCCTTCCCCACTAAACCGGGCAATGCCGCCATACAAGTGAAATAATTGAGTGCATCGTAAAACATCAATCAATTCCAACGTTTCCAACTCTTTATTTCATTATAAATATTGTCAAAAAGCATATATTTACTAAACTCCTTACATTTGCTTCTCCAAAGTCATTCCTGAGGATAGAGAAATCCAAACCCAAGTCAATCACATCTCCATCATAACTCTTCAAAAACATCAGATTTCTACAACACCACCACAGTAAATTCAATTTCTTTTTATGAAAAACAAAGACAATGTACTCTTCAGAAATTGATGCTGGTTGTTTTTACTTTATGGCTTTTTCAAATATAGAATTCCAGTCAAACCTGGTTTAAGCGACCAACTAAGGGAAACGTAAAAGGCGGTCTCTTAAGACAGGTGGTCTCTTAATCCAGGTTTCTCGATAACCTGTCATCTGTTCTCATGATAAACAAGGGCTTTGCCAGTCTTAGGCGATTGCATTTTGACTTATTTCGCTGATTTTTGTACATCTCTACGATTTGTATAGGATTAAAAAGGAACCCAACCGCGATATATCTATTGATAATTTTATTCAAGATGTTTTTTTTTGTCAATTCTGTCAATTCACAGGTATAATACAAACGGCTAGTGTCCGGCTTTAACTGTAGGCTTTAGTTATTACGACAATCGTGGATTGCCTGCTACAGCGGGATTAAGCATGCGCCGAAAAGTCGCGGTTTTTGTTTATTTAAGACCATGTGGAGCGTTTTAGCGATTATAGAACCAAGTTTTGGTCGTTTAATACAGGGTTTGTGTGTACTTTATCAGCTTCACAGTTGGTCGCGGTCGTGTTAGACAGGTGGTCGCTCTATACAGTGTCTTAAGCACGGGATTTCGTTCGGGGGCGTCGTGGGGTGGCCGCTTAAGACAGTTGGTCGCTGTTTACAGGTGGTCGCTTGTCCAGGTTTGACTGTCTTTGCAGGTCAGAAGTTGAGTTTTGTTTGGTCGTGTCATCTGTGTCCAACAATTATAATTGAGACCATGAAATGACATTGAAAATTTTATGTTAAAACAGAATTGGATAATTGTCTTCTATTTTTATCTTAAAACAAAAAAAGAGATTATGTTAAAACCAATTTCTGGAATGTATGTTGAGGCAGTTTTAAGAAGTAACAAAAACCTTAAAATATGATTGAACTTAGATCCGAGTTATTCAAATTATTTCCACAATTTTCCATGTCTATCGTTTAGTTTTTTCAAGGTATTTCAAAGTTTGCACTGTCAATTGGAATTCATTAAGAAAACTTAAAACTTAAGCAGCTCATGCCACCTTCATCATTGCATGTTGGTTCTTTCACACAATTCCTTCTCAAAAACTTTTTACAAATTCATTTTAAAATCAAAACTCTTGAGGGTGGCATAATAACAAGACTGTCTTCTGGATGACTCGGTCGCTGTGTGTGGAAGCGTTGCCAGGTACTCGCCGATGGTCGGGGGTTTCCTCCCTCACTAAACCTGGCAACAACGCCATATAAGTGAAATAATCTTGAGCGTGGCGTAAAACATCAATCAATCAATCAATCAATCTCCTGGATGACTCCATCTATGTGGAAGAGGCCCAATCATGAAGCCAGAAAGGAAATCAATAAGTGATAAAGCAGAGATGAGACACTTTTGGATGTTTTAAAACTAGCAATATTTTCTTTTCTTTGCATTTATTCAAGCATATTTCTGAAAATCAATTAGATTGTTTGGATTACGTGAAGGGGAAATATACATGGGGGACTTTTCTTTCTTTACCTAACACCCCATTTCAATAGACCATTTGCCAGTTTTGCGCACAACAATGACGTTGCAGCATCAATCTTACAACGGACAAGCCCAGTAGTCATTTTGACTTTTGCCATATTTGGTCAAAATCTGTTTTTATCCACGATTTTTTTCACATTTTTAGATTCATTCTGATATGAACTGTCCGAATATAGGCTTTCATTTCTTGTATCTGTTGTAAATACCAGAAATTTGAAGTTAAAAACAGCCGAATCCTTTGTCCGGTCTACTACCTGGGGCAGTAATAGTGACGTCGCTAAATTATGTCATTTGAAAGTAATTGGCAAATTACCTATTGCATGTACTGAGTTCCCTAATAAACTAAAACAGCAACATCTCTAACTAAAACAGAAAGCTAATTGTGAAACTTACTTGTACATTTCTGGATCCATGGAAGCTAAATGATGAATATCTAAATCTCCACTGTGTCGGCTGAGGATTTTGGACAAGAAAAAACTGGCGAATGGTAACTCTGCTAACATATTCTCATATACGGCCTGTTAAATACATAAATATATGTTTATCATGAGCCGATACATTTGATTGATGTTTAACACCAAACTCATGATTACGTATTTCTCACGTATTTCACTTATATGGAGGCTTTGCCAGGTGTACTTGGGTGTGTGTAGAGGAGGGGGATCCATTCCCGGCTACATTTAAACCAGAAAAGTAAATACTTATAAAGTATATTTGCTGTCATTTTCAAATTTGAAGAAGAAGTTTAAGCTATGAAAGGGGGCCTCCGTGGCTCAGTAGGTAGAGCGTTGGACGCTCAATCCGAACAGCCTTCCACGAATGGGTCGCGGGTTTGAAGCCCACTTAGTCCAAAAAAATTGGAAAATTTTCAGACTGGGTTTTCACTCAAACGACCTATGTGGGATGGTTGCCAGTTACCAAAGGAAGGTCGTGGGTTTCCTCCGGGCATAGAGCCCAGTTTCCTCCCACAATAAAACTGACAACGCCGTCATATAAGTGAAATAATCTTGAGCGCAGCATAAAACACCAAACAATTAATCAATTAAGCTATGAAAGTTCCAATCTAATTTTTTATAAACCTCTAAAATATTTAAATGGATTGCTGCCATTGGGATTTTGGACAAAACCATATAGTTTGATGAGGGTGTTCCCTTTACGGCACAACCCAAATAGCTTTCCACTAATGGGTTTGAAGTCCTGTGCGAATGATGGGGCTGGTTGACAAGTTACTAGCAATATTTCTAGGGTTTCCTACAGGCAAAGAACTTTTTTCCCAAATAAACCTGACAATGCCAACAAATATGAAATCATATATTAATCCTTGCATATTATCCTTGCAATTATCTATGAATGAGATCAGTTTTGCATACCTTTCCGAGCATCCTTCCAACAAAGTAGTAGTGTTTTTGATAGTCTTCATTTAGCACCTTGGCTTGTGGGTTAGGATAAAGGAGCCTGTCTGTAGTGTATTTGAAGAAACCTCTGTTGGGATCGAAGGCTGTTTTCAGAAGCTGACTAAGAAACTCCCTGAATATACCCCCTCCATCTATGCCCGCTTCATCCAGCCCTGCAGCATTTACCAACTGTATCCTCATCTTTAACTTAAGATTGGGCTCTGAAAAAGGGTAAACACTTACAAACTTACAACATTAATTCTCTCATTTATCTAGAAAACAGTTTTCTTTAATTGACCGATTGAAGTTTTTCGCTCAAGATTATGCTAATTATATCGCTGTGTTGCCATGCTTAAGAAGAAAACCATGCTCTTTGTCTGGAGACAACCCAGAGTTTTTGACAAGTACCTGGCACTTCTACCAAATAGGGCCATTGGGTGCAAAGTAGGACGTATGGTACTTCATTGATTGTAAATAATTTAAGCAAAACCTGTGGATTTTGGATAAATGTTTTGAGAAAGTATGAAATATAGATTTTTTTCTTCTTGATATGCTGCTCCAGAATACAGATGAGGCTAAATAAATAATTTTTATTTCAACAAGAATGTTTTATCTTAAAAATTTATGAATAGATCAAAAAATTAGATTTGGGAGTTCATTCCATAAAGTATACATAGAGGATATTTGTTGTTTATCGGTAAATACCATTTATATTTCATCGAGTGGATTAAAAAATATGTATTTTCACGATTGGCGAAGCCAAGAGTGAAAATACAAGATTTTTTAATCCACGAGATGAAATATAAATGATATTTACCGATAATACATCAAATATTCTATTTATTATATAATTATTAGTGAGATTTTCGTGTATTTTCTCGACAAACTGAATGATTCGCGGTCGTCACTTGACCTAGAAAATGACACATCACTCATAAGCCTGTACTGCGTAGGAAAAAATAGCGCGTTGTTTGGGGGTCAACACAACAAAAACATATAAATTTGCATCGAAAATTCTTATGTTCATGTTGCAATTCATACATGTAATTAATGAAACAAGTTACAGTTAGAACAAAATACTTATTTCGTGAGAACAACCTGCGTTTGCCTGCGCGGAAGGACACACAGTGACGTGCGACAACAAACATCGAGGTTCGCTGTCATCAACGGTGAAGTTGGACATTTCCTACACTTCAGTTTCTAATTAATCCTTTAAGTGGCGAAGTCTTGTTATTTTAAAATGAAGATTTACTAGATTAAGTGTGTTGAAATGTGCTAGGATAAATTAGATCTTTAATTTCTCGTTACCAGAATCAATCGAGTCGCTTCTTTCACACTGGCATTTTCGCCCAGAGCGAGCGTGACGATCAGGCGGCACTCAGACCACTCTCCAACTGTCTTCGGTTGCGATGATTTGCGTCGGTTCTCGATACATTTTCTATATTCTTGAAAATAATCAATTTCAATGTTCCAGGTGTACCACATTGTTTTGCATTAGGCCCTATAAAGTGGGGTAGCCTTACAACACGTTTTCATATAATTTAGCGAATCTTGCTGGCCCAGGCCTAAGATGAAGTAATACTAATAGTAATAGTACCCCGGCGAGCACAGAAAGGCCAAAGCGAAAAAAATGTTTGGTTTGTGTAAAATAGTTTAACACCCAATTTATAATACTAAGAAGTGTTCGATAATATATAAAAGGAGACTTGATTACAAATTTTAGCAATTTTCACAAATTAAAGAATCCATCATGAGAATTCCAATGAAAATAGTTCCGGCACTGGCAGTGATGATATAAATGTTATCGGTAAAAGTGGTGATATGACTTATATCAGAGCTGTATAACTCAATATCTCACTACTAATTATATAATAAAGGGTGGTATCAATAGAAAGTATTTCACTTTCTGTAGCTTAGAATATCAAAGTTTGCTTAAATACACAAAAAAGTTGAAATAAAGCAATATTGTATATTCTTTAGGTAGTTTTATGTCCTGACTCACAACCTACATGCCTCGAGGACAATTCAAGTGTACCATGAAATATAATTCTGCATGTGATATTGTCCTAAAATTAACCTATTTATAGTAAATGACCTCGTTCTTCAATTAACTTAGCTAAAGGCAATAGCATGATGCTTTTATTTCCGAGCATAAGTGTACAGAGCAGTGACATTTCAATAAAGACAATAGGAGAGTTTGAAGATTTCATCATAACATTTGGTACATCATAAGTGTTCACTTCTATTGATAAAATTAGACAACTTGATTGATTGATGTTTTAAGCCCCACTCAAGATTATTTCATTTATATGGTGGCTTTGCCAGGTTTGGGAGGAGGAAACCTGGCTTTTTGCCTGACAAGTACTTGGCAACTCTTCCAGATACAGCGATTGAGTGAAAAATCTGAGTAGACAATATTAACTTCAGATTTTTTTTCTTTAACCGTGCTATTTGGTGGGAGGAAACCCCCAACCTTAACTGGCAACTCTTCCACATACTGTGGTAGAGTGAGAAATCCACTCAGAATTTTTTGCATAGATATGCATAGTCCGACAACATGGACTAGATGACATTGGAGCGTAAGCTCATATAGTTTAACCCTATATTTACCCAACACATAATTTAAACCAGGGGGCCGTTTCACAAAGCCGTCGCACGGTGCGATCAATCGCAGTTGCTATGGCGTCATATCTCTTCAATTTCAATTTCTTCAATTTAGCATCCATAAGCCAATACGCCTTGTTTGCGACTGCTTTGTGAAACGAGCCCCATGGTGCAAAATTTACTCAAAAGAATGTCTTAGTGACATCAAATAAATGTCATCTGTCTTGAAGCGACAACAGCTGTAAAAATGTTATTTTTAACTGAAAACAAAAATGTTAAAATTCTTATCTATAATTCCTTTATGCGGCATGAGCTGCGAAAAACCAGGAACATTTCATTGAAACAGATTAACTAATTGATGGTAATTTTGTCAAGAAGTACAAAATAAGGTCTTTCCGCCGACACCAATCTTTGGGATGTAGGTTTAGGTAGTTTTATAGGCAAAGGAAACCAAAAAAATGTTCTCGTACAAACCGGCTATTTGAATTTGTCTGTTTTTAACACACATCTTTGGTTCGTAAGGGTTACTGGCTTAACCAATATTTTCTATTTCATCGTCAATCCTTTAGTTATTCAAGGTGCTTCAAACACTCAACTTCTCTTTACTATCAGAATTTATGGAAAATGTCCCAAATTTTGGTAGCTCATACCAATTAAGGAAAATCAAACAAGAGCCATCAGACGATGACGTCTCCCCTCGGCCCCACATAAGATTGTGGAAATGGAAACATACTAAGAACAGACAAAAGTTCATTTCCATACATCCTCACTTGATAACAACCATCCTCACCAAGTTTCAACAATATTCAATGCAATATGTAGGAGGAAATGCATTTAGAAACCCATATCAGGTGGAATCCAGAAAAAAAAACAACCGGCACAACGTTTTGGAAGGTTACAATTTAGCATGGCTACATGTATGGTAAGGAGCACGTGCCCTGAAACCCTGTATGTCATCAGAAACAAGCACCTATTGTTTATGTTGTCCTGTACAGTCGGAAAATAGCAAAACCAGCGTAAACCAGCATAAATCGCATGACTCAGCAAGTCTGAGCCACCGGGGTCACCAAAATCAACTTACCATTTTTTAATGTTCATTAAATATAAGTATTCTTTAGACAGTTGGAATTCCTGAAAAAGAGGCCCATAGCCAATGAAGTTACATACTGCTGTTCTGTAGAAACAACTCACCATTTTCCTTTGAGAGTTTTTCATAGGCATCTTCGTAGACATAATTCCTTCTAATGAGGACAGTTATTGCTGGGCCTGAGAGAAAATGGGTCATATCATTCTGGTGCTCTTCCTTATCTTTATTGATTAACCTCTGTAGTACCTGAAACAAGGAAACAAGAAATTGACTGATCAGCTAGTTGGAAGTATCCAAATTCTCTTGGGGCCTGGGTGGCTCAGTGGGTAAAGTGATTGTCCCTCAGTGCAACACAGGCCTCCCATCGATACGGCAAAGGGTCTAACCCCACTCAGACCAAATAAAACAGAAAAATTTCGGAGTGGATTTTTCACTTGATCGCCGTATGTGGATAAGGTACTCACCGAAGAATAAACGTTTCCTCTGGGCAAAGAGCCTGTTTTCCTCCCCCAATAAACCTGGCAACGCCGCCATATAAGTGAAATAATCTTGAGAGTGACATAAAACAGTCATTAGCCAAAGCCCGGTATACACTGAGAGTTTTACTGCGACCCGACCCGACTGGAGAATCGGTGTCAGTCGGCTTCAGTTTTTGTACCTTTTTCTGCTAGAGAGTTCCGAACGTCATATCGACCAATGACTTCAGCTGTGTGCAGTGTATACCGGTCATTTTGGAGTCCCGGACTAGATACTTGCCTCTATGACTAGACAAACCCTTGACTCATTGAAACCTTTTTTCTCTAATTAATTTGGCAACCAAAGCACATATGTAGAATGGTTGAAAGTGGATTTAAAAGTTGCATAAAGGATATAAATTAGTGGGGAAAAAAGATAATAAGCTAAGAAACTTTACCTTGACTCGTTCTTGGAATCCGACAACAAAAGGGAATTCTGTCAGAATGACTAAATTCCTGATTTCTTTGTTTGATAATGGTGGACCTTCATCTTCAACTGAAATAACAATTACATACACACTCTGTAAAAACCTATTTATCAAAATTCCATTTCTTAGGAATGAATCAAAACTGTCGGGATACGACTGAAATAAGGATGAAAGGGATGTTCTCTCACTGTCACTTTAGAATTGACATGTGACATCAGTTATCAATGTATTATTTCTTTAATCTATGGAAAAGTTGTGTAAGAATCTTACCTTTGGTTTGTGCTAATAAGCGGAGCGCTCCCAGCGGACGTCTGACAAACATTTCTCTTTGAGCTCTGTGCAGCTGGGCAGGCTAAATAAACACACAGAACGTATAGCTGGATTAATAAATTGATTGTAGGACACAGCATAAAATATTGCTTCATCGATGGAGTTGTCTGATTTAGTGAGGAGTGGTACCGGGGGGTGGCAGGAATTAAAAACTTTTCGTTGAAATCTTGGAAACACTAAACTCAGGTCATGTGGATGAAAACTGTGTAGATTTTTATTAGAAATTAGGGCTATATACAGGCCTAGGAAGCACAAATGGTTGTGCTATACCTTCTCACAATGACAAGCTCCGTCAATGGGGTACAGAACCTTTGTTGCCCACCCTTTTGGCATCCGTGCCTTATCTGTTTCTCCAGTTTATTTGGTACCTTCAAGGTCTGTAATCTTGAGTGTGATGTGAAGCATCAATCAATTAACCAATAACTAAAAGATATAGCCTGCCGAATGACAGATAATGGCTTACAATTTACTTCATGAACAGACAACATCTATGAATGAGGAAGTGTGACACATTCTTTGAGCACCCACACCTTTTGATCTAGAGGTCACCTTAAACAGCGCTGCATCCAGGTAAATCAGAAACTGTGTGTTTTTTTTTTTAGTTCTCATGCACTTATGAACTATTATGGGTTGCATAAGAAAAGAAAGATGTCAGCCACTGTAACTTCCAGTGAACTCGCTTTACATTCGATTATATAAATATTGATCATGTAAGTTCAACATGGACCATTAAAGCAATTTAATCTGTCATATATTTTAACGTCACATCGTTAAAGAAATTAATAGCCAGAAATTAATATTTAATCTGAATGTTTTGAGTGTTATGTGTTATAAGCAGGCTGACGGTAACCAGTGCTTGGAATAGGGGATTATGGGACGCCTCACACTTCCCCATTCATAGACTTCTATGATATAGGCCTAATATTGGAAGTGTCGATCAATATGAAGCGGACAGTGAATTTTTTCCTAAATTGAAATTGTCCAACTGTTGACAATTTCATAAACTATCGAACATAAATGTCACATAATGTAGTATAAGCAGGCTGACGGTGACCAGTGCTCGGAATAGGGGATTATGGGACGTATCACACTTACCTATTCATAGACTGATGAAAAGGTTTAATCCACACAGATATCAAGTTTACACATTTAAGAATTCATACATTTATTGACAAACAATAACATTGATAAGAACAGTGTGTAAATCCTCACCCTTTCAGCCCGGATTGATACATGTGGAGCTAGCCAGTGATTCGGTGGACAGAATGGACGCCTGGTGTTCCTCTTATATAACTGTCTAACTAAATGTGCTATTACCTGGGGAAAAACATTAAAGGTGAAATTCATTTCTTTATCACAGTAACATTGAACTTTAAAGTGCACACATCTAACTATTTAATTATGGTATGGTAATGTAACTATGGGTGTTACAGATTTTTAGATTTGATTGATGTTTTAACCCGCACTCAAGATTATTTATTACTTATTATGCGGCATTGCCAGGCTTAGTGAGGGAGGAAAGCGGGCTCATTGCCCGAAGGAAACCCCTGACCATCGGCGAGTACCTTCGGCAACTCTTCCACAAACGGCGACAGAGTGAAAAAATTCACTAGGAAATTTTCCAATTTTTATTTGGTCTGCAGATTCTTACATACATGTACATGTAGTATAAGGAGTGTTATAGTATAACAAGTGATTGATGGTTTGGTGTTTTGCGCCACATTCAAGATCATTTCACTTGCTTATGTATGGCGGCATTGTCAGGCATTGTGGTAGTAAACTCACAGGTGTTCATCCCTTACAATGGTTGGGAAAACTAAATGATTCACTTTGATATAAAAAGTATTCAATGAACATTCATTCATTCTAGTCCAAAATTACTTCTAAACGATTTTGTACTTCTTGATAAAAATTAGCAAATCCTGTTTCAACCAAAAAATGTTTTTCTGTATTAACAGCACATTGCATCTTTGACCAACACATCTTTAGTTTTACGATCCTCCTCATATGATTTATGAATTCAGAAGCTTACATTATCCAGTACCAAGCTAATAATAATAAGCTTTGAATAGGCACTTCTTTTAAGAAAAAAATATGTGCAGCTGGTTATTTACAGATGCAAATTCTTTATAATTATAACAATGCTGCAGAAATACTATTGGGACAAAAACAAATGTCTGCATCAGACAAGCAGCCATCAATGAAAATATCTGACATATAGACAGCCAACAATAAAGGCCCCAACCAATCAGCAGCAATTAAATTTCATAAAATTGCGCAAACTGCTTTTGGAGATCCGCAAGACTAGCAACAACCAATCAAAATATCTGAAATGCAATAACATACCCGCTGAAAACACAGGATGTCAGTTAACATATGTTTGGGGAGACAAAATAAACAGATATTTATGAACACTAAAACAGATATGTACATACATTGATTGACTAATGATTTGCGCCACACTCAAGATTTTTTTCACTTATATGGCAACACTGCAAGGTTTAGTGGGAGGAAACCAGGCTCTTTGGCTGGAGGAAACCAATGACCGTTGGTGAGTACCTGGCAGCTAATCCACATACGACGTTCAAGTGAAAAATCCACTCATTCAATTTTTATTTGGTCTGAGTGGGATTTGAACCTGTGCAGCATCAATGGAAAGCCTGTGTCTGACTGACAGACTATCACTCTAACCGACTGAGCCCCCAAGGGCCCTTCAGACATTGAAAACTGTACTGTACCTTAAACAAGTATGCCCATGTGAGGGTTTGTTTTTCTTCTGCCTCAGTCCTTTCTTGGCGAGTCCTGATTCCTGTTCTCTGCAGAGCTGCCCTGTAATCCTCATGGACAACAGGTTTGGAGTCAGGATGGGCTAACTGTATGATACCTAGACAGGCATCTCGAAGAGCCTGGCACATGGGAGCTAACTCCACCACATCAAAGGGCATGGATGACGTACTTGAGCCTGCAATAAGAATGGTAACGTTTAAATATAGGAAGAAAAAAGTTAGCAATCAATAAGGTATCAGAGGCCTGCTTCACAAAGTGATGTAGGGTAAGTTTTTAAGTAACTACTATGGCAACCCATGCTGTAGAGATATGTTGTGATGAAAGTTAGGTAAAAACTTTTTTCATGAAACATGGTTCAGAACTTCAGGCAGTTTTCTGGAAAAGCCTTCTTCATTAACAATAAAACATCTCCATCAAATCAAAACAGGAAAAATATATTTGGTAGTAATAGATCAATGTAGTCAAGATACATGTATAACATCTCAGTCCACCGATGTTCTTGCCATAGTTAAGATGCGTAACCATTGTCAATGTGTTACAAAAGGATTCCAGAAAATTCTACTGACTAAGGCTAAGCTCCTGTCAGTCGTCAACCTAATGAAATATCATAGGTTTGGTTTGTTACAACAATTTATGGGGTATAAAGGTCTAAATGATATACCTCTTTTTAACACAATTAGAAACTTGTCTCCGTGGTTATTTTAGACAAGAAGATTTTCCCTGTGCCCGTGTGTTTTAGTGATCATAAATATAACATCAATTTATTATTCAAAGTCACCCCAAAGTCCTGATGCGACCCATAAGTCTAGAAGTGGCCATTTTAATTCACTCCAGATGCCAACTCATCATGTGAGTTTTGACCTTAAGAGTAAAAAAACTACATATAACCTGCTGTTTGCTTGCGTTTACTCGCTATTTTTATGCCTCTTATACAACTAACAAGAAATACTGTTAATTACATTTACTATTGGAAACTTCTTGTAGAGCAGTGGTCAGTTCAAGGTGAATCAAGTCGACATGGAGCGTGGTTAGCCTGCCTGGTTTTGTCAAAATGTGATGATTTCGTGAAATTGACTCTTCATTTTTGTTATTTGTGTAATGCTTTTTTTAATTCCATATTATGCAATCAAAGATGTCATAAATGGTCCATGACCTGCCTTCTACCTATAAGGTATATGCTGTGAAAGAATTGGAAAGATCGGATCCAAACTCTGTAAGTTATCAAGCGGAAGGGAATCCGGGACAGATGGACTGACCGACACCGCTGGTGATACCATAAATATGACCAACTTTTTTTAAGTGAGGCGCAAACAAAATTAGAAAAAAATTCATGTCTCTTTGAATGGCCGTTTTTTTTTTTATTAGCGTAGTCTCAATAAATACAAATGGTGAAACTTAACATCGAAAATGGTGTTATAGATATATTATTGAACGGTTTGTAAGTTTTGTAAACATGGGAAATATATCTCCTGAGATATCTGTGAGACATCATTACAAATTCTAGGTCGTGACCTTTCCCTGACCTCTGTAATTTGGTCAGCTGAGAAGGAAGCCATCAGTTCTAAAGAATCTCTGACTCTCAATAACATCTCAAAGTTTTCTCTTCCATGGACAGTCAGGGTAAATGTTGGCTCATTGTCACTGTCCAGTTTTCTCTTCTGTTGACCTTTAACCTCTCTCCTTTGACCTGCTGAGGAGGAGACTGAAGTTTCAGCTGTATTCTCTTCAAGCCTCTTGTCTCTGGCAGGACAAGCACAGATTCTCAAATTAACAACACCTCTGCCCAATATCTGATCATCTTTCTCCAGGGTGAAGACAATGTACATAGGTCTTCTGTTAGGACCACCCATACAAGAACTAAGACACATGAACTGGTAGAGTTGGATTAGGTGAGAACAACCTGGTTGGGGTTGATGATAAGGACTAAGGACACTGTGTCTACCTGTAGTCATCTCTTCCACATACACAGATTGTTGATCCTCACACCTGACCAGGTGAGCTGAATGTTGTTGTTGTCTCTCAGATTGACTATTCGTGTGGTTAGCACATCGTCTTACAGCCTCATGGAGATGATCTGGTTTGCTGAAGACTGCTCTGGCTCGGATCATACAACCCGATGGTGGACGGCTTTTGGTCTGGAACTGAACTGGACAAGAACTGGCCCTTTTAACAAAGAGTTTGTGACTGACTGCAGAGTATGTCCAACTAGTGGATTTAGTCTCCCTCTGTGGTGGTGAGAAGGAAATCTTAAAACCATATTCTCCAGGGAAGTCAGAACTACAAAGGACTGCTGATGATTGTCGACTTTCTAACGTGGGGCTCATTGGACCATGTACTGACTGAATATGGTCAACATTGAGGTGGGAAATGGGATGAGTTCTAGAGGACAACAAGGAATGATCACTTTCTGGAAGGTTTTCCAACACATTCTCTATGGAGGAAGAAAACAAGTCAGGATCAACTTGTGGGTCAGGGGTCAAAGGGTAATTGTTGAACTCTGAATTCAGTTCATCCAGAGATGTCCAAAGTTGTTGCATATCTTCATTGGAAGGGGTTGTGTTGTTGAAAAAAGCCATGTTGTTGAAGGTAGAAATGTCAAATGAGATATGATCTATAGATTTGTGTTCAGGTATATATAGGTAGATTCCATCACAGACCAAGGTAAGGGTTGGGGCCGAGTTTTGCTCACTCACTGTGGGGGCTATTGGATAACCAAGCCAAGACTCAGTAGGGGAGATAACTGGGCTCTCCAACAGGGCAGAGATCAAACAAATAACATAATCCCATTGTGAGATCATTAACTATTGAAGTAATGTTTGCACTAAAACTATTGAATAATGAGGATTATATTGACTTTATTAGAGATTAAAACAAATTTTAAGTGTAAAGTTTTGTAAGTAAATCACCTAGGAGTAAAGATATATACTTATTAGTATAATCAATAGATTGTCTGAGTATTTGTTGATATCTCTGAAATATAAAGCTATTATGATGTACTATAGGATTATAAAATTACTTCAATTATCCTAATAATGCAATAGAGTGAAATTCATAATCAATAAAATGTTTCTTCAGGTTCAAATTACATTTATAAGTATTTCCCAAATTTACTTATACCAGTTTGCCATTTGTGGATTTAATCTGTATAATTATTGATTAAAAGGATTGGATTTGCCAGATTTTTATGGCATGTATTTTACTCTGAGGTATAGCTGGGGTGTTGGGTCTGAGATGTCTAAAAAAAAGTCAAAATCCAGGAATCCCAGGCATTTTTTTTCTTAATGAAATTGCCATGCCAATATAATTAAAATCTTACTACATGTATATTTGGTAGAACAGAATATTTCTAATGTCCGAGTTTGGCTTTTTCTTTTTTTTAAGGGTCTTCACATTATTTTTTTGTTCTTGTTGAGGGCTAATTTAAGTTATCATTGAGAAAAACAGTCTTTCTGCACATTTAAAATGGATATCAATAACTCTGTCTGCCTTGGCCAGTGTATGATCTTTGATGAATTATTACTTAAAGTGTGACAAAGCTACAGTCAATAGAAACAACAGATTAATGTCTGTGTATTTAATTCTGTATTACCTGTGGGTGATATTGAGTAAGGAAAGGCAGAGACAGTTAATGTAGACAAAAGTCCCCGTCTCAGCAGTAGGTCCATACATAGTGAGTGTTGATGAGGCTTGGTTAATCAAGACAGTAGATCACTGTCTATATCTTTAACTATGTCCCAACTCTGGGTACATCAAAATAAAGTGTGGTGAGGCTCCTGTTAATAAAGGCAACAGTCACAGTGTCTACCTTTAATATTGTGTTACCTGTGATTCACATTGAATACAGGTGTGATGAGGCACCAGTTAATAAAGACAACAGTCACAGTGTCTACCTTAAACATTGTGTTACCTGTGATTGACATTGAATACAGGTGTGACGAGGCACCAGTTAATAAAGACAACAGTCACAGTGTCTACCTTTAATATTGTGTTACCTGTGATTGACATTGAATACAGGTGTGATGAGGCACCAGTTAATAAAGGCAACAGTCACAGTGTCTACCTTTAATATTAGGGTACCTCTGATCAACATATAATATAGGTGTGGTGAGGCACCAGTTATATACCTAACTATGACCCATAATATTAAGCATTTCACTACTTTGCCCATAAAACTTACTTCACCAACATACATGTGTGTAAACTAGGACCTAAATTAACAAATAAATTTGGAAAATTTTCAAAACAACATGGTCACCTTGCAATCAATGCTTATAGTAATATATTCAAATAAAGAACATATATCAACAAAGATCTTTCAAATGGCAGATTCAAAGCCATTTTGTCCTAAGTAAAGTTATATAACAGAAACCCTTATTAGCAAGCTTAGTCAGTTGAAAGCCTTTCAAATTTATATGGATTCACTATGCATTGTGGGGATTTGAATTCCAGTGCCAGATCGTTTGATTTTGTAGATAGCAGTGCACTTGTGTTTGTAAAAAAATGCCAAGAGCCTCAATCCCATATAATTGTACACTGGGTACATTGGATTTATAATACATTTATAATCCTTAAACTGATACACCCATCTGTATAATATATTTTTATAACCAATAAAAATATGGAGAAATAATACTTTTCATAGAAAATACATTTTTATTTCTTGCAAAGATGTAAATCAACAACAAAAACTTAACATATGATAGCAACAGTAAATAGATCATTGAACGGTTTGTAAGTTTTGTAAACATGGGAAATATATCTCCTGAGATATCTGTGAGACATCATTACAAATTCTAGGTCGTGACCTTTCCCTGACCTCTGTAATTTGGTCAGCTGAGAAGGAAGCCATCAGTTCTAAAGAATCTCTGACTCTCAATAACATCTCAAAGTTTTCTCTTCCATGGACAGTCAGGGTAAATGTGGGCTCATTGTCACTGTCCAGTTTTCTCTTCTGTTGACCTTTAACCTCTCTCCTTTGACCTGCTGAGGAGGAGACTGAAGTTTCAGCTGTATTCTCTTCAAGCCTCTTGTCTCTGGCAGGACAAGCACAGATTCTCAAATTAACAACACCTCTGCCCAATATCTGATCATCTTTCTCCAGAGTGAAGACAATATACATAGGTCTTCTGTTAGGACCACCCATACAAGAACTAAGACACATGAACTGGTAGAGTTGGATTAGGTGAGAACAACCTGGTTGGGGTTGATGATAAGGACTAAGGACACTGTGTCTACCTGTACACAGATTGTTGATCCTCACACCTGACCAGGTGAGCTGAATGCTGTTGTTGTCTCTCAGATTGACTATTCGTGTGGTTAGCACATCGTCTTACAGCCTCATGGAGATGATCTGGTTTGCTGAAGACTGCTCTGGCTCGGATCATACAACCCGATGGTGGACGGCTTTTGGTCTGGAACTGAACTGGACAAGAACTGGCCCTTTTAACAAAGAGTTTGTGACTGACTGCAGAGTATGTCCAACTAGTGGATTTAGTCTCCCTCTGTGGTGGTGAGAAGGAAATCTTAAAACCATATTCTCCAGGGAAGTCAGAACTACAAAGGACTGCTGATGATTGTCGACTATCTAACTTGGGGCTCATTGGACTATCTACTGACTGAATATGGTCAACATTGAGGTGGGAAATGGGATGAGTTCTAGAGGAGAACAAGGAGTGATCACTTTCTGGAAGGTTTTCCAACACATTCTCTATGGAGGAAGAAAAAAAGTCAGGATCAACTTGTGGGTCAGGGGTCAAAGGGTAATTATTGAACTCTGAACTCAGTTCATCCAGAGATGTCCAAAGTTGTTGCATATCTTCATTGGAAGGAGTTGTGTTGTTGAAAAAAGCCATGTTGTTGAAGGTAGAAATGTCAAATGAGATATGATCTATAGATTTGTGTTCAGGTATATATAGGTAGATTCCATCACAGACCAAGGTAAGGGTTGGGGCCGAGTTTTGCTCACTCACTGTGGGGGCTATTGGATACCCAAGCCGAGACTCAGTAGGGGAGATAACTGGGCTCTCCAACAGGGCAGAGATCAAACAAATAACATAATCCCATTGTGAAATCATAAACTATTGAAGTAATGTTTGCACTAAAACTATTGAATAATGAGGATTATATGGACTTTATTAGAGATTTAAACAAATTTTAAGTGTAAAGTTTGTGTAAGTAAATCACCTTGGAGTAAAGATATATACTTATTAGTATAATCCATAGATTGTCCAAGTATTTGTTGATATCACTGAAATATAAAGCTATTATGATGTACTATAGGATTATAATATGACTTCAATTATCCTAATAATGCAATAGAGTTAAGTGAAATTCATAATCAATAAAATGTTTCTTCAGGTTCAAATTACATTTATAAGTATTTCCCTAATTTACTTATACCAGTTTTCCATTTGTGGATTTAATCTGTATAATTATTTATTATAAGAATTAGATTTGCCAAATTTTTATGTTATGTATTTTACCCTGAGGTATAGCTGGGGTGTTGGGTCTGAAATGTCTAAAAAAAAAAGTCAAAATCCAGGAATCCCAAGCATTTTTCTTTCTTAATCAGATCACCAATATGGCATGAGCTGCCAAAATTTATGCTTTTTTCATAATTTTTGATCAGTAAGAGGCTTTGAAAGCCATCGAAAAACTAAATGATCAGCGTTGGAATGAGGAAAATCCATACAGTATGTGGCCTGTACGAACCAAAAACTAACAAAATTTAAATAACCGGGGTGACCATTCATTCATTCTAAGTCAAAGTTTGTTCAAAACAATACTTTATCATACATTTTAGAGACTAGAAGCACTAAAAAGCTTCTGAAGTATACGTCTTGAGAAAAATAGCCAATAATTCAACATTCTGTATTAACATCAAAATATCAACATTTTTGTAGCTCATGCCACTTTAATATCTTACTATATTTGGTAAAACAGAAAACTTGTAATAGACGTTATGCTTTGTCTTTTTTTTTTTTAAGGTGTTGGAAATTTTTTTGGATTTTGCTTGAGGGCTAATTGAAGTTATTTTTGAGAAAAAACTCTTTCGGCACATTTGAAATGGATATCAATAACTCTGTCTGCCTTGGCCAGTGTATGATCTTTGATGAATTATTACTTAAAGTCTGATAAAGCAACAGTCAATAGAAACAACAGATTAATGCCTGTGTATTTAATTCTGTGCTACCTGTGGGTGATATTGAGTAAGGAAAGGCAGAGACAGTTAATGTAGACAAAAGTCCCCGTCTCAGCAGTAGGTCCATACTTAGTGAGTGTTGATGAGGCTGGGTTAATCAAGACAGTAGATCACTGTCTATATCTTTAACTATGTCCCAACTCTGGGTACATCAAAATAAAGTGTGGTGAGGCTCCTGTTAATAAAGCCAACAGTCAAAGTGTCTACCTTTAATATTGTGTTACCTGTGATTGACATTGAATACAGGTGTGATGAGGCTCCAGTTAATAAAGACAACAGTCACAGTGTCTACCTTTAATAGTGTGTTACCTGTGATTGACATTGAATACAGGTGTGACGAGGCACCAGTTAATAAAAACAACAGTCACAGTGTCTACCTTTAATATTGGGGTACCTCTGATCAACATATAATAATATAGGTGTGATGAGGCACCAGTTAATACCTACACTATGACCCATGATACTAAGCATTTCACTACTTTGCCGATAAAACTTACTTCACCAACATACATCTGTGTAAACTAGGCCCTAAATAAACAAATAAATTTGGAAAATTTTTAAAATAACAGGGTCACCTTGCAATCAATGCTAATAGTAATATATTCCAATAAAGAACATATATCAACAAAAATCTTTCAATTGGCAGATTCAAAGCCATTTTGTCCCAAGTAGAGTTATATAACATAAACCCTTATTAGCAAGCTTGGTCAGTTGAAAGCCTTTCAAATTTATATGGATTCACTATGCATTGTGGGGATTTGAATTCCAGTGCTAGATCGTTTGATTTTGTAGATAGCAGTGCACTTGTGTTTGTAAAAAAATGCCAAGAGCCTCAATCCCATATAATTGTACACTGGGTACATTGGATTTATAATACATTTATAATCCTTAAACTGATACACCCATCTGTATGAGATATTTTTATAACCAATAAAACTATGGAGAAATAATACTTTTCATAGAAATTCATTTTTATTACTTGCAAAGATGTAAATCAACAACAAAAACTTAACATATGATAGCAACAGTAAATAGATCATTGAACTGTTTGTAAGTTTTGTAAACATGGGAAATATATCTCCTGAGATATCTGTGAGACATCATTACAAATTCTAAGTCGTGACCTTTCCCTGACCTCTGTAATTTGGTCAGCTGAGAAGGAAGCCATCAGTTCTAAAGAATCTCTGACTCTCAATAACATCTCAAAGTTTTCTCTTCCATGGACAGTCAGGGTAAATGTTGGCTCATTGTCACTGTCCAGTTTTCTCTTCTGTTGACCTTTAACCTCTCTCCTTTGACCTGCTGAGGAGGAGACTGAAGTGTCAGCTGTATTCTCTTCAAGCCTCTTGTCTCTGGCAGGACAAGCACAGATTCTCAAATTAACAACACCTCTGCCCAATATCTGATCATCTTTCTCCAGAGTGAAGACAATGTACATAGGTCTTCTGTTTGCACCACCCATACAAGAACTAAGACACATGAACTGGTAGAGTTGGATTAGGTGAGAACAACCTGGTTGGGGTTGATGATAAGGACTAAGGACACTGTGTCTACCTGTAGTCATCTCTTCCACATACACAGATTGTTGATCCTCACACCTGACCAGGTGAGCTGAATGTTGTTGTTGTCTCTCAGATTGACTATTCGTGTGGTTAGCACATCGTCTTACAGCCTCATGGAGATGATCTGGTTTGCTGAAGACTGCTCTGGCTCGGATCATACAACCCGATGGTGGACGGCTTTTGGTCTGGAACTGAACTGGACAAGAACTGGCCCTTTTAACAAAGAGTTTGTGACTGACTGCAGAGTATGTCCAACTAGTGGATTTAGTCTCCCTCTGTGGTGGTGAGAAGGAAATCTTAAAACCATATTCTCCAGGGAAGTCTGAACTACAAAGGACTGCTGATGATTGTCGACTTTCTAACTTGGGGCTCATTGGACTATCTACTGACTGAATATGGTCAACATTGAGATGGGAAATGGGATGAGTTCTAGAGGACAACAAGGAATGATCACTTTCTGGAAGGTTTTCCAACACATTGTCTATGGAGGAAGAAAACAAGTCATGATCAACTTGTGGGTCAGGGGTCAAAGGGTAATTATTGAACTCTGAACTCAGTTCATCCAGAGATGTCCAAAGTTGTTGCATATCTTCATTGGAAGGAGTTGCTTTGATGAAAAAAGCCATGTTGTTGAAGGTAGAAATGTCAAATGAGATATGATCTATATATTTGTGTTCAGGTATATATAGGCAGGTTCCATCACAGACCTAGGTAAGGGTTGGGGCCGAGTTTTGCTCACTCACTGTGGGGGCTATTAGATACCCAAGCCGAGACTCAGTAGGGGAGATAACTGGACTCTCCAACAGGGCAGAGATCAAACAAATAATATAATCCCATTGTGAAACCATTAACTATTGAAGTAATGTTTGCACTAAAACTATTGAATAATGAGGATTATATGGAGTTTATTAGAGATTAAACAAATTTTAAGTGTAAAGTTTATGTAAGTAAATCACCTAGGAGTAAAGATATATACTTATAAGTATAATGAATAGTTTGTCCGAGTATTTGTTGATATCTTAGAAATATAAAGCTATTATGATGTACGATAGGATTATAAAATTACTTCAATTATCCTAATAATGCAATAGAGTTAAATGAAATTCATAATCAGTAAAATGTTTCTTCAGGTTCAAATTACATTTTTAAGAATTTCCCTAATTTACTTATATCATTTAACATTTCTGGATTAAATCTATATAATTATTGATTATAAGGATTACATTTGCCAAACTTTTATGTTATGTATTTTACCCTGAGGTATAGCTGGGGTGTTGGGTCTGAAATGTCTAAAAAAAGTCAAAATCCAGGAATCCCAAGCATTTTTTTTCTAATTGAAATTACCAATATAATTAAAATCTTACTATATTTGGTAGAACAGAATATTTCTAATGTCCAAGTTTGGCTTTATCTTTTTTGTAAAGGATCTTCACATTATTTTTGTTGTTCTTGTTGAGGGCTAATTTAAGTTATCATTGAGAAAAAACGTCTTTCTGCACATTTAACTCATTCGCTACCGCGAGCGACTCAGGCCGCTGCCTGTGCACTAGCCTTCCTCCCCGCGAGCGACTAAACCCGCTCTGTCAGCCTGCCTCTCATTTCCCCGCGAGCGGATATACCCGCTAATAACATAACGTACGATTGGGTATAAATAGTGAAAGATTGGGCTTTCCCAAAGTATAATCCAATGAAATTTACTTTTATTAGTGACTTAGGCTTATATTTCCGAACTTTTTATTGGCTAAAACAAATGACGTGAGTGGAAATCCCCCAATGCTTGACGAGGTTTTTTAAAACCAGCGCGAAGCTGTGTCAGTCACAAAATGGCGGCTACGATAGTGAGTGTAAAACATGGT
This sequence comes from Lepidochitona cinerea, assembly GCA_963971465.1. NCBI lineage: Eukaryota > Metazoa > Mollusca > Polyplacophora > Chitonida > Tonicellidae > Lepidochitona > Lepidochitona cinerea. The sequence goes on along the minus strand of OZ020556.1, from coordinate 1,980,353 downwards.
GTCCGTCTCTTCATATTTTACCGCTATATAATTATTTGATTGGAACACAAATAAGAAAATAAAACCTCAGAGTATTATTCTTTCGAACTGGATATACTGTCAACGAAATTGTCATTTACAATTTACTTGTCCGTTTGTCGAAAATGACTTGCATACGTCTTCAGTTCAGGTAAGCCGGAAATGGCGAGATCGTGTTGAACAGCGGTAAACATAGCAAAACAAAAAGGCCGATAAAGGAGTTTTCAAAACCAATTCAAACTTTTTATTTGATTGAAAAGTGGAAAAATAACGTTGAACTTCTTAAAATTTATGTTTGCAAAACAAATTTTGGCAGAAAAAAATTACTTTTGCCCGCTGTACTGTGTAGGCCTACGGCCGCAGTGTTGACGAGTAGAACTTTCTTGCAGATTTGACGCACAAATATGCGCTAATTAATCTTTTTAACGAGCTCCATATATTTATTTTTAAGCCAATTATAAAATTTTCATCGCAACCAGATTATATTCGCAAGTTATAAGAGTTTATATAGTGAAAAAAGATGATTTCAAGCCAGTTAAAAGTTACGTTGTATAACCTTCCACCGTTTACACTGACTGACTTTCTACTGGGGACAGGAAGGCTGTAGGCAGACAACAGCTACGACAGTGACGGCCAGCTATGCCTGCAGTAGGGAATGAGTTAAAATGGATATCAATAACTCTGTCTGTCTTAGCCAGTGTATGATCTTTGATGAATTATTACTTAAAGTGTGATAAAGCTACAGTCAATAGAAACAACAGATTAATGTCTGTGTATTTAATTCTGTGCTACCTGTGGGTGATAGTGAGTAAGGAAAGGCAGAGACAGTTAATGTAGACAAAAGTCCCCGTCTCAGCAGTAGGTCCATACTTAGTGAGTGTTGATGAGGCTGGGTTAATCAAGACAGTAGATCACTGTCTATATCTTTAACTATGTCCCAACTCTGGGTACATCAAAATAAAGTGTGGTGAGGCTCCTGTTAATAAAGCCAACAGTCAAAGTGTCTACCTTTAATATTGTGTTACCTGTGATTGTCATTGAATACAGGTGTGATGAGGCTCCAGTTAATAAAGACAACAGTCACAGTGTCTACCTTTAATAGTGTGTTACCTGTGATTGACATTGAATACAGGTGTGACGAGGCACCAGTTAATAAAAACAACAGTCACAGTGTCTACCTTTAATATTGGGGTACCTCTGATCAACATATAATAATATAGGTGTGATGAGGCACCAGTTAATACCTACACTATGACCCATGATACTAAGCATTTCACTACTTTGCCCATAAAACTTACTTCACCAACATACATCTGTGTAAACTAGGCCCTAAATAAACAAATAAATTTGGAAAATTTTAAAAATAACAGGGTCACCTTGCAATCAATGCTAATAGTAATATATTCCAATAAAGAACATATATCAACAAAAATCTTTCAATTGGCAGATTCAAAGCCATTTTGTCCCAAGTAGAGTTATATAACATAAACCCTTATTAGCAAGCTTGGTCAGTTGAAAGCCTTTCAAATTTATATGGATTCACTATGCATTGTGGGGATTTGAATTCCAGTGCTAGATCGTTTGATTTTGTAGATAGCAGTGCACTTGTGTTTGTAAAAAAAATGCCAAGAGCCTCAATCCCATATAATTGTACACTGGGTACATTGGATTTATAATACATTTATAATCCTTAAACTGATACACCCATCTGTATGAGATATTTTTATAACCAATAAAACTATGGAGAAATCATACTTTTCATAGAAAATACATTTTTATTTCTTGCAAAGATGTAAATCAACAACAAAAACTTAACATATGATAGCAACAGTAAATAGATCATTGAACTGTTTGTAAGTTTTGTAAACACGGGAAATATATCTCCTGAGATATCTGTGAGACATCATTACAAATTCTAGGTCGTGACCTTTCCCTGACCTCTGTAATTTGGTCAGCTGAGAAGGAAGCCATCAGTTCTAAAGAATCTCTGACTCTCAATAACATCTCAAAGTTTTCTCTTCCATGGACAGTCAGGGTAAATGTTGGCTCATTGTCACTGTCCAGTTTTCTCTTCTGTTGACCTTTAACCTCTCTCCTTTGACCTGCTGAGGAGGAGACTGAAGTTTCAGCTGTATTCTCTTCAAGCCTCTTGTCTCTGGCAGGACAAGCACAGATTCTCAAATTAACAACACCTCTGCCCAATATCTGATCATCTTTCTCCAGAGTGAAGACAATGTACATAGGTCTTCTGTTTGCACCACCCATACAAGAACTAAGACACATGAACTGGTAGAGTTGGATTAGGTGAGAACAACCTGGTTGGGGTTGATGATAAGGACTAAGGACACTGTGTCTACCTGTAGTCATCTCTTCCACATACACAGATTGTTGATCCTCACACCTGACCAGGTGAGCTGAATGTTGTTGTTGTCTCTCAGATTGACTATTCGTGTGGTTAGCACATCGTCTTACAGCCTCATGGAGATGATCTGGTTTGCTGAAGACTGCTCTGGCTCGGATCATACAACCCGATGGTGGGCGGCTTTTGGTCTGGAACTGAACTGGACAAGAACTGGCCCTTTTAACAAAGAGTTTGTGACTGACTGCAGAGTATGTCCAACTAGTGGATTTAGTCTCCCTCTGCGGTGGTGAGAAGGAAATCTTAAAACCATATTCTCCAGGGAAGTCAGAACTACAAAGGACTGCTGATGATTGTCGACTTTCTAACTTGGGGCTCATTGGACTATCTACTGACTGAATATGGTCAACATTGAGGTGGGAAATGGGATGAGTTCTAGAGGATAACAAGGAGTGATCATTTTCTGGAAGGTTTTCCAACACATTCTCTATGGAGGAAGAAAACAAGTCAGGATCAACTTGTGAGTCAGGGGTCAAAGGGTAATTATTGAACTCTGAACTCAGTTCATCCAGAGATGTCCAAAGTTGTTGCATATCTTCATTGGAAGGGGTTGTGTTGTTGAAAAAAGCCATGTTGTTGAAGGTAGAAATGTCAAATGAGATATGATCTATAGATTTGTGTTCAGGTATATATAGGTAGGTTCCATCACAGACCAAGGTAAGGGTTGGGGCCGAGTTTTGCTCACTCACTGTGGGGGCTATTGGATACCCAAGCCAAGACTCAGTAGGGGAGATAACTGGGCTCTCCAACAGGGCAGAGATCAAACAAATAACATAATCCCATTGTGAAATCATTAACTATTGAAGTAATGTTTGCACTAAAACTATTGAATAATGAGGATTGTATGGACATTATTAGAGATTAAAACAAATTTTAAGTGTAAAGTTTGTGTAAGTAAATCACTTTGGAGTAAAGATATATACTTATTAGTATAATCAATAGATTGTCCAAGTATTGAATTATATCTTAGAAATAAAAAGCTATTATGGTGAACTTTAGGTCAAAACACCCAATTTCTGTGTTTTAGCCAATGAAAATTTATCTCGGTTATGCTAGAGCTCGAAAGTAGCGATATTCTGTATCTGGGTTATTTGAATATTGGATTGAAACTAATTCAATGCCTGATTAAAGATTTTTCTGCGCGGTTTTTAATTTTTAGCCCGTTTTGAAAATACCACAGTTTTGCTGAGAATGTGTAAGCCAAAAATAGCTAAGATGGTCGTTATTGATGTTGAAATGTGTGTAGCGGGTGACGTGAAACCGGCAAGCACTATCAACTTTATTGGGTTGTAAAGGATTTCTCATGTCTTGATCTTTGTGAAAAATGGAAAGGAAAAGCCTTAACGAGATTTAGGTAATTATCCACAAATCAAAACGTTAGCATTATTGTAAATAGGAAATGAAACTGTTTGCTGTAACCTATAGGATTAAAAAATAGACTTGAATTATTGTAATAATGCAATTAGGTGAAATTCATAGTCATTAAAATGTCTATTCAGGATCAAATTGCATTCACAAGTATTTCTTTTTTGCTCACCCTTAGGTAAGGGTTGGGGCCGAGTTTTGCTCACTCACTGTGGGGGCTATTAGATACCCAAGCCAAGCCTCAGTAGGGGAGATAATGTCTTAAAAAGTCAAAATCCAGGAATCTCACCGCTATGGCCAAGATTATAGTACAAGAATACAAACTACTTCAAAGTAAAATTGCTTGACCTTTGACCCAAAGGCCAGTCATTGCTTTATAAAAAGAACAAGTGTTTGAAAGACATGCTGGAAAATTTTCTTTGATAACGATGTAAGAACTACATCGAAACGTCGTCACCCAATAAACCAAGAAGTTGTTATCCATAAGTAATTGTTCACCTTATTGGACAAAAGTCTCAGTGGTAGGGTTATACATAGTGAGTGTTGATGAGGCTGGGTTAAGGTTTACCAAGAAGAACAAATGGCTTTATCTTATTTTTAAACTGTCTCTGAAACATTTTTTTCTTTTTGTTGAGGGCTAATTCAAGCTATCATTGAGAAAAACAGTCGCTCTGCGAATTTAAAACCTATATCAATAACTCTGTTTGCCTTGGCCAGTGTATGATCTTTGATGAATAATTACTTAAAGTGTGATAAAGCAACAGTCAATAGAAACAACAGATTAATGCCTGTGTATTTAATTCTGTGCTACCTGTGGGTGATATTGAGTAAGGAAAGGCAGAGACAGTTAATGTAGACAAAAGTCCCCGTCTCAGCAGTAGGTCCATACATAGTGAGTGTTGATGAGGCTGGGTTAATCAAGACAGTAGATCACTGTCTATATCTTTAACTATGTCCCAACTCTGGGTACATCAAAATAAAGTGTGGTGAGGCTCCTGTTAATAAAGGCAACAGTCAAGGTGTCTACCTTTAATATTGTGTTACCTCTGATTGACATTGAATACAGGTGTGATGAGGCTCCAGTTTATGAAGACAACAGTCACGGTGTCTACCTTTAATATCGTGTTACCTGTGATTGACATTGAATACAGGTGTGACGAGGCACCAGTTTATGAAGACAACAGTCACGGTGTCTACCTTTAATATCGTGTTACCTGTGATTGACATTGAATACAGGTGTGATGAGGCACCAGTTAATAAAGACAACAGTCACGGTGTCTACCTTTAATATCGTGTTACCTGTGATTGACATTGAATACAGGTGTGATGAGGCACCAGTTAATAAAGACAACAGTCACAGTGTCTACCTTTAATATTGGGGTACCTATGATCAACATATAATATAGGTGTGATGAGGCACCAGTTATATACCTAACTATGACCCATAATATTAAGCATTTCACTACTTTGTCCATAAAATTTGCTTAATCAACATACATGTGTGTAAACTAGAACCTAAATTTGGAAAAATTTCAAAATAACAGGGTCGCCTTGTAATCAAGACTAATAGTAATATATTCCAATAAAGAACATATATCAACAAAGATATTTCAATTGGCAGATTCAAAGCCATTTTGTCCTAAGTTATATAACAGAAACATAAACCCTTATTAGCAAGCTTGGTCAGTTGGAAGCCTTTTAAATTGATATGGATTTCAATGCATTGTGGGGATTGGAATTCCATTGCCAGATCATTTGACTTTGTAGATAGCAGTGCACTTGTGTTTGTAGAAAAATGCCAAGAGCCTCAATCCCATATAATTGTACACTGGGTACATTGGATTTATAATACATTTATAATCCTTAAACTGATACACCCATCTGTATAATATATTTTTATAACCAATAAAACTATGGAGAAAAGTAAATCATTGCATTATTAGAATAATTGAAGTCATTTTATAATCCTATAGTACATCATAAAAGCTTTATATTTCTAAGATTTCAACAAATACTCGGACAATCTATTGATTATACTAATAAGTATATATCTTTACTCCAAGGTGATTTACTAACACAAAATTTACACTTAAAAATTTTTAAATCTCTAATAAAGTCCATATAATCCTCATAATTCAATAGTTTTAGTGCAAACATTACTTCAATAATTAATGATTTCACAATGGGATTATATTATTTGTTTGATCTCTGCCCTGTTGGAGAGCCCAGTTATCTCCCCTACTGAGTCTTGGCTTGGTTATCCAATAGCCCCCACAGTGAGTGAGCAAAACTCGGCCCCAACCCTTACCTTGGTCTGTGATGGAATCTACCTATATATACCTGAACACAAATCTATAGATCATATCTCATTTGACATTTCTACCTTCAACAACATGGCTTTTTTCAACAACACAACCCCTTCCAATGATGATATGCAACAACTTTGGACATCTCTGGATGAACTGAGTTCAGAGTTCAACAATTACCCTTTGACCCCTGACCCACAAGTTGATCCTGACTTGTTTTCTTCCTCCATAGAGAATGTGTTGGAAAACCTTCCAGAAAGTGATCATTCCTTGTTGTTCTCTAGAACTCATCCCATTTCCCATCTCAATATTGACCATATTCAGTCAGTAGATAGTCCAATGAGCCCCAAGTTAGAAAGTCGACAAGCATCAGCAGTCCTTTGTAGTTCTGACTTCCCTGGAGAATATGGTTTTAAGATTTCCTTCTCACCACCACAGAGGGAGACTAAATCCACTAGTTGGACATACTCTGCAGTCAGTCACAAACTCTTTGTTAAAAGGGCCAGTTCTTGTCCAGTTCAGTTCCAGACCAAAAGCCGTCCACCATCGGGTTGTATGATCCGAGCCAGAGCAGTCTTCAGCAAACCAGATCATCTCCATGAGGCTGTAAGACGATGTGCTAACCACACGAATAGTCAATCTGAGAGACAACAACAACATTCAGCTCACCTGGTCAGGTGTGAGGATCAACAATCTGTGTATGTGGAAGAGATGACTACAGGTAGACACAGTGTCCTTAGTCCTTATCATCAACCCCAACCAGGTTGTTCTCACCTAATCCAACTCTACCAGTTCATGTGTCTTAGTTCTTGTATGGGTGGTGCTAACAGAAGACCTATGTACATTGTCTTCACTCTGGAGAAAGATGATCAGATATTGGGCAGAGGTGTTGTTAATTTGAGAATCTGTGCTTGTCCTGCCAGAGACAAGAGGCTTGAAGAGAATACAGCTGACACTTCAGTCTCCTCCTCAGCAGGTCAAAGGAGAGAGGTTAAAGGTCAACAGAAGAGAAAACTGGACAGTGACAATGAGCCCACATTTACCCTGACTGTCCATGGAAGAGAAAACTTTGAGATGTTATTGAGAGTCAGATTCTTTAGAACTGATGGCTTCCTTCTCAGCTGACCAAATTACAGAGGTCAGGGAAAGGTCACGACCTAGAATTTGTAATGATGTCTCACAGATATCTCAGGAGATATATTTCCCATGTTTACAAAACTTACAAACAGTTCAATGATCTATTTAATGCTATAACTTGTTAAGTTTTTGTTGTTGATTTACATATTTGCAAGAAATAAAAATGTATTTTTTTTATGAAAAGTATTATTTCTCCAAAGATTTCTTGGTTATGAAAAAATATCGTATGCTGATGGGTATGTCAGTTTAAGGATATTGTATTATAAATCCAATGTACCCAGTGTACAGTTCTATGGGATTGAGGCAATTTTTTTTACAAACACAAAGGCAATGCTGTCTACAAAATCAAATGATTTGGCCGTGGAATTCAAAACCCCACGGTACATTGCGAATCTACGTATTGCTATGCAATACTCTCAGAATGCTTGTTTTGAAAAAGGTTTTAGAATTTTTTGGGATTTTGTTTGACGGCTAATTCAAGCTATCATTGAGAAAAACATGTCTTTCTGCACATTTGAAATGGATATCAATAACTCTGCCTTAGCCAGTGTATAATCTTTGGTGAATAATTACTTAAAGTGTGATAAAGCAACAGTCAATAGAAACAACAGATTAATGTCTGTGTATTTAATTTTGTGCTACCTGTGGGTGATATTGAGTAAGGAAAGGCAGAGACAGTTAATGTAGACAAAAGTCCCCGTCTCAGCAGTAGGTCCATACATAGTGAGTGTTGATGAGGCTGAGTTAATCAAGACAGTAGATCACTGTCTATATCTTTAACTATGTCCCAACTCTGGGTACATCAAAATAAAGTGTGGTGAGGCTCCTGTTAATAAAGGCAACAGTCACAGTGTCTACCTTTAATATTGTGTTACCTGTGATTGACATTGAATACAGGTGTGATGAGGCACCAGTTAATAAAGACAACAGTCACAGTGTCTACCTTTAATATTGTGTTACCTGTGATTGACATTGAATACAGGTGTGACAAGGCACCAGTTAATAAAGACAACAGTCACAATGTCTACCTTTAATATTGTGTTACCTGTGATCAACATATAATATAGGTGTGACGAGGCACCAGTTATATACCTACACTATGACCCATGATATTAAGCATTTCACTACTTTGCCCATAAAACTTACTTCACCAACATACATCTGTGTAAACTAGGTCCTAAATAAACAAATAAATTTGGAAATTTTTTTAAAATAACAGGGTCACCTTGCAATCAATGCTAATAGTAATATATTCCAATAAAGAACATATATCAACAAAAATCTTTCAATCGGCAGATTCAAAGCCATTTTGTCCCAAGTAGAGTTATATAACATAAACCCTTATTGGCAAGCTTGGTCAGTTGAAAGCCTTTCAAATTTATATGGATTCACTATGCATTGTGGGGATTTGAATTCCAGTGCCAGATCGTTTGATTTTGTAGATAGCAGTGCACTTGTGTTTGTAAAAAAATGCCAAGAGCCTCAATCCCATATAATTGTACACTGGGTACATTGGATTTATAATACATTTATAATCCTTAAACTGATATACCCATCTGTATGAGATATTTTTATAACCAATAAAACTATGGAGAAATAATACTTTTCATAGAAAATACATTTTTATTTCTTGCAAAGATGTAAATCAACAACAAAAACTTAACATATGATAGCAACAGTAAATAGATCATTGAACTGTTTGTAAGTTTTGTAAACATGGGAAATATATCTCCTGAGATATCTGTGAGACATCATTACAAATTCTTGGTCGTGACCTTTCCCTGACCTCTGTAATTTGGTCAGCTGAGAAGGAAGCCATCAGTTCTAAAGAATCTCTGACTCTCAATAACATCTCAAAGTTTTCTCTTCCATGGACAGTCAGGGTAAATGTTGGCTCATTGTCACTGTCCAGTTTTCTCTTCTGTTGACCTTTAACCTCTCTCCTTTGACCTGCTGAGGAGGAGACTGAAGTGTCAGCTGTATTCTCTTCAAGCCTCTTGTCTCTGGCAGGACAAGCACAGATTCTCAAATTAACAACACCTCTGCCCAATATCTGATCATCTTTCTCCAGAGTGAAGACAATGTACATAGGTCTTCTGTTAGCACCACCCATACAAGAACTAAGACACATGAACTGGTAGAGTTGGATTAGGTGAGAACAACCTGGTTGGGGTTGATGATAAGGACTAAGGACACTGTGTCTACCTGTAGTCATCTCTTCCACATACACAGATTGTTGATCCTCACACCTGACCAGGTGAGATGAATGTTGTTGTTGTCTCTCAGATTGACTATTCGTGTGGTTAGCACATCGTCTTACAGCCTCATGGAGATGATCTGGTTTGCTGAAGACTGCTCTGGCTCGGATCATACAACCCGATGGTGGACAGCTTTTGGTCTGGAACTGAACTGGACAAGAACTGGCCCTTTTAACAAAGAGTTTGTGACTGACTGCGGAGTATGTCCAACTAGTGGATTTAGTCTCCCTCTGTGGTGGTGAGAAGGAAATCTTAAAACCATATTCTCCAGGGAAGTCAGAACTACAAAGGACTGCTGATGATTGTCGACTTTCTAACTTGGGGCTAATTGGACTATCTACTGACTGAATATGGTCAACATTGAGATGGGAAATGGGATGAGTTCTAGAGGACAACAAGGAATGATCACTTTCTGGAAGGTTTTCCAACACATTGTCTATGGAGGAAGAAAACAAGTCAGGATCAACTTGTGGGTCAGGGGTCAAAGGGTAATTATTGAACTCTGAACTCAGTTCATCCAGAGATGTCCAAAGTTGTTGCATATCTTCATTGGAAGGAGTTGTGTTGTTGAAAAAAGCCATGTTGTTGAAGGTAGAAATGTCAAATGAGATATGATCTATAGATTTGTGTTCAGGTATATATAGGTAGGTTCCATCACAGACCAAGGTAAGGGTTGGGGCCGAGTTTTGCTCACTCACGGTGGGGGCTATTGGATACCCAAGCCGAGACTCAGTAGGGGAGATAACTGGGCTCTCCAACAGGGCAGAGATCAAACAAATAACATAATCCCATTGTGAAATCATTGACTATTGAAGTAATGTTTGCACTAAAAAATGTTTGCTGAAGTGAAAAAGTTATTGTTCAGTCATGGGTATGGTTTTATTTTTGTGTATAATGAAATTACTTTTTCCCATAAACATTTCTTACAAACATTAAAAGACAGTTTTATCCAGAATTGTAGATCTGACATTTACAATTCCTCCAGATATGATAGCTATGTTACTTTTATGAATACTGACTTTGTACCCTCTAAGTTCCTTACATTTTGCTCTTCTGTAAGCTGGAAACTCCTTAAAGGCGTTTCTAGATTTCGTTGTGGTTATCATGGTCTTAATATAGAAAAGGGAAGATATCTTAATATACCAAAAAATGAAAGACTTTGTACAAAATGTAAAATGTGTTGTATTGAAAATGATTACCATGTTATATTATGTTGTCCAGCCTATTCACACATAAGACGTCTATACTTACATAAATATTATCTATCTTGGCCGACTTTACATAAGTTTCACAAATTAATGAATGTTTCCAGTAGAAAATCCTTTTTATCGTTAGCAAAATTAATTCTCTCAATTATTGATGAGAGAAATGCGCTGCCTAATGTATAAATTAGTTTTTTTTTTGTGTGTGTGTTTTGTTTTTATTTGTATTTTTTGTTTGTTTTTATTTGTTTTTATTTTTTTTATTGTTTTTTTTGTCTGTGTTCTGTATATGTTGTTCTTCTATTATGTAATTGAACTGTTTTGGGAGAGAAGCCACTTGGCTTATCCTGTAATAAACTAAACTGAAAACTATCGAATTATGAGGGTTTTATGTAAAGTTTATGTAAGTAAATCACCTTGGAGTAAAGATATATACTTATTAGTATAATCCATAGATTGTCCAAGTATTTGTTGATATCACTGAAATATAAAGCTATTATGATGTACTATAGGATTATAATATGACTTCAATTATCCTAATAATGCAATAGAGTTAAGTGAAATTCATAATCAATAAAATGTTTCTTCAGGTTCAAATTACATTTATAAGTATTTCCCTAATTTACTTATACCAGTTTTCCATTTGTGGATTTAATCTGTATAATTATTGATTAAAAGGATTGGATTTGCCAGATTTTTATGTTCTATATTTTACTCTGAGGTATAGCTGGGGTGTTGGGTCTGAAATGTCTAAAAAAAGTCTAAATCCTGAAATCCCAGACTTTTTTTTTCTTAATGAAATTGCCATGCCAATATAATTAAAATCTTACTACATGTATATTTGGTAGAACAGAATATTTCTAATGTCCGAGTTTGGCTTTTTTTTTTTTTTTAAGGGTCTTCACATTATTTTTTTGTTCTTGTTGAGGGCTAATTTAAGTTATCATTGAGAAAAACCGTCTTTCTGCACATTTAAAATGGATATCAATAACTCTGTCTGCCTTAGCCTGTGTATAATCTTTGATGAATAATTACTTAAAGTGTGATAAAGCAACAGGCAATGGAAAAAACAGATTAATGTCTGTGTATTTAATTCTGTGCTACCTGTGGGTGATATTGAGTAAGGAAAGGCAGAGACAGTTAATGTAGACAAAAGTCCCCGTCTCAGCAGTAGGTCTATACATAGTGAGTGTTGATGAGGCTTGGTTAATCAAGATAGTAGATCACTGTCTATATCTTTAACTACGTCCCAACAATGGCTACCATTCCCCCCAAAATGTGTAGAGTCAAATGTGTGGTGGGGCACCCCTTGATAAAGACAACAGTCACACTGTCTACCTTTAATATTGTGTTACCTGTGATTGACATTGAATACAGGTGTGGTAAGGCTCCAGTTAATAAAAACAAGTCACAGTGCCTGTCTTTAATATAAACAGGGGTTCCATTAAGAATTTTGCAGTGGAAGTCATATACTCTCAACATAGCCAGACATGGGACATCATTCCAGGAATTTAGTGACTTTCTTCTTGTCTATATTTTGATCTTAAGATTTAGACTAAGAAATCAGGCATCTATGAAATGTATCTGACGGATAAACTTGGTACAGGATGATATAGATACATTTCTACCACGGATTATGTTCTCATGACTCAAGCAATAAAAAATTATTAAGAAGGAAAACCTCAAACCTCAAACCTCAATGAATCTGTATGATAAATGTATACCATTGTATTTGTAAATTTACATGTACTGAAATGTATTGAGAAATTAATTCATAGGAAAAATTCCCCAGACGTACTGTATAATTCGGAAAGGGGTTAATAGGCATTATGCTTGTTCGCCAATCCTTTTCTATTCTATTTGAAAAATAAATATTGTTTAAACCAATGCTTACATATTTCAACATATCAACAAAACCCTTTCAGTTATTGATATCCATTTCAAATGTGCAGAAAGACTTTTTTCTCAAAGATAACTTCAATTAGCCCTCAAGCAAAATCAAAAACAATTTCTAAAACCTTAAAAAAAAGGATAAAGCATATTACAAATTTTCTGTTCCATAGAATATTGAACGATAATAATTATAATGGTGATTTCATAAAGAAAGAAAAATGGCTGAGATTCCTGGATTTTGACTTATTGAGACATTTCAGACCAAACACCTAAGCTATACCTCAGAGTAAAATACATAACATAAAAATCTGGTAAATCCAATCCTTATAATCAATAATTATATAGATTAAATCCACAAATGACCAAATATGTTAAATGATATAAGTAAATTAGGGATTAACATTCCCATTAGAAAAGACATAATTATAAATGTAATTTGAACCTGAAGAAACATTTTATTGATTATGAATTTCACTTAACTCTATTGCATTATTAGGATAATTGAAGTCATATTATAATCCTATTGTACATCATAATAGCTTTATATTTCAGAGATATCAACAAATACTCAGACAAACTATTGATTATACTAATAAGTATATATCTTTACTCCAAGGTGATTTACTTACATAAACTTTACACTTAAAATTTGTTTAATCTCTAATAAAGTCCATATAATCCTCATTATTCAATAGTTTTAGTGCAAACATTACTTCAATAGTTATGATTTCACAATGGGATTATGTTATTTGTTTGATCTCTGCCCTGTTGGAGAGCCCAGTTATCTCCCCTACTGAGTCTTGGCTTGGGTATCTAATAGCCTCCCCCCCAGCCCCCCCCCCCCCCCCCCGCACCGTCTGTGAGCAAAACTCGGCCCCAACCCTTACCTAAGGGTGAGCAAAAAAGAAATACTTGTGAATGCAATTTGATCCTGAATAGACATTTTAATAACTATGAGTTTCACCTAATCGCATTATTACAATAATTAAGGTCATTTTTTAATCCTATAGGTTACAGCAAACAGTTTAATTTCCAATTTACGATAATGTTAACGTTTTGATTTGTGGATAGTTACCTAAATCTCGTCAAGGCTTTTCCCTTCCATTTTTCAAAAAGATCAAGACATGAGAAATCCTTTACAACCCAATAAAGTTGATAGTGCATGCCGGTTTCACGTCACCCGCTACACACATTTCAACATCAATAACGGCCATCTTAGCTATTTTTGGCTTACACAGACTCAGCAAAACTGTGGTATTTTCAAAATGGGCTAAAAATTAAAAACCGCGCAGAAAAATCTTTAATCAGGCATTGAATTAGTTTCAATCCAATATTCAAATAACCCAGATACAGAATATCGCTACTTCCTAGCTCTAGCATAACCGAGATAAATTTTCATTGGCTAAAACACAGAAACTGGGTGTTTTGACCTAAAGTTCACCATAATAGCTTTTTATTTCTAAGATATAATTAAATACTTGGACAATCTATTGATTATACTAATAAGTATATATCTTTACTCCAAAGTGATTTACTTACACAAACTTTACACTTAAAATTTGTTTTAATCTCTAATAATGTCCAAACAATCCTCATTATTCAATAGTTTTAGTGCAAACATTACTTCAATAGTCAATGATTTCACAATGGGATTATGTTATTTGTTTGATCTCTGCCCTGTTGGGGAGTCCAGTTATCTCCCCTACTGAGTCCCGGCTTGGGTATCTAATAGCCCCCACAGTGAGTGAGCAAAACTCGGCCCCAACCCTTACCTATGTCTGTGGTGGAACCTACCTATATATACCTGAACACAAATCTATAGATCATATCTCACTTCACATTTCTACCTTCAACAACATGGCTTTTTTCAACAACACAACTCCTTCCAATGAAGATATGCAACAACTTTGGACATCTCTGGATGAACTGAGTTCAGAGTTCAACAATTACCCTTTGACCCCTGACTCACAAGTTGATCCTGACTTGTTTTCTTCCTCCATAGAGAATGTGTTGGAAAACCTTCCAGAAAGTGAACACTCCTTGTTATCCTCTAGAACTCATCCCATTTCCCACCTCAATGTTGACCATATTCAGTCAGTACATAGTCCAATGAGCCCCAAGTTAGAAAGTCGACAAGCATCAGCAGTCCTTTGTAGTTCTGACTTCCCTGGAGAATATGGTTTTAAGATTTCCTTCTCACCACTGCAGAGGGAGACTAAATCCACTAGTTGGACATACTCTGCAGTCAGTCACAAACTCTTTGTTAAAAGGGCCAGTTCTTGTCCAGTTCAGTTCCAGACCAAAAGCCGTCCACCATCGGGTTGTATGATCCGAGCCAGAGCAGTCTTCAGCAAACCAGATCATCTCCATGAGGCTGTAAGACGATGTGCTAACCACACGAATAGTCAATCTGAGAGACAACAACAACATTCAGCTCACCTGGTCAGGTGTGAGGATCAACAATCTGTGTATGTGGAAGAGATCACTACAGGTAGACACAGTGTCCTTAGTCCTTATCATCAACCCCAACCAGGTTGTTCTCACCTAATCCAACTCTACCAGTTCATGTGTCTTAGTTCTTGTATGGGTGGTGCTAACAGAAGACCTATGTACATTGTCTTCACCCTGGAGAAAGATGATCAGATATTGGGCAGAGGTGTTGTTAATTTGAGAATCTGTGCTTGTCCTGCCAGAGACAAGAGGCTTGAAGAGAATACAGCTGACACTTCAGTCTCCTCCTCAGCAGGTCAAAGGAGAGAGGTTAAAGGTCAACAGAAGAGAAAACTGGACAATGACAATGAGCCCACATTTACCCTGACTGTCCATGGAAGAGAAAACTTTGAGATGTTATTGAGAGTCAGAGATTCTTTAGAACTGATGGCTTCCTTCTCAGCTGACCAAATTACAGAGGTCAGGGAAAGGTCACGACCTAGAATTTGTAATGATGTCTCACAGATATCTCAGGAGATATATTTCCCATGTTTACAAAACTTACAAACCGTTCAATGATCTATTTACTGCTGCTATCATATGTTAAGTTTTTGTTGTTGATTTACATCTTTGCAAGAAATAAAAATGTATTTTCTATGAAAAGTATTATTTCTCCATAGCTTTATTGGTTATAAAAATATCTCATACAGATGGGCGTATCAGTTTAAGGATTATAAATGTATTATAAATCCAATGTACCCAGTGTACAATTCTATGGGATTGAGGCTCTTGGCATTTTTTTACAAACACCAGTACACTGCTATCTACAAAGTCAAATGATCTGGCACTGGAATTCCAATCCCCACAATGCATAGTGAATCCATATCAATTTGAAAGGCTTCCAACTGACCAAGCTTGCTAATAAGGGTTTATGTTTCTGTTATATAACTTTACTTAGGACAAAATGGCTTTGAATCTGCCAATTGAAATATCTTTGTTGATATTTGTTCTTTATTGGAATATATTACTATTAGTCTTGATTACAAGGCGACCCTGTTATTTTGAAATTTTTCCAAATTTAGGTTCTAGTTTACACACATGTATGTTGGTTAAGTAAATGGGCAAAGTAGTGAAATGCTTAAAGGGGCATGAGCTGCCAAAATGTTGATATTTTAACGTTACAACAGAATGTGGAAATTATTGGCTATTTTACTCAAGACGTATAATTCAGAAGCTTTTTAGTGCTTCTAGTCTCGAAAATGTACGATAAAGTATTGTTTTGAATTAACTTTGGCTTAGAATGAATGAATGGTCGTCCCGGTTATTTAAATTTTGTTTACGTTTCGAACACGTTTTCGGTTCGTACAGGCCACATACTGTATGGATTTTCCTCATTCCAACGCCAATCATTTAGTTTTTTGATTGGCTTTAAAGCCTCTTACTGTCTTGACGATCAGAAAGTGTTAATTTTGGCAGCTCATGCCACTTTAATATTATGGGTCATAGTTAGGTATATAACTGGTGCCTCATCACACCTATATTAGATGTTGATCAGAGGTACCCCAGTATTAAAGGTAGACACTGTGACTGTTGTCTTTATTAACTGGTGCCTCATCACACCTGTATTCAATGTCAATCACAGGTAACACAGTATTAAAGGTAGATACTGTGACTGTTGTCTTTATTAACTGGTGCCTCGTCACACCTGTATTCAATGTCAATCACAGGTAACACAATATTAAAGGTAGACACTGTGGCCGTTGTCTTTATTAACTGGTGCCTCGTCACACCTGTATTCAATGTCAATCACAGGTAACACAATATTAAAGGTAGACACTGTGACTTGTTTTTATTAACTGGAGCCTTGTCACACCTGTATTCAATGTCAATCACAGGTAACACAATAATAAAGGTAGACACTGTGACTGTTGTCTTTATCAACTGGTGCCCCACCACACATTTGACTGTACACATTTTTTTGGCAATGGTACCCAGAGTTGGGACATAGTTAAAGATATAGACAGTGATCTACTGTCTTGATTAACCCAGCCTCATCAACACTCACTATGTATAGACCTACTGTTGAGACGGGGACTTTTGTCTACATTAACTGTCTCTGCCTTTCCTTACTCAATATCACCCACAGGTAGCACAGAATTAAATGCACAGACATTAATCTGTTGTTTCTATTGACTGTAGCTTTATCACACTTTAAGTAGTTATTCATCAAAGATTATATACTGGCTAAGGCAGACAGAGTTATTGATATCCATTTTAAATGTGCAGAAAGACGGTTTTTCTCAATGATAACTTAAATTAGCCCTCAAGAAGAACAAAAAAATAATGCGAAGACCCTTAAAAAAAAAGAAAAAGCCAAACTCAGACATTAGAAATATTCTGTTCTACCAAATATACATGTAGTAAGATTTTAATTATATTGGCATGGCAATTTCATTAAGAAAAAAAAAGCCTGGGATTTCTGGATTTTGACTTTTTTAGACATCTTAGACCCAACACCCCAGCTATACCTCAGGGTAAAATACATACCATAAAAATCTGGCAAATCCAATCCTTTTAATTAATAATTATACAGATTAAATCCACAAATGGCAAACTGGTATAAGTAAATTAGGGAAATACTTATAAATGTAATTTGAACCTGAAGAAACATTTTATTGATTATGAATTTCACTAAACTCTATTGCATTATTAGGATAATTGAAGTCATATTATAATCCTATCATACATCATAATAGCTTTATATTTCAGAGATATCAACAAATACTCGGACAAACTATTGATTATACTAATAAGTATATATCTTTACTCCAAGGTGATTTACTTACATAAACTTTACATAAACCCTCATAATTCAATAGTTTTAGTGCAAACATTACTTCAATAGTTAATGATTTCACAATGGGATTACGTTATTTGTTTGATCTCTGCCCTGTTGGAGAGTCCAGTTATCTCCCCTACTGAGTCCCGGCTTGGGTATCCAATAGCCCCCACAGTGAGTGAGCAAAACTCGGCCCCAACCCTTACCTAAGGGTGAGCAAAAAAGAAATACTTGTGAATGCAATTTGATCCTGAATAGACATTTTAATGACTATGAATTTTACCTAATTGCATTATTACAATAATTAAAGTCTATTTTTTAATCCTATAGGTTACAGCAAACAGTTTCATTTCCTATTTACAATAATGCTAACGTTTTGATTTGTGGATAATTACTTAAATCTCGTTAAGGCTTTTCCTTTCCATTTTTCAAAAAGATCAAGACATGAGAAATCCTTTACAACCCAATAAAGTTGATAGTGCATGCCGGTTTCACGTCACCCGCTACACACATTTCAACATCAATAACGGCCATCTTAGCTATTTTTGGCTTACACATTCTCAGCAAAACTGTGGTATTTTCAAAATGGGCTAAAAATTAAAAACCGCGCAGAAAAATCTTTAATCAGGCATTGAATTAGTTTCAATCCAATATTCAAATAACCCAGATACAGAATATCACTACTTCCTAGCTCTAGCATAACCGAGATAAATTTTCATTGGCTAAAACACAGAAACTGGGTGTTTTGACCTAAAGTTCACCATAATAGCTTTTTATTTCTAAGATATAATTAAATACTTGGACAATCTATTGATTATACTAATAAGTATATATCTTTACTCCAAAGTGATTTACTTACACAAACTTTACACTTAAAATTTGTTTTAATCTCTAATAATGTCCATACAATCCTCATTATTCAATAGTTTTAGTGCAAACATTACTTCAATAGTCAATGATTTCACAATGGGATTATGTTATTTGTTTGATCTCTGCCCTGTTGGGGAGTCCAGTTATCTCCCCTGCTGAGTCCCGGCTTGGGTATCTAATAGCCCCCACAGTGAGTGAGCAAAACTCGGCCCCAACCCTTACCTATGTCTGTGATGGAACCTACCTATATATACCTGAACACAAATCTATAGATCATATCTCACTTCACATTTCTACCTTCAACAACATGGCTTTTTTCAACAACACAACTCCTTCCAATGAAGATATGCAACAACTTTGGACATCTCTGGATGAACTGAGTTCAGAGTTCAATAATTACCCTTTGACCCCTGACCCACAAGTTGATCCTGACTTGTTTTCTTCCTCCATAGAGAATGTGTTGGAAAACCTTCCAGAAAGTGATCACTCCTTGTTGTCCTCTAGAACTCATCCCATTTCCCACCTCAATGTTGACCATATTCAGTCAGTACATGGTCCAATGAGCCCCACGTTAGAAAGTCGACAATCATCAGCAGTCCTTTGTAGTTCTGACTTCCCTGGAGAATATGGTTTTAAGATTTCCTTCTCACCACCGCAGAGGGAGACTAAATCCACTAGTTGGACATACTCTGCAGTCAGTCACAAACTCTTTGTTAAAAGGGCCAGTTCTTGTCCAGTTCAGTTCCAGACCAAAAGCCGTCCACCATCGGGTTGTATGATCCGAGCCAGAGCAGTCTTCAGCAAACCAGATCATCTCCATGAGGCTGTAAGACGATGTGCTAACCACACGAATAGTCAATCTGAGAGACAACAACAACATTCAGCTCACCTGGTCAGGTGTGAGGATCAACAATCTGTGTATGTGGAAGAGATGACTACAGGTAGACACAGTGTCCTTAGTCCTTATCATCAACCCCAACCAGGTTGTTCTCACCTAATCCAACTCTACCAGTTCATGTGTCTTAGTTCTTGTATGGGTGGTGCTAACAGAAGACCTATGTACATTGTCTTCACTCTGGAGAAAGATGATCAGATATTGGGCAGAGGTGTTGTTAATTTGAGAATCTGTGCTTGTCCTGCCAGAGACAAGAGGCTTGAAGAGAATACAGCTGAAACTCCAGTCTCCTCCTCAGCAGGTCAAAGGAGAGAGGTTAAAGGTCAACAGAAGAGAAAACTGGACAATGACAATGAGCCAACATTTACCCTGACTGTCCATGGAAGAGAAAACTTTGAGATGTTATTGAGAGTCAGAGATTCTTTAGAACTGATGGCTTCCTTCTCAGCTAACCAAATTACAGAGGTCAGGGAAAGGTCACGACCTAGAATTTGTAATGATGTCTCACAGATATCTCAGGAGATATATTTCCCATGTTTACAAAACTTACAAACAGTTCAATGATCTATTTACTGTTGCTATCATATGTTAAGTTTTTGTTGTTGATTTACATATTTGCAAGTAATAAAAATGAATTTCTATGAAAAGTATTATTTCTCCATAGTTTTAATGGTTATAAAAATATCTCATACAGATGGGTGTATCAGTTTAAGGATTATAAATGTATTATAAATCCAATGTACCCAGTGTACAATTATATGGGATTGAGGCTCGTGGCATTTTTTTTACAAACACAAGTGCACTGCTCTCTACAAAATCAAACGATCTGGCACTGGAATTCAAATCCACACAATGCATAGTGAATCCATATCAATTTGAAAGGCTTCCAACTGACCAAGCTTGCTAATTTGGGTTTATATTTCTGTTATATAACTTTACTTAGGACAAAATGGCTTTGAATCTGCCAATCGAAAGATCTTTGTTGATATATGTTCTTTATTGGAATATATTAATATTAGCATTGATTGCAAGGTGACCCTGTTATTTTGAAATTTTTCCAAATTTATTTGTTAATTTAGGTCCTAGTTTACGCACATGTATGTTGGTGAAGTAAGTTTTATGGGCAAAGTAGTGAAATGCTTAATATTATGGGTCATAGTTAGGTATATAACTGGTGCCTCATCACACCTATATTAGATGTTGATCAGAGGTACCCCAATATTAAAGGTAGACACTGTGACTGTTGGCTTTATTAACAGGAGCCTCACCACACTTTATTTTGATGTAACCAGAGTTGGGACATAGTTAAAGATATAGACAGTGATCTACTGTCTTGATTAACCAAGCCTCATCAACACTCACTATGTATAGACCTACTGCTGAGACGGGGACTTTTGTCTACATTAACTGTCTCTGCCTTTCCTTACTCAATATCACCCACAGGTAGCACAGAATTAAATACACAGACATTAATCTGTTGTTTCTATTGCCTGTTGCTTTATCACACTTTAAGTAATTATTCACCAAAGATCATATACTGGTTAAGGCAGGCAGAGTTATTGATATCGGTTTTAAATGTGCCGAAAGAGTTTGTTCTCAAAAATAACTTCAATTACCCCTCAAGCAAAATCCCAAAAAATTTCTAACACCTTTAAAAAAAAAGGACAAAGCATAACGTTGATATTACAAATTTTCTGTTTTACCAAATATAGTAAGATATTAAAGTGGCATGAGCTACCAAAATGTTGATATTTTGATGTTAATACAGAATGTTGAATTATTGGCTATTTTTCTCAAGACGTATAATTCATAGTCTCAAAAATGTACGATAAATTATTGTTTTGAACAAAGTTTGACTTAGAATAAATGAAATGTCGTCCCGGTTATTTAAATTTTGTTAGTTTTCGAACACGTTTTCGGTTCGTACAGGCCACATACTGTATGGATTTCCGTCCTTCCAACGCCAATCATTTAGTTTTTCGATGGCTTTCAAAGCCTCTTACTGATCAAAAATTATGAAAAAAGCCTGAATTTTGGCAGCTTATGCCTCTTTAATTATATTGGTGATTTGATTAAGAAAGAAAAATGCCTGGAATTCCTGGATTTTGACTTCTTTTTTAGACATCTCAGACCCAACACCCCAGCTATACCTCAGAGTAAAATACATAACATACAAATTTGGCAAATCTAATTCTTATAATAAATAATTCTACAGATTAAATCCACAAATGACAAAATGATATAAGTAAATTAGGGATTAACATTTCCATAAGAAAAGAAATAATTATAAATGTAATTTGAACCTGAAGAAACATTGATTATGAATTTCACTTAAATCGGTTGCATTATTAGGATAATTGAAGTAATTTTATAATCCTATTGTACAGCTTTATATTTCTAAGATATCAACAAATACTCGGACAATCTATTGATTATACTAATAAGTATATATCTTTACCCCAAAGTGATTTACTTACACAAACTTTACACTTAAAATTTGTTTTAATCTCTAATAATGTCCATACAATCATTATTCAATAGTTTTAGTGCAAACATTACTTCAATAGTTAATGATTTCACAATGGGATGATGTTATTTGTTTGATCTCTGCCCTGTTTGAGTGCACAGTTATCTCCCCTACTGAGTCTCGGCTTGGGTATCTAATAGCCCCCACAGTGAGTGAGCAAAACTCGGCCCCAACCCTTACCTAGGTCTGTGGTGGAACCTACCTATATATACCTGAACACAAATCTATAGATCATATCTCACTTCACATTTCTACCTTCAACAACATGGCTTTTTTCAACAACACAACTCCTTCCAATGAAGATATGCAACAACTTTGGACATCTCTGGATGAACTGAGTTCAGAGTTCAATAATTACCCTTTGACCCCTGACCCACAAGTTGATCCTGACTTGTTTTCTTCCTCCATAGAGAATGTGTTGGAAAACCTTCCAGAAAGTGATCATTCCTTGTTGTCCTCTAGAACTCATCCCATTTCCCACCTCAATGTTGACCATATTCAGTCAGTAGATAGTCCAATGAGCCCCAAGTTAGAAAGTCGACAAGCATCAGCAGTCCTTTGTAGTTCTGACTTCCCTGGAGAATATGGTTTTAAGATTTCCTTCTCACCACCACAGAGGGAGACTAAATCCACTAGTTGGACATACTCTGCAGTCAGTCACAAACTCTTTGTTAAAAGGGCCAGTTCTTGTCCAGTTCAGTTCCAGACCAAAAGCCGTCCACCATCGGGTTGTATGATCCGAGCCAGAGCAGTCTTCAGCAAACCAGATCATCTCCATGAGGCTGTAAGACGATGTGCTAACCACACGAATAGTCAATCTGAGAGACAACAACAGCATTCAGCTCACCTGGTCAGGTGTGAGGATCAACAATCTGTGTATGTGGAAGAGATGACTACAGGTAGACACAGTGTCCTTAGTCCTTATCATCAACCCCAACCAGGTTGTTCTCACCTAATCCAACTCTACCAGTTCATGTGTCTTAGTTCTTGTATGGGTGGTGCTAACAGAAGACCTATGTACATTGTCTTCACTCTGGAGAAAGATGATCAGATATTGGGCAGAGGTGTTGTTAATTTGAGAATCTGTGCTTGTCCTGCCAGAGACAAGAGGCTTGAAGAGAATACAGCTGAAACTCCAGTCTCCTCCTCAGCAGGTCAAAGGAGAGAGGTTAAAGGTCAACAGAGGAGAAAACTGGACAATGACAATGAGCCAACATTTACCCTGACTGTCCATGGAAGAGAAAACTTTGAGATGTTATTGAGAGTCAGAGATTCTTTAGAACTGATGGCTTCCTTCTCAGCTGACCAAATTACAGAGGTCAGGGAAAGGTCACGACCTAGAATTTGTAATGATGTCTCACAGATATCTCAGGAGATATATTTCCCATGTTTACAAAACTTACAAACCGTTCAATGATCTATCTCGTTAAATTGTTAAGTTTCTGTTTATATATTGTATATAACATGTATCAGTGCAGCAAAATAAATGTAACTTATTCTAAATAATAACTGTTTTGATTCTTTTCATTACTCTTGATCTGCTTAAGAAAGCGAGAGATAATGGGGAAAGGAGGTGTTGTGATGAGGCAACAATAGTCTATTGGTCAGTTTTAACAGCAACAACGTTGTGACATCATGGCAAAAGTATTAGACAGGACTAGCACGACTGCGATTTGGACATCTTTCTTATTCAGTTGAATTAAGATATATTGAGTATTTTTTTCACATTACCAGAGTCATTTGGTTGATTGATTGTTGGGTGTTTTACGCCGGGCTCAAGATTATTTGCCTTATATGGCGGCGTTGCCAGTTTTATTGTGGGAGGAAACCGGGCTCTATGCCCGGAGGAAACCCACAACCTTCCGCTGGTAACTACCAACCATCCCACATAGGTCGTTCGAGTGAAAACCCAGTCAGAAACGTTTCCAATTTCTTTTGGACTGAGTGGGATTTGAACCCGCGACCCATTGGTAGAAGGCTGTTTGGATTGAGCGTCCAACGCTCTACCTACTGAGCCACGGAGGCCCCCTCCAGAGTCATTTGGACATATTTTACCAACACTATTACTATATAGAGAACTGCGGGGCAATACACATAAAACCCTGTCTAGATAAAAGTGCATCAAGTTCTTGCACCGTAGCATGATTTTATTATTGTAAGGAGTACTGCGTGACAAAATACATAAAAAAGGATAAAAGCGCATCAAGTTCTTACACCTTAGCATGGTTTTATTATTGTAGAGAGAACTGCGTGGCAAAACACATAAAACCCTGTCTAGATAAAAGCTCATCACTTTGCCCTGTCTTACATGTTAGCGTGGTTTCGACTCCTAAATTACGTCATTGGAAAATAACTGTCAAATGGACAATTTCTTAACATTAAAGTGCAAACACACGCTGGGCTACATGTCGTTGCAAAGTGACATCCCATCATAGACACCCCATATAACTGTTGTGCCAACGAATCACATTAAACAGACTTTATTCAGTTGTTATGGTAACATAACAGAGACACAGCACTGGGATTCTACTTGACCCATAAGAGCTATTGAAATTCTGATAGTTTTGTTGAAAATAACTTTGATGAGAGATAGAATAGAAATGCCGTTTTATTTCTTGTTGAAATCAATGTTTTAATCTTTCCTCACTCTTTGTCAATAAAGCTCAACGTCAATAATTACAACAGGCTCACTCTCTTGGTTATTTTTTCTTGTGGTCATTCAAATATCAGAGTGCACTGA
Organism: Lepidochitona cinerea; assembly: GCA_963971465.1. Classification (NCBI taxonomy): domain Eukaryota; kingdom Metazoa; phylum Mollusca; class Polyplacophora; order Chitonida; family Tonicellidae; genus Lepidochitona; species Lepidochitona cinerea. The sequence continues at coordinate 1,955,454 of OZ020556.1, read as the reverse complement.
TACCAAATTCTATATCTACCAATGCAGGCAAGCATCTTGATATATATTGTAAGTTAATGCAGCCTATAAAAACTGCACATGAGTATTTATTATCTATTTTTTACACTTAAGTACAGTTAAAGATGTTTTGCTGGCATGTATAAGAAATGGGGAGTATGACAGAATCACCAATTTTTGGACCCTTTAAGTGTATGGAGAACAACTTTTAGCTGAAAACTTAAAGTGGCATGAGCTGCCAAAATGTTGATATTTTTACGTTAAAACAGAATGTTGAAATTATCGGATATTTTTCTCAAGACGTGTAATTCAGAAGCTTTTTCGTAACCGGGATGACCATTCGCTTATTCAAAGCCAAAGACTAGAAGCACTAAAAGGCTTTTGAATTAAACGTCTCAAGAAAAATAGCCGATAATTTCAACATTCTGTTTGAACGTCAAAATATCAACATTTTGGCAGCTCATGCCACTTTAACGAACAAACAGCCAGAGAATCAAGCTTTAGTTGCCACCTTGTGTTTAAGTAACCTAAAAAGCAATTATAAAAGGGGGGCCACTCTTGCTAACCTATAATATAAGCAAATACTGGCTTTCCTGTAGGTGGCTGGACATAATAATAACCCAAAAAGTTCTCTTACCTGTAAAACCTGCGTAGAATTCTGCATCATGTAAAGTGAGGAGAGAGTGACTGAATAAGGAACAAAACACGGATAACATTGGGATAATTCTCTCTATATCTTTCTGACTCATCTCTAAACCACTGGATAACATTTGTAACAAAGGTGTCTGGGACCTGAAATAACATGTAAATACAAATAGTTGATTGTCTGACACTCAAAACTATTCACTTTTAGAGGGTCATTCGGGCCAAATAATTTAGGTGTTGGTCAGAAACATTGGTTCTGTATATTGAAATGCTGGGAACCAACTCCTATGGCCTGTCATTGGCAAGTTTGGGGGAGGATACCGAGGATGTTCTGCAGGTACCTGACAACCCCAAATAACTTGATTGGATGGATAGACAGAATTATAGGCCTATAACAGATAGGGATTACGCTGAGCAACAAGGCATGTGTGGAGGAGCAGCAGCTACAGATTTTAGTGCAGTAGGGTAACGCAAGTCCCAGGTCACTAGACACTGTACCTAACGATTGGCCCTTACCCTCATCTCAGCTCAGCCAGAACCCTTTCCACATGATGCACAAAATGTTAACCATGCTTGATGCCTTACTCATCACCTCATGAGGCCAAACTCTCACCAAAATACACACACACGAAGGAAACAGTTTGGCTCATAGCAAGATATGGGCCTTTAGCTTAGCTGAATCTCCTCATGAGGACTGGAATCAAACCCCTTTTTTATTTAGGTTCGAGAAGGATTTGCCACACAAACATTTGGCCATATCAGAAAACTTATGTGTAGGATAAACGGACACTATTACATGAAGTCATGTATGTTCTCCACCACAATTTGGGTAAAAATGCTTGTCACTCAAAATCGAATATGTGAAAGAGGGTTAACAGAGAAGACTGATACATTTTCAAATCAGGGAGTAAAAAAGACAAATATCTGAAGAAATAATTAATGTAAACTGTGCAAACTGTTTTTATTAGTATCCAAAAATTGCAGAGATGTAAGTAGAGAAGAAAAAAAAAGTTGTCAGGCAGCAGGATACACCATGCCAATTATCTCTATATGCAAATTAATATGCTTAATTTAAATACTACACTTAAGCACAGCCAAACCAGCTTTGCCGGCATGCAAAAGAAATGGGGAGTATGGCAGCATCATAATTGGGTTGACCCTTTGTAATAAAGTTTTGTGTACCGCAAACGATTTTCCTACGGGCTATGAAAAACTTACAAACTTAAGCTTTCAATATGATAGCCATGCTGATTGCCCCTGTGTGTGTGTAGCGATTATAACATGCCAATACAATGTACCATGTAGTAGTATTCAATGCAGGTAAATATACAAAATTGTGCAGATCGACTTACCCAGTAACAGATAACGTATACACTGATAGACAGCTGTTCCACAAGTGTTTGATAAAATTAGCATTAAACGCTAAAGTGTACAATAATCTGAAAAGAAAATAATTTAAGTCACTTCAAATTTTTAACAAAATAAAAAAAAACTAATTATCATAGTATCAACGAAAAGATTAATTGATTGATGTTTTATGCTGCATTGCTATGTTTAGTGGGGTAGAAAACCTATCTTTTTAGCCAGAGGAAATAACAGCCACCTACAGCAATCCTGGTTGCTTTTGTGGATCATTAGACCCTATAGGGCGTGATTAAGCATCAAGAGAGTTGCCTCATTTGCCAATCTACTCTCTTTGAACAAAGCATATCAGACTCACCTTGTTTTATGTACATGCAGCCTTTGCTGTATGAGTAAAGCATGACATATGGTACAGACAGCCGTGTAAGTGGAAGGGTCGGGGAAGCGCACGACACAGGTGAGAATCACCTTAACTTGCTCAGGTGTATCTAATAATCGTAAGCACTCCTCTCTTAGCTCTTCTATCGTACTGTATGACCCTGCCTGGAAAAAAGATTTTTATTCATTTCAAGGGTACTTCACAGGACCAAGTCCCATTTACAGTTAGATAATGAGAAAATACTTTATTGACTGTCTCCATGTGGTTAAGTACAATAGAACAAAGAGCAGCTCTAAGAATGTCAAAACTGAGACTCGTTTCACAAAGCAGTTGTATGTAAACAAAGTCTAGTAGCCACTGGTAGCCACCAATATTAAAGAGATACAATGTCATGGCACCTGCAATTGATCGCACTTTACGGCGCTCAGAACACGTTAAGTTAGAGACGCACTGCCACACATACTGCCCCACCCACCTGTTCATCTACTGCCATGTCTTCTTCTTCACTATCTGAATCCTCTAATGAAGAAAACGTTACCTTAGGGCCAGGTAACTCCCATATCAAACGTTTTAGAATTCCCAAATATTTCAACATATTCAAGTCAGTAAACTTGGCTGAAAAATCAAGAAAACATCAACAAATAATGTTGAAAAAGAAAAAATCTGTCAAGTAGGTATTTGGCAAAATTGGGTTGAAAGAAAGCCTTCTGCAAAATTCTGGATAGCAAAATGCTATTTCGTGCAAAACTCCCTTCTTACAATGTGGATTGACTAATTGATGAATTGATGACTAATTAACGTTGCACTGAAGATTTTAAAAATTTATATGGTGGCATTGCCAGACTTAGTGGGGAGGAAACTCTCGACCTTTTCCAATTTTTATTTGGTCTGAGTGATTTTGGACAATGCACCGCATCGATGGAAGGCCTGTGTCGGATTGAGGACTATCACTCTAACTGACCGGGCCACCGGGTCCCCCTTACACTGTGGAGCATAAAACATAAACAAACCCTCCCCAACATTCTCAATAAACGTGACCGGTGACCAGATATACCAAAATCTCTGACATAGTCTATAAACCATATAGTAATAGAAAATGTAATAGGTCCCTGTCCCCTCAATACATTTAACACATTTTTATCAACAAACATCCAGATAACTGGCCTAAATTTTTAGAAGTTATCCTAGCCAATGTTCTTTATTGTTAGATTGATTGATGTATTATGCTGCACTCAATATTATTTCACTTATTTGGGGGAATTGCCAGGTCTAGTGGGGAAGAAAACCAGACTCATTGTACAGAGGAATTCCCTGGCGATAGAGTGAAAAATTCAATCACAAATTTTTCAAATTTTATTTGCTCTTAGTGTGATTCGATCCTGCACTGCATCGATGGGAGGCATGTGTCTAACTGATGGACTATTACTCTAACCGACTGAGCCATTTGTTGTTAGAGAACAAATAAATGGGGGGAAAAATGGTTTAAAGTAATTAAAGTACAAATATTCCAAGGGGGGGGGGGGACTTATTTTTTTGTTTTCAGTCCCCAGGATTGAAATATGACGTTAACCCAAAACTTGACAGATATTTGTAAAAGTAACATACTCAGCTCCTTTTCTCCAAGGGTTAGGAAAGCACACAACAGCCACGGTGTTGGAGTTAGAGATTGACCAGACCTTTGTTTTATCGGTTCTCTTTCACTTGGAGACATGCCTTCAGATTGGTCAATACCACATTCAGTAATTAACGCCTGGATAAGCTCCACAACAGGGAACGGATATTTCCCGTAAGCCATAGCCGGTAATAAAAACTGGCCAACTTGTTCAGTATAAGCCGGACACAATAAAGATTTGCATACAGCTGTCAACACCAACTGACTGTAATAAAATAGGAAACAAAGATCTTACTGGAATTACCCACAGGGGGTATAACTTTAACTGACCAGCCATTCATTTAACATCGGCAAAATTGCCACATACTCACTTAACTTTTGGTAATATATTTATAAACACTAAAACACACTGGTACAATTTGACAAAAATAACCATAGAGACAAGTTTCTAGTTGTGTTAAAAGGGTTGATTGTTTGGTGTTTTACGCTGCGCTCAATATTATTTCAGTTATATGGCAGCATTGCCAGTTTTATTGTGGAAGGAAACCGGGCTCTATGCCTGGAGGAAACCCACAACCTTCCGGTGGTAACTGGCAACCATCTCACATAGGTCGATCGAGTGAAGACATTCTCTGCTTTCTGGTGGTATTTGGCAACCATCCCACATAACGCGATCAAGTGAAAACCAAACCAGATTTTTTTTTTGGTTGCTGGAGCGAGTTTGATTCAAACCTACAGGTAAGATATATTTTTGAAAGCCTTGTGTCTAGGTGAGCGTAACTGAGCATAACTTTTACCTGAGCTTTTTGTCCGAGCAAGAGGCAGCAAAATAAATTGGCCTCATAATCAAGTCAAAAATACTTGCAGCTACAGGTGTTGGGGGACTGGTTGTTTTGTCTATACTTGAAGGGACCTTCTCATTCAATAAACATCTCAAGCAGTCAAAATAACCTGAAACAAATGTTCACATTGGAGTTTGGGGATTTACATGAAGAAATTGAATGGCTAACAAGAAACTGCCTGTGTGAACGTTAATTGTAGTTAAAGATTTGTAAATGATATTTGGAAATGCATAATCAATTATAATAACTAATACCAATAAAGAATTTCTTTCCGTTTTAACATTAAAGTGCAAACAACAATTTGTTGACATCTTCCTATACTTTCAATGTATTTCAATGTAGTACAATAACGCGAGGGCGGGGGTTGGTTTATCAAAAGATTTTAGTTGAAATAGCTTTGCAACTCATTGTACTGTAAGGTTGAAGATAGCAGTGGGAAACTTTCAGCTTGCTTTGGGCATATTGCATATAAAGACATAAAGGACCCCTCCCCCCTAATTTTTACACCCAAACATTGTACATCATATCAGTTTGTTAAGACAATTTTAAAGACAACCTGTCACATGATTATTATAGAGATACTGACAGATATGCTGATGGCTGAGCCAGAAGTTTCAAGGATGTAAGGATTAAAAATGTAGATAAAAATCAAGTTCAAATATTTGCAGTTTACACCTTAAAATTATTTCTGGATGTGCAAGGCAAAAAAAAAAAAATAAACAGGAAATGGTTACCACGTTACCTTTATTGACCAGAAAGCTGTAGACTCTATATTCTGTAGAAGAAGATTTATTTTTCTCTGTCCTAACTTTGAATGTTTCAGGAGATGTAAAGATCTCTAACATTCTCATTGGTACTGCTATGGGTGTGGAGTAGGCTGCTATACTCTCTAAATACCTGAGAAAAAAGATAAGTCATTGAAAGCATTTACTGGATTAACAGGATTTCCAACGAGGACGAAACTATGAGGCTGCTTCTTAAACCATTTTTGCCAGCCACATCTTTGCAATAAAGTATCGTTGAAGGTATATGGTGGCATGACAGTCAAGCCTTGCATAAGATGAAAGTTAAACGCAAAAAGTTTTCAGAAACATCTCCGAGACCTGGCCTCCCACTGGTACCTAGCAACCATGCCCCAAAAAGTGATTACTACGACGTAACCCAAACTTCTAGACTTCATTCCATGTAAATTCATAGATATAGGGGTACGGTCAATTCTTAGCAAGTTTACAGACTACAACCTTTCCTACTTTCCTTCAGACCGCTTGCATAATATTTCCCAGTGAATATATAAACGTAACTGTTTAATTTTTTGTGCAGCAACTAAAATTGGTAAACAAAATCATTTAGTTGAATATTTGGTCTCGTACCACAATGAAGCTATTTTTCCGTTGTAATCAATATAACTAGCAAAAAAAGCCCAAATTTTGAGGAACTTTGAGGAACATACCGAAGACAGAGGGCTAAGATGGCTGTAACCCTGTGTTCAACTTGTTCACTCATGGGTATATACTTCTCTCTATGTTTAAGGATCTGCTGACAAAGCCACGTCTGAAAATATATACAAACACAAAATGTTATTTTTTTGGTTTAGTGGATTAAATCATGTTGTGTCAGACTGGCACGATATAGCCTTACGCAAGAATCAAGTAAGAGGAAACTCAAAAGTTTTGGAGGGGTGGAACTGAAACATTTCAAATCTTCAAATCTCAGCAGGAAGGTGCGAGGACAAAGGAGGGGACTGTGGAATATGAAGAGGAGGGGGATGGGGGGGGAATGAGTATATGTGATCAATCAGAACCACATATATTTATCAAAATTCACGAGCATATGTTATTGAAAATTACAATAAAGATTGTTTGGTGTTTTACGCCAGGTTCAAGATTTTTTCACTTATATGGCAGCATTGCCAGTTTTATTGTGGGACGAAATCCACAACCTTTCACGATACAGGAATGGATAGCTGTATCCTAGCTGTAAGTTCCAATGACTTGTCAATATCAAACAATAATACAAATTGACCGTAACGTTTTTTTCTGGTTTAAATGGGAAACCTTATATGCCTATATCGGTGTGACTACATATATATTATATATTCTCCATAACTATATGTTCTTATTTAAAACCCATAATAGGGAACTTTCATAGGGAACTCTCAGAACGATTACCCCAAACACTGCATATATGACAAATACATAGACAAAATAGATAAAAGTGTAAAAAACAGTTCTCACCAATCTTTGTCCATCTGACTGGTTATTATAGAAGTACAATAAATGGCTGGTTAGGAGGTTAAGTTCACACAGGTCCACATTGGAAGAATGTTGCAGCTTTTGGACATGTTCATCAAACACTTGACGGAAATAAGACGCCTAAAAGACACAAAAATACTCAAATTGATGGGGAAAAAAACCCGAATAACTACAATTTTTATAAAATTGTAAGTTTGAATTTGATATATCAGGTTACTTTTTTTAATTTAATGAATCTTTAGATCTCTAACATGCAGTCATAATACCTCTGCATAGATAATTCTATTAAAAAGAGTTTTTTACTTTCGTAACTGACAAATCATCGACATACAGTGAAAAACATGGACCCAGTAGATGGGACTTGCTTTTGTGAGATACCTTGAAATAAATAAAAAAACTCACGCAGAAATTTTTCAATTTTGTATTTGGTTGATTGATTGATGTTTTATGCCACACTCAAGAATATTTCACTTATAATTGTTTGTATTAGGGGTCGGTGTGAATGGAATGTCTGAGTCAAACTGAGAGTCTATTACTGTGAAAACTGAGCCACAAAGGCCTCGTAATACCTTTGTCTTCTAGATTGATTCATGTTTTCACTTATATGGCGGCGTTGCCAGATTTAGTGGGGGAGGAAACCACCTCATTGCCCGGATGAAAACCCGACCTTCTGCGAGTACCTGGCAACTCATCCACATGTTGACCAAGTGAAAAATCCACTCAGAAATTTTTCAACTTTTCCTTTATATTGATGAGAATACCTGTTTTTTTCTTGTTCTACATCCTCGGAACCAAGATTGAATCTTCAAGGAACTCTCCAGTTTTTTCCTTTGAGTCTATCAACAGAATCATAATGGTTAATACTTATTGTTAGATTAGCAAGTCGTGTTTGTCGGTAACATGTAAACACCAATCTTCATTGTCAAAATTCTATTAGTACCATGGAAATTTGATCAATCTTTAAGTCAAATAGCATCAACAACAAGGCTATAGTTTCAAAAACAAGTTGCAATCACATCCGTGAAATTACTGACGACACTGATTGACCTGGAAATTTTTTTCGAGCCACAGTGAGAGTCAAGCTCACGACTCAGGGTTGGCGTCCCACCCCTCTAGCAACTGAGCTACCCGGCCCTGCTAGTTTCAAAAAGCCGCAATTATACTCAATATACATATAGTAATGGTTTTGTCAAGGGCAACTGATGGAACTGGAAATAACATTTACCATCGCTTTTGAACAAGTATTTTGTTTTTAGTGGCATTGGCTTGACAATGCACAGTGATCACATACCTCTCTCTTCTGTCTCTCAATCTGAGCTCGTTGAAGAAGAGCATCTTTTTCCTCCTGATGACAAAACATAAAAGAAAATTATATACATTTGAGTATTGATGAATCCTGAATATCACCAATCCATCAAGCTTGTTAACCCTCGGTTGACCTGTAAGTCAGTGCCATGAGGTTATCATATCACCAAAATCACTTAGATGGTTAGATTTGGATATGTAAGATTATAAATTTCTTGAACATTAGTTTTGCTGAATTTGTCCAAGCTTTTGGAATGTCTGGTGTGCAGTATGGTCATGGTGTGCAGAGAAGTCAATTAAGTCACTGTTCAAGAAATAATCTAATAAGTTGTTTATTATGTCTGTTAAAAGTAACAGATAGGAACATATAAGCACTCTCAATAGATTGCTATAGTTTTAACCAATTCACCAGAGGGTCGCTAAACTGCAGGGAAAAAAGTGACACGAAAGGATTAAATCGCTTCATTTAGGTGTGGAGAATTCATGTGATACATTATCTCCCTTTTTTAGGTGTGCAGAATTCCTGTGATATATTATCTCCCTTTTTTAGGTGTGCAGAATTCCTGTGATATATTTTCTCCCTTTTTTAGGTGTGCAGAATTCCTGTGATACATTATCTCCCTTTTTTAGGTGTGCAGAATTCATGTGATACATTATCTCCCTTTTTTAGGTGTGCAGAATTCATGTGATACATTATCTCCCTTTTTTAGGTGTGCAGAATTCATGTGATACATTATCTCCCTTTTTTAGGTGTGCAGAATTCCTGTGATATATTATCTCCCTTATTTAGGTGTGCAGAATTCCTGTGATATATTATCTCCTTTTTTTAGGTGTGCAGAATTCCTGTGATATATTATCTCCCTTTTTTAGGTGTGCAGAATTCCTGTGATACATTATCTCCCTTTTTTAGGTGTTTTTAGGTATTTTATTTAGCCCGGAAAACCACATGTTGTAGACAGACAGTTTTTAGAGAAACTTCAAACTTGATTATGTTCCGAATAACTTTTAATACCAGATTTCAAACTCTCCTCATACAACAACCTGTAATGTTATTCACAGTTAGCCTTAAAATTTCCCAATGGGCTGAACAATTTGAGGTCACCGAAGGCATCTCGCATCACGTGACAGCGGGTTTTGAAAAGTCTGGTGATTGAGAATAGTTAGCCCACACTTATAATGGCTGTTTAATTTGTGGCTCTTCCTGACCAGCAAGAAAGTAGAACAGGACAGAGACACATAAAGCCGCTATCTGTTCATTTGCTCTTACGTTAATTTTCCTGGTCTCAAAGTTGCATAGGGAGGTAACCATATAAATTTTGCATAAACTGTGCGGGCACTAAGTTAAGTATATGTCAGAATTTGAGAGCATTTTAGATATTTATTCATCCAGTCTGGCAGTGATATAGCTCCGGTATGTAGTGTTATTGTGAAGCCCGAAGGGCTGATCGCTACGGGAGGAAGCCATTTTAAAATTTACTAAAATAACCAGGCACACAGAGTGCTCTCCCATTATCACACTATATTATAAGTAGGGTAAGTGGGGAGCACTACTTGTGAGATTACTAAATATGGCCGCCTTGTTCGCGGGGAAATGTTCCAACCCTCTTTCGATATCGGTGTAATGGCTAATGCAATAACCCAAGCCTACAGTTCGACAAAAAGGGAAATGGATATTAAGACAGAAAAGGTTGGTCATTCATTTTAAGGCATTTATTGCATCAATGAATGACTTTTTCGAAGGACCGGTTTTCAAGGGATTCGTAACGTAACTATCAGAAAATGGCGTCCCTTTTACAATGGTCACCGCTCCCAGCTCGTTAGACCATTCTCGATTTCGGCATGATGTCACGATCCCGGCAACAAGGCTTCGAAGGTGACAACAAGTCCCTGACGACTCCAGTTTGACTGGCTGAGGGAAGACCACGTGACCCTAAGTACCCTGGAAGCACTCCTGTTTTACATACTCGGCTGGTCAGGTACCCGGGTGTCCGAAACCGAGAATTGTTTTCTACAATTAGCAGTGATACTAAGAAAATTATGAAATATTAATAAATCATACTATCACTGATACAGTCACTCGCCCTAAATCGGGACAACCCTAAATCGGGACAGTTACGACTTATACTTTATTTTTACAGTATTTTATTTATTTAAAAATCAACTGTTTGTTGCTGTTACATTGGACTTTCATCTTCAAAAATTTAAAACATTTTGCATCAAGTTTTTTTAGCGTTGTAATCCGTTTTCTGAAGCAAAGTAAATAGAGGTTGTGCAGTCGGATCACTGTAAGCATTGACGCTCGTAAAAACTTGTCAACTTCCGAAACTTGTCTTGAATTTCTTCAGATATTGCTTTACTAATCTTTTATCTGCCAAGGCATGACCCATTTACGAATAATACTACCGAATTAAAACCACACAGGCAAAATTTGTGCAACATGATTTTTTCCTAAATCGGGACAACCACTTTACAACATACGACACTGCCGTAAAACCGCGCATTCTGCATCGGTTGGAAGTATGCAATCGACAAATACAAGACCCGGTGTTTTGAGGCCGATCAAGCTAACTTTTTCGAATTTATTGGTGATTTCTTTCTTAGATGGATTAGAAATGTTTACGGTTTCATGCAAATATTCGAAGTTGCGAAAAAGAAATTCCATTTAGTCATGAACCGTAACTTTTGTGGATGAAATTCCCTGTCCCGATTTAGGAAGGGTTGTCCCGTTTTAGGGGAAATAGTCAAATTTTTTAAGACGATTTTTGAAATAGTACGCTGCTTAGAGAGACAAAATCATTGGATTATTTAATCATTAATAAAGTCTATAAACTTCTGAATATAAAAATTGGAACTATTTGTTTTGTATTTTGAATCCTGCGATAAAAAATAGAAAAGTGTCCCGATTTAGGGCGAGTGACTGTACTGATAGTATGATTTATTAATATTTCATAATTTTCTTGAGGGTCATCCCTGTCCAACTAGCCTCCAACAAACTCATTTTCAGTTTTCTTCTTGGATTTCGTGGTTAATAAACCAACATTGTTCAGAATGTTGACAATTTCAGTTTCAGTAGTTTGGCTCTGTCACTGAGTCTGTGATTGTGGGACTCTCCGTCCCATTCTCACTCTGATTAGGTGTAAATTCTTTCGAAAACTCACCTTTTTACTGGCTCCACGCAAAGACTGGAGAGGTTTCCTACGAAAATCTCCTTCAAAACTGTACATTTCTATCGAATATTCTCTCCAAGAACTAAAACAAAGTTTGACAGTTGCAGCAATTTAGCCGGATGAGTCGACCGATTTGTTTCTGTTGTTCCAGAAATGTCCACCAGAGGGCCGGTGGTTTGTCCGAGTCTGTTTGATTGGCTAACATGTTGATTTATGACCAATCAGCATCTGTGTTAGATGATTAGTGACTTTGCAATTATTTTGAGACAACTTCCGGTGTAAACACTCCACGTGAGAGTGAAAAATCAAAATGCTTTACCTGGTGGGCTTGGGCCTTGGTGATGCCAAAGACATCACTGTCAAGGGTTTAGAGGTGGTAAAACGATCGAAAAAAGTTTATTTGGAAGCTTACACATCTATACTATCGGTTGGAAAAGATGCCCTGGTATGACATGAAACTAACATAGAAATTAGAAAGTCCGAAACTGATCACCGACAACTTGTCAGCTTGCCTCAGGTTCAGTGTTCTGATGGTGGTGGTCAGAACATCATACATTGTATATGCTTTTGCCACAATTCAATTCAATTTTTATTGTACTTGGCACTGTAACAAAGCAGAGTACAAGCAACGAAATTCGAAAAGGTGTAACAATCATAACTTTGAAATATTTACAATGGTAACTAAAGTACCCCCTCATATTACAAAAATAATAGTAAAGGTCTTTATTTGCGACTTCGTAATTCAAAGCATGTCCAAATGTGTCTGGCCACCAAGGGAGCATATAGGAGCATCTATCCTGGTTTAAACCATTAAACCGCCATTATAAGGGCAAGATAACTTATGTAACCTCATTAGGCCAATTTTTATGCTATGCTTTACAAAGAGCGATTTAACAGTTTAACTAACGGATTTCGAAGAAATCAACTAGTTCAGCGAAAAGAGGAATGTTTCAAAGATATAATAGGCGGTAATAGCTGAAAGGTAGTTGAGATTAAGGATAGTTAAGACTTAGCTTAAATCTGAAATCCGAAGTCCTTCCAAATAATTCATTTAAAAGCCGTAACTAGGGAGCATATAAAGGCCAAGTGGTGGGTCAAACAGTAGCGTAAATAAATCCGCTCTATTGAGACAATTTGGTATAACAATGTTTCTGCTAACTTCTTTAAAGGAATTGTTTACGGCTTTGTGCAGGTCATCATAAATGCTGCAGTCGAAGAGGAAATGAATTTCCATACAAGAATTCCTTATTTCCATCTAGCTCAGCCTTTGCTAATTGCGATGTGCAACTTGCTCGATAGGAAATGTCTGTCTCTGTGGTGAAACATGACATGGAATCTTGGTGAAATAAATCAAATAAATCAAATCAAACAAATATAGATCTGGTAATATAATAGTTTAGTAGCTGGAAAAATCCAAACTCTATGACCAAAGCATATTAATGATGGCGCTCTGGCCAGTATAGTTGGAAAGTGTAACCCGTTGAAAAATGTAACTTTACAGAATCATCTCATGACATCAACACAGCTGGCTTAACTGTTCCCTGCATCCCAATCGATATTTTAGTTCCCCATTCACACCAAAAAGGAGAACGCAATTGCTCACATAAGTGCAGTATCTTCGCTGTTTTCCATCAACTACATGATTCTGTTCTCTTTCCTAACCAAAATTAGTTACGGCTTTTAAATTAATTATTTGGAAGGACTTGGGATTTCAGATTTAAGCTAAGTCTTAACTATCCTTAATCTCAACTACCTTTCAAAGTTTCAGCTATTACCACCTATTATATCTTTGAAACATTCCTCTTTTCACTCAACCAGTTGATTTCTTTGAAATTCGTTGTTAAACTGTTAAATCGCTCTTTGTAAAGCATAGCATAAAAATTGGCCTAATGAGGTTACAAGAGTTATCTCACCCTTATAATGGCGGTTTAATGTGTGGTTCTACCTGACCGGCAAAGTAAGTAAACCAGGATAGAGACACACGAGTGCGGCTAAACCAAAAGTTGCTTCTGGGTACCAACCAAATATGAGAATTTGCATGATTATTTTGTTGTGAGGGACAAAATAAAGGATTGATTGGGATGCACTGAAAATTTCAGCCGGCTGTGTTGCTTCAATTAGAAGAAAGTTGTAGAAAAATTCAGATGATTTAAATTACATTTTTTTCAATGTGTTACATTTTCCAACTCTACTGGCCAGCTACTGCTTAAAATATGCATATTTTTTGTAACAACTTATAAAATCTCGCTTAATACGCGATCTTCAATGTGACAAACTGCCAAAAAAGACAATGACTGGTCTGCAGCCCAATGTCCTGCTACTTTTGCAGGTCTTCTTCTTATTGTGTCAGTGAAAAGTAGTCTTTAGAATAAAAGTGCGATAAATAAAAAAAATGATTAAATCATGAACTTTTCAGAGTAATTTAAGTATTGAAATTTAATCACTCAGATGCACTACAATCCAAAGAAAGCTAATGCTAACCTATGAGCAAATTTTTGAATCTACTACTTTTGTGGCAGATTTTTTCTGGTTTCTTTGTAGGAGGAGTTTTATGGCAGAGAAGTTATTTTGGCTGACAGAGATATGGTTGAATCAGAATCAGGTGAAGTCAAAGCTAGACAACCTGAAATTTCCCATAATTTTTTGTGCGACATCAAGATCGAGCCCTATTCCTAGCAGGCAATCTAAACATTGCATTTGTTCATTATTCAAAAATGCTATGGACATTTTAAATTTTACTGCAGAAATATCCTATTCATGTGTGACATTGCAACACCAAATATTTGAATTGTGACAGAGTAAAATGACAGGATTAGATTAGAAGGTTAAACGAGACGCCTTCATAATGACAATATTTTCAATACAATGCATTAACTCTCATCTCTTTACTTGTCACCGAAGGGTTTAAGGTTTGAATTCTGGTATTTATAAAGAAATTTTTTTAGACTGGGCTTCAATCTGATTGACTTTTTGTTAGATATTCTATGGTTTCCAAAAGGCGTGGTCGCCGTATGTGAAGAGTTGCCAGGTACTTGCCGAAGGTTGCAGGTTTCCTCCGGGCAATGAGCCCGGTTTCCTCTCCCACTAAACCTAGAAACTCCGCCGTATAACTGAAATAATCTTTAGAGCGGCGTAAAAACATTAATCCATTAATCCACAGGGTGCATAGCCCAGTAACCCAGGTTTCCGCAACCCACCAATCAATCTCAGTTTTACTGATAATTTCAATATGTTCTTTTTAGATGTGATATTAGAAGGTGCTGAAACAGAGGATATATCATTTCTGGTTGTAGGGGATCCGTTTGGGTGAGTCATATGAAGTAGTAATAAATTGATAGTCAGGGGTTTCAGATAACAAACTTAGTTTCCGCCCCAACTGTACTTCTATAGCAGTGTATAAGTTTTTTGTGCGATAATTATTTCATGCCATACTCAAAAATGTTTTCACTTATTTGGGAAGACTATCCTAGTTATTTAACAAGGTAAAATAAACCCAGTCTTTCAATTGGTTCTTGCCAACTTGGTGATCATCTTATTTACATTCAGTGTCAGAATCCTCATTTTGAAGGCAAATGGAATAATTACTGGCCCATTTCCCAACTATACATGTATTTGCTCTGTTATAGGCACAGTGCCCTTAAGATGTGTTTCTTAACTCATGCATGCAATTTAAAGTTTTCCCATTAGGTATCATATATGCCAAATACATAAGCGTTCCTGACGTTTTAGGTTTCTCTGTCAAAATTGGGGTGGGGAGGGGTGATCTTTTGGTTGATTGTTATGTTGGCTGTTGAGTGTGACGTTAAGCCCTAATCTATGAAGCAGTAGAGACGTTCTGTCTGTTCTACAATTATACACAATGGTGGCTAACGTAAAGTTGCTTCATTTCAACGCATCTATAAATTTAGTCCATTTACAAAGCTTCAAACCTTGTTCATTTATCCTTGAAAGATGTCTGTTCTGCAATTGTACAAAATGGTGTTCTAATGGTTGCCTGGGGATTCATATTTGCCATCTTATAAATTAAACTACCAAATGGTTGCGGGTTCGAATCCCACTCAGTAAAAAAAAAAATTGGAAATTTTCTGACATGGTTTTCACTTGAACGACCTATGTGAGGTGGTTGTCAGTTACCAACTTACCACCGAAAGGTCGTGGGTTTCCTCCGGTTTCCTCCCACAATAAAACTGGCAATGCCGCCATATAAGTGAAATAATCTTGAGCTCAGAGTAAAACACCAAACAATCAATATAAATTAAACCATGTAATGCTACCAGACAAAGAAGAATAAGCAGAACGAAATAATGGGCATATTGTTTTAGCGATAATATATTTATCTTTTTATTATTTCAATTACAGTGCCACCACCCACACTGACTTGACAATCCGTGCTAAGGAGAAAGGGATAGAATTCAGAGTGATCCACAATGCTTCTATACTTAATGCTGTTGGTTGTTGTGGTTTACAGGTCAGTTTCCTGGGTTACGAATAAACATTTACTTGCTTCATTGACGTTGGGTAGCTATTTAACATAGGGTAGACTTTTATGCAAATGCAATCCTAAAAAAAAATCTACTTATGAAAACTACTTTTTTCAAACCTGTATCAAAATCATGTCTTGTGAGGTGTCATTTGTGGGTGTGTCTATCACAATCAAGCTTATAGAAAGCCCTCAGGTTAAGTTACCCGCCAATGATGGGCCATTAATGCATCAACGCAAAATTTTAATCACTACTAATAAACTTGTCATGTGTTATGGAAATTTTAGACGGGATACATGCTTGATTTATTCCAGTACAAGATGAAAAAAATAATGTTGGTCTTTAATATTTTTTTGTTTTGGGGATAACACTTTCTTGAAAAATGGCAGAAATTTCGATTTAGGGTGACGCTCGACACAGGAATCAAACCCGGGTCCCAGAGTATGGCACCTATCGGCAGCACCTTCTCTCCCCTCTAACTGTTGAAGAATGACTGATGGATCTCTGAACTACCTCTGGATCCTTATTTAGACACGTCCAACTTATAACTCCTATTGAACGACTTTATACTTATGTTGTAGTTGTATAATTTTGGTGAAACCGTTTCCATAGTGTTTTGGACTGATAGTTGGAGACCTGATAGTTTTTATGATAAGATAAGCAGGAACAGAAAGATGGGCTTCCATACTCTCTGTCTACTGGGTAAGTTTTACCAAGGGACAAATTAACAAGACCTTGTGGGTTATGATGGATATCACTCGAGTATTCAAAAAGGATTATCTTTCTCACCCCATATGTTATGGTTGGTAACACCATCGTTTATGGAAGTCCTCGGTGGCTCAGTCGGTTAGAGTGATTGTCCCTCAGTCATTCCATAGATGTTTCTCCAGTTCGAATCCCACTCAAACCAAATAAAACTGAAAAATTTCTGAGTGGATTTCACTCCAACGCCATATTTGAAAGACTTGCTTGCTGAAGGTCCGGTTTCCTCCCCAACTAAACCTGGTAACTCTTGTATATAAGTGAAATAATCCTGGGTGTGGCATAAAACCTCAATCAATCAATCTTTTTTTTTTCTTGGACTAAAATTCACATTTTTTTTAATGGCTTCCCCCAATAATATGTTTATATGAATTGATTTCTTATCCCAAGTGTTAATTTAAGTTGCTTAACATGAATTAAAAAAACACACTTTTTTCGTTGTGCTTTGTTTTATAAATTGTCCTAATTTTGGTAACCTTAGGCAGTGTGGTGAAAAAATTGTGGGTTTTGGCCTCAGGCCTAGAGTTTTCCCCAATGATGTGATAGAATTTGACTGAAAACAAGTAGTAATAGGGAAAATGGGAACAATTGAAAAATATCTGATATGGTCGGGTTGGTCTGTTAATCTTCTTTTGGCGTTGTAGATATCAAGGTTAAAGAGCAAAGTATTGAAAATTTAATGAGGTAAGTCAAAAATGATGAAATTTGATTGCTGGATTTATGTTTTACACTGTACTCAAAATTAGTTCACTTTCTGTTGGATTGGTTGGGAAGGAAATCAGGGGACTTTAAGCAGTTACATTGTGTATTCACTAAATATATATCTTAAAAATTAAAAAGGAAAGATAAAATAAAATTAGTATTAGTTTTGTGCACACTCTCTGATCGTTTATATCGTTGTGGGTGCAATATGCATATTTTCCCGCTGTATGTGACGTCATACATGACCTCTGATGAGTAGGCCTATAAGCACTGACAAAGGTAGCTGCACACATGTGTGTCTCCTGTTTCACTTACTTGCCAGTGAGAAAGATATCGCAATGGTCATGTATAGCGTCCCTTTTGACTAGTTTTTCGAGCTTATGAGTTTCTGGAACCGCCGCAAATCAACAAAGAAAGCGTGTTTTACTCTCAAAATTATATTTTCGTTTTGGTCTGACTTGAACAGTACACATTCACCAGCAAATTTAACTTCATATAGATTGATTGATTGTTTGGTGTTTTACGCTGCGCTCAAGATTATTTCACTAATATGGCAGCGTTGCCAGTTTTATTGTGGGAGGAAACGGGGCTCTATGGCCGTAGGAAACCAACAACCTTCCCGTGGTAACTGGCAACCATCCCACATACATGTAGGTTGTTCTGAGTGAAAACCCAATCAGAACATTTTGAAGTTGAAATAATATGAGATTAGCATATATGACCACACTGTTTTATTTTAATCCTCAGAGGTAGAAAAATCTACGAGCCACCACGATATATGACAGTGAGCTGTGCTGCTGAACAACTAATGGAAATCGTGGAGAAAAAAACAGAAGGAGGAGAGCAGAATTTATGTACGCGTCCTTTTGATTTCAGATACTTTTGACTCTCTGGTCTGTTTTGTCCTTGATCTTTGTCATGTAGGTCCTTAAAAGTCCTGGAAAAGTCCTTGAATTTAAACTTTCCTGTGCGAACCCTGTCTAATATTTATTAATGAGCTGCTAAAATATTGTTATATTTATGTTCCAACAAATATTTCTCAAGAATTGCACATTAGATTGATTGATGTTTAACGCCGCACTTAATATTATTTCACTTATTTGCAAGCTTCAGTCTGGGAGGAGACTGGGCTCATTGCCCCCCGACCTTCGGCGATCAAGTATCTGGCAACTCTTTCACATACGGCGACAGAGTGAAAAATCGACTCAGAAATAGTTCAATTTTTATTAGGCCTGAGTGGGATTCAAACCCGAGCCGCATCGATAAATGGTATGTGTGGGACTGTGGGATGATCAGTCTAACCGACTGAGCCACCGGGGCCTCCTTGGCTTTAAGAGTGTCACCAGCTGTAAATGTGGTTATATTAAGTTTGAAGTGAATCTGACTACACAACTCAGGGTTCCACAATTTTATGGGGGGAATTTGATCGCCCACACCAGGTGTTCATACAAACAATAGTGAGGTGTACAAGTCAGGCTATCACTAAACTGCAGAGGTCTTTAACACTTTAAAACTATACTAACAAGCTAAGACTTGTTTAAACAATGTTATATATAAAATTATCATTTTTTCAGCTCTCTCAAAAGACACAGTTTGTATTGGACTTGCCAGAGTTGGAGCAGACAACCAAAAAATAGAGGTCACGACCTTGGAAGAAATGACCTCAGTTGACCTTGGTGGACCTCTTCATTCATTGGTCATTCCAGGTCACATGCATCCATTAGAAATAGACATGGTGAAACAGTTTTGTAGCAGTGAGAGAGCTCTTACAAAGTTAAAAGAAACACCCAGCTGACAGGGTTATTAAGTATCAGACTTTTAAGTAAAGTTTTGAATGTTTTCCATCAGGATGTGTAATGCTTGATTTAAGTTGGGTATCAGCTCCACCGTTAACGACGAGATACGTTAGTCAAGTGGTAGGCTAACCCATTACATCTTTTCATGCACAAGGCCTCTGGGTTTTGAAAATGATCGATCAAGTTAGCAATAATCAGATAAAACTCCATCGTCGGAATCGAATAAAAGTCTATAAATTTTTGAGAGAATTTTCACTTGATCGCTGTATGTGAAAGAGTTGCCAAGCGAAATAATCTTGAGCGCGGCAAAGACATCACGCGCTATTGACCTTCTGCTTTAGGGATGTGTTCTACACACTCAAAGTGACATTTTTACTTCAATATGTTCGCCCTGTGATGGCTGCGAAGCCAAATGGACTCTGAAGTTTCATACTTCTAAATCATTTGTTAAAATACACTTTTGATTTTGCTAACGATATCCTGAATAAATTGTATAGCTTATTGCCATTAATGGTGATTTCTTATCACCAAAATGCTGCCCTTTATGATTACAATTGTTCAAACTTTTTTCTTTGTGTATACAAACCAAACTTAGACTGGAAATATACAAACAGCCTCTACAATTTATTTATTATTATATGCACGATTGATTGTTTTTTCACCTTAGTTCACCCAAAATGATTGAACACAGTTTTGACAAGTTAAATCCTGACAAAACTGGTGATGATTCGCCTTTTCCTTGATCGACTCTGCTGGTGTAAATTTGACAGGCCAAAATTTGGCCACAGTAAAATAATGCCTCATCACTTCGTCTAAAGCCGCGGTCACACTAAAGCCAATCTAGTTTACTTTAAACGTGTTTTGATCAAACTTGATCGCTTCGAACAACTTTGCGGTCACACTGGGCCTGGCGACGTTGATCAGCTTGATAACTTCTGATTGGACAAACAGTTCATGTGACTTATCTAGGTCATACTCATTAGCCAATGGAAACAACGATCAGCTTTCTGCATTCACGCAAACCACTTCACAAACTAGTTTCGATCGATCAAGAATTCGGTATCAATCCGAACTAGTTTCGCTCAGTGTGACCGCTCACATATACCGAATAAGTTCGAAGTAATCACGAACGACTTGTAGTGTGACCGCGCCTTAAATTGGGCAGTTACAGCAACCACAGGTTGGTTGGTTGATGTATTGCTCCTCCCTCAAGTTAAATTTTACTTTTATGGCGGCATACGGTAGTAAGGTTTAGTGGTGGTTGAAACAGTACATGATCTTTGTCAACGGGAAACTCCAACCTTCGGTGAGTATACAAATCTAAGATGCATGTGAATAAAGAAATAGCCGGAAAGCACATGTAGTGAGATGTTACTTTTTTCCTTACTTTCAAAGTCCACGTCTGCATACATTTTTGAGAACAGTGTCCATGAATATTGAACCATTTTCTAATACTGTTTAGAGTGGCATGAGCTGCCAAAATTCACACTTTTTTCATAATTTCTGATCGTCCCGTCAGTAAAAGGCTTCGAAGGCCATCAAAGAACTAAATGATTGGCGTTGGAATGAGGAAAATCCATACAGTATGTGGCCTGTACGAACCGAAAACGTGTTCGAAAAGTAAACAAAATTTAAATAACCGGGACGACCATTCATTCATTCTAAGCCAAAGTTTGTTCAAAAGAATACTTTATCGTACATTTTCGAGACTAGAAGCACTAAGTGCTTCTGAATTATACGTCTTGAGAAAAATAGCGAATAATATGAACGTTCTGTTTTAACGTTAAAATATTAACATTTTGGCAGCTCATGCCACTTTAAAGGGACTATTTTTGTAAATTGTTTACATTTTTGCTAAAGCTTCTGCTCAAAAGACAAAATATCCAGCTCATCCAGATCACTCCTGACTTGACGCAGCTGAAGCCGACTGACACCGATTTGCGTCAAAGACTAGTATACATTACACTTTTTCTCTGTGACGGGGTTTTCCAGTCTGGTCGCAGCAAAACTCTCAGATTATACGGAGTCAGATTTGATACAAACATAGTTCTTCTTTAAAAGGACACCTTGGGTATGAGACAAATTAAAGATCAAAAAAATTCTGACACTTTACTGTCATACGTATATTGGAAAGGTGTTGGGATGATGACTGGTAAACTTCTAGCGCCGGGTCGCAGAGCTCAGTGTATATCGACCGTAAGATTGAATTAACAATGCCAATTACACAGCATTCCCTTCAGTGAAAAATGATTATGTAATCACTAAACAAATAACAGGAAAATAAAATACTCTGTCATTTAATTAACTGCCACATAGTCAACCGAATCCATATGCTAAATTTAATTGCTAATTGTTAAATTTAATTGAATTCTTGGAGCTTGTGTGACCAACAAATGCCAGTTGTATGATTGATTAATTGATGTTTTCACCCATACTCAAGATTATTTTAATAGCATGGCGAAGTTGTCCGGTTTAGTGAGATGGAAAACACACTCTTTACTCTGGTAAGTACCTGGAAACTCAACGCAATCAAGTGAAAAATCTGTTCAGATTTTTAAACAATTTCTTTAGACGAACCTGTGACCCATTGATGGAAGGCTTGTGTCAGACAGAGATTATCGCTGTGCTGACGTCCATATTGAAACTCCTCAACAGTTCTATGAAAACTTAGACCTAAACTTCTTTGTGAAAGAGGCCTTATAGTGGCATGAGCCATAAATTCAGTTTCTCCAGACAGTAAGAGGCTTTAAAAATCAGTGAAAAGCTAAAAACTAAATGTTTGTAGTTGAAATGAGGAAAATCCATACAGTCTGTGTGCTGTACAATTGAAATGGTGTCCAAAACGTAAATAAACTTCAAGTAATCAAGACGAACGTTAATTAATTAAATTCTAAGTCTTTAAAAAAATAGAGGATAATTTTTACATTCTGTGTAAACGCAAGAATATCAACATTTTGGCAGCTCATGTCACTTTAAGGCCTCTTGCACAAATTAGTTTAGGCTTAAATTTTCATACAACTGTTGAGGAGTTTAATAAAGTGTTTGTTGAAAAACACACCCTCTGTTTAACAGTATGACTAAACACAGTCATTAATTGTTTCGCCTAATGTGTCTTTCCAGCTTTTTTGAGCAAACAGTTTGGATCTTCCCAAGTGACTAGAGGTCATTTTAACAAGGTGTAACAATAATCTAAATGATATTTTCTGGATTTCAATAATTGACCTGAAATGAGTGGGAGAAATGTGACCCTCTACAAACCGTGTATTCATCACAGTACATGGATCTAGCTTTGATACAGAACTTTTTTTCTCGAAATAAATCAACATAAGGTACATACTTCATGCAGCCATATCTATTTTTATGTGACTGTACAGGTTACAGTTTCATTTCCCATTTGCGGTAATGTTAACGTTTTAATTTGTGGCTAATTTCCTTTCCATTTTCAAAACCAAATAAAGTTGACATAGGGCATGCCGGTTTCATGCTATACATAATTGAACATGGGTACAGACATTTTGACAATATTAAGCTCACATTTTCTCAGCCAAACTGTGATATTTTCAAAATTGGTTCAAAATTAAAACACAAACACAAAAATATTGAATCCGGCATTGATTGAAAGCTTAAAGTATGTACAGTAGATCTGCATTATTTTCAATCCAGTATTCAAATAACCCAGATACAAAACTATCACTAAGTAAACCACTTTCTATCTCTAGCATAACCGAGATCAATTTTCATTGGCTGAAAAAAACAGAAACTTGGTGTTTTGACCTACAATAAGCTTTCATAAAGATAAATTAGGAAAATATATTTTTGGCTCATCATGGCTAAAACTTAAACTAATAACGCAACAAGTCGAAATTATTATTTATTTTATTTGATCAAATTTGCTGGAGATGCACAATGCAGCAAAAGTTAATAGTCAAATACTGTTCAGGCTTTGGTATCAAACAGTTTTCAGTAAATTACACTTAATCTAAATTATTAATGTAAGGTCCATTTTGCTATCATATCTTTTCTCAAGCATGTCTGTTTACACTTCTTGGGTAATAACAATCTGTAAATTCTAAGTAAAACTAAAAAATTCCTTTGTAAGTTTTAAAAGTAGAATATGCGTGAAAACTACCTGGAGAGGTTTCCTGATAACCTGAGGGACCTCCGTGGCTCAATTCGAACAGCCTTCCACCAATGGGTCGCGGGTTCGAATCCCACTCAGTCCAAAAATTGGAAAATTTTCTGACTGGGTTTTCACTCGAACGACCTATGTGGGATGGTTGCAAGTTACCAGCGGAAGGTCGTGGGTTTCCTCCGGGCACAGAGCCCGGTTTCCTCCCACAATAAAACTGGCAACGCCGCCATATAAGTGAAATAATCTTGGGCGCGGCGTAAAACACCATACAATCAATCAATCAACCTGATAACACACCAGCTCTCTCTGGGAAATATTTAACACATAATGTAACAGTATCCTCCTCATTAAAAAGACATTTCTCTTCAAAGGCCCTATCCACTAAGCACCTTGGCAACCCGGTTGATTTTGATGAAGAATCTGGCCATCTATCTGGAGTCTGCCACACTGGACATCCAGGTCTCCACTGACCAACTCCACACTGGACACCCAGGTCTCCACTGACCAACTCCACACTGGACATCCCGGTCTCCACTGACCAACTCCACACTGGACACCCAGGTCTCCACTGACCAACTCCACACTGGACACCCAGGTCTCCACTGACCAACTCCACACTGGACACCCAGGTCTCCACTGACCAACTCCACACTGGACACCCAGGTCTCCACTGACCAACTCCACACTGGACACCCAGGTCTCCACTGACCAACTCCACACTGGACACCCAGGTCTCCACTGACCAACTCCACACTGGACACCCAGGTCTCCACTGACCAACTCCACACTGGACACCCAGGTCTCCACTGACCAACTCCACACTGGACACCCAGGTCTCCACTGACCAACTCCACACTGGACACCCAGGTCTCCACTGACCAACTCCACACTGGACACCCAGGTCTCCACTGACCAACTCCACACTGGACATCCCGGTCTCCACTGACCAACTCCACACTGGACATCCAGGTCTCCACTGACCAACTCCACACTGGACACCCAGGTCTCCACTGACCAACTCCACACTGGACACCCAGGTCTCCACTGACCAACTCCACACTGGACACCCAGGTCTCCACTGACCAACTCCACACTGGACACCCAGGTCTCCACTGACCAACTCCACACTGGACACCCAGGTCTCCACTGACCAACTCCACACTGGACACCCAGGTCTCCACTGACCAACTCCACACTGGACATCCAGGTCTCCACTGACCAACTCCACACTGGACACCCAGGTCTCCACTGACCAACTCCACACTGGACACCCAGGTCTCCACTGACCAACTCCACACTGGACATCCCGGTCTCCACTGACCAACTCCACACTGGACACCCAGGTCTCCACTGACCAACTCCACACTGGACACCCAGGTCTCCACTGACCAACTCCACACTGGACACCCAGGTCTCCACTGACCAACTCCACACTGGACATCCCGGTCTCCACTGACCAACTCCACACTGGACACCCAGGTCTCCACTGACCAACTCCACACTGGACACCCAGGTCTCCACTGACCAACTCCACACTGGACACCCAGGTCTCCACTGACCAACTCCACACTGGACACCCAGGTCTCCACTGACCAACTCCACACTGGACACCCAGGTCTCCACTGACCAACTCCACACTGGACACCCAGGTCTCCACTGACCAACTCCACACTGGACATCCCGGTCTCCACTGACCAACTCCACACTGGACACCCAGGTCTCCACTGACCAACTCCACACTGGACACCCAGGTCTCCACTGACCAACTCCACACTGGACACCCAGGTCTCCACTGACCAACTCCACACTGGACATCCCGGTCTCCACTGACCAACTCCACACTGGACACCCAGGTCTCCACTGACCAACTCCACACTGGACACCCAGGTCTCCACTGACCAACTCCACACTGGACATCCAGGTCTCCACAGACCAACTAATTATACAGTTAACCTTTTGATAAAACTTTCCCTAGCTATTTAAAAAAAGCTGAATGATTTTTTGTGTGTGACCGGTTTACCACTGCTCTGAAGCAATTCTATTTCCTGGTATCAAGTTTCTCTGGGAAAATCCTTAAGAAAGTTGACACAAGAAAAAGATACTATAGTATCCCAGGTAAATCTGCAACACGAAGCCCAGCGACTTGGGATAAAAACTGTCTTTGGGATTTATTGTCAGATCTTTAGTCAAACACCACTGTTCTTAATGCATCGTTCTCGTGAATTTCCAGCGTTGCTATAGCACCATCGTTAAACTTAAACGAAGATCCACCATCTATAACGAGACAAGCATCCCACATCCTTGATAGAATCTGAATTCTGAAGACCAAACAAAAAAAAAAGACTTTATCACAGAATTTGACTTTCATAAAGATTGTGTTTAATGATGCACTTACAGGACTTAGAACATAAATTTGATAAACAAGTTGAAACAAAACAACCTTGGCATTATCTCCCGGTTTGTCAAAAAACACATAGAGGAGTAAATATGCATATTATTCATAACTATTCGGCAAAGCGGAAAAAGTTACATCATACACTGTCTCCAATGCATACATGCTCACTTGAGGTCGTGTATGATGTCATGGAACAGAGCTTATCAATTTCAGTAACTTAGAAAACTGCAAATAAAGCAATAAATGTTGAATATTGTATGTCCTTTTTTGGTTCATGTTTCAAAACAAATTTTTTTCATAAATCCTAGATCATTCTACTGTTAAGGCACAGTTTATAGGTTGATCAAGCGGGGGTTATAACATTTTCCTGATTAAAACGAGTAGGGTTTGAGCATTATATTTTGATGAAGTTGTTGCCAAATCTTGTCAAAATATAAGTGTTATACCAGAAGGGGTAGCTTTTACTACCATGGACTCCATAAAACATTAAAGTGGCATGAGCTGCCAAAATGTTGATATTTTGACGTTGAAACAGAATGTTGAAATTATTGGCTATTTTTCCTAAGACGTATATTTCAAAAGCTTTTTATTGCGTCTAGTCTCTGGAATGTACCATAAAGTATTGTTTTGAACTAACTTTGGCTTAGAATGAATGGTCGTCCCGGTTATTTAAATTTTGTTTGCTTTTCGAACACTATTCCGGTTCGTATAGACCACATACTGTATGGATTTTCCTCATTCCAGCGCCAATCATTTATTTTTTCGATGGCCTTTAAAGCCTCTTACTGTCGCGACGATTAGAAATTATGAAAAGTGTGAATTTCGGCAGCTCATGCCACTTTAATATATTTTAGATTGAATTATAAGAAGTAGAATTACTTTTTGGCAAAACCTCTCGGTGTGGAAACTTGAAAGACTCCATTGATCAAAGGGTCGCGAACTGTATACGCCATCTTAGGTTCACTAGGGTCAAAGGTTAGGGAGTTGTTAAATTGTGTTGTAATTTTCTCCATTAGTTCATCATTTAATAGCTGTAAACCACCTGGAGCTGTACCCTCCGCTTTCAAAAGAAAAAAAGACGAAAAATTACTAGAAATTTTAAACTTCTGAAAAGAGAAAGCCATATACTGATTATAACTACAGTGGTACCTTTTGTTTTCCTTCGCCACTAAAAACTTCACTCCGCCAAAATGCTTTAAGTTACTGTGAAAAATACATTTGTTTGGACCAACTAGATATTATAACCAATTCTTAGACAATAGGAACAAATTGTAGGACTAGGGGGAGACAACTCACACTGTTTTAATTCACAGTCTTAATCATTTTAATTTGTTAATAAGACAATTTTTATGTTCTATTGTAAACATTTAACTGTTGTTTGCTACATTGTTGTCAACTAAGCAATAGACAACCCTGATCACGTGGGACAGTATATATGCGGCACAGCTTTGTAAAACCGTGATGTAAACAAATAAATGCCTGTGCACTTGTACAAGCTAGACTAAAAAAAAAAAGTTTCTTAAATGGGAAGCTTGCACTTTCAGGTGATAATAATAGTTCAGTTACAGTAAGGCACAGGTACCTTATTTGAAATATTAAATTATGGGCTTTATTCTATTTTCAGAAACAGAGCTGAAGATTTTTAATGTTGGAACAAGGGGAGACAATACTGTAAGGGCCTGATTATCTCCCCTTGGTACTAAAATATAAATTTACAACATTATTTAGGAAATAAGTCTGTTGAAGAAAATAGCAAAACATTTGTTAGAAGAAAGTGTGTGGCAATTATGTAAAATTTAAGAAATAACACAATTAAATTCAAATCCCTACAAAATAATGAATAAATAAATGAAAATATTTTTCGAAAAAAAAATGAACTACAAATTTTCAGAGGAAAACGCAAAGCTATAAATGCTAAAGGCCTGGCTTGGTTAGATTGAAGAAAATGGGTAATGAAATGTCTTACCTATCCTAAATAACTGCTCCACAGCTTGTAGAGACAAATGATTTATGTGAAAGGACCAGGATGTAGAGCCCGTGCCAGTACAAACTGTAATCCCCGAACTTTTTTGTTTTTGTCGACATTTTTCATCCACCATGAGTTCATAGTATGAAACCCTAAGTAATAAATGTAAATTCAAACAAAATAACATGCATTTGCTAAAAATGAGACCACAGCATCTTTTCACTAGGTTATCATTTATCAAACAGAAAAGATCGATTGATTGATGTTTAACACAGCACTCAAGTTTATTTCACTTATATCGCGGCACCACCAGGTTTAGCTGGGGAAGAAACCAAACCCTCGATCTTCGGCGAGTACCAACAGCTCTTCCACATAGTGTGATCTGGTAACAAATCCACTCAAATTTTTTTTTCTAATTTGTTTGGACTGAGTAGGATTTGAACCCGCAAACCGAAGATGGAAGGCCACTGAGATCCTTCAATCAGTTTTCACACGGGACGGTTCAACACTCCACCACTGATCCCTCTGGGTCATTCAGTAAAAATACCATGGAAGTCGTTCCATACCAAATTAATGTTGAAAATCTTTTTATCTACAGAGGTAATGACAAAAATCTTTGCATGAAGGCCTTTCAGTTTAAATTGATCAAATACCTTGATGATAGAGATTCTCCAATAAAAACTTCATTTAAAGCCAACACCGGTAAAACACGTGGTTTGGCACTTGCGTTGTCTTGTCGTCGTTGAAACGTTTCCAATTCTTTTACTTCTTCGCGGAATCTGTGTTCTGGAAAGTATAGTTGCTGGTCATGCAGTTCTATCGGGTCGTCATTTGCATGCAGTCCAGAAATGGTTATTCTTATCCTGTGACGCCAGCGCCACCTACAAAGAACAGGTATAACTCCAACACATTTAGAAACTGTCTGAAAAGAGGACTGGCATACAAGGTGCTAACTGTCTGAAAAGAGGACTGGCATACAAGGTGTTTGCACCTTCGGGATTGGGATTTACGTAGGATTTGAGTAGAATGCATCTCCATGTTTATCAACTTCAACCCCTGGATCAGGCGATACGAGATTCTCGTGACCACGATATTTGCATATTAGACTTTATTTTCTAAATTATACAGACGGATATGTTAGACAAGATCAAATGCTATAAAATACTTAAAGCTTTTACGAGTGTTGATCTTTAAAAAGACTTGCTCTCCAAGAGTGTTGTTTTTGAGAAAAATTAGGAAACAAAACCGAAGATTTGAAACAACATGGCAGACTCCACAAGGAAACCATGGTGAGAAAGGAAACAAAAACGTCAACACATGGCATACTCCATGGGGAGCAAGTCTTTGGAAAGTCAAAATCTCAACAAAGTATGATGTATGTAGTTTTGTACTCTACTTTAGAATGGGTGGATTGAGAGAGGACACATTTGTTTCTCAGTCAGATTCAAACCAAGAACATTCAAAACACTAGCCATGGACCCTAAGCTTACTAATGACAATAAAATTATTTTTGTAAATAACACCGACACACACCTGAAATCTCCTTTGAGCAACCTGTCTAAAGCAGCCTGGAACTTAGATGCAGAGTAATCCCCCTTGGGTAGACAAAGGTGACCCTCTGACCTGAAAACCAAAAAAGAAGACACATCTTCGTATTATTAATATTTAGTATATCTATTGTACAAAATTGAGATTACTTAAGATATCTTCAACAAATAACTTACGGTTTTAGTCCTAGATCTTTGTGTCCTAAAACAAATTGCAAAAATTACCACTATCAAGACTCCATTTTCTGTTACAGAAAGTTAACAAGGTTTTGCTTTTTCAAGTGAACCATACTAACTGGATAACATGAGGAATCATAAAATTTCTGAACAACCTTGGACAATGTTTTCCAGTTGTAGAGCATGTACTTTAAAAGTCTGACCCAAAAGAAAATTCAATTTTGGGTGAATGCCTTACAAAATTCAATGAAACATTTCCCGCTCTCAGATGGTTACAAAAGTTAATTTCACACACGACCTCCGTTGTGTACATACCCTCAGGAGTAATGACAAAAAAAATTATCTATGCTGTGTCAGTGCCTATTATGGTCACTTTGACAAGGTTTTTTTCAAGTATAGACGAAAAATATGTATATTTCTTTCTCATCTCATTGAACTAACTGTGTATTGAGCCAATATTATTTCGTTTTCACTTTTCGAATATACATTTAGTCCTTATACAAACACAAAGCAGCATTAACACTGTTAATAAATTATTTAAAAGGAAAGAAAATCCAGCCAAACGTGTACATTCATTAAAGAGAGCAGGCCAATAACTTTTGATAGAAGTGTGCAGTTTATTCGTACGATTTTTTGCAGATTTTTTAATTCAACTTTACCAGTACAAACGACAGTAACAGTAGATCAGCCATGATTTCGGCAGGCCACCTGCTGACGGAGCGGTCCAATAAAAGTGTAAGTTTCAACCATGTGTCTCACTTCAGCCCAAGCTGGCTTTGAATCCACTTCATGTAAAGGGCTGCACTGATTGCTATTCTCCATTTGAAATACATTAGCGCTACATCCAAATTGGCCATATTCCATAGTTGAGGTGTTTTTGAAATTCTACTGTTCATGACCCATTTTACACTACATAGTACACAACTGGATTTGGTTTTATACGCCAAGTAATGAAATACTGAATATTATGAGCATATAAAAAATCTGATATACAGATCGTCATAGTAAAGCACCGGACTGTCAGCCCTTATATGTCAGGTGCGTATTTTGTAGTCACTTATTCGATTTATAACTATACTTTCAGATGCCATTTAACTTTTTATTGGTGCAAATATCCCTTTATAATTGGTATGGAACTAAAGTGCATTACCCAATATGTATGGTCAGCTTCGATCACTCTGTGTGTTTTCTTTTCTTTTAAATACTTACTTATCCGGATCTGTGTTGACACCAATGACTGGAACCTTGGTTGTGTTAACCTTACTGGCTGCTAATAGAAACGTCCCGTCGCCACCCGCTGTGAACACAACATCCGCCCACTTTAATAGATCAGCATCAAAATTAAACCTCTCCACTATTTTAGTTTCAATACCTTTAGAACTGGAAAAACAAGAATCATTTATAGTTTGAAAATTTACACCATGAAAAAAATGTCTTTAAAAAGGACACCTTGGACGCTCCCTAATTCAATTTCTGGATAACCCACTGTCATTACTCAAGCTTGGTAGGGTTCTTTCAAAACTTATATCCGAGTGTGAAATTAAACAGCTGAGACACAAATATTGGTTAGGTTTCAGCTTTGCCTCTGGAAACCACTCAACTGGCATATACTGTTAGTAAAACATATACAACTGTTAGTATGTTGATCGTTATTTAAGATTTTAGAAAATACTCACACAAGACAATTGCGTATGTTCTCTACGGCCTGATGATGAGAACGATGTCGGTCTAACAAACCAGTCAAGTCAGATTGTTTCAGATCCAGCTAAGGAAAAAAACATTAAAGCCATCATGAAGAATGAGAAAGATGTGATGTCTTGCTTTAAGAGTGTGTATTTCTAATTGAGAGGAAATTATTTATCATTTATGTACGAGTATTTCATTCAATGTGCAAGATTATATATTTTTTTATTTAAATAATGAAATGTTGTTCCTTTCAGATTTATTTAAATAATTTATATATCTTTAATAATAATTCTTAGTCATGTATAGGGACTGACTGATCAGGGCAGTGACTGGATTGATTGATTGTTTTGGTGTTTTACGCCGCGCTCAAGATTATTTCCATTATATAGTGACGTGCAGTGACTGGAAGGCCAGTATCAGTGGATAAAAATTTAGGTGGGTCAGTGACAAGCACATAAAGAGCTCTGCCGTCTAGTTTGTAGTTCTATGTTCAGTGAGATGATACTCTGTTAATTAATAATGGGGCTGAGGAGTGTGTGTCGCTTTATTTATGTTGGGTTGTCAATGTACAGCTACATGTTTAAAGCCTATTAATATCACTACTGTAATTGTATTACTAAAGCTGATATTTAGGAAATACTCACACGAGACAAGTGAGCATGCTCTCTACGTAAAACCTTAAAGATAGACACAACCATATATTTGTACAAAGACGATAAGTTCCTCTCTATTTGCCCCCTCTTTATGCGTACGTCGAACTATCTACTACTAGGACAACAGTGCATGTTCCAGGATTGTTTGACTTTGGAAGGGTTGGGTTTTTTTTGTTGGACACCCATACAAGCTGCAGGGAGACTTTCAATCAGAAAAGATGGTGATGCTTATACATGGAAACAAATCAAAGACAACGTTTTATTCAGCATTAGCAGTTTAGCTTTAGTTTAGCAGGTCGAGGAAAGACACTGATCTTTGGGTTGTCTGCCCATCGGTGGGTAAACAGCGGTTACATTGCTGAAAGATGGAAAGCAGAGCAAATCTGATTGATTAGTAACATTTGTACAAAGTTCCCCTCTATTTGCCTCCTCTTAAGTGTACGTCACTATCAACTTCAAGAACAGAGCATGCTCCAGGATTGTTTCGAATGGGTAGTTCTTCCTTCAAAGTCAATTCACCGAGTGTAGCGCTCGCTCAGCAGTTTACAGAAATTTCCACGAGGTGTAAATCCATATTCTATTCAGACCGAACTTGTTGAAAAACTGGAAGTGACCATCTCCAAATATGAACTTCCTGCCACTGTTCTGATTGACCTCAATATGCCTTTGCTCATCAATATTTGGATAGAGGTGGCTTTTAGTTTTGTAATATGTTCTTCGACCAGTGTAGGACATGGATTCACTCCTTGTGGATAGGTGACTGAAACATGCTAGTAGATATTTCAGCTTATTATATATAAAATAAATGCTTAAAATGGCAATACTCATTTCACACTTTTCAGGACACAATTTTAACAGCTTCAGCGGACGCAATGAGTTAACTTTGAAGGAAGAAGTAGCCATTCCGTACAAGCTCTGAACATGCACTGTTGTCATTGAGGTTGATAGTTAGACGAAAACACAAGAGAGGGAAGATAGAGAGGAATTTGTCATCTTTGTACAAACGTTACCCATCAATTGACTGGTCTATTCTCCGTCGTTCGACTGATCGTTGGACAACCCGCCAATCGGCGACTTTCCCCAAATTGTTTACATGATTTAGCCCCAAATACAGGACAACTTCTTACATATTTCTTCAATTGGTCGTCAGTTTGAACGCCAAATATTTGTTTTTCGTACTCATATCGTGTCATCTTCGTCAGTAGCACAGCTCTCTTCGGTCTAAAACTATGCTGATCGCCACTCCGCTGGTGAGATGACACTGATATTGACAGCGGGCGAATAGGATTAGGAGTTGAAACGTCGGCTGGGTGACAACAACAACCGGCACGTCTCAACAGACAACGGTGCAGTAAACTTTTAAAAGACATTCCTTTTTAGATTACACTTTTGCACACAAAGCTTTCCTTCCGTGGATTTTGAGCATCATGTCTTTTATTTCATAAGAGCCGCTTATCCACTGCATCGGGCCTTATAACTCGTGAACCCCCATGCTTTACAAGGAGGTCAAGATCATACCGCCATCTTTGTTAACTACTTTCACTTAGGTCAAACCTCGTTATCCAAGAGTAGCATCTGATCCCACATCTAGTCAAAAAAGTTAATGCAGCCTTTTATTAAATAATCTTTGATTTAAAAGAGATTTTTTTAATTAAAATAGCTTTAATATTGTATGTTGGACGATTGTTTATTCATCTGAAACATAAAACAATTAAATATGAGGAGTTTTCTGTTATTTTCACCTAAAGTCTGTTATTTGATTTTTAAATAATTCAATATACATCTATGACAAAACTATGAGTATTTTAAATCTTTTCTCATTGCATTTATTTATGAATTTCAAAATCACAACCATAATGGTAGAGATCTTTCTGAAATATATGATGAAAATGATAGAGAATTAGTTATGGGAGCAAATGTAGGTCTTTAACTACTATGTTCTCCACTTTTATGATTCTCCTGGACGTGGACACAGTCGTGTCGTTTTCGACCAGATGTTACTACAACTGAAACTCCCCCTGCCGTGGAGACTTAAGTGCCCACGACAGCTAAAATCAGACAGGCATGGCATCTCGGTTGACACATTTGTTGATGTTTTGAAGAACTTTCACCCGCCGCTAACGTCTTCCTTTTGTGATTAAAAATGTTACCAAGGCATGTCCACGACAAGGAGTATAGACCGGGCTGGAAAGTCACCGAAAAGATCTCTGGATGGATGCGGTAAGTCGGCATATGCAACCTGTGAACGGCTTCCAACGAAAACCGGCGAAAGTGTTTGTTTGACGTACGTGGCACTCAGACGTCCGGCCTTAAGTACATACATGTACAACATACATTTTGTATTTTGGATTAATGAGAAACTCCACGACGAAATCTAGTTGATATGCTTTTGAAAATTGTTTTAGAAAAAATTTCAAAGGCCTGTCCAAAAATTTAATAAACAAAAACTGGTTCTGACACTGAGAGAAAGAACTAGTAGTAGTATTAGTAAATATTTACATGTTTATAATAATTTTAAAATAGATCAGTTATTAATTGGTATGTTGTGAAATAATATCATTCATTGATGGGCTTAGATATTGACCTATACCATTATTGAATTACAGTCAAATGGTGCGCTGGTCAGTTGGCCTGCTACAATATGCTCCTAGTATAGTTAGTATAGGCTAGACTGGGCTATAGAAAAAAGTCATAAGGCCCACTGTATTTATATAGATCTATGTTTTAACAGCAGTTAATATAAATACCTGGGCCCTGTCTAGCTAGCGTAAGTTACGTCTGACGTAAATAAGTGTTAAAACTAAAATAACTTGCGCCTTCGACGCAACCAGTCCAAGATTCAAGATTCAAGATTTATTGTAGTTGTACAAACACCCGACAAGGGCAGAGTACACAAAACAGAATAAACAAACTGTAAACATTAACAAACAAACAGAAAAGTTATAGGTATAAACATTTGCACAATTGGGTTACAATATTATATACACTATCATGAGATCTACGTAAATAATACTTAGTTGCATGGGAACATAAATAATAAAAAATAATTAAGGCTGTAAGGCATTGTACCATTTAAGTAATGATCTCGTAACAAGGTTTATACAATCCCATGTTGTATGCCTATGCAGAAATTTACGCCAGCTTTGTATGAAAGGGTCCAGGAGTAATAATATTTAATAAGCCTAAAATATCTGCGGGAATTAGGTATTTTAGTTTCATTTATTTACCTCAAACAATACTTGGTGGTATCAGAGGGGAATCTCAATACATAGGCAATTCAAACATATTATAGAGTTCATATAATCTACATAAAGTTTACAAATTGTTTTGCAAATATGGCTATATATTTGAGAGAAGATTTACACTATGCTATTAGTCCTTAATCCAGTACTAACTGTATCAAGCTCAGATTCCCTTAACCCTGCAGGGAAACCTTTTAGAAACACAGCGACCCAAGCTTGGTGGATTAAGTATATTTAGGGATTAATTACAGATTAAAGTTAAACAATGATCAAATTATTATGACCTAAGATACCCCTTTCCCTTCCAAGTGGGTGCATTCTACAATAATACCCATGTAAAATGGAAAAAATCAGTTGTTTGATTTAGTAATCTTCGTCACTTCTTAAATGGCAGAATACAAGTGATATTAGTGCACATTTTTTTTATTGTAATGAGTAATAATTAGTTATAATTCTTATGACGTCAATCCTTTAGTTGTCCAAGTAAAGGCACTTCAAACACTGAGCTTCTCTCGATAAAAGTAATTTATGAGAAAACCTTCCCAAAGTTAAATGATAATAAATAAAAGCAGTAAAGTATTGGTATTTAACCTTCAACAGATAACTGAGCTGGCCATTTCTTTGGGTCATTCAGCCAGTGGGCATTTGACTTAAACACCCCAGTTTCCCATTTTGATAATACTTAAAATTAGCTTTCTCTTAGCCGAGAAAGTCTGCGATTTTTTTAAAGTTTAAGTTATTATGGGTTGGTAAGATTCAGCTTTATGTATGCCTAAGAAAAACCCTAAAGACAAAGTGTTCAATTCTAATTGTGGGGGTTTGGTGGCTCAGCAGAGTAGTTTTTATGATCATACTATGATCACAGGGAAAATCTTCTTGTCTAAAATAACCATGGAGACAAGTTTTTAATTGTGTTATAAAGAGGTATATCATTTAGAGTAGTATTAATTGGCTCAGTCAGACACAGGCCTCCCATGATGAGAGGCGGGCTCAAATCCCATTCTGGGGCTCAGTTGGGATCCAACATGTTTTTTTTTATGACAATTATGTATCTTACAGGCTTAGAAAAGTAATGATTGATTTTGAACATATTAGCATGGGTAATCAATAGGTTATATTTGTCAAGTGAGCCACAGATGTTTCCTTATGCAAACATTGTAAAAAAAAAATCAAAATTATAATAGTATACATGTAGCCCCTATATCTATGTTTATATTTTTGAACACTAAAACACACGGGCACAGGGAAAATCTTCTTGTCTGAAATAGCCATGGAGACAAGTTTCTTATAGTGTTAAAAAGGGGCATATCATTTAGATGTTTACCCAATCATAAGTTTGTTTTGACGGATACAGAAACGACTTTAAATAAATACCAGACCGTAAATTAAAAACAAATAAAATCAGAATATAGAACTTATTTGGTTGATGGTTGTCCTTCGCACTTATGTTCTATGTTTTCTGGCTGTGTACATCTATTATATTTAAGGGGCCTCCGTGGCTCAGTAGGTAGAGCGCCGGACGCTCAATCTGAACCGCTTTCCACCAATGGGTCGCGGGTTCCAATCCCACTCAGTCCCAAAAAATTGCCAGCTACCACCGAAAGGTCGTGGGTTACCTCCGGGCAAAGAGCCCGGTTTCCTCCCACAATAAAACTGCCAACGCCGCCATATAAGTGAAATAATCTTAAGCGCGGCGTAAAACACCAAACAATCAATCAAATATATTTATGTACACTAAAATACACAGGCAGAGGGAAAATCTTCTTGACTAAAATAACCGTGGGGACATCTTCTTATACATTTAATTATAAATGGGTTTTGTTTTCATCAGTTATTGTTTCACTCATAATTTTTGTTTTTGGTTTCCAGGCTGATATTCTCCGAGAAAACCTCCAGGAATTTGTTTCTGTTTTTATTGTTGAATCTCTCGTTTGCTTTTGTGGAGTTGGCATATGGAATCTGGACGAACAGGTCAGAATTAATACATTACACATTCAATTACATGAAGTCCAAATTCCACGCAGTTAATTGATATGAAAAAATTTGGACGGTTACCTAAAGGAGTTTGGGGTTTCCTCCTGCCCTGGCTCAGTCAGTTAGAGTGATAGTCCCTCAGTCCGACACAGGCCTCAGTGGCTCAGTCAGTTAGAGTGATAGTCCCTCAGTCCGACACAGGCCTTCCTTCGACTTGGTGTAAGATTGAATCCCACTCAGATCAAATAAAAATTGAGTGTTTTTTTCACTCGAGCGCTGTATGGGGAAGAGTTGCCAGGTACTCACGGAAGGTAGAGGTTTTCTTTAGGCAAAGAGCCTGGTTTCCACCCCACTAAACCAGGCAACGCCACAATATAAGTGAAATAATCTTTAGTGTGGCGTAAAACACCAATCAATTTGTGCAATGTGAAGTGATCAACAGTCTGAAGGGGGGATTTAGATAATGTATGCAAGTATATTTATCATAGCGACGCACAGCATACTGTTAACTAGGTCAGTTAAGAAATTTTTCCCAAATTAATTTGTTTGATGCTCCCTGTTTAAGTTGCTAAGCTTTTTATGCATTTAGGCTCTACTCAATCAAAAAGGTATACAGTACGTTATCTTACTGGGTGTGATAAAATTATGGGATGGTTGCCAAGCAGTGTACAGACAACATTGGGGCTATCCTTCAGGTGAAAATTCTGATATCTTTATCAAATAACCATACATCATCTATTTCTATTATAATATCCATCTTGTATCTTTCACAGTCTGGGTCTAATTTCTGACTCCTTCCACATGTTTTTCGACTGTACGGCTCTCCTGGCAGGATTGGCTGCCTCGGTAATCTCCAGGTGGCGCTCCACAGAACATTATTCTTACGGGTAAGACCTAGGACCTGAATATCTATCATTTTCTGGTAATATTTATAAACAAACACCCTGTCAGTATAGGAAAATGGGAACATGCTCAAACTTTGTTTCATCCAGTCTGTGTATTTTTGTAAGTTGCCAGCAAAAAGGCCAGACCTATTTACTTTTTGACATGGTTTTCTGTCAACTGATAAACTTTAGGGGCCTCGGTGGCTCAGTCTGACACAGGCCTTCCATCTCAGAAGCTCATACTAGAGTGCGGAATTTTCATTTTAATGAGGGTTCATTATGATTTAAGTAAAGCTTTCTGGTGAAGCTCATAGTTGAGTATTCTCATCCAACTCATTATTTGGCAACCAATCTCCTTTTATTTTGGAACGGCATTGCTCAGTTGGTTAAGCTATAGATGTTTATGTCATCACAAGATTTTGTATTTCTTCTAAAGATCCGGTCATTCTAATGGCCGAAATTATCCACTGAGACATGGAATTGTGTTTAAAGATAACCATTTTCACACACTGATCGGCGGGTCGTATTGCCTTAAATTCCTTCTAATGGGCAAATTTGTCTGGTCACATTTAGCATATTTCATTTCTAATGGTCGATTCCTTATGATGAAAAAAGCGGCCGAATCTTTAGAAGAAATACGGTATGTGGCATCATTGCCAGCTACCACCTCCGTTCTTTCCTCTGTGCATAGAGCTTAGTTTCACCCTTGACTAAACTTGGGAAAGTAGTCATATAAGTGAAATAAAGTTTATTTTGTCGTCAATTATTAATCCATGATTTTGTTCTTGTAGGTTTGTGCGTGCAGAGATCTTGGCTGGTTTCGTTAATGGGTTGTTTTTAATATTCATAGCATTTTTTATATTTTCTGAAGCTGTAGAGGTGAGTTAGTTGCTGACAATAGTCACTTTTTTCCTTTTTTTTTGACAACAGTTAGATATTTCTTTTTTTGAATTTTATTAAATTTGAAGGACTGAAGTAACAAACTTTCATCTCCTATTTTATTGGTCAATTCTATGGTTATTGGCAGCATATTCACTTCATTCAATCTTCATATTTTGGTTTTTTGTAATTAACGCCTGTCGCAAATGTATGTTAAGCAATAGAAATTTACGCTTGATCACAAGTCTGAGACGCAACTCCATGTTGTAAGCCTATGTTTAACTTTACACCAGCTTTGTAGAACAGTACTGTCGCAGTTTTAGGTCAGGTTACTGTTTCACAATGGAAAGGGGGGATAACTTTTGGTATAGGGTAGAAAAGTTGACAGTAACACACAGTAAGGATCCACCCAGAATCTGCATCTTGTATAAAGTGGTACAAATAACCAGATAATGCAAAGATTTTCTTGTTTTGTCAACTTTATGGAAAAGTTGCGAAAAGTTGCATTTTTAACTGAATTTAAAATGTGTTGCTTTTATTTGTGGCTTTTTAGAGAGCAGTTGAGCCCCCGGAGGTTAAACATGAGAGACTGTTTGTGGTGTCTGTGATGGGATTCATTGTCAATCTGATCGGGATTTTTGCTTTTCAACATGGCCATGCTCACTCACATGGCGGAGGGGACAGTAAGTCTCACCTTGTCTACGATTCATTGCAATCAATCATTACATATGGATTATCTATTTGTCTATTTAACTTGGGTAGTAAACTGGGAGTGATAGTCTCTCGGTACAACACAGACCTTCTATTTGGATGTTTTTTTTTCCACATTTATAACATGGGAGGGAAGGGAGAATCTGGAGAAGTGGGTGTTCAAATCCCAATCAGTTCAAAGAAAAATCAAGAAAAAAGTTGCCAGGTACTCGTAGAGGGTCATGGTTTCCACAGGGCAAAGAGCCCCCTTTTTTTTTCCTTCATAAAACCTATGAACTTCCATCCCTCTCCCAGAATTTATGAAAAAAGTTTGACTATTTACAACTATGTCGCTTGAAGATCAGGAAATTAGTCTGAAATTTAAATTAAACAAATATCCTACAATAAGGTGTCCGGATTTGAAATTCTCCCTTCCCTCCCATGTTATAAAGGTGGGAAAAAAAACATCCAAATTGATCGAATATCTAATCTGTTTATCCATTGACTGGGTAGCTAACCCCATGATTTTTTGAAGTCTTCATTTTCAGTATTATTCAGTTTCTACCAAAACTCAGTAAATCAAAGTATACTCCAGGACCCTGTTTTCACAAAGCGGAGTAGCGTAAGTTGTTATGTAACTGTCATAGTAACGTACCTCTACAGTATGGGTTGCTATGGCAGTTAGTTAAAAACTTATGCTAGGCTTTGTGAAACTGGCTCTCGAACGGAGAAAAGGATAAAGGATCAAAACATTTTGTTTGTTAATTTGCAGGCCATGGTCATTCTCATGGGTCCAGTCATGGACACTCTCATGGGTTGGGTAAGTGAACAAATCACATCTCAAATATATTATGTTAAAGCTGTAGAGTTTATTTGGCTTTTTCTTTGCTTTTTTTAGGGCCATTTGTATGTATTTTTCAAAGTAAGCCTCGTTGTATGGCAAAATGACGCTAAATTGAGTTTTTGGATCAATTTGACTTCGGAATTGTGTTCATTTCATCTATGACGCAATGCAAAAGAGGCGTGGCACAGAAACCGCAACAGAGAAATCACGTCAATGTCAAAAAAACATCATTCTAAGCCGAAAGGGTCTATTGCTATATAATAATAATAATAATATTCTTTATTTCACGAGGGTTACATATAGGAAATACACTCAATCAGCTGAATAGCTGTTCTACCTTGAGGCCCTCAAAACTGGAAGCATCATGTGGAAGAGTTGCCAAGTACTCGCTGAATGTTGGGGGTTTCCTCTGGGCAATGAGCCTGGCTCATATAACTGAAATAATCTTGAGTGTGACGTAAATCATCAATCAATGAACCAATACATGCAATTTTATGTTTTGGTATAAATCATTAAGCCTGGACAAAGTTGTTGAAACAATACAAAAGTATAAGTTACCTATATGTAGCGCTACATACGCTCAAAAGAAATTATTGAAGCTTAAGTCAGATTTTTGTTATCTTTTTCCAAATTGTAAATTCTGGACCCAACTTTTTTGTTACTTTGGCTTCTATAAATCCCTGATATATGACAGAAATAAGTTGCCATTTTACTGTTATGTTTGGTGACTTTCAGGACTCTCAGATAATCATGCTGAAAAAGAGAGCCACGGAGGTCATGGCCATAGCCATGGAGATAAAGGCCATGGGCACAGCCATGGAGATAAAGGCCATGGGCACAGCCATGGAAAAGAGGAACCTAGTCATGGAGACCATGATGACCATGGGGCTAGTCATGGATGTCATGCCCATGCCGGGGGATCAGGGTCACAAGCACAAATCATGCAAGGTCAGTCGGAAATAATATCATTTGTCTCACAATATACCCCCCGTATTTCCACACTTGTGTTATTGGTATCATAACCAACATGGGGAGTTATGGTCAAAGTAACGCTATGGCCTGAGGTGACCTTATTTCTAGCATTAGATGGAAATAATATCATTTGTCTCACAATATACCCCCCGTATTTCCACTCTTATGCAGTGTGTTATTGGTATCATAACCAACATGTGCAATTATGGTCAAAGTAATGCTATGGCCTGAGTTGACACTATTTCTAGCATTAGTCGGAAATAATATCATTTGTCTCACAATATACCCCCCTGTATTTCCACTGTTATTGGTATCATAACCAACATGTGGAGTTAGGGTCAAAGTAACGCTATGGCCTGAGTTGACGTTATTTCTAGCATTAGTCGGAAATAATATCATTTGTCTCACAATATACCCCCCGTATTTCCACTCTTATGCAGTGTGTTATTGGTATCATAACCAACATGTGGAATTATGGTCAAAATAACGCTATGGCCTGAGTTGACCTTATTTCTAGCATTACAATGTGCTATCCAGTCTTTCTTCAGACAGCCATTCTTCAAAATTCTTCAACACTGGTTCTCTTTAGATAAACTCTCTAAAAGTATTACAATGTGTATTAAACGGGCCAGATGATTTGTAAATCCCTGCTTATCAAAAATAAGGGAAAGCCCCAAGAAGTTATGAGGTCGATATATTTTTGAGAACGGAATGTTAGAAGTTTCTTGGCAATTGATTCTTATTATATACCATCAACTTTATACTTTAATTTTTTCTTGGAGAATGAACAAACAATCAATCAATCAGGATTCATAGCCAATGTATTTCTACTCGTTCCTTCAACTTTGATTTGTCTTTTTTGCTCAGGTGTATTTTTACATATACTTGCTGACACATTAGGCAGTGTAGGTGTGATCATTTCCTCGGTATTAATTCATTATTTTGGCTGGATGATAGCTGATCCAATCTGCTCGATGTTTATAGCTGCTCTTATAGGAGTCAGGTGAGCTTCTGTTAAACTCTCAATAATTTCAGTTTAAAAACAAATTGATAAAGAAATTAATTATTGACTAATAAATATCTTGAAGTAGACCATAGCCATAATTCTGTTTCATCGTGTACATGTGTAGACTGGGCTCACAATTTAAGTCGATTGATTGATTGATCCTTTATCCGCACTCAAGATTTTCTCACTTTTATTGCGGCGTTGCCAGGTTTAGTGGGGAAGGTAACCAGGTTCATTGCTTAAAGGAAACCAGGCTCATTGCCCAGAGGAAACCCCTGACCTTCAGTGAGTATCTAGAAACTCTTCCACATTCGGCGCATGAGTGAAAAATCCACTCTGAAATTTTTCAATTATTTGGTCCGAGTGTTAACTTAACCAGCGCCGCATCAATGAAAGGACAGCTGGACCACCGAGGGC
Source organism: Lepidochitona cinerea (assembly GCA_963971465.1). NCBI lineage: Eukaryota > Metazoa > Mollusca > Polyplacophora > Chitonida > Tonicellidae > Lepidochitona > Lepidochitona cinerea. The sequence goes on along the minus strand of OZ020556.1, from coordinate 1,912,688 downwards.
CCCCATGATTTAAGTCAAGAAATTCATGCATGTCGCTACCATTGATAGATTGCAGGCCCAAATCTCTCTCAGTCCAACTAAAAATTGAAATATTTCTGAGTGAATTTTTCACTGGATCTCCCAGTGTGGAAGAGTTGCCAGGTACTCGTGGAAGGTGGTGGGTCTCCTCCGGGCAATGAACCTAACTGCCTCTTCCACTAAGCTTGACTATGCCTCTATATAACTGAGATAATCCTGAGAGCGGCGTAAAACACCAATCAACTAAATCAGGCATTACCTTGAAACTGTGAACAGACTCTATTGCTCTTTTGCTCTATTTCAGTGTGGTTCCATTGTTACGAGACTCTATTGGTATATTAATGCAGAGAACTCCTAAAGCCTTAGAGAATGTATTACCAGGCTGCTATCAAAGGGTAAGGGGAGAGAACTCACAAAATTAAGATAGTTATTACGATTAAGATTCATTGCTTTTTGATCCCTCAGGCAATTTTGCTGGCAGGGTGTTGTCGTTGCCTGCGTCATCCGTCTGTCCATTGTACATGTACCTTGTTAACACATTATCTCAACAAAGTCTTTTACTCACAACTGTGAAACTTTACACAGTTGTTCTATCGGGCAGGTACCTGCAGGCTTATGAAAATGGACGTGATTGGGTGCTTTTTACAAGGGTTATGTCCCTTAAATTATCATCAGCTAAAAATGTCCTTGTAAATGCGTTATCTCAGAAAGTCTTTTATTCACAACTTCGAAACTTCAGACAGTGGTTAAATGTGGTGATCACAAGAAACCTATTGAAAATAGGTGTCTTCAGGTATGTTTTTTTCAGGAGTTATGTCCCTTTACTGATGTTCAACCTATTTCTATGAACTTTAGAGAAAGACAGAATTTGCATTTCATTGATAAGTTTAACCATTTTACATAGAATCAAAAATTTGACATTGATTTTACACATTTCCGTATAACTCAGTGTTACTTTGAAACTGAAAGAAAGCAGATTATTTTGATTTGTAAGTACCATTAGATGACATCTTTCTCACGATTTGCCTGTGATTTATATGGATATCGGGTTTTGAATTATTTAATTTTTTAAATTTAGCTCGGATACACAAGCTTATTTTTGTGCTTTAATTACTTATCATGATATCCACGGAAAAGTGCTGACAATTACAAATTAGGTTTGATTAGTTAGTGTCTTTTAGAAACAGTATTCTCATTATTTTGGGATTACACATCCTTGAAAATAGTGTAATCCCAAAATAACGAGAATAATGACAAATTAAGGCTACAATGTCAATATGTTCCGAGTGTGAGGTAAAAATTTTCAAACTGGGCTATAACTCAATTGTCATGAATAGGGAATAAGTCCTGTAAGAATTCCTGCGATATCCGGTGACAGATGACAAATCATGACACTATTTAGAACATTTTTGGTTACGTTGCAAATCCATTTGACGTATTTTGCTACATAACATCAGAAGTAAACATCATGTTAGAACAAACCCCCCCCCCCCCCCCCCCCCCCCCCCCCCCAATGCTAAATCTACCAAAGCTGTCAAGCTGGTATACATTATTACGACATTTACTTTATAAAAAGACGCTAATTGTTTCATTCTTTTTCTATCAGGTCAGTCAGTTAGAGGGAGTGTATGGCTTCCACGAACCTCATTTCTGGACCCTTTGTAGTGATGTATATATTGGAACTGTCAAACTGGAAGTGGCCAGTAATGCTGATGCTCGTTACTTGTTGAGTCAAACACACAGTATATTTACACAGGTATGTCATATCCTTTCAAACACACAGTATATTTACACAGGTATGTCATATCCTTTCAAACACACAGTATATTTACACAGGTATGTCATATCCTTTCAAACACACAGTATATTTACACAGGTATGTCATATCCTTTCAAACACACAGTATATTTACACAGGTATGTCATATCCTTTCAAACACACAGTATATTTACACAGGTATGTCATATCCTTTCAAACACACAGTATATTTACACAGGTATGTCATATCCTTACAGTAAACGAACCAATGGTGATTACATTTCTCAAGTGTTACATGGATGGAGGGGCCCTTTAACACTTTATACCTTCCATCTTGATCTTGAAAAAGTAATTTTGTACTTGGTTACGGCTTCATTTAGTATTGATTTATTTATTAGTGTTACATGCTATACTCAAGATTATTTTATTTATTTGACAGCATTGCTTTTGTCTTGGTTTTTGGGGCCGACAATCGTGCTTTATACTGCATCGAAGGCCCTCCCCTCATTCTGTATTAGCTGATGAAATTAGAGATATTGTGGCATAGTTTATGTCTTAGATAGGTTTCTATGCAATCTAAATGTAAACAGGAATTCAAAGCATCATTTCCCTTGTCCGTCCAGACAATGTTACAATTTACAGGATGTGTGTAATTTTATGGATTTCTCATGATATATTACATCGATTTTCCTATGGTCAAAAACATTGGGAAAGTTCTGAGTTTTAACTTAATCGCCCTTTGTGGAATGGTGGTTCCGTGGGATACAGAAAACCCTATAATCGTCATTCACTTGGCATGTCAACAAGACTTTACACAGAACCCTTGAGTAACTAATGTTTGAACTTGTATCTGTTTTCAGGCTGGTGTCCGGCAATTGTATGTACAGATTGACTATGCTCCTATGTAAAACTGAAAACTGCCAGCTCCTGGAGAGTGGTGTAGCTTCCAGAACTCCTCCGAAGACCCTTTGATCAATTGTAAATTATTTTTGGTGGCGGTAAACCCTGACCAATGTATTCTGGAGAAAGTTCTACTCCAACAGATACATGTCAACCAACATGTTATATAGACCATTATATCATGAACCATGAGTATAGATCATGATAGCATAAAGCAATGTTGTATAAAGCATGATATCATGAACAAAGTGTTGTATGGATCATGATGCAATGTTGTATTAATCATGATATCATGAACCATGTTGTATAGATCATGATATCATGAACCAATGTTGTATAGATCATGATATCATGAACCAATGTTGTATAAATCATGATATCATGAACCAATGTTGTATAAATCATGATATCACGAACCAATGTTGTCTAAATCATGATATCATGAAGCAATGTTGTAGTGAGCATGGTATCATGAAGCAATGTTGTAGTGAGCATGGTATTATGAGGCGATGCTGTAGTAATCATGGTGTCATGATCCAATGTTGTAGTGATCATGATCCAATGTTGTGTAGATCATGATATCATGATCCAATGATGTATTAATCATGATACCATGATCCCATGTTATATGGACCATTTTACCATGAGTTAATATTGTATTTTTCATGAAGCAATTTCCTGAGGTTCATTTTATCATGAGCAATGCCCATTTGTCATGATATCATGAAACAATATTATATTGATCGTTATATGTATTGCATGAACCAATTTCATTATTCATTCCAAATGCCTTTTAACTTAATTATTTTTTATTGTTGAATGTGAGATTTACGAATATCATTATACTTAATTTGTTATTTCTATAAGCTTAACTTTATTTTTTGTTATGTCACAGTTTAACTTAAAAGCCCCAATATTTTAAAGTATGTATCACACTTCAACAAGTGAATCTGAAAATGGACTCTCATTCTGGTGTATAACCAGCCAAACTGAATGGAGTTGTTTGTTAACAACATTTCTGTCTGGATTCTCTGATAATTCTTAACCCTTGTCTACAGATACTCTGATTGTTATTATGTGGTACCCGGCAAAGGTCTGGGGGTTCTCCTCCAGGCCAACAGCCCCCCCACTCAGTGTGGCAAAGCCGTCATACAAGTGAAATAATATTGAGTGCATCATAAAACATCAAATCAGTGACTTATTGATACATGTAAGCTGCCAAAATCAATTTTCTCCTTTCTGATAGGCAAATCAATTCGAGTGCTTGAAGTTTGGTGGTAAAATAAAAATATTCAGTGAGCTAAGGGCAAAAATATTATTTACAAGATGTAAATATGATTCAAATAACCTAGCCGCCTTCATATGTCTCTTTCCTGTGTTACTTACCTGCCGGTCAGGAAGAGCCACACATTAAACCTGTGCCCGTGTGTGTTTAGTGTTCATAAATATTAAAAGGGTGGGATAACTATTCTCTGTCAATAGACTTTTCAAAGCCCCGCAGTTGAGGAAATTCTCGGACATACTGCGGACCATGTGACAGGTTGTCATTGTAAGAGGAGAGTTTGAAATCTGTCAGGCCAAGTTTTCTTCTTATGAAGAGGGATTTGGTAGAATTACAATGAAATTTGAACAAATTAATGAGTAAAATGAAAAGAGGAATGCTTTAAATGTGTGTTGAAGGTAAAATCTAAAAGGCAGGTAGGATTAAAAGATATTTGAAACTGGGTTTAAATCTGAAAGCCGAAGTCCTTCCGAATAATTCATTGAATAGCCGTTACTACAAATAACGAGGACAACGAAAATACAAACATATTGAGTGACCAACTTTACGTAACCCAGGATGTAATATTATGTAGGATTTGATTTCGATTATTTGGATGTGCAATAAACCATGTTTTGGCAGCCATTTTGAATGTTAGAAAAAATATTTCAGAAAGTCGTAAGAAATAGTAACAATTCTAAATGTAAGGATATCCATAATATTATTCATGATTATTGTAATGCTATCAAACCCAAAAAAAACAGTGAACATATTTTTTTACCAAGGTATCAAAAAACTTCAAATCTATTTTGGTGAATACAACCATTTTTAATAACTTGTCCTCGTAAAAATCATCAGTGATTGCATTAAAAAATTCTATACCAATTGAATTAGATTTTTTTTCCAAGGTGTTACAGTACACATTTTTTTTATTGAATAAGTTGAATGAATTCTGAAGTGTGCTGTTCTGGTTTAAGATTTGCAATGCTCAACACTGTCTCGCTTCATCTTAAGCTTGTGAAAACGAAAGTAATTTCTATAATTCCTCGTGAAAATAATTTGTCTCATTTTTATTTGCCAAAGGCATGTAAATTGAAATGCGTTATCATAGCACTGGAAGGAATAGTAACATGCTGTTTCCAGAAATGGAAGATTTTTGGTGATCACAATTTCTTTAAAAATGAAACTGCTGATTTGTGGCTGAACCATTTTGAGAAACTGCATAGTTTTGAAAAAAGGGACTTTATTTGTCAGTTGTAGATATTCATTCAAAATAATTGTAAACAAATGTCTATTTCTATGTGGTCAATTACATGTGTATGGTGTCATTCAACAATTTACATATGTCATTAAGGTGAGAAATTACAAGAAGTTGGTGCTAGTCCATTATTCTTCTCGCCATAAACAAATAAAACATCGTTTCATGCCAATCATTCTTCAGTGTGTTTTCTTTTGTTGATGTCCACTTAAATGCTTTGTGGAAGATCAGGGATTTCCTCCCCTAAATCCAGCAACACATTGAAACATCACCAAATCAAGACTGATGTTAACCATGGCCCCTCCATCGATGGGTTGCAGGTTCGAATTCTATTCAGCCACGATTAATCTTTCTTTAATCAGTTTTTTATGTCGACTCAAATGCCCTATGTGAAATGTTGAGGGTTTCCTCCCCTAGTCAATCTAGCAACACTGAAATAATCAGGCGTGCAAAGTAAAACCTCAACCATGGCAGTAAAAACAATAGATATACGTGAGGAGGCTTTCATAAATGGGTTTCAGATTTGAATTCCATAGAGTCCAAATTATTGACTCGTTACACAAAACCCGGTGTTCCCCATTTATATTTGTTTTATGGACGGCACAAGTGGAACCATTTAATAAATCTTATTTAATACGTATTTAAACAAATCTGTGGCAAAAAACTTGAAACTTGAAAACTTGAATTGCTTTATGCCGCGCTTGAGATTATTTCACTTATATTGCTGCGTTGCCAGTTTTATTGTGGGAGGAAACCAGGCTCAAACCTACGGTGGTAACTCGCAACCATCCCACATAGGTCGTTGGGAGTTTTTTTGGGGACCGAGTGGGATTCGAACCCGCGACCCATTGGGCAAAAATTTGATAAATTCGGTTGGAGTTCACGTCCATACTGTCGAACATCGCTTCAACTTGTCAACCAAGATAAAACCATTTATACCGCCGATCTTTTCGTGGAAGACAGTTTGAATTGTGTGTCTTACACTCTACCTATCAAGACTAGGTTGATCGATTGATTGGTGTTTTACGCCGCGCTCAAGATTATTTCACTTATATGGCGGCGTTGCCAGTTTTATTGAGGGAGGAAACCGGGCTCTATGCCCGGAGGAAACCCACGACCTTCCTTTGGTAACTGGCAACCATCCCACATAAGTCGTTCGAGTAAAATCCCAGTCAGAAAATTTTCCAATTTTTGGACTGAGTGGGATTCGAACCCACGACCCATTGGTGGAAGGCTGTTCGGATTGATTCCAACGCTCTACCTACTGAGCCACGGAGGCCCCCAATAACAGACGAAAAGACACTTTGTATGAAGGTGAATGCAAATTGCAAACTCTTTATTGTCTTTGATACAATTGCTGCAAAATGAGGCTTTAAACTTCACTGACAGGTTTTAATACTCAAAAACATGACCTGTTAAACAAGTACCACATCAGTACGTTTCTGACAGGACTTAGCAACTGTATATAATCATCTATTGCTACTGATTCTTTAACTGACAAGAGTTATCTAACTTGCCCAGTTGGAAAGTTCCTGACAAGACCACTTGGGGTCTCTCTTTATTATAATTTGGGAATTAGTGATTCGAATAAGTCCAAAATAAATCAACTCCCATAACATAGAGGATGGCATCAATAAAAAAAATAAACCCCATAAACAACCAGTAACATCACATTCTACAAACAAGAAACCACAGGAAGCTGCAGCCAAGGAAATAGTCTGTGGCACCTTCTTGTTTAGACTCAAACAATCCTATACATACAAATAACTGGCACTCGATAAAAAAACTTCTTAACCCTGGCAATTTGTATTACCAAGACTCGACCCTCTCGGTAGAGATACGTTAGGCACTTCAGTGACGATTTTCGTTAATTTCCAACAGTTGTGTTTTGGTCGTCAAATCAAACACTTAAAATAAATTCTGAAAAACGTGTGCGGTACATTTTGAGACTGCACATATAATTGTCTTTTTCTTTCCAAGTCTTGACTTAATAAATCATGTAACACAAAGGACAACAGAGAAAAAATAAGAGCGAGATCAAATTATTTAAAAAAGGAAACCATGGGAATCATTTTCTTTTGTAATTTCGCTGCACCAAAATCCAAATTTACAAAATAAAAATTGTTCAAAAAACTAGCTTGAGAAACATCAAACGCTTTTAATGTCTTCGTACATCAGTAAATGTCCCTCTCCTGAGCAAAGCATTCACTGAGCTTACAAAATCAGCTAGATTAAAAAAATCTGCTTGGATATTCAGCGTACTTGTCACGTATGTTCGAGAGGATTTTTCTTCATGGCTATATTTACGAAGTGCCAGAGAAATTTTGCTTAGCAAAGAACTGCTAAGTGTCTTGTGATGTGCAGCAGTTAATTTGTTTGGTATGCATGGAAAAAGTAATTTTATGAAACTTATGTGCTATCTTCTGCATCAGTGCGAGGGAATATTTTTGACTGGAAATTTAACAAAATATGAACGCTTCACACCAGTTAGTTATCAAAACATAACTATGTTCAAAGATCCAGTAAATTCAACTTTTTATTGAATGATGCTTTAGGCATCACTTGAGGTTATTTCATCGATAAAAACAGAGTTGCCAGGTTGACAGGAAGACTAACATTGACTCTTGTTTACTAATGTGTGGTTAAGTCTTTCGCAGTCCTCATGCTGGGTTGGAAATGACAGGTATAATTTTTCTAAAGCGTAATTAAAAAAGAAAAACTTTGAAAACTGCTGAATAAAGATGGAAATAATTCTACACTAGTTGCTATTCATTATCTAAGCCTGTATACATATTGGAGATAAGAAAATGGTTGGCTATATTGGTCTCCTGTCAAATTCTGACATTTGACATGCAGGTGTTTGTTGAGGTGGTGCTAGATTTATTTATTTCATATTTAGTTTGTCAACGAACCTTTGGAAAAGGTCCCATCTACTTTTCTAAGAGGACACCGGATTGTAACAAATTGACGATATGTATAACGGTTCTTCAAACTGTGGACACCCCCATTTCAGTTTTAAATATTATTGAACAGTTTGCCTGGATAATTTTTAGGGCTATTTTCGCAGCTATCCACGTCAGGAAACTAATTTTCGGCTACGTAGTGAATATTCCTTTATTAATTATTGATTAGCGCCACAATCAGGCTTGTATCCTGTGACTCACAAACAGGTCTTAACGCAATTTCAATAGGTAAACGCTTTATGCCGTCTTCAGGAAAAAAAAAGTTGCTGAGTTCCTAATTAACAGAAGAACTGAATTGTAATGTATGATTTTTCGATTCCCAAGTCCAGCTTTACCAATATGTTCAGATGATAATTTCTGTCAATGTAAACAAATAAGCAATGTCAAGTTATTAAACAAACTGGGCTCCTAATGTCCGTGAAGTGGATACTATTCTGAAATTTGACAGTTTCCTCAGAGAAAATTGTTATCGATTTCTCAAAAAAATGAACCTAAAAGAAAAACATTTTGTTTGATTATGTGTTTGGAAAAATGATATTTGCATCAAATGTCAGGTTTCAAACAAGTGCCAATTGTAACATTCATAGATGAACTGTGAAAAGGTTATGAGTTGAGAAAAGCCAAGCGCAAACACCAGTTATAAATAATACTCCCTGTAACAGCTATATATAGTTTTCTGTATCTCCAGACCCTGATTCTTGTGCTTTTGGTATTCAACGAAACCAAGGCTTGAATTATAAAAATATTACGTTGACAATCAAATACAAAAAGTTTCACTCGCTATTTTACAAGCAATTCTGATCGGCAAACATTGTAACTAGTGCAGTCCGTTCACAGGGAGGACCTCTTTAAAAAAAAAAAAAACACTACGGTCAAAATTTCATAGCTTTTTAAACAGTAGTCTGTATAGTCAAAAATATAATGGTCTCATTCAACAAGTGGGGTGAGAAGGGGGAGGGGCGAGTCTGAATGTTCATAAGCAAACGTCTGATTCAGGGAAAGCACTTGACAAAATATGGGCTAGAAGAAAACCATGAAATCCTTTCAAAAGAAATATCACACAAGACCCATGTTGAAGCCATGACACAAAGAGGAGTTCTGACAGTGTCTCGAAGAGCCGGGAATTAAATTCTGGTTGCGAGCCAGGAAGAGCGGAGATCACAACTCCCCGCTGTCACTGTCACTATCAGAAGATGACAAAGTATCATTAAGGTCTGACGGGGCTGGATGGTACACTGCAGCAATATGCTTTGGGCTCCAACTTGTTGGTAATGTCCTTACAAGACCGTTTCTTTGTTGTTTAACCTGAAATAAATAAAATACTAAATATTTCACTTCGAAAAAAAAAAAGACTGTTTGGTCATAAGCAGCTACTGTTCAGGGGCCTGTTTCACGGCGTAGATGTATTTTTTGCGTAACTTTCATACTAACGTATCTCTACAGTATGGGTTGCTATGTCAGTTACATAAAAACTTACGCTACACCGCTTTGTGAAACAGGCTCCTGATGTGGTTTTACAATTAGTGTAATTTGATTGATTGATCAATGTTTTATGCCACACTCAAGATTATTTCCCTAACCTGGCGGCGATGCCAGGTCTAGTGAATTGTAATTTAAATTAAAGCAATTAAATATCAACAGACTGAACAGACAGCATTTTGAGTAACAAGTTTTTTAAAAACAATTATGACATCGTGCAAAGTAAAAGATTTATTGGGAGAGCAAACCAGGATCTTTGCTTGGAAGGCAATTCAGTGAAAGCTCACTCAGAAATTTAAAAATGTTTTCCTTAGAACTGAGTTGAATGTCCCTTAGAATTGATTCATTAACCTTTTTCTATCGGAGGGAGGGGGGAATGGGCTATTTGCTGGACCAAGCCCCCCCAACCTTCAGTGAGTACCCGACAACTCCTTCCCAAAGCGTGGCTGAGTGACAGACCCACTCAGAAATTGTTCAATTATATTTGGGCTGAGTGGGATTGGAACCCACAACCCATCAAAGGGCCTGTGTCTACTTGAGAGACTCTGGTGATGGAGCCACCAAGGTCGCCAGTCAGACTAAATGGACTATTGCCAGAGCCACCCCAGCCCCCAGTCAGACTGAGAGACTATCGCCACAGAGCCACTTAGGCCCCTGGTCAGACTGAGAGACTATCACGACAGAGCCACCCAGTCAGACTGAGAGACTATCACGACAGAGCCACAAAGGTCCCCAGTCAGACTGAGAGACTATTGTTCTACAACAGAGCCACCCAATCAGACTGAGAGGGTATTGTTCTACAACAGAGCCACCCAATCAGACTGAGAGACTTTTGTTCTACAACAGAGCCACCCAGTCAGACTGAGAGACTATTGTTCTACAACAGAGCCAACCAGTCAGACTGAGAGACTATTGTTCTACAACAGAGCCAACCAGTCAGACTGAGAGGCTATTGTTCTACAACAGAACCACCCAGTCAGACTGAGAGACTTTTGTTCTACAACAGAGCCACCCAGTCAGACTGAGAGACTATCACGTTGCGACAGAGCCACCCAGGCCCCCAATCAGACTGAGACTATTGTTCTACAACAGAGCCACCCAGTCAGACTGAGAAACTATCATGTTGCGACAGAGCCACCCAGGCCCCCAATCAGACTGAGAGACTATTGTTCTACAACAGAGCCACCCAGTCAGACTGAGGGGCTATCACCTTGCGACAGAGCCACCCAGGCCCCCAATCAGACTGAGAGACTATTGTTCTACAACAGAGCCACCCAGTCAGACTGAGAGGTTATCACGTTGCGACAGAGCCACCCTGGCCCCCAATCAGACTGAGAGACTATTGTTCTACAACAGAGCCACCCAATCAGACTGAGAGGGTATCATGTTGTGACAGAGCCACCCAGTCAGACTGAGAGACTATCACGTTGCGACAGAGCCACCCAGGCCCCCAATCAGACTGAGACTATTGTACTACAACAGAGCCACCCAGTCAGACTGAGAGGGTATCATGTTGCGACAGAGCCACCCAGGCCCCCAATCAGACTGAGAGACTATTGTTCTACAACAGAGCCACCCAGTCAGACTGAGGGGCTATCACCTTGTGACAGAGCCACCCAGGCCCCCAATCAGACTGAGAGACTATTGTTCTACAACAGAGCCACCCAGTCAGACTGAGAGGTTATCACGTTGCGACAGAGCCACCCTGGCCCCCAATCAGACTGAGAGACTATTGTTCTACAACAGAGCCACCCAATCAGACTGAGAGGGTATCATGTTGCGACAGAGCCACCCAGGCCCCCAATCAGACTGAGGGGCTATCACCTTGCGACAGAGCCACCCAGGCCCCCAATCAGACTGAGAGACTATTGTTCTACAACAGAGCCACCCAGTCAGACTGAGAGGTTATCACGTTGCGACAGAGCCACCCTGGCCCCCAATCAGACTGAGAGACTATTGTTCTACAACAGAGCCACCCAATCAGACTGAGAGGGTATCATGTTGCGACAGAGCCACCCAGGCCCCCAATCAGACTGAGGGGCTATCACCTTGCGACAGAGCCACCCAGGCCCCCAATCAGACTGAGAGACTATTGTTCTACAACAGAGCCACCCAGTCAGACTGAGAGGTTATCACGTTGCGACAGAGCCACCCTGGCCCCCAATCAGACTGAGAGACTATTGTTCTACAACAGAGCCACCCAATCAGACTGAGAGGGTATCATGTTGTGACAGAGCCACCCAGTCAGACTGAGAGACTATCACGTTGCGACAGAGCCACCCAGGCCCCCAATCAGACTGAGACTATTGTTCTACAACAGAGCCACCCAGTCAGACTGAGAGGTTATCACGTTGCGACAGAGCCACCCTGGCCCCCAATCAGACTGAGAGACTATTGTTCTACAACAGAGCCACCCAATCAGACTGAGAGGGTATCATGTTGCGACAGAGCCACCCAGGCCCCCAATCAGACTGAGAGACTATTGTTCTACAACAGAGCCACCCAGTCAGACTGAGGGGCTATCACCTTGCGACAGAGCCACCCAGGCCCCCAATCAGACAGAGAGACTATTGTTCTACAACAGAGCCACCCAGTCAGACTGAGAGGGTATCATGTTGCGACAGAGCCACCCTGGCCCCCAATCAGACTGAGAGACTATTGTTCTACAACAGAGCCACCCAGTCAGACTGAGGGGCTATCACCTTGCGACAGAGCCACCCAGGCCCCCAATCAGACTGAGAGACTATTGTTCTACAACAGAGCCACCCAGTCAGACTGAGAGGGTATCATGTTGCGACAGAGCCACCCAGGCCCCCAATCAGACTGAGAGACTATTGTTCTACAACAGAGCCACCCAGTCAGACTGAGAGGTTATCACGTTGCGACAGAGCCACCCTGGCCCCCAATCAGACTGAGAGACTATTGTTCTACAACAGAGCCACCCAATCAGACTGAGAGGGTATCATGTTGTGACAGAGCCACCCAGTCAGACTGAGAAACTATTGTTCTACAACAGAGCCACCCAGTCAGACTGAGAGACTATTGTTCTACAACAGAGCCACCCAGTCAGACTGAGAGGCTATCACGTTGCGACAGAACCATCCAGGCCCCCATTCAGACTGAGAGACTAGCGCTCTGCCAACTCAGCCACCGAGGTCCCCATATTAGAAGTTGGTGTTTACCTGCTTGCTGAGATTTTGGAACTCTTTCATATCATCCTCCGTGATTTCATACTCTTCTTCATCTGCCTCATTCCATCCCATCTCCCTTAACAACCTGACAAATATTACACATATCAAATGTTATCATCTGCCTCATTCCATCCCATCTCCCTTAACAACCTGACAAATATTACACATATCAAATGTTATCATCTGCCTCATTCCATCCCATCTCCCTTAACAACCTGACAAATATTACACATATCGAATGTTATCATCTGCCTCATTCCATCCCATCTCCCTTAACAACCTGACAAATATTACACATATCAAATGTTATCATCTGCCTCATTCCATCCCATCTCCCTTAACAACCTGACAAATATTACACATATCAAATGTTATCATCAGCCTCATTTCATCCCATCTCCCTTAACAACCTGACAAATATTACACATATCAAATGTTATCATCTGCCTCATTCGATCCCATCTCCCTTAACAACCTGACAAATATTACACATATCAAATGTTATCATCAGCCTCATTCCATCCCATCTCCCTTAACAACCTGACAAATATTACACATATCAAATGTTATCATCTGCCTCATTCCATCCCATCTCCCTTAACAACCTGACAAATATTACACATATCAAATGTTATCATCTGCCTCATTCCATCCCATCTCCCTTAACAACCTGACAAATATTACACATATCAAATGTTATCATCAGCCTCATTCCATCCCATCTCCCTTAACAACCTGACAAATATTACACATATCAAATGTTATCATCAGCTCTTTCTGTAAACCTAAGGCAACTGTAAATTGGCTAAATATTTGGATGTTGAAACAAGCTTCCTGTAATGCCCCTGGGTGTCAAGGAAAAGACCATTGAAAATAAGCCACATTATATGTGTAAGTTTTCCTAAAACTGATATTATCAAAAGAGACTTATAATGGAAGGATGTGCCACACAGCTGTAGTTGATATAGCGAGGAGGACAGAAATTTGTAACCAGCAATCTACATAAGATACTAGACACATTTATATAATTGTGTAGCTCTGGTATTCATTAAAATATTTATGACTGATTAATGTTTTACACTGCACTCAAGATTATTTCACTTATATGGCAGCGTAGACAGGTTTGAATTTTGTGTGTGTTGCTCTCGAAATTTTATCCTATTTTCGGGCAAACTTGTACAGTGTATCTTGTACAATACAATGAAGGCAATCCAGTGAAGGGCAGGAGTTCTCAGGAGTAATGATCGCATACACTGACAGCTATATACGCTCGATAACTTCACAGCGGGGGTATAACAAACATTTTCAGGTGGAGTTTATTGTCAGTGCCATACCTTTGCTCCGCCTCTAGAGAACTAGAGAGGATATCTTTACTACTGTCTTCAACAGAAAGACAATCCATGCCATTTGTAAGCTCTTTCTGATCATCTTCTATCTGACTATCTTCCGTCTCCTAAAAAAAGTTAATTTATCATTTTATCTGACTATCTTCAGTGTCATAAACAATACATAATCAAAGAAAATTTTAAATCATTACTTATTTTATTTAATTTTAGCTATGATCAAAATAGAGGCCTGCAACATATCAGAAAAAAAAATTTCAATCCTTTCATTTGGAGTAACTGACCTCTTCAGATTTTTCGTTGGCTTTTGTTTTCTCAGTTTCCTCCCCTTTGCCATTTGTTTCACGTCGAAGTGCTTTCAGGAAGTTGCTCTTCTTGTCACCTAGGTTTTTAGGCTGTGTGACGAGTCGAGTACTGAGAATGTCAATGGCAGGAGTCGGGGACTGACGAGCGCCCTATAAAACAGAAAACGGGCGGGAATTAAACTATACTTCTATGTCCCTTTTATATCCCATAATTTTTCAAGTAAAAAGGTGTATTAAAACATAATTCTCACTTGTTCTATTTACATAAAACAAGGCAGGGAAATGAGGATTGGTTGACTGAGTATTATTTTATGCCAGATTATTTCCTTTACATGGCAGGGTAGCCAGGTTTAGGGGGACAGGAGACCAAACTCATGTCGGTATGTAAAACTCAGCATTGCTGTGATTGTTACCTGCCAACCGTTCCAAAAAGGGAGATAAAATAAAAACAACTTCTACATCTATTTTTTTTGTTGACTGAGTGGGATACAAACCGATCATCTATGTAAAGCCATAGACTTATGACATTTAAAGATGATTTAATATGATGATTTAAGATATTAACAAGACAATCTCGCAAAATCGAGATCAAGTACAAGGATACCAAAAACAAAGCCACAAAAGTCATTTATTTCATCCTCGTCATCACATGATAGCAGGAGACCTACCTCTTTAGTTGCTGTGGCTTGTTGGGATGCTTTGCTTCCTGTATAGGCACCTGGTTCTTTTGTGTAGCTACCATTTAGACGGAGACTATCTCGACTTTTACGGGGTAAATTACCCTATAAGACATAAAAAATGACAAGAGTTAGGTATTAAGAAATAATTGAAACTCTTTTACCTTGAGTTCCATTCTAATGAAAAATGATTAGGACATCACCACAAGGTTACCGTATTTCTTCTAAATATTCAGCCATTCTAATGGCCTAAATTTTCCATTGAGTCGGACAAAAATGGAGACGTGGAGTTGTGTTTCAGGATAACCATTTTCAAACACTGCACGGCGGGTCATATTGCCTTAAATTCCCTCTAATGGGCAAATTTGTCAGGCCTTATTTAGCATATTTCTTTTCTAATGGTCGAATCCTTATGAGGAAAAATGTGGCTGAATCTTTAGAAGAAATACGGTAAGTGTTTTAGTGAGCAACTCAAGCTTTCGACCCTTATGCCGGTGTCTTTATCAAGTGCAATTGGATTCAAAATTTCAAAACAAAGATATAAATGCTCAATATAAGAACAAATACGTAATGTGGCAAATTAGTTGGTTGATTTCGTCATTTTTCTAGATTCAGACGTCAGAATGTTAATACTGTGTGGCACACATGTAATTACTCTTTCACTGATTGGCCATGTTTTATATTTGTTCTTTCATTTCGTATTTATATCCATGTTTTGAAATATAAAATTCTATTGCACTTGATAAAGACACCAGCAAAGTTGTCGAAAGCTCGGGTTGTTTACAAATAACTTACTCTGCGGTGATGCTCTGATCATTTCTCATAATTAGGTATTCATTATTAATGGATTGATTGATTGAGGTTTTACGCTGCACTCAAGATTATTTCATATTTATATGGTGGCGTTGCCAGGTTTAGTGGGGGGAGAAAACCAGGCTCATTGCCCGGAAGAAACCCTGACCCTCGCTGAGTACCTGGCAACTCTTCCACATATGGCAACCGAGTGAAAACTTTTTTATTTGCCATGTGTGAGTCGAACCTGCGCTGCATTAAAGTGGCATGAGCTGCCAAAATGTTGATATTTTGACGTTAACACAGAATATTGAAATTATTGGCTATTTTTCTCAAGACGTATAATTCAGAAGCTTTTTAATGCTTCTAGTCTCGGAAATGTACGATAAAGTATGTTTTGAACTTACTTTGGCTTAGAATGAATGAATGGTCGTCCCGGTTATTTAAATTTTGTTTACATTTCGGACACGTTTTCGGTTCGTACAGGCCACATACTGTATGGATTTTCCTCATTCCAACGCCAATCTTTTAGTTTTTCGATGACCTTCAAAGCCTCTTACTGTCATGACGATCAGAAATTATGTAAAAAGTGTGAATTTTGGCAGCTCATGCCCCTTTAATGGATTGATTGGTTGTTTGGTGTTTTACGCCGCGCCGCATGGATTGAACGCCTGTGTGGGACCGAGGGAAACATCACTCTGACCCACCGAGGCCCCCATTATTAATGGAACAGAAGCTAAAGTTGATATAGCTTGAATAAAAAGTAAGATAGAAAAAAAAATCATTATAAAAAAAGAAATCAAGAAGATCATTTCAAAAGTAACCCTTATATTCCAGGTTGCTGGACATTCCTACCTTATTGGGTACCAATGCCTTGTAGATGTTAGCACTTGATGGACTACTTTTGGCAGGACTTTCTTTGGGCACACTTTCAGCTCCATGAGGCTCCTCTGTCTTACCAGAGGTTGAAGACTTCAAAGGAGGGTTGTCTGTAACAGTAGATTGATTGATAGAAAATTGTACTTATTTGGTGGCGTAGCCAGGATTAGTGGAAGAGGAAACCAGGCTTAACAAAATGTAATATTTGCATGTAAGCGAACCATGCTAGGCCCAGCTAAAATTTTGTTCACATAATAAATAAAGCAGGAATTCCAGGGTATCAAAATTAACTACATTCTACCTCATCAAAACCATATCCTGCTAAGAAAACGATCTTTGAGGCACACAAACTTTTGAAGCATTGATTTAGAGCCTGTGCCGCTCGATTGATTATTGATTTACACCTGAAGATGATTGCACAGTTGCTTGGTTTAGTGGGGAAGACTATTGATTGATTAATGTTTTATGCCACACTTATGATAACATCACTTATATGGCACCTTTGCGGGTTAAGTGGAACCGTGCTCTTTGTTCAGAGGAAACCCCCGGCGAGTATCTAGCAACTCTTCCACATACGGCGGGTGATCAAGTGAAAAATTCAGACAACTATGGAAAATGGCTGATATCTGTTGACCATTGTGCAGATAGATAACAACCAATATAGCCAAACTAAGATTTACTTACCCCATACACCTCCCCCATTAACCACTTTACTGGTTACACTTTCTTTCTTCTCACCGTTTAATGAAGGCTAAAAGAAGACAAACAACTCAATAAAGGCAAAAGTGTCTTACTATTACAATATCAAATTAGCAATACATTCAAGAAAATAAACTGTTCCGGTTTTGTTATCTTTCATGGCCATACGATTTCACAATAACAGTCGGTTGCAGTAGCGTGTTGTTACTCTTGCTCTAAAACTACCGAAACGGAATATTGTTACCCATCATGAAAGCCAGTGTATAGTAAGGTTTACTACGAAACTAGCATCCATAGCGGTTGGTTCCCAGCATTTCAATATATGGAACCGATTCAATGTTTCTGACTGACACCAAAATTATATGGCCTGTTTTTTCAGCCATGCAAAAGAAAAGAAAGCAGCCCAGTTCTGTATTTCCACTGAATTCTGGCTTTGTCCCAAATTATGTTACCAAAAAAAAAAAAAAAAACTAAATTGATTGAGATAGATTGAGATTGAGATTGCTAGATAAAGCTAAACATGTTAAGTTATATGACGGTTGGTCTGAACAGATATCTAAGGGTCGATTGTTGCTTTACGTCACACTCTAGATTACCTCACTTATATGACGGCATTGCCGGCACACTAAGCACTTGATTGGGATACCATAACCTCCTCATATCCGATTCCTGCATTATACGCAGGGTTGCTTAAAGAGGGTGTACATTTTTTAATCTCCCACATGTTAAAATGCGATAAACAACCATGTGCAGATCAGGGTTTTTTTTTCTGGGCTACTTGTTGACAATATATAAGATGGTTAGCTTGTCAGCTAGTCATCCCAACATTTCCTTTAATTGTCAGTATCCGAAACTTACGAAATCATCATTGAAGGCTTTGTGTTTTTCTACTCCTAGTTCCCTGTCTTTGCCTTTATGATCACTGTCCCGTGCATCTCTGGGTGGTTGTCTCCCTTCTTTATCATGATAGCTGCGTTTAGAGCCCACACGACTTGGATAACCGTTATAGTAGGGGTCTCCTTGGTAATAGTCGTAGGGGTAGAGATCGTAGTAACCGGGGTAACCCCCATTTAGCTGTAGAATAGAAGGACACGCTATTAGTAGAATAGAACCACATATATACTTTTAAATTTGAATGAACAAAGACTCAGTTCAAGCTAGCTTTTATTTAAGTTATTATTGAACCATTCCTACTTCTCTATTTGACCCTACATGGCCCTACGCAGAATTCCTGAGTGACTGAACCCTATTCTTAATGATCATGCTTGAAACCTTTTACACATTCCTAAAAATGTATTTTGATTTTTTGTTGTTAAGGGGGCTGCAAATAATAGCTTTACCTGTTCAAATGATAGGTAGTCTAGGTAAATATCTAAGATTTTTTTTTGATTGATTTGAAAGACAGTCCACATATATTTTACGTTGACTGGTGGTAACTGGCAACCATCCCATGTATAAAGAAAATTGAGATGTAGGGCACTTTGTAGAAGTAAGAAGCAGAATTGAGATGTATTGATAAACTCTGACCTACCTGTCCAAATCGTGAACCGGGATGTTGATATTTACTGTCACCTCTTGGAGGTCGAAGTAAGGAAGGTTGAGAGTTATATTGCATGTTATATTTCTCATAGCTATTATAGCCATTGTAGTAGGGATAGGCTCCATACTGGTATGCGTAGTAATCATCGTCTACAGAATGGTGGCGAAATTTGTTAGGGTGACGCTTACCTGTAATTGAGGGGAAATTAGAAAACTTAGCACAAATATTGATACATGTATATAATTATTTAAACATTAGGCCAGGGTTAGTTACAAAGCAAATGGCAGCAGAATATTAGGTAGGGATTTCACTATTTGCTAATGACAGATGCATAATACCAAAAAGGGAGAAATATTTAGGAGTCTGGAAAAACTCACGCCCCAAATCGTGTTGTTATCTAGGCAACTATTGCACAAAATTGGATAAGCGCGGAAAGTATAGATTTCACGGAAATCAAACCCATAAAAAGCCTGCAGTCAAAGTGGCTCAATTTACTTTGAAACAAAACATATGAAATAGATGGAAATGTTGGTCATAGCATTTGAGTCGACTAATTTTAAGACAAAAGTCAATTTAAGGCTGAATTATTTTCACCCACTTTAATTGTGGTTGTAAAGCGCTTATGGAAGATATGACCTGCAGTGGCATGATGTTTGCAGTAGAGAATGAAAAATATACTATCAGGCCATAGGATTTCACGATAACGATCGCTTCCAGTAGCCTGTTGTTGTAAAACGACGGAAACGAAAATCTGTTACCCATCACCAGGCCTGTGCTGTTGGGACGAACGGACCGAACGCGTTCGTCTCGCGCTCGTCTGAACACAATTTAAGACGACCGGTTTATCGGTTATCCAAAATCCTGCGACCGCTCGTCTAAAAATTTTACCTTCCGAATTTTTTATGATCAGCTCAAAACAGTAAAAGAAAATAAATAAAGTAATCGAAAATGCATCAAAAAAGCGAATCGAAAACAAGTTAACTTTAATCTTGCTATACCTCCAGCCTTCAGGCTTTGCCTTGGCTCAGTTGCCCCGAGTGTGGCTGGACTGTATGTAGCCCAATGAATGACTTCGTTTCGTTATCACGGCATTCAACTTCCGGCCATTTGAGTTTTTTTAAAATCAAAATTTAACCTACAGCGAAGAAGAATTAATCCTTTTAATTAATATCACTGACAACTGTAAACTTTCTTGATAGTTCCGATTCGAAATAGGCTTACGGACATTGTCTCGCTTTCCCACGTGGTGCGTCGTAGACTGAACCATAGAGATCTAAAAATAACTTTTAGATCTCGACGGACTGAACACGGCGCCCGACTCCATGTCTGTCGCACGCAAACCGACAGAAACTGTAACGGAATAAAACGTTAAAGAGTTGGCCGTTCTGGGGTTAGTTTTCCCACGAAACAAACGACAATGGAAAAGTCGAGAACGTAATTTGCATGGCGTGTAGCCTAGTCAAAACTGGGAATTTGTTGAACAGGAGGTTGAGGTGCAGTTAACTACGTCAGTATACGGTACCAACACCGGTCAAATCGCAAACGGCATTTGTCCGGCGCGTGTCGAATTCCCAGTCAGATATTGAAATTTGAATCTTCATAAGTTGTTGGGTCTACCCAAAAACGAATTGACAGAGTGATCATTGATAAAAGTGTTGATATTTTCACAAGGTAACCGTAAGCCAAAGCCCTAGCTAAAACATTTGTATTTAGGCATAACCAAAAAATTCTTTGTTTCAGGTAACACTTTTTTGAAATTTTTTTTTTTTTTTTTAATTTTCCTCCATTTTTTGGAAAGTGTAGAACTAAACTAGTCATAGTATTTTTTCTTGTACCACACTATTCACATTAAAGAAAAATAAAAGTCTTTGCTTTGACGTTTTAGGTTCTTAGTCTTACTTTGGTTTTATCAAAGTCCTACTTCTGGTTTTATGCATTTCTCATTCAGAGTAACCATTTTAAGCAACTTACAAAAGTGAAAATTATTTTTAAAATGGCAAGAAGTTTACAGGTTATCCTAGGAGGAACACAGGTTATCTAAATTGCGCGACAGCATAACCCGTTTTCAGGTTATCTAAAGTAAATTAAGAGGACCTCTTTTCAGGTTATCCCGGAAAATCTTACAGCACAGGCCTGCATCACAAAAGCCAGTATATGCTATGATGTAAAACGAAACTAGCAGTGGTACCGGTTGGTTCCCAGCATTTCAATATACGGAACCGATTCAGTGTTTCCGACTGACACCGAAATGTTATGGCCTGTACTATCATGCCACCCATCCCCACCAACACTATCATTTGGGAACTAGATTGGATTTTCAAATAGTTCGAAGTAGCATGAGCAGCCAAATATTGGGAAAATTTCTTGTGGAAATAGATATGGCTTATTGTCAGTCGTTTTTAACAATAAGTATAAAATAAGAGCTTTCAACGGATTCTAATATTCAGCCTGTATGTTAAGGTAGTTTTTATAAGCAACAAAACCCTAAAATTATACTCATACATTCAGGCTATTCAAATTTTTTGATTCGTGACTTCCATCAATCCTTAGTTTCTCAAGGTACTTCAAACTCTTGAGAATCAATATTTAAGAAAAACATCAGAATTTTGTCAAGTCATGTCACTTCAAGTCTGGAAGCTTGGCAAACTTACTTCCTTCGTAGTAGTTGTCAAAGGAATGCTGTCTGTGAAGACGGTTATAGTCAGAGCTGTAGCGATTATAGGAGTTGTGATAAGTATCATCTTTTCTTCCACGAGATGGTTTGTCGCTTCCTTCAGAGGGCTTCAGCCCAGATGACTTCTGAAACACAAATGCAGGTATAAAAGCATATTTATAAATGGCCAATATATTGATTAGGGGTTATTTATATACAAAAATACAAAATGCAGAGGTCTGACAATTTTTGGATACAGATATAAGGCAGGAAAAGCACATAAATAGGGGGCAGAGATTGAGTGTTTCCTGATCATGATAGGTTTGCCTTGAGTTGGAGTGTCTCTCTCTCTAACAGACATACATGTAGGCAAGGGGTGTCAATGTCAGACAGGATTGTAAATGACACATGGAAGTTAAACAGATACATGTATGATTTTTTTTTGGATTTTCTGAAGACTGTTCAGGCTATTTAAAAAAAAACCCATTAAATTATAAACTTACAGGATTCTCTTGATTGGGAATCTTAAGCCAAGCTGGTGCAAAATCATGTTTTGGAGCGTTGCTAGAGGCCATCAGTGATTTTTCACCATCCTGACAGCCTGTTGATAGAAACAAACGTAGAATAAATATATGAAATAAAATCAGTATTTTTGGTCTTACACTTTAGGTACTGCAGATAGGTCGAAAAAATGTCAAAAGCTAACAGAAAGTTAAACATGATAAATAAATCCTATTAAATATTTTAAACAGTTAAACATAAAAATATTTGACTGACATTTGATTTTGATAATATTTTTGTGATTAGCTCAAGCTCTCTTTGAAATACCATTGCAATACTCAGTGTTGTATTTCTCATCAACCAAGCAACAGTTTAAGTGTAGTCAGTCACTTCGCTTACTGGCCCCTTCCTCAGTTCCTCTAAGAGCATGAAATATGGCCCATTTGGACCTGGGGCTTGTTTCACAAAGTAGTCGCATCGCAAACGAGGCGTAGTTGCCAATGGATACCATAGTCAAGAGATACGTCATGGCAACTGCGATTGATCGCACTGTGCGACGGCTTCGTGAAACGACCCCCACCCCCGGCCAGCAAGGGTCTCAGAATTAAGTTCCAGTATTATAAAAGTGCAGATCTGTATGATCACAATGTACTGGTCAAAATCAACTGGATCCAACAGGCTGGTAGCTCAATTCATTAGGTGCCATGCTAGGTGTGACCCAAAATCAGATCGCTGATCGCAATAAGCACTAATGTTATTCAGACGGCTGATCGGAGAAAGTTATAGCCGTAAACACTCACAAGCTATAGTGTACACTCCTAAAAGCACAGGTATAATTCTAGGCCTTAATTTCCTCTGAGCAAATCAGCCAATTTTAGTTCAAAATTCTGTGTTTTTACTAAAAAAAAATTGAGTTAGCGAGGCGTTATCGCATCAGTTTATCTCTTAATTGGCGGGTGACAAATGGGCTAGAGGTAAAGCAGTAGGTGTGCTGAACATAAACAGTGCTTGTAGAAGTGCAGCTTTCTTGGGACTTCATCCTAACTCAATAGGGGCTTATGCAGGCCTTATTTTGTCAAAAGTTGGCTGCACGATATATTAAACTATTGATCAACCCAAAGTGACAATTACAACAATTGACCTTCATAAGAAAAGAGAAACTTGAGTTGCCGTTAAACTTTGATGGATAGAGATGAAATTGTCATTTTTGTCCTACCTACTAACGTTACCCATTGATTGGGGGTCTATTCTCCATCGTACAGTGGTGTAACACATGTGTACCCTGGGACCAATAGGTGACTTTCCCCAACCTGTATGCTACGGAGCACTAAAAATAGCTAGCCTAAGGACATAATTTTATATACTGTTTTGCTTAGATCTTTTTATGTTCTTCGATATTGTAGTTTATAGCAGTGCAAAGATTGCACCAAAATAAAGGTAATTCAAACTATGTTTCACATTCAATGTTTACTGCGAGAGGAAAAAAACGCGGAATTCAGAAAAACGGAGTGGACAACCAATAAAAACTAACACCCCTGTAACTGTGGTTGCGTGTTCCCTTTTGTGTCTCTTTCCACTGTGACTTACTTGCCACCCATACTTCCTGCTTTTGACATCTTTTATTTTTTACTTCAGTAAAAATGTGTGAATTTTTTTTGTATTTATACAGTGAGCTTCTCACCTGAACCAGATTATCTGAATCCTAGGACTGTCGGGGGGTAAAGAACGATTTGGCGCAGATCTGGCTGATGATGAAAGAGATGCGCTGGTCTCTCCTGCAGCTGATGAAGTATTGATAACGAAGAAAACCTTTCACATCACTCAGTTGTATGTTTTTACAAACCAGTCTCTTTGGTAAATAATGAAAGTCACACCTGGGTGACCAAACTACGAGGTCGAGAAAATTTTTTGTGCTGCTGTTATCTGCACATTACAAGAATATCTTAGCTACAGAGCTAGGAATTGGCAGAATATATTCATCCTCCAGGAGAGTACAACCTAATTCATTCTTAGATTGCTACACATTGATGAGACGTACAGTCTTTTGATTCAGAATCTGAATACCGATAACTTTGATCTTTAGAAAAAGGCACATATCACAAATTGACGATAGGATTATGGAGATTTGGAAATCCCAATAACTCTGAATGCTGAATAGAAAGGATAACAGTGGAAATTATTTTTACATCACAGCAGCCAATACACAAAATTAATTATATACAAATATATTACACTTGGCTTGATTTATGCCGAATCAACCTTGGCTATAACATCTTCATGGGAAAAAGTAACGCTAACAAATCCGTGGAATACCCATAGCTTTTCATTGGCTTGTAGATTGAGTAGTGAAAATCATGTTTATAGCGACATTGACATGTATTTCTGCTTTGAAACTGATCAAAAATTTACAAAACACAGCAATCTCTGAATAGATATGTTGCAAGTTCAGTCAATCTATTCCATTATCTGATTTTAATAAACACTTCCAAAGGGCTGAAGAAGTAATCCAAAAGTGCTGTTACTGTTAGATGGAGACAAACCCGGAGCTTCTTTTAACCAAATATATCTGCTTGCGTTTACGAGGTCAAGAACGGTAACCTGCTAATTTCCGTGTCAGTCGTAGTTGTTCAGGTGAATTTTTCATCAAAGGAGCTAAATCTTATTTTCACACACAATATTAGGTAATAGAGAAACACTTTGTAATGTTTATAATTCCTCCGATGAAAAGTCAACTATCAACAAGTTCGTTCGGTCGAATGGAGCCTTGCATTTGATTTACGAATACACCATGTAAAAATTCAACACGCAGACAGCTGTGCTGTCGTTCCTCACAACTTTAGAAGTATCTCATAGCACACAAATCCCCAGTAAATTTCAAAGAACTCTTTATAAAGTTCATTCGTAGCAAATTATTTAAGAGACTCTTCTTAACTCTGTTTGCGAGTTACTTCAAAACAACATCGAATCTGTTCCTCTTTTACGACTTTCTCACGATTATGGCGGCTTGCTATCCCATAATTTTTATATACTCTCGCAATTATCAAAAAAGACATCTGTTATTTATATCCTTCTAAATTATCAGATCGATATGAATGTTTTTATTTTGATTAATTATTGAAACTTGATCATGTGCAGTTTCTTGTTATGGAATTAAATGGGCATCTTTAGATAACATTTCCAAATCCGTTTTGTTTTGAGGTTACTTTCAGAACTATGTCAAGGTCATTTTGTTTCGAGATAAACATAGGAGGTCAGAGGATCTAAGCGCTGATAAGCTTGCAATCTTGTCAGTGGTTGTGGATTTTAGGTCGGTATCGAAATGCGTTTAGTGAAAACAATGATGTCAAAGCCTAATACTTGTATTCAAATGCAGTGAAAATGTTCAATGCAAGGGAATAATTCCGAGAGTTTATGTTGTAAGATACCAGAGCCAGACTGTCCATGGAAAGTTCTGACTGAGTCGTGACACTGTCACTATGTCAGTGTTATTACTGAGTCTGTGACAGTGTGAGTAGAGTGTGAAGCGGCTCTATTGACAAATATTGTTTCCGTTATTACATTGGTAACCTTTGACTGGCTATTTGGCATCTTACTAGTCCGAGTTGTCTCCATAAAAACTTCTTAATTAATATTAATTATTAACTGGAGAACGTAAACTGGTAATGACTAATGAATGGTATCTTCTCTTTAAAGTTTAAGTTTTAACTCTCAATGGCCCCATTCCCTGCACCTTGGTGGATCACCACACTCCAACCCCTAAATCGAACAGCGCCTGCTGATTGGATGCAAGTAAATCTTCTCTCAGCTAATCAAAACCTCAGGCACTCCCACGTTTGGAACATTTACTGAGAAATAACATTGTAATTGCGACTTGCTTCCACGCCAATGCTTGCGTCTGTCTAAGCCCCAGAATATAAGGATAGTCACCTGGAGACTGGAGCTAGTGTCACTAAATTTTAGGTTATAAAGACGATCTATTTGTATCGAGATGCCAAAATTTAGATGGGGTGGGATTGGGGTAATGTCTTTTGGTCGGTTGGCACTTTTGTTGCCATATAACCTTAGCTGTTAACTGTGACGTTAAGCCCCAATTAATCAATCGATTGTGTATGCAGCTAGTTTAAACCATTTAACCAAACTATCCAAAATCGAGTTTGACATTTCAAAAAAGGTAAAACACGGAATGGGGTCATGGGGATTTTAACTTGGCTTGAGAAGATGGTAAACTAGTAGCTTTCGGAGTTTAGTTACAATACGCTGTTCGATTTAAACAAAACAGTGAAATAATTATTCTTCATATTTCCACATTGCCAAAACTGCAATAATTGCCTTCATGAATAATCTAGTTACCAACCCGTGTCTCTGGTATAGATGAAAAGCACAGCTCCGTAAAAATGTATCATCGCCTAACTTCAGTCTTGCCATCTCAATTCAGATACCAGTTCAAAGTACATATCAGACACAGGTTTACAGCTAACTTATTCTAGAATGCAATTATGGCACTATGGAATCAGGTACATTAGTCAGATTCTTTTACTGTTTAAATCATACTACATAATGGTAGCTCGCAACTGCGCAAGCTGCAATCTACTCCCATCTTTTTTATTGCAGTGATATCTGACTCCAAAATAGTCAGGGGCCTCCGTGGTTCAGAAGTTAGAGCGTTGGATGCTCAATCCGAACAGCCTTCCACCAATGGGTCGCGGGTTCAAATCCCACTCAGTCCCAAAAAATTGGGAAATTTTCTGACTGAGTTTTCACTCGAACGACCTATTAGGATGGTTGCCAGTTACCACCGGAAGGTTGTGGGTTTCCTCCTGGTTTCCGGTTTCCTCCCACAATAAAACCGGCAACGTCGCTATATAAGTGAAATGGTCTAGAGCGCGCCGTAAAACATCAATCAACCAAAATAATCAATATTCAAAAAAAAAACTTGGCTTTTCACGACATTGTTTAATTCTGTTGGTGTAAACCTTAGAGTATCAACCATTTCACTAGATACAACTAGCTCTTTATTCTTGGTCAGCGGATGGTTATTATTAATGTTTTATCATTTATAAATAGATCTGTGCTATTAATTTGAATCTTTGTCATTTGTTCTTTTAGGCTACAGAATGAGCGGATGTCTTGTGAAAGCGTCAAGGATCGTACGATTTGGAAATCAAGGGCTTGGAAATATAAAACTATTACGTTTTGGCAGCGTAGCAGTGCATAAACATACACGATGTCTTTCCCAAGGTCCCATCTTTCCCAAATGTTATTCTCACAGAGTTGCTACCTGTGGTATTCAGACATTCAGTTCTTCAAGATTTTTACACAGTTTTACAACCATGTCTCTCTCTAACCCAAGGGTAACTCTTACCCCTTGTTCACTGACAAGTCTGCGTCTATTTTCTGACAGAAGTGACACGAAAGCTTTGACAGTATGGTCGGATTTGAAGCAAATTAAATCTTCTCCTCTCCCAGCATTAGTATTAGGCTTTTCCGGACTTGTCCCTTTTGTAAGTGCCCCGTTGTTCATGATTATGTGGAGTACCTATTTACCCTGGGTGGTGTTTGCACATACAGCTTATGGAGCTGCCATTCTGTCTTTCCTTGGGGGCGTCCGATGGGGGTTCACCCTACCTGAGGAAAGTCTGGTTCCCCCGGACTGGACCAGTCTAAGTTATAGTGTGGTACCTTCCCTAATAGGATGGGGAGCATTACTGTGCCCAGCCCCTGTCTCAACCCTAACTGTGATGACAGGCCTGGCTGGACTAGCTTATTTTGACTCAACCATGTATGGTTATCCCCCTTGGTTTAAAGGGCTAAGGTTTGTCCTATCACTTTTCGCTGTGCTCTCTCTGTGGACTACTTTTGTTTGTGGATTCCTGTTGGACAAAAAGGCTTCCAACAAAACCGAACTTAATGCAGAATCAGTTAAGGATTTGTAAAACTCTTATCAGTATGAGTGCACCTGTGAATTTCTGAGTGAATTTATCATATGAAGGTAGCAATAAATTTGATGATATTATTATGATATTTTGATATTTTCAGACTTTTTAAGAACAGTTTGGATGCGTTTATGGTTCATTTAACATTCTAGAACTGATTAGGACAATATTTTTCACCTATTTAAAAAAAAAGAGAAAATTATTTGGTTATCAATCCGATGAATGTGGCCCTATTATGTGGGACAGTTTGTCATTTAAGGTCTTATGGTTTTTAGTATCGATTGACTTTAAATTGGTATGAGCTGCTAAAATATACAGAAAACTTTGTTAAAACAGAATAAGGTAAATTGTTCGAGATTTTTCTTAGATTATGTACTTTAAGGTAGTTAAAGATAAGATAAGACAGCCGGCATTTAGTGCTTGCAATAGGTGCCATACTCTGGGGCTCTAGTCAGATTCTCGTTTCGGGTGTCACCCAAAATCGGTTGAAGAATTTCTGCCATTTTTATACACCCAGCTTAAAAAAATCTGTCATATTATGGTATCAGCAACTCTAACTGTCCGTCCCAGATTCCCTTCCACTCCATAACTTAAAAAAGTTTTGATCCAATCTTTACAATTCTTTCACAACCTATACTGGTACCTTATGGCAGTTATAGGCAGAGGGTCAGTTTAATAACTTTGGGGATTTACGTGCGGGAAATACCCTCTGATAGACTGCAGGTCATTTTGAATATGGCGACCAAATAGGTAGCTGTGAAGTGTACAATTCCCAAATCCTCTTGAGGGCCCCACAAAAGTGTCCCCGTGATAATGTAAGGAACTGAAACACTCGGTTTGTTAACTTTAAGCCTTGATCAGTTATATAATTGAAGCACTGGAGTATTCATGATATGTACAACATGTGGTTTACCGGGCTAAATAAAACATATTAACAAATATCTTTCTAAATGATATTAGCATTTAATAAATCTATAATTATTTTTATTTTATTTTTATACGCCCGACTTAAAAAAAGTCGGTCGTATTATGGTATCACCAGCGCCGTCCGGCCGGCCGTCCCGGATTCCCTTCCGCTCCATAACTTGAAGAGTTTTGATCTAATCTTTACAATTCTTTCACAACATATACCTTGTGGGTAGAAGGTGTGTCATGATCCATTTATGACATCGTCAATTGCATAATGTGGCTTCTACATTGGATTATATAGTATTCTGTCTTAGTCTATATCTTCGTTCCCTTTCGCTCAATAACTTGAAGAGTTTTGATCCGATCTTTACAATTTTTTTTACAACATGTACTCTAGGGGTAGAAGGTGTGTCATGAACCATTAAGAACATTGTCCATTGCATAATATGGCTTCTACATTGGATTATATAATATTCTGTCTTAGTCTATATCTTCATTCCCTTCCGCTCCATAACTTGAAGAGTTTTGATCCGATCTTTACAATTATTTTTACAACATATAGTTTAGGGGTAGAAGATGTGTCATGAACCATTTAGAACTTTGTCGATTGCATAATATGACTTCTACATTGGATTATGTAATATTCTGTCTTAGTCTATATCTTCGCTCCATAACTTGAAGAGTTTTTATCCGATCTTGACGATTCTTTCAGATTATATACTTTATGGGCAGATAGTGTGTCGTGTACCATTTCTGACATCACCTGTTGCATAATATGGCAGCCTTATTGGATTATGTAATATTCCCTTTTGGCTCCAGAACTTCTTTCGTTTTGATATAATCTCTCCAATTCTTTTAGAGTATATATACCTTATGGGTAGATAATGTGTCGCTTACCAAATTTGATTTCAGTCCACATATTTTTTGTCTGTTTTCAAGAGTTTTTTTTTTATCAGAAATGTGTACCTGATGTTTAATATATATATATTAATATATATCAATGCTTTTTTAAGTACACTTGGTCCAGAGTAATACTGGAAGGCAATTAATTTATACATTCTGAGACTGTTTTCTTGGATAATTTAATGTGCACTATAATAACAAAAAAATACCATTTTCCCCACTTGATTACCCATCTGGTATTTATCAGAGTGGCTGTTTAAATAGAGATAAGGGGTGGGGACAATGACATCCACCAGAGTAGTACACAAGGTTTGTATATTTACACACCATTGTATCAGTGGTCAGCCTGAAGATTGTTTGCTTTGTAATAAAACTTTTACAGCCAAGTCCAATAGAACAGTGTCCCAGTCAAAACTGTTAAAATTCAAGAATTGTAAGCTAAATTGTATTGATTGCTCCTTCCCAATTATGGAACATAACAGCAATGTCAAAACAGCCACAATATTTCAGTTTTTGCTATTAAAATGTGATTGAAATTACCTGAACAGATAATATATATGTACTATAACCTACTGTGGCTGTTTAAATAGAGATAAGAGTATTTATAACGTACTGGTATTTAGTTGCAGCTTCATCAAATTCAGAAAAAAAAAACTTCTAATGTGAACAAGAAATTTGAATGGATGAAATTAAAACAAATGTTATATTAAATGTAAAGTTGTTAATCGTAGCGGTTCGACTTTGCCACAGCGGGCGTATGTTGAGTTTACTAAAACTCTTGTTTCGTCTGTAGTAAAACATTTTGATATTTACTTTCGACGCCATTTTTATTCAGCCCAAAAATACTGTGATTTACTGTATAAAAAGCACAGACTGTCCGAGGCGTATCAAAGCCGACCGGTAGCAAGCGAAGATAGCCGAAGGGAGTATCGACTGGGTAGAGTGTGTGCCATGAACCATTTATGACATCTTTGGTTACATAATATGGGATCTACAAAGGATTGTGTAACATTCCCTTTTAGTCCATATTTTCACTCCCTCCCGCTCCATAACTTGAAGAGTTTTGATCCACTCTTTACAATTCTTTCACAACATATCCTTTATGGGTAGCTGGTGTGTCCTGAATCATTTGTTACCAACGGAAGGTCGTGGGTTTCCTCCGGGCATAGAGCCCGGTTTCCTCCCACAATAAAACTGGCAACGCCGCCATATAAGTGGAATAATCTTGAGCGCGGCGTAAAACACCAAACAACCAACCAACCTGAATCATTTATGGCATCTTTGGTTACATAATATGGCATCGACATTGGATTATGTAACATCTCTTTAGTCTATATCTTCGTTCACTACCGCTCCATATCTTGAAGAGTTTTGATCCAATCTTTACAATTCTTTCACAACATATAACATCTTTATCATATTATGTAATATTGTCTTTTAGTCCATATCTTCTTTAGTGTTTACCTGATCCTGGAAACTTTTTCAGTGTAAATATAACAGTTATGGGTAGATGGTTTGTCTGGAACCATTTAAGACTTTAAAGTCTATGTCTTGGTTGCTTGCGCTCCATAACTTGAAGAGTTTTGATTTTTACAATTCTTTCACAGCATTTACCTTATGGATAGATGGTGTGTTGTCAAACATTTAGGACAATTTTTGTTGCATGATTGTATAATATGACACCTATATTAGATTATGTAATATTCTCTTTTAGCCCATATCTACTTTAGTTTTGACCTGAACCTGACTATGTACACAAGGGATCTGAACATAGGATTTCAATTGCTGAAATTTAAACAAATAGGTTCTATAATGTAGATTAATCAAGCTGCAATCATCATCAGGGAAATTACTGAATTAGTAAATAACCGTCACTAAATGACCCGGGCCAGGGTGAGAATCGAACTCACGACTTAGGGTTACCGTCCCACCGCTCTACCAACTGAGCTACCCAGTTGGGAACTAATTCATTCATTTCCCTGGTGATGATTGCAGCTTGCTTTCGAAACACTATCAAAACAATTCATCGTGTATGAAAATGTAAATAGTGTCTGTTATTTACTAATTCAGTAGATTATTCAGTCCTAGCAGAGGGCGTATGTTATTTACTAATTCAGTAGATTAATCAGTCCTAGCAGAGGGCGTATGTTATTTACTAATTCAGTAGATTAATCAGTCCTAGCAGAGGGCGTATGTTATTTACTAATTCAGTAGATTAATCAGTCCTAGCAGAGGGCGTATGTTATTTACTAATTCAGTAGATTAATCAGTCCTAGCAGAGGGCGTATGTTATTTACTAATTCAGTAGATTAATCAGTCCTAGCAGAGGGCGTATGTTATTTACTAATTCAGTAGATTAATCAGTCCTAGCAGAGGGCGTATGTTATTTACTAATTCAGTAGATTAATCAGTCCTAGCAGAGGGCGTATGTTATTTACTAATTCAGTAGATTAATCAGTCCTAGCAGAGGGCGTATGTTATTTACTAATTCAGTAGATTAATCAGTCCTAGCAGAGGGCGTATGTTATTTACTAATTCAGTAGATTAATCAGTCCTAGCAGAGGGCGTATGTTATTTACTAATTCAGTAGATTAATCAGTCCTAGCAGAGGGCGTATGTTATTTACTAATTCAGTAGATTAATCAGTCCTAGCAGAGGGCGTATGTTATTTACTAATTCAGTAGATTAATCAGTCCTAGCAGAGGGCGTATGTTATTTACTAATTCAGTAGATTAATCAGTCCTAGCAGAGGGCGTATGTTATTTACTAATTCAGTAGATTAATCAGTCCTAGCAGAGGGCGTATGTTATTTACTAATTCAGTAGATTAATCAGTCCTAGCAGAGGCTGTATGTTGAGTTTACTAATTCAGTAGATTAATCAGTCCTAGCAGAGGGCGTATGTTATTTACTAATTCAGTAGATTAATCAGTCCTAGCAGAGGGCGTATGTTATTTACTAATTCAGTAGATTAATCAGTCCTAGCAGAGGGCGTATGTTATTTACTAATTCAGTAGATTAATCAGTCCTAGCAGAGGGCGTATGTTATTTACTAATTCAGTAGATTAATCAGTCCTAGCAGAGGCTGTATGTTGAGTTTACTAAAACTCTTGTTCAAAAAGGTGTAATCCCAAAATGTAATGAGAATACTGTTTTACTCACTTCAAAAAAGACACTAAAACCTGGATTTTGGCAGCTCATGACACTTTAACCTTTTGCATCCATCAAACCAAAGCCTTTGACTTTATTTCTCGGATTAGGCTTTTAGACCTCCAAAATATGCCCTGGTAGCTCTTGTTTGAGTGTAATATAGAAATAGGATTGAAGGTTGATTTTTTATAGATTACGTCTTGTTTATTATAAGTATGACATTGCAGGACAGTTTATACCATCGCTATTAATCCAGTCATTTCAAACATTTTCTTGCTTGATAACATTTCTAGAAACTCTACCAAAACATCATTTTTACAATAAATCAGTTTTAATCCGTAAAAAAATAGTTTTATTTTATGACGTTTGTTAATATTGCTGGTATCAACAAACAATTTTTTTTTAAAAATAATGATGAAGTCCATACACATAAAACATGATAAATTGCAAAATGACCCTGGAATTTCTGAATTCTGTTAGAAATCGTGGAGAAAAACAATGAAAGTTTCCTCGTTCTTCATTATAAACTTTTTTTTCGCATTTTAACGTGCGCCTTGAAACATTAATATTTATATGATTATGAAAGATATATCTTTGATGAAAATTCAATGGACCAACCAGTAAGAAGGGGAAGCCACTCTATAAACCCCAGCAAATAAGGCGAGAAGAGTAGTCTACATTTGGCCAGTGGGTATTTGGGAATGTTTACGTGCCGTGGGTATGTTATTTATGAACAATAAAACACACCGGCACAGGGAAAAATCTTCTTATCTAAAATAACCATGGAGACAATTTTCTAATTGTGTGGGTATCTTAGGTGCTTCAGATTAAAATGGGATCGTTAAATTTTGTTTGATAGCATGAGTTGTCTTGGAAGTCGAATTTGCTGAAAAAGGTTCCGCTCGCGCATGTATTTATAGTATGGATCCGATCGCCTAACGGCATCACTATAACTCTTAAGTTCTTCGGTTATCTTTGCGCTGGGCTTCATTAGATTAGTTATCGTGGGCGGTGCCCCTACCAATCAATCCACCAATCAAACGTGTTTTTTTTTCTTATGTAAAAGACTGACTGAATGATGTTTTACGCCGCACTCAAGATTTTCCCACTTAGGCCCGTATATGGCGGCGTTGCAAGTACAGTGGGGGATAAATCGGGCTCATTGCCCGTAGGAAATCCCCGACCTTCAGTGAGTACCTGGCAACTCTTCCACATACGCCGACCGAGTGAAAAATCGTCTCAGAATTCATTTGGTCTGAATGTGATTCGAACCCGCGCCACAAGGCCTGTGTCGATGGAAGGACTAAGGGACAATCACTCTAATCCACTGGACCACCCAGGCCCTCTTATGTAAAAAAGGATACATTGGAAATACTCTATTTAAAGTGGCATGAGCTGCCAAAATGTTGATATTTTGACGTTAAAACAGAATGTTGAAATTATCCACTATTTTTCTCAAGAAGCATAATTCAGAAGCTTTTTAGTGCTTCCAGACTCAAGAATGTACGATAAAGTATTGTTTTGAACTAACTTTGGCTTAGAATGAATGAATGGTCGTCCCGGTTATTTAAATTTTGTTTACATTTCGAACACGTTTTCGGTTCGTACAGGCCACATACTGTATGGATTTTCCTCATTCTAACGCCCATCATTTAGTTTTTCGATGGCCTTCAAAGCCTCTTGCTGTCGTGACGATCGGAAATCATGAAAAAGTGTGAATTTTGGCAGCTCATGCCACTTTAAAACATAACTTTATCTTAAAAATCAATATACCATAGTAAATATAGTTGGGTTAGAAATAGAGACTTATAGGCCTACTGATAATAAGTGTGTCGATAACTGATAGTGTGTGGCGAAGTGTAACGAAATTCAGACGTATAAGCCTACATGTTTTTAACATTATGAAAAATCGATATTTTTACACGTCTGTTTATTCGGCCGTCTAGTGATATCCAGACTTATGCGAGTATTTATATGTCTAATAATCTTCAATTACCGATACGTTATACTTTATTCTCCGACGGAAGTATTAAACATACCGAACAATTAATCTTTATTTGAATCTAGTCTGGCCTAACAAACCCATTTTCTACTTATTTTAAAATATGGAAAAAGTCCGCCCTAAAACTGCGTGAGAGCAACGCAGCAGTATTGCACAGGCGGACACGCCAATAAAACTATTCGCAACGCGACACAGGCAGGTACAAACTAGCCCGGAATTTCAGTCTAGAGGGCTTATTTTATATTTGGCTGAAAAAAAAAAATTTGGCAGAGCCCAGATTTCTCGGCTAGGTACAAACGTGTTAACGTTTCTGGAGCCTGTTTCACAAAGCGGAGTAGTGTAAGTTTTTACGTAACACGTGGCAACCCATACTGTAGAGATGTTGCTATGAAATTTACCAACAAAATACACCTGCGCCGTTTTGTGAAACACTTAACAGGCTCCTGGTATGCACAAATAAGTCATATTGGTTAAAGAAGACGTTCGCGGTAAAGTCTTACTCTTGATGCATAGGCCTATCACTTAAAATCGGCAGAGGGGCCTCAGTGGGTTAGATCGAGTGGTCGTCTCTCAGCCCCACACAGACCTTCCGTCGATGCTCCGCGGGTTCAGATCGCACTCCAAAATAAATATTGAAAAAAATTCAGAGTTGATTTTTCACTCGGTCGCCGTATGTGAAAGAGTTGCCAAGTAGGCCTACTTATGCCGAAGCTTGGGGGTTTCCTCCGGGCCATGAGCCCGGTTTCCTCTCCCCACTAAACTTGGCAACGCCGCCATATAAGTGAAATAATCAATGAAACACTTCCTGCACGCAATTATTCTTTTTTTTTCTTCCAAGGAAGTAAATCACAAATGTAACCAGAGTATAAAGGATTCCTTTTTTTATACGCCCGCTCTTAAAGGCGGCGTATATTGGTATACCGTCTGTCCGTCCCGGATTCGTGTCCGCTCCATAACTTAAAACCTATTGCCTGAATTTATTTTTCTTCTTCTGATATATGTAGCTTATGGGTAGACGGTGTGTCGCGTACCAAAATTAAATTGGAGTCTCAAATATTTTTGGCGACCAAAACAGTCATCCAGCCTTTTGGCATTTATAACTCTGAAACTATTCGATGGATTTAATTTTTTTTTCAGATATAACTAGCTTATGGATAGATGGTGTGTACTGTACCAAAATTAAAGTGGGGTCTTGATATTTGCGGCGACCAAAATGGTCACCAGCTTTTTGACATTCAGTAAACCCAGAACTATTGCATGGATTTAGAATTTTTTTTAGTTATAACTGGCTTATGAGTAGATGGTGTGTTCTGTACCAAAATTAAGTTGGAGTGTTGATATTTGCGGCGACCAAAACAGTAATCAGCCTTTTGGCATTGAGTTAGTCCGTAATCATTTCATGGATTATAATTTTTTTTTCTAATATATGAAGCTTGTGATTAGACGATGTGTCCTGTACCAAACTTGAATTGGGATCTCTATATTTGTGGCGACCAGAACAGTCACCAGTCTTTTGACATTGAGTAACTCGGTACTTATTGCATGGATTATCATTTTTTTTTCCAGTTATAACTATATATGAGTGGACGGTGTGTCTAGTACTAAAAGTAAATTGGAGTCTCGCTATATGTGTTGACAAAAAACAGTCACCCAGCCTTTAGGCATTCAGTAATTGATGAAATGGCTGTTATTCTGTCTGTGGTTTCACAGAATAGCTTAATTATATCCAAACATCTTTTTGATAACCAAGGTGACCAAATGAGTTGCGACCTTCTTTCTATTGTTTAATCCGTAATTAAATGAAATTGCTGTTGTATGCCTATATATAGTGTAGACACTTTTGCAAGTAGCTTTGGTACAGTTTTCAGATATAGGTAGCAGCTTATAGGTATGTGTTCTGTCAAATACTAAAATTCACCAAGCCCCAGTCTTATTTAGGTGACTGAAAGATTCTACCAGCCGAAATTCTGTTTAAAGCATGTCTTTAATATTGAATATTAAGATAGTGTGCTACAATGAATTTACCCTTGCGGGCGTATTATGCGTTTCAAACTCTTGTTAAAAATATAGTTTCTACCTGAAAGCACACAGTTGGCGCAGAATATACTATATGGATTATCTCTAGAGGACTATACTGCCATTCTGTGGTATACTGCGGCTACATGTGGACCATTTTCTCGAGCCAAGTTAAAAATCTCCATAGCCCCATTCCGTTTTTTAAAACACGTAAAACACAGAATCTCCCCTGGAACGTTAAGCAGGACTGACCCAACCGGTTGCGTCCACCTTTGCATTTTTCCTACCATCTTTGGACCCAAGGCTTAAAATCGCAATAAGCTCACATCTAAAACTGAGCGTGAGTGTGAGTTTAAATCGTGTGTTCCGACGATGTAGTCTCTACACATGGTCGATCTTTTTGTTTTACCGTTCGTCGGTCTTCTGAGTTCTACAGCATCCAGGTGGGAAGATCTGTCCGAGACAGCACAACCCCTAATATGAACCAGCCTGAATCCAAATGATTTTGTATTGTTGGCCCACGACCAGCCGATGGTTTAATGCTGGTAATAAGTTGGTCCAGCATTGACCGATGTTGAACAACGATTGACACTGTACCGGGGAATCGCCTGACTATGGTTGGCATACCGTATCGTGTATAAGTGGTTGTATGAATGTCGTAAAATGGTTGGACCTGACCGGCAAGTAAGTAAAACAGGATGAGACAAATGTGTGCGACTTGGACCGGGATCGGTTTTCTTTGTTGGGCCAACATCCGTGATTTTTCAAAATATCGATAAATAGTTGCTCTGGGCAACCGTCGGTTTGGCACTGATCAAACCATAGGTGTACTGTTTGCCTAACGTTGAGGCAACATCATTTTGCTATATATATTTTTAACATTGCGATGTCAGTTGTCACGTATGGATTATTGCTAATAAATAGTAACTTGTTGGTGAATTGATATATTGGCGCTGGTAAATTGCTCGGCCTTCACTAATGGACAAACATAAGCGAATGCGGAGTTTTACCACCGTGCAAGGAACCCTGTCTGTTCAATACTGCATTATTTTCTCGTTAAGTTGTACTTCACAGTGCGCTTAAGTCATTCCGAAAGCTTTCTTGAATTTTCTTTGTTTTGGTGAAGAGGTTTCAGGATTTCGTATAATTAAAGGTTCTAACGTTCCTAAACCATACCTTTTCATGATGATTTTCATTGGAATGGTTTTAATATTATCAAAATATTTTTACTGGCATGATTACACAGAAACGACGAAAAGGGAGTCGCATGTTACAAATATTAGTATCACAAAGCCGATCTAAGTTAAAACGATGTTGATGACATTTGTGCCACAGCTGTATCGCCAACCAAGACTACGCGGGCTCGTTTCACAAAGCAATCGCATCGCCAACGACGCATAGTTGCCAATGGATACCATAAGCCCACGGCACACTAGGCGATTTTGAACGCCGGTCGCGGCGATCAGGCGATGGTCGTGTAGTCTGCCCGCTCCCACGACGGCGATTTCGAGCGCCGGCGACTGTTGCCGCATCGATCACCGGTATCAGAACATGTTTGATTTTCGGAATCAAAATCGCCGGCGATATTTTACTCGTCGTGTAGTGTGCCACCTCTGGCGATCGCAATTTTGAACGCCATACTCTTTTGACCAATCAGTAGAAATAATTTTATCACATGGCGTTATGCAATGTGATAGTCACATGATCTTTTACTATTGTCACATGCCTTTTTGGTTATTATCGCCTGTGGAGATCGCCTAGTCTGCCAGCAGCAGTCGCCTGAACAGCCGACGGGCGATCATTGCCGGCAACAAAAGTTGCGCCGACGGGCGTCAAAATTCGCCTAGTGTGTCCCGGGCTTTAGGGAAGAGATGCGACTTCATGGCAACTGCGATTGATCGCACTTTGCGACGCTTCGTGAAACGGCCCCATGGGTCTCGTTCTACTAAGCTGGCGCAAAGTCACGCATAGAGTTGCACGGTCAGATTTGGGACCATACAAGTTCCTAAAATTTAACACGCGTTTGCGACTGGCGCAACGTACGCTAGCTTAGTAGAACGAGCCCCAGTATGATACAAATCTTCGGTTCTTACGCGGGTTATTCACTCTACCAATATATCTTATTTATTTCAACGCCAACCCTTCTATTTTTCATGGTATTTCAAATGCTGAACTTCTTTTGAAAATAAGAATATCTGAGAGAGAAAAATTCTAATTTTGGCAGCTGTGCCTGAAACCTTTCGTATTGGTTTTCAATTTGAATAAGATGTAATTCGCCTCGATGATGTTTTCAAGATGGCCGTTGGCAATGGAGTATAGGCTTGATCAATGAACTATATGCGTGGAACGGAGGTCACGTGGTGCTTGATATGTTTCGAATGCCGCCATTACCAGGAGATAGTGGAGCGTCCATCCAGATTTGTTCTGCACGCGCTTATCAACTGTCAATGGCGGCACATTTTACAAAGCCAGATCCAAACCAGCCAATGAGACGTGTCCATTCCACGCATATAGTTCATTGGGCTTGATCAATTGTATATCATACTTCCAAGTATCATCTTTTGGGGATGAGTTAATGTATACCTTATGCTAGATTTGCAAGATGGGGTCGTCTTTTGGGCCCCAGAAGGCTTATCACATATCCTTAGTCTCAGAAGTGTTTCCGCTGACTGGCCGTCCCTTATGGTATGGGTATCTGGTTGCGGTTTAAGTTTCCCTGGGATATTTTGTTTTCACTTTGGCACGCTTCCGTCTGTGACAAATTCACCTGGGTCTACTTTCAGATGGGATTGGAGGAAATTATATTTGGACAATCTTTTTGGACAGTATCAAAGAGGCTGAATCGTTTGATATATAGGAAATGACCATTGAATTCCGTCTTGTTCAACTACACACGATTTTGGGGGTTGGTTATTGGAGCAATCAACTGCCCATCAGCGTTTCCAACGCTGGATCAACGTTGGATTACGAGGCACAAGGTTTTATAATTTACTGAGGTTGGCGAATTGGTGGGTGTTCAGCGCTGAGCTAATGTAGGGTCAAGTCTAGCCGAGAAATCTTGGCTCTGCCGAATTGTTTTTTTCCGTATGACGAACACGGAAAAAAAACAATTCGGCAGAGCCAAGATTTCTCGGCTAGGTCAAGTCATTCGACGGTTGGTTAGCATTATTCTGCCAACAATGCATGTCAAACCCCTGAAGCGTATATAAATGTAGCTAGTTGGCGTTTAGGTGGTCTTATATTGTTGTTGGTTAATGGAATGCTGTACTGGATACTCAACAGGTAGCAGCATTGGTTTGGCGTTGGTTGCCG
Source organism: Lepidochitona cinerea (assembly GCA_963971465.1). Taxonomy (NCBI): domain Eukaryota; kingdom Metazoa; phylum Mollusca; class Polyplacophora; order Chitonida; family Tonicellidae; genus Lepidochitona; species Lepidochitona cinerea. Next base: position 1,872,248 of record OZ020556.1, on the reverse strand, counting down.
GGTGGTATAGTTGGCCCAATGGTTCGCTGTTCACCAATTTGATCATACGATCATCCTATGGTTAACCCAAGCGTCGGCAACCCAAAATTGGCTAAAAGTTGTGCCAAAGTCGGCATTTTTTATGGTTGGTTTAAACGCCAAGGTTTTACCTACGTTGGTTAGATATTAGTATTCACAGAAGTCTATGCCATTCATGGACTTCTGTTAATATATATAGCCTACCTATATCGTTTATGAACACGTTGGCCTACCGAGAAAATCAATTTAGGTGGACTGACTGAACAAAATGTCTCCCTTGATATCCTTGTCCATAGGGCAAACATACACACTCTCAAAGTGGCAAAGTCACCGAACTAAATCTGGCAAAAGAAAGAATCCAGAATCAATAAGACCAAATACACCCGCCGGGGTAACCCCATCTCTTCTCTAGCCAAGTTAAAATCAAAACACGGAATGGGGACATGCAGATTTTAACTTGGCTTGCGAAGATGGGGTAACCCGATCGTTCTGTCCGTCCCATGTTATAAAGCGCAGAAACAGTTCGACCTCCAATGATTAAAATTTAACTGGGAAATCAAACATATAAATTAATCAAGTTTTAGGAATATTAATTTTATTTTCTAAAAGTAGATAGATAACAGAATGTAGCTCTAAGCCCTCTGAAGATAACTGCATCAAATTCAGATTATATTTTCACTCAACACCCGACTGTGTAGGGCAAAAACATACGAACCGGAATAGTGATCGAAAAGTAACCAAAATTTAAATAACCGGGACGACCATTCATTCATTCATTCTAAGCCCAAGTTAGTTCAAACAATAGGCCCTACTTTATCGTAGGCCTAGGCTACATTCACGAGACTAATGGCGCTAAAAAGCTTCTGAATTATAGGCCTACGTTTTAAGAAAAATAGACGATAATTTCTGTTTCAACGTCAAAATATCAACATTTTGGCAGCTCATGCCACTTTAAACAGACCCTTCTTCATTAACGGAAAATTTCCATTTTTCAAGACAAGAATAAACAAACGAGCCCATCGCACAGGCTCGATGGGGTGGGTCCAACCAGGTGGGTCCAAAAGAAGGATTGATTGATTGATTGGTGTTTTACGCCGCACTCAAGATTATTTCACTTAGGCCTTTTAAGGCGGCGTTGCCAGGTTTATTGGGGGAGGAAACCGGGTTCATTGCCCGGAGGAAACCAACGCCTTCGGACCTTCGGCGAGTAGCCTACCTGGCAACTCGAGTTCCAAATACGGCGACCGAGTGAAACATCCACTCAGATATTTTTCAATTTGTATTTGGCCTGAGTGTGATTCGAGCCCGCGCCGCATAGATGAAAGGTCTGCGTGGGACTGATCGAGGGACGATCACTCTAACGCGAGGCCCCTAAAAGAAGGAAGAAGCGCGTCTCTTTGTCAAGTCCCTGAAAGTTTACATCCAAGATAAAGTCTGCGTAGATATGGGGGATAACTCCAATTCTCTTTCTCACATTCCAGATTCGTTGCGAAGTCGTGCGCCTGTTGCTTGGATCAGCAGCCAGCACCTTTCTAAATTAACTCACCGTGACCAAGTTTTTAAAAAAAATATATTTCTGTGTGAGGGTTAAATAGATTGAACAGAGACGGACTCTGACTGGCCATGTTTTGTTAAACATTAAGTAGGCCAATTTGTGAAAGTATCAGTTCACCTTAAAATTGAGGTGTCTTGGATTGACCTATTTTGACAGCCGCTGTCAATAATCTTGCGAAACTAGGTCAATGAACAAACATCCTTTGCGGGACGAAAGGCGAAATCCCCCACATTAACATGTTTACGCCATGTGGAATGCCTGTGCTAGGATTTGTAAGTGTTACTTCATTTTCATGTTCCTTAAAGTGTTACTTGCTTAAATGTCATGCGTTTCTTTTAATGCAATACTAATGGTGTAGACAGTAGTTACTTGTTAGTATTTGAAGCTACCGTAACGGCGTAAGGCAGTAATTTATTTATTTGCAAAAAATTACCCTAGTTTAGTACCGGTATCTCACTATCTCATTTAATATTTACACCAGTTGTTTTCGGTTGCTACCGTTCGCCTTACGTTGACTTGTTGTCAGTACATTGTAATTTGTATGTTATTGTTAGGCCTACATCTGTTTGTACTTCATCTTGTAGACTTGTGAGTTTAAATACCCTTGAAACTTGTAATTAAAAGTGGCATGAGCTGCCAAAATGTTGATATTTTGATGTAATTCAACAAGTTAAATCCGACTCGTTATCTACATTCTGACATTTGCTGGTCGTCGGAATTTAACATCTCCGACACTTTTTCTGTAATGCTGTTTTGGACAAATATGAAACTTTACCTGACGACATAATGAAAATTAGATTATTGAACAAGGAGGCGGGTAAGGAATTCACTTTGGTGAATTAATTTTGACGTTAAAACAGAATGTTGAAATTATTGACTATTTTTCTGAAGACGAATCATTCAGAAGCTTTTTAGTGCTTCTAGTCTCGAAAATGTACGATAAAGTATTGTTTTGAACTACGGTAACTTTGGCTTAGAAATAGAATGAATGAATGGTCGTCCCAGTTATTTAAATTTTGTTTACTTTTCGAACATGTTTTTGGTTCGTATAGGCCACATACTATATTATATGGAGTTCCCTCATTCCAACGCCAATCATTTCAGTAATTTTGGCAGCTCATGCCACTTTTAAAGTACATGTAGTTTTAAAACCTAATAGGTGTCCTGCAGACTCATAATGAGACCTTTTACTATTTTAGACGTAGTGATTACTTTTCCAAGTTAAATATATATAAATAATAAGTTTCATTCATAAATACTTTGGAATAATATAGCCTGTATCATATTTGATAATTCAATAATTTTAATTATTATATACATTAACTGGAGTGAGTGTTGCAATTTCATTGGTCAATAGGCGGTCACATGACAGTTAATATTATCTTATATTACATGACTTGCTGGTTAATATAAGATTTGACGTCACATTCTCTTTGTTGTGTAACCTAATTTGTTTTTAGTGTAGCTTTATTACTATGATGTCATTCCGATGACATCAGATTTGAGCGTTGAAACGTAATCCACATGATTTAATTTAACCCATTGCATTTGTAATGCCTATGTACTATGCTATGTGAATTATGTAAATATAACATCTGCCTGAAATTCTGTGAAGGTTTAAATATATAATAAATATATACGCTAACTTGATATATATAAAAAAAAACAATTATTGACTCTCCTGCCAGTTAATATGATGGTTATAATGACCTGGAAAACTTATATTGACCTCTGCCTTCGGCATCGGTCAATATAAGTTGTCCAGGTCATTATATTAACATCATAACATCATATTAACTGGCATGAGAGTCAATAATTGTATAATGTCTACAGGTACCTCGTTATCTATGTTTGGATATTTATTGGTCTGTACCTGGTAGTCAACGATCAACAAATGTACAAGATTATAAAATGACGGAGTTAAGTAGTATCATGTATGAAAGAAAAGTTAAACTACTGGAATTTTCCCAATGTTTTGCTTTCTTGGCCTAAACTAAACTAGTAAATTTGTTATTGCCTATAATTACACTCGATGATTATTATTATATTAATAGTATATATAAATAGTCAATATACATGTATTACATCATTAATTTCTACTTTAGATAGGGGTTTCAGGTCATTTTTCAAAGTGCTCTGTAGAGATCTGAAAGTAATACTGTTGGAGAGGGAGGGCAGGCATTGTGATTTTCAATTTCAATTTCTTAGTTGTTTTACTAAAGTCAAAACACATTGACACTCAATGATTATTATTAATATTACATATATGATATAAACAGTTCATATATTACAAAGTTAAATTTTACTTTAGAGTGGTTTTACTAAAGCCAAAACACATAGAGCAACTTGTACTATATTGCACTTGATGGTGTATATTTATGAGGTTTTAATAGAAGTTTATACTACTTGAATTTTGCTTAATCCTACTTACAGTGTACTCTATCATTTTAAAGTATTAACTGTGTATATTATATATTCTGTATATATAATGCCTGTGGACAATTTTCATATTTGAAACTTGTCTTCATATTTTTTAAATGCACAACTTAAAAAAAAATTGGGTTGTATTATCCAAATTTATGTTATCACCAGCGCCGTCCGTTTTGGATTACTTGACGAGTTTTGACGATCTTTACTTAATTTTGTCACAACTTATACCTTATGGGTAGAAGGTGTGTCATACACCATTTATGACATCCTCATTTAGCATCTATATCTACGTTCTATATCTTTATCTCTTCAGCTTCATAACTTAAAGAGTTTTGATCCAATTTTTACAATTCTTTCTGTTTCACAGTATATCCCTTATGTCTAGATGTTGTGTCATCAACCATTTATGACATCTTTGGTAGCATAATACAACATGTATATAGATTATGTAATATTCTCTTGAAATATCGGTACATACTGTAATGTGTCTTTAGTTTTAACCTGATGTTGACATTATACCTAAGGGTAGATGGTTTGTCTGGAACAATTTAGGACATCGTTGGTTGCACAATACAGAATCCATATTGGATTATGTAATATTCCCTTTAATGCATAACGTTTTTAGTTTTGACCTGATCTTGACAATTTTTGATGTAGTTCTTACATCGTTACCTTTCATAACAAGCCTAAGGTAAGAACTACGTCGAAACATTGTCACTCTATAAACTAAGAAGTTGTTATCCATAAGTAATTCTTCACCTTATTGTAACCTTTCAACTTCTAAATGCCATTGAAAGATATGTTTTAGCGTTCATAAATATATAAACCATGGTCTATTGGTAAACTTTAAAGTGACATGAGCTGCCAAAATTCACACTTGTTTCATAATGTGTGAGCGCCACGACAGAGGCTCTGAGGGCCATCGAAAAACTAAATGATGGGAAATCCATAAATTCAACGGCCTATACGATCCGAAATAGTGTCCGAAAAGTAAACAAAATTTTAATAACCGGGACGACCATTCATTCATTCTAAGCAAAAGTTAGTACAAAACAATACTTTATCGTACATTCTCGAGACTTAGTAGAAGCACTAAAAAGCTTCTGAAGTATACGTCTTGAGAAAAAATAGCCAATAATTTCAACATTCTGTTTTAACGTCAAAATATCAACATTTTGGAAGTTCATGCCACTTTAAAGTACTCTTTAAAGTATAAGCAGGTCACAGACATAATTATGATCTACCTTTTTAATTTATTATTTCCACATTGGCCCAACCCGCCTTACTTACACACTTAATACATTTATTGGCTTTAATGGTAACATACAAGTAAATGTGTAGTTTTCTCTAGCTGTATTCGTCTGTATTCGTTGCTACAATGCAGTTGACACAATTTGTTGACCTGTAATGTATATGTTGTAATTGAGTATACAGGCCTTTGAGACTATAGAATTGGAGTTTTTTTAAAATTATTAATATAAAGACAGCTTGCAATCAAGCAAAAAAATGGATGGATGAGTTTCCCAATGTCATTACGGTCTAGTAATTTAAAAAATATATCTGTTTTTATATTGCAGTTTTCTTTCACCTGTTTTAAATTAAAATTTGCTTATATTGCCTTAGGTTCCTAAGTTAATTCAGTTTGTTGGCGTTTTTAACATTTTTTGTGATACATTTTTCTACATGATGTACTTTATACATATATGGTTAGGTACCGTATATCACCTAAAATTTAGACGATTTTATTCCCAACTAAAGTCATGTGATATGGGTGGCTGACCAGGGATTGGTAAATAAAGAATTGAAGGGACACTGAATTGAATGTATGTTCCACTCTGTCAGAAAAGAAATTCGAGGAATGTACAATGTTGCAGCGGATGTCTCAGTAAAATTATTGCCTTTTCGAATGTGGAGGGATTCAATTAAAACTTCTTATGTATTGACTGAAGGGTAGAAGCCTTTTTGACCTAAGGTACATTTGAGGCATTGGTCAGTGCACATGCCACAATGGTCAGTGCTCATGCTGCAGTGGTCAGTGCTCATGCTACAATGGTCAGTGCTCATGCTACAATGGTCAGTGCTCATGCTACAATGGTCAGTGCTCATGCTACAATGGTCAGTGCTCATGCTACAATGGTCAGTGCTCATGCTGCAATAGTCAGTGTTCATGCTACAATGGTCAGTGCTCATGCTGCAGTGGTCAGTGCTCATGCTACAATGGTCAGTGCTCATGCTACAATGGTCAGTGCTCATGCTACAATGGTCAGTGCTCATGCTGCAATGGTCAGTGCACATGCTGCAATAGTCAGTGCTCATGCTGCAGTGGTCAGTGCTCATGCTACAATGGTCAGTGCTCATGCTACAATGGTCAGTGCTCATGCTGCAATGGTCAGTGCACATGCTGCAATAGTCAGTGCTCATGCTGCAGTGGTCAGTGCTCATGCTACAATGGTCAGTGCTCATGCTACAATGGTCAGTGCTCATGCTGCAATAGTCAGTGTTCATGCTACAATGGTCAGTGTTCATGCTACAATGGTCAGTGCTCATGCTGCAGTGGTCAGTGCTCATGCTACAGTGGTCAGTTCTCATGCTACAATGGTCAGTGCTCATGCTACAATGGACAGTGTTCATGCTGCAATAGTCAGTGTTCATGCTACAATGGTCAGTGCTCATGCTACAATGGTCAGTGCTCATGCTGCAATGGTCAGTGCTCATGCTGCAATAGTCAGTGTTCATGCTACAATGGTCAGTGCTCATGCTGCAGTGGTCAGTGCTCATGCTACAATGGTCAGTGCTCATGCTACAATGGTCAGTGCTCATGCTACAATGGTCAGTGCTCATGCTGCAATGGTCAGTGCACATGCTGCAATAGTCAGTGCTCATGCTACAATAGTCAGTGCTCATGCTACAATGGTCAGTGCTCATGCTACAATGGTCAGTGCTCATGCTGCAATGGTCAGTGCACATGCTGCAATAGTCAGTGCTCATGCTGCAATAGTCAGTGTTCATGCTACAATGGTCAGTGCTCATGCTGCAGTGGTCAGTGCTCATGCTACAATGGTCAGTGCTCATGCTGCAATAGTCAGTGCTCATGCTGCAGTGGTCAGTGCTCATGCTACAATAGTCAGTGTTCATGCTGCAATAGTCAGTGCTCATGCTGCAATAGTCAGTGCTCATGCTGCAATAGTCAGTGCTCATGCTGCAGTGGTCAGTGCTCATGCTACAATAGTCAGTGTTCATGCTGCAATGGTCAGTGCTCATGCTGCAGTGGTCAGTGCACATGCTGCAATAGTCAGTGCTCATGCTACAATGGTCAGTGCTCATGCTGCAATAGTCAGTGCTCATGCTGCAATGGTCAGTGCTCATGCTGCAATGGTCAGTGCTCATGCTGCAATAGTCAGTGCTCATGCTGCAATAGTCAGTGCTCATGCTGCAATAGTCAGTGTTCATGCTACAATGGTCAGTGCTCATGCTGCAATAGTCAGTGCTCATGCTGCAATAGTCAGTGCTCATGCTACAATAGTCAGTGTTCATGCTACAATGGTCAGTGCTCATGCTACAATGGTCAGTGCTCATGCTACAATGGTCAGTGCTCATGCTACAATGGTCAGTGCTCATGCTACAATGGTCAGTGCTCATGCTACAATAGTCAGTGCTCATGCTACAATGGTCAGTGCTCATGCTACAATAGTCAGTGCTCATGCTGCAATGGTCAGTGTTCATGCTACAATGGTCAGTGCTCATGCTACAATGGTCAGTGCTCATGCTACAATGGTCAGTGCTCATGCTGCAATAGTCAGTGCTCATGCTGCAATAGTCAGTGCTCATGCTACAATAGTCAGTGCTCATGCTGCAGTGGTCAGTGCTCATGCTGCAATAGTCAGTGCTCATGCTGCAATAGTCAGTGCTCATGCTACAATGGTCAGTGCTCATGCTGCAATAGTCAGTGCTAATGCTGCAATGGTCAGTGCTCATGCTGCAATAGTCAGTGTTCATGCTGCAATAGTCAGTGCTCATGCTACAATGGTCAGTGCTCATGCTGCAATAGTCAGTGCTCATGCTGCAATAGTCAGTGCTCATGCTGCAATAGTCAGTGCTCATGCTGCAATGGTCAGTGCTCATGCTGCAATAGTCAGTGTTCATGCTGCAATGGTCAGTGCTCATGCTACAATGGTCAGTGCTCATGCTGCAATAGTCAGTGCTCATGCTGCAATAGTCAGTGCTCATGCTGCAATAGTCAGTGCTCATGCTGCAATAGTCAGTGCTCATGCTGCAATAGTCAGTGCTCATGCTACAATGGTCAGTGCTCATGCTACAATAGTCAGTGCTCATGCTACAATGGTCAGTGCTCATGCTACAATAGTCAGTGCTCATGCTACAATAGTCAGTGCACATGCTGCAGTGGTCAGTGCTCATGCTGCAATAGTCAGTGCTCATGCTACAATGGTCAGTGCTCATGCTACAATAGTCAGTGCTCATGCTGCAATGGTCAGTGTTCATGCTGCAATAGTCAGTGCTCATGCTGCAATAGTCAGTGCTCATGCTGCAATAGTCAGTGCTCATGCTGCAATAGTCAGTGCTCATGCTACAATGGTCAGTGCTCATGCTACAATAGTCAGTGCACATGCTGCAGTGGTCAGTGCTCATGCTGCAATAGTCAGTGCTCATGCTGCAGTGGTCAGTGCTCATGCTGCAATAGTCAGTGCTCATGCTGCAATAGTCAGTGCTCATGCTGCAATAGTCAGTGCTCATGCTACAATGGTCAGTGCTCATGCTGCAATAGTCAGTGTTCATGCTGCAATAGTCAGTGCTCATGCTACAATAGTCAGTGCTCATGCCACAATGGTCAGTGCTCATGCTGCAGTGGTCAGTGCTCATGCTACAATAGTCAGTGCTCATGCTCCAATAGTCAGTGCTCATGCTACAATAGTCAGTGCTCATGCTGCAGTGGTCAGTGCTCATGCTACAATAGTCAGTGCTCATGCTCCAATAGTCAGTGTTCATGCTGCAATAGTCAGTGCTCATGCTACAATAGTCAGTGCTCATGCTCCAATAGTCAGTGTTCATGCTGCAATAGTCAGTGCTCATGCTGCAATGGTCAGTGCTCATGCTACAATAGTCAGTGCTCATGCTGCAATAGTCAGTGCTCATGCTACAATGGTCAGTGCTCATGCTGCAATAGTCAGTGCTCATGCTGCAATAGTCAGTGTTCATGCTGCAGTGGTCAGTGTTCATGCTACAATAGTCAGTGCTCATGCTGCAATAGTCAGTGCTCATGCTGCAATGGTCAGTGCTCATGCTGCAGTGGTCAGTGCTCATGCTACAATGGTCAGTGCTCTGCAGTTTGGCGAGGAAAAATCGCAGAAATATGGTTTTGGTACCGTTAGAAAGTAAAATGTGTCGCGCCTGTACTGTATTTACTTAGTTCTTTCCTTTTCTTCTCCTTTAAAAGGTATTGTAAAAGTATAGGTAAATATGAAGTCCAAAAGATTGATTGGTTCAATGTTGGAAAGTTTTTTTGCTTTTAGTTTACGTCATGTGATTTTTATCCCTCTGGCATATAATGCGGGGGATATAGCGATCAGCTTGTCTGTCTGTCTGTCTGTCTGTCTGTCTGTAATCATTTCTTGTCATCGCATCTCCTCCCACAGTTTTTGTCGGATTTTTTCGAAACTTGGTTGTCATACTGGATATTATTCAAGAATATGCACCTCCTATTTTGGTTGCGCTGGTTTCATTATTTTAGAGTAACTGCCCTTTTCCGACAGCATAAGATGACATAGACAATTAGTGCTTGTCATCGCATCTCCTCCCACAGTTTTTATAAAAAAATTTCGAAACTTGGTGGACATGCTGGATATCATTTGAGGATGTGCACCTCCTATTTTGGTTCCGATGGTTTCATTATTTTCAGAGTTACTGCCCTTTACCGACAGCATAAGATGACATAGACAATTAGTGCTTGTCATCGCATCTCCTCCCACAGTTTTTATAAAAAATTTTCGAAACTTGTTGGACATGCTGGATATCATTTGAGGATGTGCACCTCCTATTTTGGTTCCGATGGTTTCATTATTTTTAGAGTTACTGCCCTTTACCGACAGTATAAGACGACATAGATAATTAGTGTTTGTCATCGCATCTCCTCCCACAGTTTTTATCAGATTTTTTCAAAATTTGGTGGACTTGCTGGATATCATTCGAGGATGTGCACCTATTTTGGTTGCGCTGGTTTGATAATTTTTAGAGTTGCTGCCCTTTTCCGACAGTATCAAACGACATAGACAATTAGTGCTTGTCATCGCATCTCCTCCCACAGTTTTTATCAGATTTTTTCGAAACTTGGTTGACTTGCTGGATATCATTCAAGGATGTGCACCTCCTATTTTTGTTCCACTAGCTTGTCATCGCATCTCCTCCCACAGTTTTTATAAGATTTTTTTTAGAGAATTGGTAGATATGCTGGATATCATGGAAGGTTGTGCCCCTCATATTTTGATGGCGCTGGTCCAATTATTTTCAGAGTTACTCCCCTTTTCCGACAGTATACGAGGGCGTAGACAATGGATGCTTGTCATCGCATCTCCTCCCACGTTTTTTTGTGGATTTTTTCGAAACTTAGTTGACATGCTGGACATCAATTAAGAAAGTGCACCTCCTATTTCGGCTGCGTTGTTTCATTTTTTTCAGAGTTACTGCCGTTTTCCAACAGTATAGCATAGATATCTTATAATAACTTAAAATTAATAATAAATCTTATGTTTTGCAGTTTTTTTAGCGTCCCATTGAACATATTTTTTTATCGGTATTCCTCAGATTAAGTTAAAAAAAAATAGCTAACCTTCAGCGCGTTTACAATTGCACCCCTGATTCAAATCATTAAGGCACTTGTGTGCATGCACAAGATTGGCGTTTGCTGACATTGTGAGTGCATTACTTATCAAATTTTGTTTTGAAATTAAAAACACCAAATGACGGCAAAACTGTTTAACTTTGGCGAAGATAGAAAGTTCCCCACTTCTCATGTCTGGCAGAAAGCCGTCAGTTGTTATAATGTAAACGAGATTATGTATTTAAGCAGCAAGTGTGAAATAAGGGTATAAGACCCAGTGTTAAGAAACTCTACTGAAAACAGCTGTTAAATTTGTCATCAACTTTAGTTTAATATGCACAAAATTTGAAGTGATATTGATTTTTCATGAAGCCTTCGTTTCATCTTCTTTTGAGTGGATTAACTGAACTATACCGCATATTAACATTGCTTAATGATTATATACATATATATATATTTATGATCACTAAAACACACGGGCACTGGGAAAATCTTCTTGTCTAAAATAACCATGGAGACAAGCTCTAATTGTGTTAAAAAGAGGTATATCATTTAGACCTTTATACCCCATAAATTGTTGTAATAAACTAAACCTATGCTTTTTCATTAGGTTGATATATATGTGGTTCAATCTCAGTCTGCCGATATTCTTGCCATAGCTTAAGATGCGTAAGCATTGTCAATGTATCACAAAGTGTTCCAGAAAATTGTACTGACTAAGGCCAAGCTCCTGTCAGTTGTCAACCTAATGAAATATCATAGGTTTAGTTTATTACAACAATTTATGATGGTGTATAAAGGTTTAAATGATATACCTCTTTTTAAAGTGACATGAGCTGCCAAAATTCACACTTTTTTCATAATTTCAGATCGTCACGACAGTAAGAGGCTTTGAAGGCCATCGAAAAACTAAACAATTGACGTTGGAATGAGGAGAATCCATACAGTATGTGGCCTGCACGAACCGAAAACGTAAACAAAATTTAAATAACCGGGACAACCATTCATTCATTCTAAGCCAAAGTTAGTTCAAAGCAATACTTTATTGTACATTTTCGAGACTAGAAGCACTTAAAAGCTTCTGAATTATACGTCTTGAAAAAAATAGGCAATAATTTCAACAATGTGTTGTAAGGTCAAAATATCAACATTTTGGCAGCTCATGCCCCTTTAACACAATTAGAAACTTGTCTCCGTGGTTATTTTAGACAAGAAGATTTTCCCTGTGCCCAAGTGTTTTAGTGTTTATAAATATATAACTATGGAACATATCGATTTTATTGTCATTTCTAAGTCCAAGTTCAATAACAAACGTAAATTTGATCTGTAACCAACCATGTTGTACTCCAATTCTAACAACAATTTGAATGAGTGTGAACATCTAGCTCAAAAGTCAGAAAAAACTGTTATTTGTATAAAATGTTTGAAGTCCAAGGGTGATAGCTATGTAAAAAATGCGCGAAGCTGAATAAAACTTAAATTTGATCTGTCACCTAACATGGTGTACCCAAATACAAAACAAAAGAATTGAGTAGCTTTAAGCATCTAGAAAAAAGTCCAGAAAACTGTTATTTTTGTGAAATTTCTTAAGTCCAAGGGCGATAACTTTGGTAAAAATGCACGGAGTGGAACAAAACATGAACTTGATCTGTAACCCACCATGGTGGACCCACATACAAATATTGTTCGGACATTAACATTGAAGCTCTTGCAGTCTGGCCAGCATGACGTCTTCCCAAGGCTTGGTCTCTCTGCTCTCGTGACAGTCGTGGCATGACACTACTGTCAAACTGTGAATGAGGCAATGAGTGTGACTGGGTTAAATTATCATTTAGTAATGGCCTTGGTGGCTCAGATGGTTTGAGTGATAATCCTCTCACACAGGCTTTCCATTGATGCTGCATGGCATCGAACCCCACTCAGACCGAATAACAAATCGCTGTATATGGAAGAGTTGCGAGGTATTCTCTGAATATCGGGATTTACAGCCCCACTAAACCGGCCAATGCCGCCATATGATTTTAAGTGGGGCGTAAAACAATGTCTGCAATATATGGCAAGGTCACCCTACAGCATATGGCGCATAAGGCCAACTTGAGACACCATATTTTAGGGGTGAAAATTCTGAGGGAAAATAAATGTTTTTCAAGGTCTGTTGACACTAAATTCTTCTCTGAGCATGCAGATCATTAGGGTAGAAGTTCACTGTGGTAATGTCAGAAGAAGATTAGTTGAGGTTTGATGGTTCAGTTATTTTGTCTTCACATACATGTACATATATCACCTTGCTATTCAGTATTGAGTTTGAAATTAAAGATCAATCAATCATGGGTATTGTAACTCAGCGTGATCTGTTCTATGTTGACAGGTGAGCGATTGCTTACTGCCGTACTTTGCCACAGTTTAGGGCTGTCATGATAGACACATTTGCTACATGTCAACTGAAAAGGTAAGAGGATATCGGAGGTCACAGCAAATAGGACAAGGGGGTTTGTTCACCGCATTAGATTGAACTGGTATACTAGATGGGAAAGTGTAACTAAAAATTATTCTGCATTAAGGTTTTCATTTAATTTGTTTCAATTCATATTGAACCTAACAAATATAGAAAGATCTTATCTTTCATGCCTATCAATGTGAATTTTTGTTAAAAAACAAAAAGAAATTACCAGCCCATTAATTATGAGCACTGGTTCTGAATTTATAAAATGTACCAGTCAATATTCTTTAGTAGCTCCCTCTGGTCATGTTTATTGTTGGATAAAAGGTCTTACTTTTGGGACAGTTTGTAGTATCATACTGGCAAGGTCAAGGTCACACAATCTTGTCCAGGGCATATCTTCAAAACAGAATTGCACTTAAAGGCCCACTTGTCGCCGTAGCCTGTTTGACATTTGTTAATAAAACCAATTTGCACGAGCTTACTACAGCTAAAACCCCTAAAATTAAACATAGCACACATACATGTAAAATAAGTTCGTAAAATTATACTGTGTCGTTAGATCGCCCAAACGACTCAAACCCTTACGGCACTTTTGCACACGATCAGGTTCGAAATTTGTTGACATTATGGGTACCTCAAAAATCTGTTTTTCAATTTCAAATTGAAAATACTAAATGATATTAAAACTTTAAATTTCTGGTAAAAATAGAAAGTTCTTAACTTTTTCTGTCTGGGAAAAATACAGAAACCCGTCCACTGTTTTTAATGTAAACAGTCTTCTGGATTTTCGCGGCAAGTGTGCCTTTAAAGCTTGTCTTAAGTATAACGGTTCCTCTTATCGATTGCAGCATGTCATGACCTTCAACCAAGGTCATATAGGCAAGGTCACATTTACTACCGCTGATGTGTATTAAATCTTTTCTGGGGAATATCTTCAAAACATAATGACCCCTAAAACTTGTATTAAGTATAGTTCCTTATATCCAGGCAGTGTTTCATGACCTTCAACCAAAATCATATATATCGACAAGGTCACCACAGCCGATGCGTAGAAATTGTGTCCACGGAGTATCTTTAAAACAAAATGACACTTAAAGCTTGTATGTAGTACCAGTGTTTCTTACATGTATATTCAGGCAAGCTTCAAAACGAAATAGCACCTAACAAAATGGCACCAAAAGCTAGTTTTAAAGTAACGAAATCCCATCTAAACATGAATAACCTACCGCTAGTTTGGCCTTGAAAAAACGAGGATTTAATGGCGTCAAGGTTATTGATAGGTGAAGTAAGTTAATATTTCTTATTACACTGGCATTTAGCTACGATCTTTTTACTGTGTAAATATTTATATTTCTTCATGTGACCTACAATTAGCTCTTCGAATCCACCCAGTGTTAATACAGAAAGGTGAGATGTACAGTGTACAGAAAGATTTTTCTTTAAGATAAGTACCAGAAAACAGCAATTCCTTTGATAACATCAGTGTTGCTCTACTTGTAAATGGGCTAAGTATCACTAAAATATCATTTCATCACCTTGTTTCAAAGTCCGTAACGGTCACAAAAACATCTGCAGAGCTCTGTTTTTTGATTGGAGGGAATTCACTAATTTTTCCCACGTTGTATACCCGTGCCTTATATATATATGATCATATATCTTTATTTACTGAGAGTACATCAATCAGTTAAACAACTGTTCTTCCCTGAGGCCCTCAAAATCAATATAAAAACTAAAAGCAAAGAAGAAGAATATTATATGTTATTAATCGAGTGTTTTCGTATTGCCTTGGTATTGGCCTGAGGGTAGCCGTATTGGCCCGAGGCCGTATTGGCCCGAGGCCGTATTGGCCCGAGGCCGCAGGCCGAGGGTCAATACAACCACCCGAAGGCCAATACCAAGGCAATACGAAAACACTCGATTCATAATATTTTTATTAATAGACTGTAGAAGTTAATTTAATGCAAGCTGTCAAGTTGAACAGGAGGTCGCCCACTGAACATTTAATCCATGCACTAAACAAAATGACGTCCGACATTTTTTGCGCTCTTTTTTTTGTTCCTGGATCAGTAAAGAAGTTTCTTCTGCTGTCCTAAAACGGCAATCGGATTCACTTACAGTAGTTTTTTCTTCTAACTCTAATATCCCGTCAATAAGACCTTGTACAACGCGCTCTGGTGTAGACATTTTGAAATAAACATCTGTCGTCTGCGTCTGTAAAACTCTGTGACATCACATGTTACAATTGCGTCTTTCAGCCGCACTCGGTGAACTCGGCCAATATGACTTGAACTCGGCCAATATGACTTGAACTCGGCCAATATGACTTGAACTCGGCCTATATGACTTGAACTAGGCAATACAACCCTACGGCTAATACGAACTTGATTCGTCTGCTGATATTACCCGGCGGAAAAGGTCGTATTCGAGTAATAACTTGCACAGTCAATTAATAAAATGTAATACAAATAAAAAAACAGGAAAAGGCATTGAGAAATTGAGAATAAATATTTTTGAACACTAAAACACATGGGCACATGGAAAATCTTCTTGTCTAAAATAATATATACATTATAAAGATAGTCAAAATAAGTTCTATATTTGGCTATTTATTGGGCTTGCAAGTTACCTATGAGAGATTGGGCTTTCCGGTGAAAGATGACACTATTCCGAAAAGTTTTTTGGTGAAGTTTGACGTATTCTGTTCACAATGTTACATGTAAGCATCATATTAAAATGGAAAAGACTCATCCACATGTGCACTAACAGTCCTGATGATAGGGGATACACTGTATGTGGAACTCTTACCAGACCTGTGCTCACTATTTTCTAATCCAACACACCGGCACAGGGAATTCCATCTTGACAAAAATAAGATCAAAATAATATCTATATTTGTCTATTTATTTTCTAATTTAAAACACACTGGCACAGGGAATTCCATTTTGACAAAAATAAGGTAAAAAAAAAAAATGTCTATATTTGCCAAGAAGAGTAAATTAGAAGTTCTTCATGAAAATTTACTTTAATCACATGAATTTTAGAAATAAATACATGTGAATCTGGCGTATTCAAATTTAGTTTGATTTTTACTCTCATCTTTGTTTCATACAGTAGACAATCTGAGCCAATATTTTTGTATTTCGACACCGAGCATTTAGTTTTTCAAAGGCTCCGTGGCGCCTGTAGCCCTTCTGTCATTTGTTAAGAAGGCTGATTTACACGAGTTTATTCTGTCATTTGTTAAGAAGGCTGATTTACACGAGTTTACTACAAGTCAAATCTCTGACTAGAATGAAACATGAAGCACATTATGCATGACCCGTCATGTTTAGGATGTCTAAAAGGGGTTGTAAAAGCATACTGAAGAATGAATGCCTAACACCGACTGATTGATGACAAACTGAGTAAGTTCATTATTGGAGAACATTCATTTCAGGACTTTTGTTTTAATTTTCATTCTCAAATTTATCGACAGTTTTTTTTTGTGTTTCTCAAACCAAACCCGTCTTATAATTTCTCAGATTAAGTCTGTTAAATACTTCTACCATTAGCTCTCATTGACGACAAAAGTCTGGATATTTTTCATAGTACATCTTCATAAATATAGCCGGTGAAAAAAGTTCTAAGGGAGATGGCGGAAAAATATGTCTACCAGTATTTTAAATTCAACCTAAATAAAACGTTACAAAATTGTTTTTGTTCAAGTCCCTGATAATGAATTATCGGTTGCTAACTTTATTTGCGGAAAAAATTAATCAAAATGGAACTGTGTATGTTTTGCCTGTTTACGTAGTACTCTCAGTAATAATTTCAAAACAATGTCAAGATTAGGGCCTAATGGCAGTTTCAGAGTTTTGTATAGCTTTAAAACGACAGCTTGCGATTTTTGCGCGAAAATTCATCCATAACTCTGGAATAATTCAGCGGCAAATCTTTACTTACATGTACATACAGATGAGCAAGTCCATTCATTCTCTCCTCCCCATGGTCCACAGTTTTCAAATGTTATTTTATGCTATCTACAAGTTATTGATCCCATCTGATTTTTAAGTGATGACGCATTGATAATTATGATAACATTAAGCGAACAGTGTAAGTGCATGTGCTTTCAATCGGGTGCAACAGTCCTATACGAGTGCATGCACGAAACCAAACATTTCAGTTAAATCCTCATCACGCATTTTTGGGTGTGTGGCCGATTATCCTTGGGCCCAATGTCCCCGCCATTTGCAACGCTTATATATTGTTTTGACTCTCGTCTCCCCCAGTTACAATAGACTTTTATAAGAGTACATAGTTAGAGTTGCGACGAAGCGGCGAAAATTTAGCGATTTCTCTCTTGATGAAACCCCAGAAATTATATTTTTAGCCTATCTGGTCTAATTGTGAGTAAAAACGCTACCAGTCCACATCGCTTAGCTTCGTGTGGCTTTGCGCCCCCCCCCCCCCTCAAACCACTCTCCTTACCACTTCTCCAAGAACCTGGTGTTTTAAATATTCAACACACATAGGCACGGCCCGTACCAATGAGGCAATTATACAAAAAATTTAAATGTGATCGTAGCTCGTTATAAAGCTTCCTTCTTCATAGCATTGTAATGTAAGATGTTTTCGTTTTCCTACTCTCTTTTCCTTCTCTCTTTTCTTTCTCTCTTTTCCTTCTCTCTTTTTCTCTTTTCCTTCTTTTTTTTTTCGTTTTTTTTTTTTGGTCGGCTGGTTCTTGACCATGACATTGCCTCTGGTACCTGCGTAACAAATCAAATTAAAAATATGAACTCATTTTAAAACTTGACAAAAAAAAAATTCTCATTTTTTCTATCTTGGAAAAGTACAGTAAACCGTCTGTTATTTTCAATATTAACAAAGCACCTCTCAGGAAATGTTAGCATTCAAATTATTTCTTAGAATCGGAAATAATGAGAAAAGTCTTAATTTTGGCAGTTAATGCTCTCTTCCTATGTATGTTTTGAAGTTTTTTATTGTAGCTATGACTTTAATCAAAAATATTTTATCTTACACTTAAATAGGCCAATGCAATTTTTAAGTTGAAAAAATAAAAAGTTCCACATTGATGGAATTAAAAGCATATAAACAATTTGTTCTAAAATAAAAAAACACAAAAGACTGCACAAAACAAAGAACATTTATCATTTTATCGAATACAAGTGCAAGGCTGCTACTAAATCATTTCCCATGCTACCGACGTACATGTACGTGCAGTCTGTTATACCTTAAAGGGGGCTAGATCGACACCTTGCCCGACTGGCCTTTGAAGTGCGTGTGAGCTTAGCGGGATTTTAAACTGAGCAAAGATCAGACAAAATGATTATGTTTTGTATGTTTGAAAAATTGCTAAGGGCCTTTTGAGATCGTAAAGATAAACAAAATTTGCCTTTAACTTATCAGGAAAATTATTCCTAGCTAGCCTGATATCTGATAATACCTCTCGATAACTGCTGACAAATAAGTGTCGCGTGAGTTGCAACTATTATAATGTTCGTTCATTTTAAACATACTCAAGTGAAAAATACTTATTCTTTGTTTTTGACTGCTGTATTTTATTATTATTTCTTTTTCCAGCATGACAAACTACCCAAAAAAATTCTGTATAATTGTACAGCTTCTATTGTATGTCTACCTTATTCCAAGGCTTATAAAGTTATAGTTTTAATTCATCATTTATCTGGGCAAAAAAACAGCCCTTGTTATTTTTAAGTTCCGTGTTGTTGAACATCTGTCTATATCTGGCTTGAGGCAAAACATGGATTTATCAGATTTCCGATTTCTAAACTTGTTGCCTGCAGTATACCTTAAAACAATTCTATGCTTAACGAAAGCCACATTCTTTTTTCATCACTCCCTAGTGGACAGAAATTGTAGACGAAAAGTGTGTTTAAGTGGGAATAAGACTTTGAGAAGAACTCAGATTATCTTGCGTCATTTAAGTCTTGTCCACGAGGTTTCGGATGTTCAATGGCCTTTCTTTAGTTATAAGTAATCCTTAGACCGGTTACCATGGTAACCTGTCTGTAAGACGGCTGTTCAGTTGTTGTTAAGTGACACTGAGATAGCGCAGAATTTTCCACTCTACCTTGTCTTTGTAAATGGTCAGACGCTGTTTTGATCAACAGGTAAGGCTGTAATTTTGTTTGTTTTAATATCGTAATGGTCAGTAATTAAACTGTTAATTCTGAAGTTTTTTTTTATGACAATTTTGAGTGTCACGTCATTTATAATTCAACTTTTCACTGACATATTGAGTATAGAGCACACAATCTCTTGAATGAGGAAATATAACAAAAATCTTTATTTTAACGAAATTCCTAGGTCGTGTTTTATCTGATTATTCTCAATTTTAGTTTTAAAAGACTTTTATTTGGTTATACAGTATTTGAAAATCAGGTTACATTCAGGTTTTCATTCAAGGTAAAAATTTTGACGAGAATATTTTTGACATCCAGGTAACCTATCGCTATTCATATTATAGCTGGCTTTATCGTACAATTCATATAATAGATATGTTGATCATGTAGGGTTTTGAATATTTTTGAATGTAAGATATTCTCTTTGATCAAAAACTATTTTAGTTTTGTTTAAACTTTTGAACCTAAATAGTTGAAATTTAAATACTTGGCATTTTTAAGTTTATAGTTCCAGTTGGTTGTTTTAGCTTATTGGCGCGTCCATTTGTATGAATGATGTACGCTATGCTAGTGAGTAATTATTACCTTGAGCGATTAAGCAAACTCTAATGGTTTACCACAATATATTGAATGTCTCTGTACAGGAGTATATGTTTATGCACATTAAAACACACAGGCTCAGGGAAAATCTTCTTGTCTAAAATAACCATGTTAACCATGTTAAAAAGAGGTATATCATGAACTACTTAACCTCTTAAGATATTAAAACATGCAATACAATTGAGTAGTGCATTTTGGTATTAGAAATAATTCAGTTTGTTTAGTGGCATGAGCTGCCAAAATTCACACTTTTTTCATAATTTCTGATCGTCACGACCGTAAGAGGCTTTGAAGGCCATCGAATAACTAAATGATTGGCATTGGATAGAGGAAAATCCATACAGTATCTGGCCTAAACGAACCGGAATAGTGTGCGAAAAGTAAACAAAATTTAAATAACCGGGACGACCATTTATTCATTCTAAGCCAAAGTTAGTTCAAAACAATACTTTATCATACATTATCCTGACTAGAAGCACTAAAAAGCTTCTGAATTATACGTCTTGAGAAAAATAGCCGATAATTTCAATTTTTTGTTTCAATGTCAAAATATCAATATTTTGGCAGCTCATGCCACTTTAAGTTAGCATTGAAAAGTGAATACCCTGGTAGGTAGATATTGTATTTTTTTTTAAAATATGAATTTAAATTTTTTTTTTTCTCTACAACCATAGCCATTATACTTCATATACATTTTCATTACACTACTTTGTTCAGAATTTTGAATAAATCGTTATGCTATGATTTCTATAAATCATGAAATAATAGATGTAACATGAGTTTGGGTTATGAACCCTTTAATGCATGACCTAAGTTTTAAGTGGCATTAATTTAGTTGACAAAATTCTCAAATTAATATCGTCCAGACTATTTGAGATTTTGAAGTTCCTTCAAGAATGCAATCGCTCACGTTAAATTAAAAATATAAATTTCGTGAACTGTTGTGTTGTAGGCCTAAGAAGAAAGGAAAAATGTTAAACAATGTAAATGACTAATGAGAAATGATTAAGGCATCACCATGAAGTTAGCTGTTTGTGAACAACGCATGCTTTCGACATCTATACCGGTGTCTTTATCAAATGCAGTTTCAAACATTTCTTAACGTAAATATTCCAATATTAATTTCTTTGGTAAAATAGCAGAAAGTTTTATTTTATCTACAAAATATCAACATTTTAGCAGCTCATGTCACTTTAATGTGACAAGAAGTTCATAAATGAATAGCTTTACTTACCTTTTGAATGATTTTGATAAAAATTTTTTTTTACCAAAATCAACTTATGTGTAAAAAGTTGTAAATATCAATTTGAATCAAAAACGTTCTGATTACAAAGTTTTAGAAAATGCGGCTCTAAAAAAATATCAAGACATTGGAAAAGTTTTTTGTAAATAATTTTTTTTTGGTTATTTAGGAAAGGGCCGTCGAAAAACTAAATGATTGGCGTTTGAATGAGCAAAATCCATACAGTATATGGTATATAGAAACCGAAGTAGTGTTCGAAAAGTAAGCAACATTTAAATAACCGAGACGATCATTCATTCATTCTAAGCCAAAGTTAGTTCAAAATAATACTTTATCGTACATTTTCGAGACTAGAAGCACTAGAAAGCTTCTGAATTATACGTCTTGAGCAAAATAGCCAATAATTTCAACAATCTGTTTTATCACGAAAATATCAACATTTTGGCAGCTCATGCCACTTTAAGAAATCCCAGAGAAATCAAGTCAAAAGAAAACTTCCACGAATGGGTTGTGGGCTCAAATCACACTCCGTTCAAAGAAAAACTTCTCAATGAGAACACTCTATTGCCCTATATGAAACGGTTCTCCAAGGATGAAGTTTCCTCTGAGCCTCCTTCCCCACTAAACCTGGCAACAACACCATGTAAGTGAAACAATATTGAGTGCGGCGTGAAACATTAATCAATCAATCATACTTTACATGTGGAAAGCTTTGAGACAGATTTCATCCCCGATTCAAGCAGGTACGGTAAGATCTCCGCTAATTCAAGGAACAGTGATGTGAAAATAACGAATTATTACATTGCTATTTGCCACATTTGGTCTATAAAAACAACAACAGCGATCGTTCAATAGGATTATCTGATCGCTCACTCCAGGAGGTAAGACTCTCAACGAAAAAAGTTGAATTTTAAGTGTACTTTTGTTAATGTTTTTCTGGCCCTTGAATTTTTTAGAGTACTTGAATTAGCGGAGATCTTACCGTAATGTCACCATTTAAGTGAAATAATCTATATTAATTGGTTATTTTAGACAAGAAGATTTTCCCTGTGCCCGTGTGTTTTAGTGATCATAAATATATTAAATGTTCTGTTAAATCACCGAACAATCAGTTGTAAATAGAAATTCCTAGATACATTAACATATACATAAATAATTAAGTTAAAAAATTCTTTGAAAGATTTTTAGAATTTTGGGAAATATGTTGGTATATTTTCTGAGAATCTCTATGTTTGTCTGATACTGGATCTACGCCACATATGAAACCTCTTAACAATCCACAAAGCCGTAGAAATCTCAACCAGTTTGGCTTCCTCCTCTTCATATATCAAACCGGCGTTCAAAAGACACGGACATTTCTCAAATTTAGCTGAATCATTTTAAGCCGGGGCCTATTTCATAAACGCGTTTAGACAGCTAAAATGGCCTAGTCAACTAAAACTGGCATGGTTTAACCTTAGAGCTTGGCCTTAGTTGACTGTGTGCTGTTAGTCTAATTATTTAGTGTCATTTAGAAAATGAGAGTAACAGTATACTCGTTATTTTTGAGATAACACTTTCCTAAAAAATGGCATAAATTCTTCTACTGTGTTGGGTGTCACCCAAATTCAAGAAAGTGTTATCCCAAAAATAATGAGAATACTGTTACCCCCAACTGTTATTTTTGCTGAAAATATTAAATTTCTTCTGAGCCTTTACAGTTTATCATTTCTTTAAGCTCACTAAATTACCATGTAGCAAAGTTTTGTAAAATAGCAATATAGCCAATATATCAAAATATAACTTGTCTCCATGGTCATTTAAGTCAAGAAGATTTTCCCTGTGCCTGTGTGTTTTAGTGTTCATAAATAAATATATCAAATTCGTAGAATTTTGCAAGTTATTGACCAGCAGCCTGACATCTAACATTTAATCCAATACATTTTTGCCAAACAAGTTCACTGTTTTTGAAATGAAGTTTTTTTTAAGTTCAATCTTCTTCTAGAAAAACGATTAAGATGCTGTAAATCCTGTTCACCTTTTCTTACCTGGTATTGATTTGTGAAATTTCCACACCTGTCTCGGTCAGGCTTTGCACACATTCTTCTGGCTAAAACAAATATTGTTATTGGTGTTTTTTGATGTGTCAGAGTAGAGGTTTAACAATGAAGGCTTTCACAGAATTTGTAGATTCTAGAAAGCTTCTGAAATCAAACTTTCATATAAAATTTACAGTAGCGGTGCTTATGTTCGATTGTTGTTTTTTTAACGTGAAAGGGTACGTTTGGAGTATGTTATTATTTCCTCATAGCTTAACCTTTGTATTGTTGTCTGCACAAAGGCCTGGTTTTGATTTGCAAAGGTATTCATTAAACCATTATACAAATACAAAAAAAATTGGTCTAACTTAATTAAGTTGTTTTGGATCATTTTTAACTTGCCCAGGTCATCCCCAAATTTAGGTTTTGGGCAATCAAGGCCTAATTTAGCCTGATATGGATTCCCATATATGGGGTTTGGGCGTCTCAACCAAACAGGAATTGTTGGAATGTAAATTCAATTAATTAAAGTTTGTGACCGAGTTAAGAAACCCCCGCTTGTCGATGAAGGGCTTGTTGACACTCTCAACCCCTTGACGTCAATCCTTATTGTATGGTTATTTGGGCCCAATGATTCAGAAGTTTTTGACGTCAAATTGTACTATCTGGTCAGGTGCTATTGGCAGTCTCCGTCACTGTCTTCTTTCGCCCCCGAGGACAAAATTCATATGGATTAGATTTACCTTCTGGTTCTGTATCTATGTAACGACTCAGAATAATTTTAACAGCGTTAATTAAGATAGAAATGTTTGAAGCCTAACTTCTCAATTCCATTGTGAAAAATGTGCTTTTGTCAAATATAGTTTATCAAATCATTTATCAAAACGAGCATACTAGTTCTAGCATATCATAGAAAATATGTGCTACCAACACTTTCAACCAGTAACATGTTCATATGTAAGCTTTTTAAAGTGACATTAGTTGCCAAATTGGAGCTTTTTTTTCATAAACTGTAATTCCCAAAATACTAGGGTTTGGAATTTATGGAAAAATTAAATAAGTATCGTTGAAATCTGGAAAATGTTTACCGTATGTGGCCTCTGCCAACTGAAACAGTTTAAAAATTAAACAAAATTAAAAAAAAAAAAAAAAAAAACCCCAGACTACCGGTAACGTTATTTCAGAGCTATGTTGGTAAAAACACTGTATTGTATTTTAGCCCTATGCTAGTAACACTAATTGTTCATCATTTTTATCAAGAAGTTTAAATTTAAAACTTTCCGCTGATATCGTTTTTGGTGTACGTTAAGATAGTTATTGTATTATAAGCAAGGTTTTAGTTTTTTACAACTAATTATGATTGGGTATACACGTCTAAATGATATACCTCTTTTTAACACAATAAGAAACTTGTCTCCGTGGTTATTTTAGACAAGAAGATTTTCCCTGTGCCCGTGTGTTTTAGCATTCCTAAATATTATAAGCCACAAAGATTCTAAGATGTACTGGTAGTTTCCGGCTATTTGAATAATGTCCCTTATTAGCACACATGTTTGGTTGGTACGGGTTGCTGGCTTTATCAATATTTATTATTTCAAGTTTTTCAAGGCACTTCAAATGCTGAACTTCTCTTGGTAAACAGAATTTATGAAAAAAGTTTTAAATTCGCAGTGATTACTTTAGTTACACTTACAAAAATAAATTTACACTTGAAATCAATATATTTGTGTCTTTTAGAAATGGAATATAACAATATTTTTTTTTTTTTTTTTTTTTTTTACACTTTCGTGAAAGAATGGCAGAAAGTCTTCTGTTTTATTTATGGGACAGCCCAAATGTTAAACAAGAACTGAATTCGTGTGCTGGAAAGTAAATTTATTCAAGTTTTCTACGAAGTTTGCTGAACAAGAATAACCCTTACTGGACCGAAATTTTCTGTCAATAAAAGGTTCCTTGACAATGATCACTCTTTCACCTCAAGTTCCATGGTACTGGTAATTTCAACCATTTAGTTTTTTTTTTACGCCAAATTATAAGATCTTGCGCAGTTTGCAATCTCCGTCACTGTCATACTTTCCCTGAGGCCAAAAATTAAAGAGCATATATCTTCCAATCCAGTAGTTCATCTTCATAACACCTCACAATGATTTTATTGTGTTAATTAAGAGAGAAATCTCAGTAGTTTTAAGCAAAATTAGTCTAATTTTTCTTGTTACTATTACAACTAGGCTCCTTGTCACTTACCGTTTGTCAGATAAATTATCAAAGACGATAACAATATTAAACAGGGTAATGGACTTTAATGACCCCAAAAAATGTTTTTATTTATTAAAGTACACAATGAAGCCGACACTTTTCTGATATTTTGTTACAACGATCAGTGACAGTGTTGGATTACATGTACTTTCATTTCAGGTCATTTTATCTCCAATTTACAGATCTTTCAATGACATTTAGAAGTTGAAAGGTGAAGAAGTACAATGAGGTGAAGAATTACTTATGGATGACAACTTCTTGGTTTATTGGTAACGTTGTAAGAACTGCATCCAACCGTCGTCACCAAGAAATTGTCATCCATAAGTAATTCTTCACCTTACTGTAAACAGTCTCAAATTTATCAGCAGGTCTTTTGTGTCCTTCAAACCAAATCCTTCTCTAGACAAAGCTGATAAAATAAAACCCACGGAGAGATGGATCCCACGGTTCAAATCAAAAAGGTGCTTTTGTGCCTTCCCAGGCTCAGAGTTTGTTTACAGTGCCAGTCTTCAACAAATCAAATTTAAAATTTCACATTAAGAATACAAAATTATGCCAAAACTTTGCAATTACAGCCGAGCCTGATGACGTCACATAGATGTACGCAAAGCTTTATGGGTAAAATGTACCTCAGTTCGCCATTTTGTTTACTAGTTCTTAGCAAACAGTGATGACATTACCTTTTTTTTTTCACACATTTTTCTGGTAACTTTACGCATTTTACGTCCTCTTCTCAATACAGTATTATTTCTTCGGCCATATTTCAAAATTATTTTAACTTCCCTCAATCTCCCGAAAGGCTTTGCGCGTAAATTCCAAGTGACGTCATCAAGCAATCGGTCAATTATAGCAAAAATATAACAAATTGAATAATTCCAGCAAAATACTAAAAAAACAGTCTGGTCAGTAAAAATGACTCAAACCTGGGATTAATATTGAAGGGATATGAATGCCTTTGTATTACAGTCAATCACATCAGTTTGCCTGGCTATTGTTTGTCTCCGACACCTGGTGAGGGCATTCCGATCCATCCCAAGAATAGCCGAAACCCCATTCTGAAAGACTTCGACTGTCTTCGCTCGGTACCGGTCGGCTCTCTGATATGTTCGGAGGATTTACGTGAAATACCAGAGCATTGGTAGTGAGCAAAGACAGAGGAAGTCTGTTCAGAAGGAGGTTTCGGCTATTATCGGGGTGGATCGGATTGCCCTCACCAGGTGTCGGAGACAAACGATAGCGAGGCAAACTGCTGTGATCACACTGGTTTCATATCCCTTCAATATTAATCACAGCTCAAAATCATTAATGTCAGCTGCTATAATAGGTCAAATATGGTGGAAACAGAATTAGCTAATTTTTGGTCATTTTTACCAAGATGTACAAAATAAGAGCTCTCCGCTGATATGAATCGTACAGTTGTATGTTGAAGTACTATTTAAGCAATAAAAATTCTACTACTCATTCATCCCCCCTATTTGAATTTGAATTAGCACACGTTTTTGGTTCGTAATGGTTATTGACTTTACCAATATTTTGTTAATGTCATTGAATTCTATTAACAGTCGAAATTGATTTTAAAAAAAGTCGAAATTGCCACGTTATTTATTTACTTTTTTTATCAATGTATTAAAAATTTAGTTACAAATTTTGTGTGTTGAGTTCTGTACATGCTATTTGCAAAATATGGTTACACAGATTTATTCTGAACTACTGTAAACAACCAGGGTTCAATGACCTTTCAATCTCATTGGAGATGGATCACAGCGACGCCTTTTTTTCATGTCTCTTAGAATTAAAATTTTGTTGACAGGCTATTGAACGATGATGGATTGATTCTATTCAATTGATTATGAAGACTATCGCCCAACTTCCAAGTACTGCTTTAGTTAGGTCATCTGGCGTAGGCAGTAGGTAAGCTATGGAATTGTCACACAAATTCTCGGGCAATGTATTCAAAGAAAATATTATTCATACATTTTAGAAAGCCAATTGCGGAATAATAGAATCAGTAACAAATAACATAAAGGTCTATATAAATCTTTAAAAGTGCAAGCAGAGCGCAACTAATATTGTAAAAACACCACATATCAACTATATATTTATGAACACTAAAACACACTGGCACCAAGAAAATCTTCTTGTCTAAAATAACCATGGAGACAAGTTTCTAATAGCGTTAAAAAGAGGTATACCATTTAGACCTTTATACCCCCAACATAAGTTTTAATAAACTAAACCTATGATATCATATTTCATTAGGTTGACGACAAACAGGAGCTTGGCCTTAGTCAGTAAAAAAGTTTGGAACACTTTGTAATACTTCGACAATGCTTACGCATCTTCAGCTATGGCAAGAATCTCTACTATATAGATATATATGTGTAGTCGTGAAGTAATTTTTGGTGCTTACCTAGAAATCTGTTAATATATTGTTAGGCAAATTAAGTATGTGGTTTGAAATCTCAGTTTTAGTGGAAGGACATTTGGAAGTGTAAAATTTGTATAACTGAGGAACGTAGTACAAACTGGTGACAAGGCTTTAGCACAGATTCTAGTGTCTTTGTCAAATGTTAGTATTGGCATTGTTGACCTTATTTTAGGTTCGAAAACTTCCGAAAACGGTTGAGGGTGGTGTGATAAAGTTATCAGTAGGTACATTTGTACAAAGTTTCATTTTCCATTTGTGACAATTTCAACGTTTTGTTTGTGGTTTATTCTCTACATTTTTTGGCAGCTTTCGCTGTCTATTTTAAAATTTGTTCAAATACTGAAAAAGGGCCCAAAAGTGATCATACGGGCATTAATCGAAAGCTTTTAGTGTGTACATTTGGCCCGCATTAGTGTTTATCAATTAGATTACACAGATTCAAGACTCTTGCTTAAAGGATATATGAACAAGATTTAAAGCTGGTTTGTGCTTGTTTATTGACTAAATATATATTTGAAAATTATCAGTTGAAACGAAACAACCTTCGCGTTAGTTCCCTGGTAGTCAAAAAACGAACGGGGAGGAAATATGCATATTTTCCGTATTTTTCGTAACTGCTCGGAAAAATGACGTCATACACGACCTTCGATGTGTACACACTGCCACGAAGACGTACTGAGACAACATAAATCGTTTATTACGTCATCGCTGTGAGGGTACGTACACAAGGGAGGTCGTGTTTGACGTCATAAGTCTCTGAGATAATTAACTTTCGTAAGCATTGTAGATCGGTAAACGTATTTTGAATTTTGTATGTGCTGCGACCGAAATTTAATTTTCTTTTTGGTCAGATTTTTAAAGTACATGTTCTACAACACACTTAACGCAAATTATAGAATATTTCCAAAAGCTGTTCATAAATCCTTTAATGTGGAATTACAGATAAGGGAGCTAATGATATAGCCAGCTAATGTCATCATCATGTAAGAAATCCCTATCAGGTTTGATTTGACTCTAATTAGTCTCCCCACTGAGTACATTCTCGAACTTTGACCATCTAGACTTTGACATGTGAAGTAGAATAGACAAACTGGTGCAACTTATTAACAGAGAAGATTAAGTTTAAGATTAAGAAGATTAAGAGAAGATTGTAGGTTAAGTTATATTGACCAATGCCTGTTTTGTCTGGAAGTAGCGATGGAGGGAAGACCGCTTTGAGATTTCTCGATTGTTGTCATACAGGCCATAGGATTTCACGATAATGATGGTAATGATCGGTTCCGGTAGCCTTTTGTCACTGTTCTAAATATGTTGAAACAATAATCTTTTACCCATCATGAAAGCCAGTATATGGTATGATATATGTAATGAAACTAAAATTGGTTCCGGTTGGTTCCCAGCAATTTAGTATACGGAACCGATTCTATGTTTCTGGCAGACACCGAAATGATCTGGCATGTCACATCATTTGATTGATTGATATTTTACGCAACACTCACGATTATTTCACAAATATGGCGGCTCTGTCAGGTTTAGTGGGGGAAGAAACCCAAGACTTTTGACAAGTACCTGACAACTCAAGTGAAAAAACATTCTGAAATTTTTCAATTTTCTTTGGTCTGAGTAGGATTCGAACCTCAGAGACTGATCCAGGGAAAATTTGGGCATACCATTTCGGTTCAATATGTTCCAACAATAAGACCAAAACAACATCTTTGGCCCAAAATTCAACATTACATGCTATTTTGACATTAAAATCTGTTGGTTTTAAGAATTTGGGCGGATTTTTTGCTTGTGAGTTTGGGCGCCCATATCTGTATACAGGTATCAAAATGTCTCTAGATCAGTCTATGAACCTGTACCACATTGATGGAAGGCCTGTGTCTGACTAAGACGTGTCACATCAACTTCAGATTCAGTTTGCTAATCGTTTCCAAACAGCTTTACAGTTTTGTCCAAAAGATGAGAAGGAGTCCGTGCATACATTTTTCGTATCAAATAATTACTTCTGAACTCCATTGATGATGATCATCATTCATGAAAAGCAGATGTATATAGCGCTCTACATTTTTCTTTCAGACAGTTTACAGATGAACATAGATAGCATTTAAAATGTACTTTTTGCTTCAGGGGTTACAAAGAGAAAACATGTCAAATTTTTCTATAGGGGATTATGTATGGCTGTTATTTCCAATTTACTATTCAAACAGCCATTACAGAACTTCAGTGTACTTTACTATTGAGAGTGCTTGTGAATGGGAAACTGTCAAACATGTACAAATTGAAATTTGAAAAAAAAAGGAGAGACCCATGTCTGCACCTTGTATGATCCCACAGAAATCCTTAACGAGTACTTGGGTGGGCTGGTTGGCCTTTTTAATATTCAAGGGACTGTGTGAAGGATTATGTCCACAACAAATATTTGAGGCTTAAACTGGGTCACATGTCCCACGGTCTGTTCTACAAAAGCTCTTGGAAAAAAATCAAGACAAATTTTTTTATTGCTCTTACATTATTTCAGAAAATGTAGGATAGAAAGCTGAAGTTTTTTTTTATCTGGCGGCATAACTTTTCCTGTAACTAACACGTTCCATTGTTTATATAATAAAGAAAAACATATATAAAAAAATATCTTTCTCAATGATTTCAGCGTTTGATCTATTTACTACAAGTTTATGACGTCATGTCACTAGCTGCTTTTGTAATAAACTTGTTAGGTCAAACCAGGATATTATGACTGTCTTGAGGTGTTGTCACACGAAACTGGCTTGATACAAACATCATTTCTCACATTTTCCCAGAGCCTCAGATGTATATTAAAATATTTAATAAAAAGGATTTATTTAATGTTACAACTTGTTCAAGCCGAAAAATGAATAAAACAAGCAATATTTTAGACAAAAGTTGATTTAAGTTTAGTTGTGTGCTTTAACAAAACTACCAAACGTACACACTAGTATGAAGGATACCTACAATGTAGAATTGATTTTGAATATGGGTTCGTTAGTCATTTAACTATTTGTTGTACTAATCTCTCAACTAGATTAATCCAGTAAACAATTAAACTAAAGCAATATTCATTTAGTTTAATACATGTATATTTAACGCAGATAGACACATTAAAACTGTTAGCGATGTAACAAGATCTAACTTTGACTGAGGTTAACTCCGGAAGCCCCGTGGGGAAATATGACTTTTAATATTTAATACAAAACGTTCCGATCAAACTGTTCTCAATTCTTCTCACCACACTTGCTCGAAGGTTTGCATTTCTAATGACGGCTCCTTCTTAATAATACATGTAATCTCAACTGTTCAGAGGCTACTTACTGCTGAAATACAATTTATTTAATTTACAAAGCTTTTTCCTGACAGCTTATGAATTTAAGCTGAAACAAAATGTCTGCATGAGCTGTAAAAGCACCATTCAATATATCCATGCCAGATGAGCGAAAAGTTACCCATTGTATATAGCATGTTTCCAAGGCCATGTAAAATCATTCACTGAAACAAGTGGAACCAATATTAAACACATTGTTTCTCAAGTTATTGTTTTAGGCCTTAGTATTTACAGTAGAAATGGTATGTAAGCCTTTAAATGTCAGGGTGAAAAAAATCTTGAATTTACAGATTAAAGCTCTGAATTTTTGTCTTTTATTCTTGGAATTTTGACTTTTCATCTGAAATTTTAACTTAATCCTGATATTACGATTTGACTTTAAATCTCGAAATTGCAACTTTTAATCTAAAAAATGCAACTTTTAATCTCGAAATTGCCACTCTTAATATCAAAATTTCAACTTTATCTCGAAATTGCAATTTTTAATCTTGAAATTACAACTTTTAATCTTGAAATTGCAACTTTTAAATCTCGAAATTGCAACTTTTAAGTCATTGAATTACAATTTTTAATCTCGGAATCGCAACTTTTAATCTCGGAATTCAACTTTTTATCTCAAAATTGCAACTTATAATCTTAAAATTGCTGCTTTTAATCTCAAACTTGCAACTTTTTATCTTGATATTGCAACTTTTAATCTCAAAATTGTACTTTTTAATCTTGAAAATGCAACTTTTAATCTCAAAATTGCAACTTTTAGTCATCGAATTTCAATTTTTAATCTCAGAATTTTGACTTTAATCTCATGGTTAGACCTACCAGGTTCCACTTACAACCTATAACTACTCTTGATGGGCTAGCACAGTTGGGGCCTGGGTCGGAAAATCAAGTGAGCGTGGTTGTAACGCGAAGTATTGCCCACGCAATACCCAATTGGGATCCATCTGTCCAAGTGGCGTAGCCCGCTCATATTGCTTGGGGTCGTGTGACAAAACCAGGTGAGGCTCACACAGACACCCCCGGTACGTTCTATTTTCATTTCGGTAGTAGAGCTCTTCCAATAAGAGTTCCCAAAAGTTGTATAGGTCTGGGTATTAGAAACACATAATTTTATTTTTGGCCTACATACATGTAATGTCTGCATGTATCCTACAGCCTATAGGCTATGGGACATGCTTTAAAAGAAAATTATATGCATATATGTTATTCATGCATGCCATAAACAATATTTTCTGTACGAGTTGGATATAACATTACCAATATTGAAGTTATATAAGTTATATAATGTGAGTAAAGACACTACTGATAGCACCTGATGTTATATAATGTGAGTAAAGACAATGCTGATAGCACCTGATGTTATATAATGTGAGTAAAGACAATGCTGATAGCACCTGATGTTATATAATGTGAGTAAAGACAATGCTGATAGCACCTGATGTTATATAATGTGAGTAAAGACAATACTGATAGCACCTGATGTTATATAATGTGAGTAAAGACAATACTGATAGCACCTGATGTTATATAATGTGAGTAAAGACAATACTGATAGCACTTGATGTTATATAATGTGAGTAAAGACACTACTGATAGCACCTGATGTTATATAATGTGAGTAAAGACACTACTGATAGCACCTGATGTTATATAATGTGAGTAAAGACACTACTGATAGCACCTGATGTTATATAATGTGAGTAAAGACAATACTGATAGCACTTGATGTTATATAATGTGAGTAAAGACACTACTGATAGCACCTGATGTTATATAATGTGAGTAAAGACACTACTGATAGCACCTGATGTTATATAATGTGAGTAAAGACACTACTGATAGCACCTGATGTTATATAATGTGAGTAAAGACACTACTGATAGCACCTGATGTTATATAATGTGAGTAAAGACACTACTGATAGCACTTGATGTTATATAATGTGAGTAAAGACACTACTGATAGCACTTGATGTTATATAATGTGAGTAAAGACACTACTGATAGCACTTGATGTTATATAATGTGAGTAAAGACACTACTGATAGCACTTGATGTTATATAATGTGAGTAAAGACACTACTGATAGCACCTGATGTTATATAATGTGAGTAAAGACACTACTGATAGCACTTGATGTTATATAATGTGAGTAAAGACACTACTGATAGCACCTGATGTTATATAATGTGAGTAAAGACACTACTGATAGCACCTGATGTTATATAATGTGAGTAAAGACAATACTGATAGCACTTGATGTTATATAATGTGAGTAAAGACACTACTGATAGCACCTGATGTTATATAATGTGAGTAAAGACACTACTGATAGCACCTGATGTTATATAATGTGAGTAAAGACACTACTGATAGCACTTGATGTTATATAATGTGAGTAAAGACAATACTGATAGCACTTGATGTTATATAATGTGAGTAAAGACACTACTGATAGCACTTGATGTTATATAATGTGAGTAAAGACAATACTGATAGCACTTGATGTTATATAATGTGAGTAAAGACACTACTGATAGCACCTGATGTTATATAATGTGAGTAAAGACACTACTGATAGCACCTGATGTTTTTTATGCTGAAAAGTTTCTCCTCTTTCATATGTAAAACCGCTGTGCTTTAAATTTATTTATTTCCAATATTTTACCTCCTTATCGTCTTAAATCTGGAGAAAGCAATTTTCTTTCGTCATCTGATTTCTTACTGCAGGGCTATATTTAGCTCAACTCATGAGCTTGGAAAGAATAGCTGAACGATTTAATCTCTGTTTATGTAATCTAGAACTATAAAGTTGAATTTGAGGTCAAGATGTTTTCTACATATCTGTAGCCTATAGGCAAGATGATTGATTGCCAATCTTAACACACACTTTTAGTACTAAGCTTATTCGTTTTTATTACGAGCGTATATTGGTGTACCGTTGTCCGTCCGCCCAGCCCGGATTCGTGTCCGCTCCATAACTTAAAACCTATTGCCTGAATTTATTTTTTTCTCTTCTGATTTTTTTACCTTATGGGTAGACGGTGTGTCACGTACCAAAATTAAATTGGAGTCTCAATATTTTTGGCGACCAAATTTAAAATTGGATTTTAATTTTTTTTCAGTTATAACTGTCTTACGAGTAGATAAATATGAAGATAATGTGCTACAATGAATTTACCTTTGTGGGCGTATTATGTTTGTTTTTCCTAGTTTTTCCATATATGGAGAGACCTAGTGTAGATCTTAATGTCTGGTTAATATGAAAGTTGAGACAGGAAAATGTTCAATAAGCAAAGGCCAGCTGATCCCATGTTGAAGGAATGTTTTAAGAGCATTTGTTTGGATAATAAACCTACAGTCACTGTCTCTATTTACCCAGGGGGGGGGGGATGGGGGGCTCAATGGCGCGCTTAGCTAGAGTGATAGTCGCTCATCCCAACTCAGCCCTTCCACCAATGCCACACGGGATCAAATCCCACTCAGACCAAATAAAAACTGAACAATTTCGAAGTGGATTTCATATATTGCACTAATGAACATTTATCTTTGACATAACTTTAATGAATATTTATCTTTGACATAACTTTAATGAATATTTATCTTTGACATAACTTTATGTCCAACCAATTCTTTTGGGGCGATTGACATTATCTAGATTATGATATATCTTCAGATATTGAGCCATTTTCCATCGATTTCTTATGACTGATTTGAATTATTACACCAATATTGAACTGCTAAATCATAAATTGGAGAATATTGAATTTTATTTCTTTAAAAAGTTAGATTCTGCTTACATAAAATTATAATTTTGACATAATAATTTGCCAAATGACTTTAAGGAGGCTGTGTTAAACTTTCTAAATGAGTTTTCGCCCTGGGATTATAAAACTAATTTTTCAATTTTTTTTAAAAAATATCCATAGTGGGTTAAATATCAGTTATTGGCATATCCATTATTCATTATCACTTTCAAATCATAACAATCTGTCATACTGTTAACCCCAGAATTAAGGGTGGGAAATTTTCTTATTAAATCTAAGGCCATCCTCTCCGTCAACCTTATGAAATATCATGGTTTTGATTTTATTACAACAACTTATGATTGGGTTTAAAGGTCTAAATGACGTACCCTCTTTTTAACACAATTAGAAACTTGTCTCCAAGGTTATTTTAGACAACAAGATTTTCCCTGTTCCTTTGTGCTTTAGTGCTCATAAATAAATCTAATAGTATCTTAACTTCTGTAAAATGATTTAGTTATTTGTTTTGCAAAAGCTAAGCTCAATGCCATGTGATCTTTAATCATTTTTTTATTGGAGAAAATTTTATATTGAAAATACTTTTAGAATATTAACATTTTCACAAATGAAAAGAATTTGGAGTACCTGGAAGCCAAGTTCATATTTTTGTATGTTTTATATTTAAAAGGAAAGAAAATCATGTCAAACATGTACATTCATTAAATAGAGCAGCCTAATAGATTTCGATCGAAATGTGCAGTTTATTCATACTATTTTTTGCTGATTTTTGAGAGATTTTTTAATTCAACTTTACCAGTATAAATGACAATGACAGTAGACCATTCAAGTTGATTTCGGCAGGCCACCTGCTGACAGAGCGGTCCAATAAAAGTGTAAGTTTCAGTCATGTGTCTCACTTCAGCCCAAGCTGGCTTTGAATCTACCTCATGGAAAGGTCTGCACTGATTTCTATTCTCCGTTTGAAATACATTAGCGCTAAATCCAAATCGGCCATATTACATTGTTGAAGTGTTTTTAAACTTAATTATACTGTTCAGGACTTATTTTACACTACATTGTATAAGACCAAATTTAGTTTATATGCTAAGTAATGAAATATTGAATATCATGAACATATATGTCAAAATGTCCAAAAAACTCAGCACTGCACCAAACCTTTTAGTAGTTCCATTATTTCTGGGATAGATAAAGCCCCATGGGGTTTTATTCCCGCTAGAATTTCACTTTTGTAATCATTTCCTTTACTTGCTTTGTTTAATTGCGTTGTGTCGTCAACTTTTATGTACCCGTTTATTTCTGGTGAATAAATGGAATCAAATCAATGTAACTTTTATTTCAACTGGAATTGTTGAGTTGATCTCTCCTCTTGAAATTGCGGTTTTCTATGCAAAGTGAAATTCATGAAAATGCCTCATACATCCATATTTTAACTTTCATTGATCTAGCTACACTCAAGGCTTTTTTCCTGCTATAAAATTGCTTAAGGAAAATACTTTTTGTACGATGTCATGTGACCGAATTTTATCGCTGGCAATTGGAGATAAAAATCGGTTAGTCTGCAACAGGCTTTATTTTCTGCAATAGTTAGGCTTAACGTGTCACTAAATCAGTCAAAACTGTTTTTATGGTAGCTTGTAAACAGATAAGAAGTTTTACAAAAAATGGAATTCAGACAGGTATCATACCTTAAATTGTTTTTTTAGTTGGAGATTAGTCGTAATTCGCGTAAATTTGATTGCGCTGTATAATTTGTGATTCCAAAAATAACAATAATGTCAAAATAGATGCAAGCTCAGAAATGTTTGCAATTCTTTTTGAAAGGGGATTCCATGCGAAATAGATATATTTTCGACATCACCACGAAGTCAGTTTCATGAACATCATTCACGAGGTGTGGGCACCTTTGTCGATGTTTTTGTCCATTTGGATTTAATTGAATTAAAAGTCACTTCTAATCACTATTTTGATGTACATTCCCAGGAGTAACAGGGGCCTCATTGGCTCGGTCGGTTTGAGTGATAATACTTCAGTCTGACACAGGCCTTCCATCACTGCGGTGTGGGTTCGAATCCCAATTCAACTCAAACAATTTCTGAGTGGATTATTCACTTAATCGTCATATGAGGAAGAGTTGCCAGGTACTTGCCGGTCGGGGGTTTCATCCGGGCAAAGAACTCGGTTTCCTCCCCTGCTAAACCTTCCAACGCCACCATATAAATGAAATAATCTTGAGTGCGGCATAAAACATCAATCAATCAGTCTAGTCTAGTAGCACTAAAAAAGCTTCTAAATTTTACATGTATTTCAAAATTTTCCTTCAACTTGAAAATATCAACATTTTGGTTACTCGTGGCATCCATAAAATGGCCTCCTGTGTTGAACTTTTTTTAAGGTCTTTTTTATCCTTGACATTTCAAGCTGACTTAGGTAATATTAATGCTAACTTAAAGGTTTCCCTGGAGATATGAGGTTAACCTGTTCACTGAATCTTTATTAAGATCAACACCTTTTTTTCCTGACACAGTGGCATAACCAGCCTGGCTTTGTAATTGATGAAGAATAAATATCATATTTGAGAAGTATTTTTTTCTGCGTGCTCCAGATTTGATGTCTGATCTAACGAGCTGATGGACTTCTATATCCAACCCTCAAAATTCAAATTAATACCCACACAAGTAAAAATTTTGTTTTTTTTGCAGATATCTGCATTTTGCAAAATAATTCTCTACAGCATTTCTGTATAATGAAAAAATGCAATACTCACATTGTCTGTGTCCTTTGGAACTCAGATTTTACGGGTCAGTCCACACGGCAATTCCGAGGGCCTGGGTGGATCAGTCAGTTAGAGTCCCTCAGTCCAACACAGGCCTTCCATCGATGCGGCATGGGTTCATTGTTATAGAAAGTCATACTAGTAGAGAAGTTTCTTGTGCAGCATAGTATTAAGGAAATTCGTAAAAATTAATTGTGTAATCTCAATATTTCTACTTAAATTGAGATTACACCATGAATTTTTAGTTAGTTTCCTCAATAGTTTACTGTGTTAAAGTGGCATGAGCTGCTAAAATGTTGATATTTTGACGTTAAAACAAAATATTGAAATTATTGGCTATTTTTCTTTGGAAGTATAATTCAGAAGTTTTTAGTGCTTCTAGTCTTGAAAATGTACATTAAAGTATTGTTTTGAACTAACTTTGGCTTAGAATGAATGAATGGTCGTCTCGGTTATTCAAAATTTGTTTACTTTTCTAACACTTTTTCGGTTTGCACAGGCCACATACTGTATGGATGTTCCTCATTCCAACGCCAATCATTTACTTTTTCGATAGCCGTCAAAGTCTCTTACTGTCGTGAATTTTGGCAGCTCATGCCACTTTAAGTTGTTCAGTGAATCAAATAGATTCAGTTCCTCTGGTATATACACACAAAACAAACAAAAAGATAATAAGAGATAAAAGGAAAATCTAAGTAAAATGTACGAAAAAGAAAACTAACAACATAAAAACCTATTTGAAAAAAATGTATATACATGAAACAAGGCATATTTACACGAAAAATAACCAGCTATGGTGAGCGTCGTTACGAAAAGCGTCTGAAGTTATTATGTCCATCTGTTCATGTAAAATGTTCATCAGGTTGTTTCGAAAAGATTGTAACTTGTAAGGTGTAACATGACCATATAAGTGAAATAATCTTGAGTGTGGTTTAAAACATCAATTAATATGTTCTATTTCCATCAAGGAAAAGTTACTCCCCTTGCTGTTCTCTCTATTGAAAGGAGAAAGCATTTCTCTACTTTCACCTAATTTCTGGGACAGGCTTTGTATTAAATGAATGGTGAATTGTACAGAAAACTGTTGACAGTCTATAAGATTAAAATATTTCTTAAAAAAAAAAATACAAAGATATAAATAATTCATTAAAACCTATCAAAATTATCTGTAAATAGATCTGTTTTATTGTTTTTATTGCTTTGTATTATAACGAGAAGGAGGCTGTCCCACTCATACCCCCGAAATGCACCTCCACTTTGAAGAGTTCTACTAATGGAAATAGAACGTATTGATCCATTATATTTCAAGATAGTTCCAAATCGTGGGGGTCTACATGTATATAGCTTCAACTTTTGAAGAGATATTTACGGTTGAGTTTTGGAACCTATAATTTGTCAGACTTTGTTGATCTTACATGTAGTTGTCTGGACGTGATGTTACTTACAGTTTTATAGCCGAGAAATCTGGGCTCTGCCAAATTTTTTTTCTTTCTGCATTCGTCAAAAGGTGACCAGACACATTGCCAGCCATATAATACTAGTCGCTGTTAGACCGAAAATCGGGGCTAACAGTTTTACAGAGACAGTTTTATACGGTGGGCATTTTGTACATATAAAAGTAGCTTTTTGGTGAAAGGTTGTGTCAGGATTAGGGAGCCATTGGAGTTGTTCTAGAGGACTTGCTGTTAGGTTATGGGAGTTTAATACAATTTACCATGGCTGTTAGGTCATGGGAGTTTAATACAATTTACCATGGCTGTTAGGTCATG
This sequence comes from Lepidochitona cinerea, assembly GCA_963971465.1. Taxonomy (NCBI): domain Eukaryota; kingdom Metazoa; phylum Mollusca; class Polyplacophora; order Chitonida; family Tonicellidae; genus Lepidochitona; species Lepidochitona cinerea. Next base: position 1,832,634 of record OZ020556.1, on the reverse strand, counting down.
GGAGTTTAATACAATTTACCATGGCATATGGTAAACTATGGTATACAATGGTATTGCATCATAAACCATAATGTTTTGGAATGTTAAACCATTTTATTTTTCATAAGGATACAACAACTGTTTTGTATCAAGTTTGGGCCTTGGTGGCTCAGTCGTTAAAGTGATAGTCCCTCAACCAACACAATGGAGGTTGCTGGTTCGGATTTCAGTTAATTCACAAGAAAAATTTGACAATTTTCTTCTCGGTTTTTCAATATGTGGAAAGCTTAGAATTTGAACCCCACCGAAGCTCTCTCTCCCACTAAACCAGGCAAGGCTGCCATATAAGTGAAATTAACTTGAATATGTCATAAACATCAATCATGCTTGTTTTTATTCAAATTTCTAATTAACAGAGTTTATAAAATACAATTTTTTTTTTTACAACATCCATATTAGATTGTGTAATATTCTCTTTTAGTCTATGTCTTGGTTGCTTGCCCTTCATAACTTGAAGAGTTTTGATCTTTACAATTCTTTCACAGCATATACATGTACCTTATGGATACATGGTGTGTTGTCAACCATTTATGACAATTGTTGTTGCATGATTGCATAATATGACGTCTATATTAGATTATGTAATATTCTCTTTTAGTCCATATCTACTTTAGTTTTGACCTGATCCTGACAATTTTTAGAGTTTAAATACCTAAGGGGTAAATGGTGTGTCAGGAACAATTTAGGATACTGTTGGTTACATGATACGGTATCCATACATGTATATATTGTACATGTATGTTTATCGAATAGAGAAATGAGAATCTTTCATATGAACATAGCATTTCAATGGTTGAAATTTGAATAAATAGGTTCTATAATGTCGATTAATCAGTCATAGCGGAGGGCGTATGTTGAGTTTACTAAAACTTGTTATATGGTGGGGGTCCATTGGACCCCGATAGGAACAGGGTTCAACAAAACCCTGTGTGCTCTAACTTATAGTTTTGTACAACTGATCACCCTGGAAACAGCCTTAATTCAAGAAGAATTAATTCAATGAATTTAAGTTTGAATAGATTTTCAATTATGACCTACTTTAAAGCCTTTGAAAGTTTTACAAGGGCATTGTCTCTGCTTTATATATAAAATACATACCAAAGCCCTCAAGCCATATGGAAATCAGATTTTCAACCGTCCTTGCGTTTATCGTTTGTTCGTTTTGTTTATTTTAAAAAAGTTGCAGCTGACAAAAATACAAAAATGATAAAGGTAACAGCTTTCCAAACGTGCTAAATAATAACTATTATTTTAAGGTTTTTAGATAACGGATTATCTTTCAAAATATTTATTCCATCGATACATATGTGTACATAATGCTAGGTATTATAAAATGTTTTTGAATTCAATGACCTATCCTAGATAGAATCTGTCACCTCCAGATGACCCCATCTTGTAAAACTGATGGATATTCTTCTAAATTACAGCTTTCCATCGATACACCTGGCTCCCTTCATTAAACTTGTCAATGTGGCCATTTAAGCAAAAAAATCTTGAGTGGAACATAAAACATTAATCAACCAATCCATAGAGATCGGATTCTGAATATTAAGATCTTTTCTGAAATTTTGTTTGTATTCTCCCATGAACTACTAATGGACAATTGTACATTTATGACTCCGTTAGTCAAAGCCATAAATACTTAATACCAACACAAGCCTCCGATCTTATGGATTTAATTTTAAAAAGTTAGAGTTTAAGTTAGAGTCATCGTCCTTCAGTCCCACTCAGATCTTCCATCGATGCGGCGTGGATTCAAGTCACAATCAAACCAGATAAAGATTTTAAAATTTTTGAGTGGATTTCTCACTTGGTTGCAGCATGTGGAAGAGTTGCCAGGTACTCACCGAAGGTCGGGGGTTTCCTCCGGGCAATGTGCCCAGTTTCTTGAGTGCGGCGTAAAACATCAATCAAGTATAAAAAAATGACAGGGGGGGGGGGGATAGTCCATCAATCGGAAACAAGTCTTCCTATGGTGGGTTACAGGTTATACATATCTCGCTCAGTAAATATTAAAAAATTTAAATATTTCTTAGTGTGTTTTTCACTTGATTGCTGTCAGGAGAGTTGTGAGCTACTCGGAGGTTTAGGTTTCCATATAAGTGAAATAATTTGACCGTGGCTTACAACATCAATCATCAAATCATTTGACGAATATATCTATATAGAAGATCAGAGATTTCCTTCAGTATTTTTTCAGAGGCTTCCTCTGGCATGATAATTGAAAACGGTCTCATTTTAATAAAACAATGTCTCTGGGGCCTTGGTGGCTCAGTCGGTGGTGGGATAGTCTCTCAAGTTTACCCAAGTACTCAGTCTAATGAAAAAAAAATTATATCTTTTATGACATATCTTTAAAAAGAGACATCGCTTAAGTTTGATGTGGTTCTCCGTTGACCTTCAGATTATTAGAAAAATACAGAATGATCAATCTCCGATAAAAGGCTGCAAGTCGACTTTCCGCCAAAATTGTATATTGTGCACTCGATTTTTTTTACCACAACAAAGCAGACATTGGAATCATCAAATAAGACTCCCTATCTAGTGGTTCGTGGGAGCTGGGAAAGTTACCAATGGCCATCTGGAAACCTCTTTAAATAAACCACAGTAGAATAGCACACATTTTAACGATATTTGTTCCGGGCACGTCCCTTTAAAGTCAATGACCTGATCAGTTGGCATCATCTGTTGATTATTTATCTTGATAGATTGATTGGTGTTTTACACCGTGTTCAACATTATTTTATTTATATGGTGTCGTTGCCAGATTTATTGCATTAAAACTAAATATACTTCTCAACAGTAATAAGCTAAAATCAGAATGACTTACATGTACTTGTTTCGGCTATGCGTAATGTTACAATAAGGTGATCCAAAAAAATGGAAAATTTTCTGACTGGGTTTTCACTCGAACGACCTATGTGGGATGGTTGCCAGTTACCAGTGGAAGGTCGTGGGTTTCCTCAGGGCATAGAGCCCGGTTTCCTCCCAGAATAAAACTGGCAACGCCGCCATATAAGTGAAATAATCTTGAGCGCGACTAAAAAACACCAAACAATCAATCAACAATAAGGTATGCGTGATGTTATAAGTAGACGGTACAGAGGATTTTCAATTTATTACATTTGGTCTGAGTATGATTCAATCCCGTGCCTCATGGATGGAGGGCCTGTCGGACTGTCACTCTTAGCGACTGAGCCAAGTATCTAACTTCTATCGTAATCCTGGAAAAAATACGGAAAACTGTCTACTGTCTTTTTTATACGTTTACAGATTTCTGCACTTAGCAGAAAGTGTGTTTTTTTTATAAAAAGGAGAGAAATTTACATTTAAGACAAAGGAAGAGATTTCTGGATAACAACTTCTTATTTATTGAAGTTGTTATCCAGAAATCTCTTCCTTTGTCTTACTATTACCGACTTCTAAATGCCTCTCAAACAACTCAAATTTACATTTGTCTCCTAAGTCACTCCCCTGATTATTTTGATTGACATAACCTTGGATACTAATTATTTATGAAAGTTGGAAATATTTCTGTGCTAATTTAAGCAAGTGAAGCCAAGTTGATTTTGAGTTGGCAGTTGATAGCAGCATACATTGTACTACCAGTTAACAATCCAGATTGGTTGGTTTATAAATTATTGATGGATGTTTTATGCGGCACTTCTATGGCAGCGTATGTCAGGTTGAGTGGAGGAGGAAACGGGGCTCTGCAAGAATTTCTCACATTTCTGCATTTACATTGATTGAACAAGTTTTGGTTTAGTAATAGTTTCTCACTGATTCTCACATTGCCCAGTAAGGGCCTTAGCTTGGGCAAAAGTTTGGGCACCCATAGAACGGCTTGACAATACCATCCCAGGGTCCATAAAGGCTGCATGGAGAGAACTACTTTAAACCACCACTAGTATTTATGTGTTAAATACTTTGCAGAGCAGTTTTTACTTGTATTCAATATTTAAAGCCTCAACAACAACCATTTTTTTTTCTCATACTCTGGTTTGGGCGCCCAAACTGGAGACGCCCAAACCCCATGTATAGGGGTTCAAAATCAGCCTAGATTAGACCCTAGCGACAGGTAAGGGTAATCTAACTGTATTTCCGTCAAATTCGATGTGGAAGTGGTGAAATATAGCCATTGCTTTTCTGATTTAAAAAATATAATTGACACTGTTTAATCCAAATTTGACGACAAGTGAGCTCTACATGTATATAGTGCTATAGAGTATACATTAAAATTGAAAACTTAATACTTTTGAGTGAACCGGTTACTAAATTAATAATCCGTTATTGTGTAACATGTGGCTTACCCCAGTTGCTTCAACTTCACCATTTTTCATTGATATGCCGTTTGTATTATATTTGTAAGGAATGAGATAACAAACCTTTTATCATCGTCTATAACAACAGGTGTGCAGTTTAATAAAATGACGATTAGTATATGTTTGATAAAAAAAATCCCATGCGTTTGGGTTTGTTTTATCAGTATACGTAAAATTATTCAATTTCATCCTTTATCCATTTTATAACGATTTAATATCGGTAGAAAGAATACAGAATAGGTTTTTCACCCAATGGACCCCGTAAGCGGTTGGGGGTTTACTCTAGTCGGGGGTATCCTCCAGTCTGGGGTATCCTCCAGTCTGGGGTTTCTTCCAGTCGGGGGTTTCCTCCAGTCGAGGGTTTCCTCCAGTCGGGGGTTTCCTCCAGTCGGGGGTTTCCTCCAGTCGGGGGTTTCCTCCAGTCGGTGGTTTCCTACAGTCAGGGGTATCCTCCAGTCGGGGGTATCCTCCAGTCGGGGGTTTTCTCCAGTCGGGGGTTTCTTCCAGTCGGGGGTATCCTACAGTCGGGGGTTTCCTCCAGTCGGGGGTTGACTCCAGGAAAGAGTGAAATCTTATTCCCTTCTATATCCTTTCTGTGTTTATGAACATTAAAACACACGGCACAGGGGAAATCTTCTTGTCTAAAATAACCATGGAGACAAGTTTCTAATTGTGTTTAAGTTGTTGTAATAAACTAGACCCACGCTATTTCATTAGGTTAACGACTGACAGGAGCTTGGCCTTAGTCAGTAGAATTTTCTGGAACACTTTGTAATACATTGACAATGGTTACCCATCTTCAGCTTCTATACCTGGCACTCCCATATAAGTAGTTAAATAATCTTGATTGCGGCTTAAAACTTTAAAAACACATTTTGTTACGATAAACTCCCCATCTGTCTTGATAACGTCTGAAAGTGGACTTCTTCTATAAGTGTATCTTGAATAGCCAGGCTTCCTATGAGATTCAGAGACCTCGGTGGTCCAGTGGGTTTGGGTGATCATTCCTCAGTCCCACACAGACCTTCAATCGATGTGGCCAGGGTTCGAATCACACTCAGACAAAATAAAAATTTTGAAATTTCTGAGTGGATTTCTCATGTGGTCACCGTATGTGGAAGAGTTGGCAGCTACTCGCTAAAGGTCGAGTGTTTTCTCCGAGCAATTAGTCTCCCCCGGTTTCCTCCCCCACTTAACCTGGCAATGCCGCCATATAAGTGAAATAATCTTGAGTACAGCGTGAAAGTTGAAACATCAATCAATCTTCTTAGATTTATCCAGCAGCACTGCCATTTATGAATTGAATAAGTCCTGAGTGGGTAAAAAGAAACATAACCATGCTAATATTTGTGAGATATTTAATCATTCGGTTAGACTCACATTTCTACTTCGGTAGATTTTATGTTTACATAAGTATGTGAGATATGCAGGGGGAATTATCAATATGTTATGAAAGACTGTCTTGGGTTCCGCCTTCTCAGATGTTTATTGCCTTCGTAAATTTCTTTAAAGCTTCATTTCTGTGGCATCTGTCATTCTCAAGGTTGTTAAGGCCTTAGAAAACTCTGTACATTCTCATGTAACTGACGCTCATTGGAAGTTTTATCGTCCATGAAAGAATGGACTGACGGGAGTTCGCGTCTACTTTACAATGTACAATGGCATTTCGTAACAGTTTCGTCTGGCAAGTTATTAGTTTGAATCCCCACTGGAATGGATTTGTTTACGAATCATATTAAAATCCGTATTAACTTCTGCAAAATTGGGTTGCATAAGGAAATATAGTAGAAGGTCAGGGTTATGGATTATGGTGTTTTAGCTAGAGAAGTGTCTGAAGTTTGTTAAAAAACTAAAGGATTCACGATGAAGTTTGTTAAAAAACTAAAGGATTCACGATGAAGTTTGTTAAAAAAACTAAAGGATTCACCATGAAGTTTGTTAAAAAACTAAAGGATTCAAGATGAAGTTTGTTAAAAAACTAAAGGATTCACAATGAAGTTTGTTAAAAAAACTAAAGGATTCACAATGAAGTTTGTTAAAAAACTAAAGGATTCACAATGAAGTTTGTTAAAAAACTAAAGGATCACGATGAAATAAAAAATATTCATATTGCCAGTAACTGTACATTTGTTACAAGAACAGATAAAATTCAAATAGCCATAGAGTACATTTTAGGGTTTATAGACACTAAAACATATGCGCACAGGGAAAGTCTTCTTGACTAAAATAACCACGGAGACAAGTTTCGAACTGTGTTAAAAAGAGGTATATCATTTAGACCTTTATACCTAATCATAAGTTGTTGTAATAAACTAAACCCATGATATTCCATTAGGCAGGGCATAATCCACCATTTTTGGGAAGGGGCCCATGGCTGGTCCATTGGGAAAATTAAACGTCGGTGCAAAATAGATTTGGGAAAAAGAAGTTACATCATATAAACAATATCTTGTTCTTTTCTGCCTGGTTCATCGGATATCCTCATACCATTTAAATTAATTGGTGGAAAAAAAACAACACTTTGTTTTGCAATAAATCAACCAAAATGTTTTATTTAAGACTGTGTACATGCCCGAAACTATCAACACTGAGAGCCAGTAGTTGGGACAGCTGTAATGTGGACAATTGATATAATTGCCCAAATTATTCTTACAATATGCCTTGGTGGGTTCACACTTGGGGACATAGTACTTTCCATTATGACTTGACATTGCCAGTGAGTCTGAAAACAATAAAAATATAATTATAAGTGACTTAGTCTAGGTACATTCTCTCATTCAGCACCAGTTGGAAGTTTTCTCTTAAATAATTCCTTTAATACTTCTGGTAAATTCATAATTAAAAAATAAACCCTTATCTATTGTCTTACCATTTTCTTTTAAACTAGAGAGTTTCTGCAAAAATCAGGAATTTAGTTGTTGAATGGTTATCGTTAGAAATAGGGATTTTAAATAGCAAAACTTCCAATAAAAGTTAATATTATTAAATTCCTATACATTTTGCACAGCCACGTCATAGTCACACAAAGGTACATGTACATGACTTGAAATGAGTTAGATCTATTTAAATATATAGCAATAATATGACCGAAAATAAACATAGAAAAAATTGCTATGTCCTACAAAGGAAGTTAAATAATTTAGGCAGATTAATCAAACTGAACAAAAAAAAATTATTGAAATAAAAATATCAGTTAATCAATTCACGTGTAACATAGAATTCCATCAAATTACCTCCTTTTATAAAACAATATGACCTGCGTTCACACTTTGACATTTGGCAACACAAACTGCGACAGCTATAGCAATAACATTAACATACTTCAACGTCTGGAAAAAAAACGTTTACAAGCTTTGTTATTCTTTATTTTTGAGCTAATTATCTTCCACTGTCGCTTGGAATTAGTTTTTCAACGGCTACATTAAAAACAAACAGAATACTTACGTGAATGGGTTTGAAATCAACCGGAAAAATTACTTCTCCAGCATGAACACGATACAGGAAGTCACAAGGTCCACCATTTTCGCGCGGAATACAAGGTCAATGATTGGATGAAAACAAAAACAACGGCCAATGAAAATAGCTCTCTTTCCGACTTCAACTACTCACTTCCTGTTCGCGAACAGGGTTATTCCTTTAAATTTACAGTATATTTTCCTGCGGTAATTCAAGTTGTATCTGAATAGCGATTGGCTATTTTTACGGCAAATAAATTGGGAACTTGCAGGCTTTTGGGAAATTCGTTTACCAGTTTTGGGAAAAGGGTCTTTGGGAATGGGGCCGAATATCGGCCCCTACAACATAGGTGGATTATGCCCTGATTAGGTTGACGACAGACAGGAGTTTGGCCGTAGTCATTTCATTTTTCTGAAGTACATGTATTTTGTTGACAAAATTGTAATGATCTTCAGCTAGGACAAGAAGTCACCTAAACTGAAATTGAACAAAATGTGATAATGGGAAAAGAAAGGGAAATATATAACGTACAAGTCCATACATTGTAAAGACCTCACAAAAGTTTGGGCTTTAAAATTTTATGGAATAAAAGTGCTCTGAGTACCCAGTTTACAAGCTAATAGATTCTGAATGTATTCTCTAAGGGGGTAATGCTAAAAGCCCTGTGTATTTATCCATTATGTCAACCCAAATCTTGTTTACTTAGGATCTGCCTTGACCAAATGCACTTATGATAGACATTGCCAGCATGTTTAGTCAATACTTTAGATTTTTAGGTCAGGCAGAAGTTAAAATCTGGTAGTCTAAAATTGTCAATCTGCCAAGGTCTCTTAGTCCGACAAAGGTCTTACATCAATGGGTTGTGGGTTCAAAAAAATTGATGAATTTCTGAGTGTTTTGTTCTCCTCACTTAATCACCCTCTGTGGAAGAGCTGCCAGGTACTCACCAAAGGTCAGGGGTTTCCTTTGGCCTAAGAGCCCAGTATCTCTTCCCCCTGAACATGGCAATGCTGTCTAATAAAAGCCAAGAAAGGGATTTCCATTTTTCTTTTTTAATTATATTCTGCGACCATTTGTTTCATTTGATTTAGCTGAACATTATCATCCTCATCATTGGGCCTCTCTTGTGTATGTACATACCGTATTTCTTCTAAAGATTCAGCCACTTTTTTCCTTATAAGGATTCGACCTTTAGAAAAGAAATATGCTAAATGTGACCAGACAAATTTGCATATTAGAGGGAATTTAAGGCAATATGACCCGCCGTGCAGCGTGTGAAAACGGTTATCCTTAAACACAACTCCACGTCTCCATTTTTGTCTGACTCAATGGAAAATTTAGGCCATTAGAATGGGTGAATATTTAGAAGAGATACGGTATACTTGTTTCAGGGTTTAAAAGGGATGGTGGTAGAGGGGGGGGGGGGGGGGGGGTCTTTGTATGAATAGTTTGAAGTTCTGTTGATTGATTGTTTGTTTGTCCCTTTCATCACACTGAAGATAAGTTTACAATATAGTTTGGTTTGGTTTATCAAATGAAAAAAGAATGCTTTACCACCAAAAACACCTGGTCACCACAAAGGCAAATACTATAGATGAATAAACCAATGATAACTCAGCGGAAAATTTTGTGATTAAGTTCGGCACAAACACATGGCACATGGGTCAACTGTCCTGTGGACTGAAGGTTGAGAGTTTTCTTTGGGCAAAGATCCAGGTTTCTTCCTTCAGTAAACCTAACAACGTTGTCATATACAGAGGATGACCTGGTAGAAAACATCATTCAAAAGATCAGGGGTGACTTCCAGTATTAAAATCAGGGCTGGCCATTTTCAAATTCGATTTTTTACATGAAAGTGATAATCTGGCATATCAGATATATAAGACAACTTTTCATGTGAGACATTTTTTTTGTGGTTTATCAAGAAAATTTCATTGTATCTATATTTTGGCAATAAAAATGTTCTTCTCCTAAATGTATGATCCTATGGGGTTCAATCTCAGTCTACCGATATTCTTGCCATAGCTGAAGATCCGTAAGCATTGTTAATGTATTACAAAGTGTTCCAGACAACTCTAACTAAGGCCAAGCTCATGTCTGTCGTCAACCTAATGAACAACTTATGATTGGGTATTTTTATTTTTATTATTATAAACTTTATTTACAGAGGGTTGAAAAACTCAGTCAACTTACAGCTGATCTTCCCTGAGGCCCTCCTCTCATTCTTACTACATTCATTCACACACTATATTATATATATTACACAAGTAAGCAAAAACAAAGATAAATGAAAAACAAAAAAAAAAACAAAAAAACAATAACAATATATATAAAGCTTGGATACACAGTTAAACTCTAAAGATGCAATCCAAGAATTCATACACATACAATGAAGCAAAGAAAAAGAGAATACAATAAAATAAACAAAAAAAAATATATAACAAAAAATAATAATATATATTTCCAAATAGTAACAAGCCATGTGGCTCTTCTCCCTTACAAAATTGCATTTATGTTTTAAAATAATAATAATTAAAAAGAAAAAAAAAATTACTATCCGGCATGCAGCAAATTAGAGATTAAATTATGAAGAATGGATGTTTCTAAAATAAAGATTATTGAATATTTGTACTGAGGAAGCATATCTAATTGAGGTTGGCAGTTCATTCCATGATTTTGGGCCAGAGTAAGATAAAGATTTTTTTAAGTATTCTGTGTGAGGAAATGGGATAATGAGTTTTTGGTCATTTGTTGAGCGGAGTTGTCTGTTTGAGGGTTCCTGTATTTTGTATAATGTTTTCATGTAATTTGGATAGTGATCGTTGAGGGTTTTATATACAGTGAGCATTTTATGGTGATGGACGAGTTCATAGATAGTTTTCCATTTCAGTTCCTTGTTCTACTGGTGTTGAGTATATGTCTGGCAGCAGTTTTTTGCAACTTATGAATTCTATCAAGCAAGGTTTTGGAACAGTTTCCCCATATAGGAAGACAGTAATGTATGTGAGGAAGTATGTAGCTGTTGTAAAAGATGATTCTTGTGTTTTATGGAATAAGTTGTTTATGCTTCCTCAGTACAGATAAAAGCATAGATATTGTATTGGATACATAATTTACATGTTGGTGCCAGGTCAGACTCTGGTCAACATGAAGACCAAGTAATTTAACTTGTTGACATTGTTCAACAGGGGTGTTGTTGAGGGTGATGTTAAGCCCTTGCTGACAACTTAATTTCTGTGCGGTACCAATTAAAATAGACTTAGTTTTAAGAGGATTTACTAACATTTTGTTTGCTGAGCACCAGTTATAAAGGTCTAAATGATATACCTCTTTTTAACACAATTAGAAACTTATTTTAAACCACAAGATTTTCCCTATGTCTAGTTTTTGACTTCGCGAAAGTGTTTAGTATGTACACAGTGCAATACAAGTTACAACTGCGACTAGGTCTAATGGCCACTACACTAATAAGGTAACCTTCATTTACTTCCTCCGTAATTTATCAGGTACCGACCAATAAATATCCAAACATAAATAATGAGGTACCTGTAGACATTTAATTTTATTGAATTAACCTTCACTGGATCTTCAAGTAACTCTAGGTAACCTGATACAAACTTATTTGCCTGATACGGAAAAATATCACGTCTCCTCGTGATCGATGGCATCCAATCAAACACAAGTAGTTTGTCTGATGCGGGATTAATGCCTAGTATAAGGATAGACAAACTAGGGATCTTTTTTTAAATTTTTTTCTATATCTATAACAGGCCATAAAATTTCGGTGAATCGTTTGCGTATATTAAAATACTCGGAACCAACCAGTACCAATGCTACATGTAGTTTCATTATACATCATACCATATACTGGCTTTCATGATGGGTAACAGATTTTCATTTCCATAGTTTTAGAACAACAGGCTACCGTAACCGATGGTTACTGTGAAATCCTATGGCCTGCTATAAGATCCACTGAGCTGTCTCTGTTAATTACCTACACTGTAGTATATATAACCATTGGATAAGCATGGGCAAACACTTAGACGTTGAAAACTCATTTCAATGGTTTCCGTTTTTAATCTGATCTCTATTTGTGGTACCAAGATAGGATTACTTGAGTACACTCGATGACGGTCGAACGATTTAATTAAAGCACATAAGATATAAATAACAGAAAAGAACAGTTTTAAAAAACCAGCAATTGTTGGGGTCTTGAGCGTTAATTAATGTGCATTTGTTTTGATATTCATTTTACTTTTTAAGCTTTAATTGGTTAGAAAATGAATATTTTGTAATGGACAGTGTTTCTTCTACAAATATTTACCCAGGAACTTGTACTTGTGGGACGCAAGGCTTCTTGTACTTTTAAGGTGCTTTATCTGCAATCAGTAGGCTGACTTAACATGTGTATGAACTGGGGCACATAGATGTTTATTTTTTTAAATTCTAGGTCAAGTCTAGATATTGTTCAGAGTAAACTTGTTGGCCGGCTATCATAGGCGTTCTATATACTGGTTCGTTCTTTATACTGGTTCATGTAACGGTCTCTATTACTGGATTGAACACTGAAACACACGGGCACATGGACAATTTTCTATGGCGACAAATTTCTTTTTGTGTTAATAAGGGCATATCATTTAGACCCAATCATAAGTTTTTATGATAAACCACAACCCATGATGTTTCATTAGGTTGACAACATGCGTTAGATATGTATGGCAATGACATTGGATTGTGCTATTTTTTTTTTTAAATCAAGAAAGTCTAGCCCAAGGGCTGTGTTGTTAATGACATGCTCATTTTACGCTGTTATAATTCGTAAGAATAAACACTTGGAACTGTGAGCTATGTCGTTTGAACGGTTTCGGTTTCCTGTCAGGACATTTGTGTATGAAGGAGTTGTCCGATTTTCCAACATGACAATCAATAGATTGCGAATTATTCTCCTCTGTTGCTCTGCTCTCATTGTTGAAGGGTTTCATAGTGACGTAAATCATCGACTTTGTTTCTAATTTTTGTCTATTCTAGATCCTTGTCAAAACAAGTGAGACACAGTCCTCCCCGTCGATACTTACTCGAGTTTTCTGGCTCGTATATGCCAATCAGTCCAGTATAAATCAATAACCCAGTAAAGATGCTTTTGTGCCTGTTGTTGTTGCAGTAAAGGCATTTTGTGTTCGATCGAGAAACGTCCAGGTCTTTGGCCAAGCTTCTGAGAGAAGATATTAGTTCAGAAAATCAATACAGTCAGCATGATATGGAAATACTTTCTTTATTTGAAGGTAAGTTTGTACACATCCTCAAAATCAAAAACATTTCGATCTATATTTAAAAGATAATTAATATCTGTTCTAGTAATTAAGGTTTTGGTTGGTGGGAATGTTTTTACATGCATTATCTGGGCCATTTTACATACATGAACTTATTATAACTTATTATATTTGGGTCAGTGTTATGACATGTATAAGTTACAACCCATGTTCAAACACCATCAGTCTTAACATTCACTTAATATTCACTTAACATTCACTCATTATGATTGATAATCCACTTAGTCAATCAATCAATCTATCAATAAGTTAATCAGTCCACGTTAACACCAACCAACCAATCAATTAATCACTCAATAAGTCAAACAATCAATCCATGTTCAACTAACTGTACATTTTAGTTTGAATATTCAGTAATTGAAAGAAAAAAACCGAACCTTTAATATGGCAAAATCAATTCCAATCTGCTGTTATAGTTTTGACTTCAAGCAGGCATTTATCAAGCAGTAATGAGGTTAATTAGTGCAGTTTTTATTTTTGTGCTAACGATATAACCTGATAAGGTTCTCAACATCTAAGGTATTGCATTATTGAAAGCTTATTTATATTTATGATCACTAAAACACACGGGCACATGGAAAATCTTCTTGTCTAAAATAACCATGGAGACAAGTTTCTAATTGTGTTAAAAAGAGATATATCATTTAGACCTTTACACCCCATAAATTGCTGTAACAAACCAAACCTATGATATTTTATTAGGTTGACGACTGACAAGAGCTTACATTAGGAAAGCTTATTTATACATGACTGCACATCTTATTTTTGTCAATAAATTAATTTCTAAAAAAACAAAAAAAAAAACAAATGTGATTTTCTTCGTATTCCTTTCGTGCCAGAACCTCTGAACAAGGATTTCAATCCTCTTGATCTTTTTGTCCCAAATTAAAGTATTTAAATCTTATGTCAAAGATGTGTTTGACGACTGCTGATCTTTTTGTCCCAAATTAAAGTATTTAAATCTTATGTCAAAGATGGGTTTGACGACTGATGATTTTTTTGTCTCAATTTAAAGTATTTAAATCTTATGTCAAAGATGGGTTTGACGACTGATGATTTTTTTGCCTCAATTTAAAGTATTTAAATCTTATGTCAAAGATGGGTTTGACGACTGATAATTTTTTTGTCTCAATTTAAAGTATTTAAATCTTATGTCAAAGATGGGTTTGACGACTGACGATTTTTTTGTCTCAATTTAAAGTATTTAAATCTTATGTCAAAGATGGGTTTGACGACTGATAATTTTTTTGTCTCAATTTAAAGTATTTAAATCTTATGTCAAAGATGGGTTTGATCTTTTTGTCTGAATTCAAAGCTAATTTTCAAAGTTCATAGTTTTAATTCTTATTTCAAAGATCAGTTTTGTCTGAATTCAAAGATTGTTTTTAGAGAACATAGTGCTCAAATCTCATCCAAAAGATCCGTTTAAATATAGTTAGTTTGTTTGGAATGTGTCATGTAGTGTAAACGTCATGTAAACAGGAGTAGCCAATAATGAATATTTTTTCAAAAGATTCACGTTTGGAAGTTGTAGATTTATTGAAATATGTATGTGTTAAAGTGACATGAGCTGCCAAAATGTTGACATTTTGACGTTAAAACAGAATGTTAAAATTATTGACTATTTTTCTCAAGACGTACAATAGTGCTTTGGTCTCGAAAATGTACGATAAAGTATTGTTTTGAACTAACTTTGGCTTAGAAGGAATGAATGGTCGTCCCAGTTATTTTAATTTTGTTTACTTTTCGAACACGTTTTCGGTTCGTACAGGCGACATACTGTATGGATTTTCCTCATTCCAACGCCAATCATTTAGATGTTTTGATGGCCTTCAAGGTCTCTTACTGTCGTGACCATCAAAAATTATGAAAAAAGTATGAATTTCGGCAGCTCATGCCACTTTAAGGTATGGAATTAGAAGTGATGCATGCTGCATTAGATGTTAACAGTGCACTATATTCATATTGCAAGCATAGTCTATCCGTGTATGTCATTTAAATTTCATTTAATTCAAGCTTGTCAACTTTATGCAACTCATTGGTCTATGACCATTCAATATGTACCTCATGTTCTCACATAAACATTCACATTTTTTTCAGTTGAATGATGCTTTCACCTGAGCCTGAACTTTGAACCTCAGCCTTTGACCTTTGTCATCTCCACATGAATGTCAGCATGAGCCATTGTTGTTGTGTAACGGTGGATCAACACTACCAACCACCATGTCACTAGGTACTTTGGCAAAATCATCAGCATTCTGTGTATTTGTATTGCTCTGGAATCAATGTTGCTTGGCCTGTAAGTATTACACTATACTCGTTATCGCACCAGATTGATTGATTGAATAATGCTTTTCACCGTATCCCTGATTATGTCACAGCTTCGGCGAGTACCTGGCAATCTTTCAACGTTACATAGTGCCGTCGAGAAGGAAGTCACCTAGAAATTGTTCTATTCTTTTCTTTGGACGGAGTAGCAATCAAATTCCCCACCCCTTCGCTACAAAGCGTGTGTCTGACTATTGCTCTGCTGACTGAGCCACCGAGGGCCGCTTTACACTAGATACTTTTTCAAAACAATAGAGCCCACTGGCACAGAGAAAAACTTATTGGCAAAAAATGAGTCCAGTTTCTACCATTGTTTTGTTTTTTGGAAGGGGGGGGGGGGGGGGCTCAGACTGTAGTCCTTGTCTCTCCAGTCAACACCAACACTCCAATGGCAAGGAAGGACCACCCAAAGGTAGTGGTTTATTTTGGACAGTCTGGCTTCTTCCCCCATTAAATCTGGCTAGACCACCATATCAGTGAAAAGAGCAGCATAAAAGATCAATCAATCAATTGTTAATGGTATGCTGGTTTGAAACACACCCAAAAATCTCTGAGTGGATCTTTAAATATTCAAGGCTCTATGAAAAAAAAAATGTTTCAGAAAGTATTTATTAATTTTATAACATTGTTTTTAAAAGTATATCTTTAAAGTGGCATGACCATCGGAATAGAAGGAATATTTCATCATTTTTGTTATGAAGTACCATATATTAGCTTCCGCTGATATCAGTCTTGGTGATGTACGTCAAGGTAGCTTTATACTCAACAAAAGACCTGTTCTCATACATGCATATACCAGCTATTTGAATTTAGTCCTCTATTAGGTCACATGTTCGTATGAGTAACTGGCTTTATCAATTTGTACACTTTATCAATATATTTTTATTTCAATCACTCCTTTAGTTTTTAAAGGTAATTTAAATGCTCACATGCTCTTGATAAATCTGAATTTTGGCCGTTCATGCCACTTTAATAAAAGTTAAATTTGCCTTAATTTGTACCCTTCTGAATTATCTTTACTGTGCTTTTTTCCAGTCAATTATCTGCCAAGTGATGTTGAAATTACATCTAACAAGAACATCTTGGCTGTTGGAGATCGGCTAGAAATCCGCTGCCGGTTAAAATCAAACTTGCAGAGAAGTTTAGAGATACATCATGGGGGTACGGATTTATCTGAATATGTGACAAAGTTAGACAACGTTAGCATTGAAGTAACAATCCCAAACGTCACATTGGATGATAATGGAACATATCACTGCTATGTGTCGAATCACAGTCATCCTGTCTCCATATCAATACATGTTGCTTGTAAGTATCATTTTGTTATCGTCCACAAAAAGTCGGTTGTAATATATTGTTTATCAAGCCTTTGTCCTTCCTGACCCATAACTTCTCAAGTTTGGATTATATTGCATTCGGTAACTTGTTTCAGAGTACATATACAGTATATATACCTTAAGGCCAGACAGATTGTAGTGAACTGTTTTTTGTCATTGCCTGTTATAAGAAGGCAGCCATATTGGTTTATGCAATATTTTCTTATGCTCCTTAAGTTTTAAAGTTTTAGCAAATAACTCCCTGAAGTAAGCAACTTTTTAATAGTACTGTGTATATATTTTGTATATCACGGCCGATTTATATCTATCCCTGTTACTTATGGCCATGTAATATGATTAAATATTCCTTTTCTCAACTTTGATCAGTGTTTATACCTTATGGTCAGATTGGATGACATAAACTATTTATGTCCTCTCCTGTTTTATTTATGAACATTTAAACACACAGGGAAAATCTTCTAAAGACGGTTTCATCTGATTTCAACAATCAATGCCCATGTAGATTAGGTTTGGACAAAATGTACTGGCGGGATCATTTATTGTATTATATTGTGTTGTCAAATTTGTGCTGAAACTGGCTCTTCGAATAGTATTGAGTTTAAGGGCTTAAAACATCATAGCAATAATTCTATATATGTATATATATATTGAAAATTGTTAGGGGTCAAGACGGGGCTCAGTCGCCAGAGGGATATTCTGAACGTATCTGAAGGTCGTGCGTTTCATGCGGACAAGAGCACATGTTTCTTCCCCTTTAAACCTGGCAACGAACCCATACAAGTGTCAGACATCAACCAATCAATTGTAAAAGTCAAAAATAGAAATCTACCAATGTAAAAAAAAAAAACAAAAAAAAACTTCTGCATGCACAAGTTCTTAAAATATTGTAACACAGGGAACTTTCATTTAAAAAAAACAAAGAAAGGATTATTATTAAAAAAAAACAGTAAAGAAGTTGCTAGTTGTTTTGCAATTTCTCAAATCAGGCTCTTATTCTCCTATCCGATATTATCTTTATATTTGTGTTAAATAAGACTTCATCTGAGTCGGCTATGAATTGTTAACTATTGCCCTAGGCTTAATACCATATACTCTTAATAAGGACTGAGATAATATGCTGAGTTAATATTTTATTACCTTGTGTGTGATAAATGGTGAGATCCTTTGCTTTTCATCTGTGGTGGATGAAGCCTTTGTGACCAACATATTTATTTCAAAGATTTGCTACAGAAAACAAGCGTTAATCAAAAATTCCTCCAGATATGAAATTCTTGTTTGAGTTATTAAGAATTTTTTTTTTGTATGAAAGAGGTAGAAAATGTTTTCATGTTTATGACTTTGAATGATGTTTTATGCGGCACTTAAGATTGTTTCACTTATATGGCAGTGTTGACAGGTGCTGTTTTGAGGAAACCAGGCTCTTTGCTCAGAGGAAACCCCCAACCTTTCACAACTCGGACGAGTACCAACCTGGCAACTCTTCCATGTGTGAGAGAAAAAATCACTTTGGTTTGCTTTGGCCTGAGTGGGATTCGAACCCGCGCCACATTATTGGAAGACTTGTGTTGTACTAAAGGACTATCACTCTAACCGACTGAGGCCTCGAGGCCCCCTTTATGACTGAGTGATGGAATGCATTAAAACTTATATGGATTTAATTTAGAATAAATATAACCAATTTGATCATTATGTTGCAAATTTTCCCTCTGACATGTGACATGAGCTACAGATAATTTTTTTTCTCTAAAATAATGACAATGAAGACAATATGGTCATCAAAAAAACTAAATGACTGACGCTGGTATAATGTCACTCCATACAGTCTCAACACCACCTCAATGTACATTCTCGAGGCTAGTCGCTTATTATTTGCACTGCATAAAAGAAAATTAAAAATATAAACATATTGGCAGATTTTGTTTACTTTAATGTGTTGTATGTCTCATTTTAAGTTATTTTACTTTATGTACATGTATTGCTTTATTGCCCAGCTTGTTGTGGTAGGAAACGCAATTTTGAGACTGTGTTTAGGACTAACAAAACCAATAATGACTTATTTTGTAACCTACTTATTTAGATGGGACATGGGTGGTTCAATTGTCAGAGTGATATTGTCTCATTCTAACATAGGCCTTCCATTGATGTGCCATTTCCTCCAGTCACATAGCTCTGTTTCCTCCAGTCATGTAGTTTTGTTTCCTCCAGTCACATAGCTCTGTTTCCTCCAGTCACATAGCCCTGTTTTGTCCATGCATATAGCAATGTTTCCTCCAATCCCAAAGCTATGTTTTCTCCAGTCACACAGCCCTGTTTCCTACATAGACATAGTCCTGTTTCCTCCCTCAAGGACATAGCAGTGCAGCCTTATATGACAATATAGGCCTAAGTGAAGGGAGCGTAAAGCATCAATCAATCAATCCAAAATGCTATAACTGTTGTCATGAACATACTTGTGCCTTTTTCAGATGCCCCAACCAAGCCAGATAAGATTCACTGTTATACAATGAACTTGGAAAACATGACATGTACTTGGGACCTGGTGAAATCTGCTGAAGATCTCAACATTGTCACCAATTGGACACTTTTCTACACTATAAGGTAAATATTACTTTAATAATAATTATAAGCTGTTGTATTCATTGTATGGGCTTGACTTGCAAGAAAAGACACACGAGAGAAAAACATCACAATTTCATGAGTAGGCCTACTGGAGTTTGGGAAGCATCCTAAATACAGTGATTTAAGGGTATGGGGATGACTTTTCTTGATAAAAGATGATTTAGTGGCCTGAGCTTCCAAAATACAAATATTTTTTTCGTTTTAACAAAATTAAAAAAAAAATGCAAATCTTTCATTTCATGACACCAAATCCTTTGCCACTTTTTACTGATTAAGTCCTTCTATTAGTTTTCTGTTAGCTCCTTTGGACAATAAAACTGTGCTTTAAAAATTATTTCAAAGGCTTATGCACATGTTAATGTTGCAGACGACTTAGAAATAAAATTTCCAATTTGTAATCAAAAACAAATAATGTTGCTAAAATTAGAATTTTTGACAAATGGAATATTTCTGACTGCTTCTATAGGCTCTCTGCTGTGAGAAATGCAGATAGTTGTCTACTTTTTTTACATCTCACCAGCAAGTGCTTTTTTAAAAAAAATAGATTCACAGATATCAAAATCAAAAAAGTCTCCTTAGTAGAACAAGTTGAAAGCCTTCTGATTAAATCCCTGAAGTTTAAACAACCTTAAACTAAACTAAAACTCTTTATTCTTGAAACTTCACATGCTCTTTGTAGGCATTATCTGACTTAAAATATTTTAGGACTTCATTTAGGAAAATCAGGGAAGTTAAATAATATCAGAAAGATTTATTTAAGCCGTTTCATTTTGAGAAGATTTTTTTTTTCGTGTGTGTTCCCTTTAATATCTTCTCTTATACGATATAAACTTTGAAATGTTGATGCCTCTGTAATGTGGTAATTATAAAAAAGTATTGTTGACTGGTTATATATATATGTACTCATGTCAATATTTAGAACATTTTATTTGCTTTCTTTTTAGCACGGATTTTTCATGGAGAGAGAATCCCAGGTATTTAAATGTTTTCTCGCTTGCTATTTAACTTTACATATTAAATTTAGACAACCTTACAGCTGTAAAAATTGAAACGGTTACCCAGTACTTCATTGGTTGTTGTTTTATGCTTCTCTCAAGATTATTTCTCCGTCAACACTATTGACGAGGGAACACTGCCTGCGAGAATCTCTTTTACCTGCTGATACCATTCTACATTTCCCATACATGTAAGTCATTCAGCAATTGAGGGCACATGCTGATATTACAGTTTCAAAGCAATTTGAAGGTCTTTGCGGCTCAGTCGGCTTGGCGATAGTTAAACCTTAATTTGCCATTGATTGTATATCTGATCCCAT
Organism: Lepidochitona cinerea; assembly: GCA_963971465.1. Classification (NCBI taxonomy): domain Eukaryota; kingdom Metazoa; phylum Mollusca; class Polyplacophora; order Chitonida; family Tonicellidae; genus Lepidochitona; species Lepidochitona cinerea. Next base: position 1,811,888 of record OZ020556.1, on the reverse strand, counting down.
CTCCTTGTGAAATAATATTAATTTAATTTCTTTTAAGAACGTTCATCATTCACATAGGTAGGGCCCTTATTCTTCAGAGAGGCTTATACATAAATTGGCATCAAAATACTACATGCATATTTGACTTTGGCGTCATGTTAAATGAAGGTTGTCGCCATATTAATAATTTTAAATTGTTTCTATTATTTTTAATGATGAATAGGGACTGGGGTGGATTGATAGCTATTTTGGGGCTCCTCGTTCAAGCTGTAGTTTTCATGCCTTAGTAATTTTGAGGAAGTCTTATTTTCAAGTTAAACATATTGTCACTTTCTTGTTAGTTGTATAGCCTTGGCCCTTTATCTCTATGTCTGATACCTGGCTGTATATTGGAGGGTGATACTTTGATTGTAATTTAAGACGGCTTTACAAATGATGACAGTTACGAGTCAGATTCGCGCGAAGACGCTCATTAGGCGTTTCATCTGATTACATGTCATTGGAGAACGTTGATTTGTTTTCCGAGGCTAAAACTATTGTGTTGTGGACAAGATCATATTTTCAAGGTGCAGTTGCTATGGAAACTGGTCCTTGCCTACAAGTAGATTCATATAACATACGTGTATACAACAAGTGGGTTTCGGTATTGATTTATAGCAACAGGTTTTTACCCTTCTTCTGATTAGGTGTCTAAGGTTTGTCACATCTTAATTTTTGGCCAGTCATTCTTAATTTGTAACCTTAGCTTGAAAGTGTATTAAATTACAACGACATCTTTCCACAAGCTTTTGTCTTACGTAATTTTGATGTCTACAGATTATACATGTATTATTTTGCTCCCATGTATATATAGTAAAATAATCTTGAGTACAATCTAAATCATCAAACACTCAATTCGAATTTGTATTTATTAAAGTCAAAATTGTTCTCCCTTAGAAAGTTAAAAGAGGCTAATCCAGCAGGGTTTTTTTTCTCTTCACATTTTTTAAAAAAACATTACCAGACAATACAAATGAAATGATCTTTAGCATAAAACTTAAGACAATAAAATCGACCAATCAATCCTTTTTTAACCTCAACATTAACCTCTTATCTCATTTTTTAAAAATAATTCCTTAGATTTTTAAGCCTACTCTTTTTTTCTGATTGAAATTTCCTTTTAGTTTCTTCTTTGCATTTGGTTTGTGAATTTTTTTTTCAACAATTGTGTTTCTTGCATCTTGAACTAAAGTGGCATAAGCTGGCTAAAGTCTTACATTTTTAATAAATTATAATTTTTGAGAGAATTTCAAGATATTTTGATGCTTGTCAAAATTTAACTGATCGATGCTGAAATAAAAAAGTCAACATATAGCCTATGCAAAGAGAATTTTAAAGAAAAAATAATCAAAAAGAAAATTTTATTTATTCACTTTAGGCCTTAGTTACCTCTAAACACTTGAAATAAATAAGTTTTTTTCCTGAGACTGGTATAACTGAAAGGCTTCTACTTTTTTATTTCAAAGAAAAATAATTGTTAATTTCTTGTTTTCGAAAGTACCGTTTTTATTATTTTTTGAATGAAATAACATCAGCTCGTACCACTTTAAGCATGGGTTTTATTACATTCTTTCCTGTACTAACTCTGTTAATTTCAGCCCCCCTCCTGACGGCCATGCATGCCCTAACGAGCTTGGTAAGACAGGCATGGGTTGTCACTGGTACCTGCATGATCCCTCTTCCCCCAGCAACAACTTTCGTCCCGGAATGATTTACTGGATATGGGTGAAAGCTGAGAACGAGTTGGGCTCGCGGCTCTCTGATGTTAAAGTTGTTGACACAAAATACATAGGTAAATAACATTTTCTAATCTAAAACACTCAGAGGAAGGATTAGCTTCTGGAATAAAATCATAATAACTACCCAGAGCTGTTAATGATGGAATCTACCAAACATGTTTTAAAATTTTACTCATGGAATGGAGAGAGGGGGTGGGGGCTCAATTCTGAAACCCTTCCAGTAATAGGTTGCATTTTCTTATTCACCCATTGAAAAGAGTTTCTGACAAATTTTGCATACCTTCAAGGCGGGGTTACTGAGCCCTCTTTTGAAATCTAAAACCCTGTACAACAACACCCTCAAAGTGAAATAATCTGAATTGGAGCTATTGTGTTTGCCGTTAAGCCCCAATCAATAATTCAATAGTATAAAAGTAGCATTCTCATTATTTTTTGGGATTACACTTTCTTGAAAAATGGCAGAAATTCTACTACCGATTTTGGGGCGAAACTCGAAACGGGAATCGAACGCGGGTCCCAGAGTGTGGCACAGGTCTATCGCCAGCACTAAATGCCGGCTGCCTTATCCATTCAGCCGACCAGCCTCCTCTAAAACGTATAAAAGTATTCAATTGTCTACCGAAACAATACAATGAAGAAGTTATTATTTATTGTCCTTTGTTCCTCTTGTCTGAGAGTCACAACAAACAGTCGAGAACACACACTAAGGTAGAAGAGTCTACAATATATGAAGCTACACAGCTAAACGGGGTCAATCCTTAAAACAATAAAAAGGGAGAGAAAGGAATTCTCTATTTATATGAAACCGAATATTCAGCAGTCAATATGATCTTTTTCCATTATAGTAGAGGTCTTCAAAGTTGAGGTGCAATTTGGGGGTAATGGTGGGACAGCCCCACTTGCGTTATAATGCGCAGGGATACAAACAGTGAAAGATATCTATTTTACAGATCATTTCGTTAGGCTTTAATGAATTAACTGAACCTTTATTTTTATTATCTGAGGTAAAATTGAAAGAAATATTTTGATCTTATGGGCTGTCTACAGTTTCCTGTACAATTTCCCATTCATTTAACACAAAGCCTGTCCCAGAAATATCACTAGAGTGGGAAAATGCTTCCTTCTTTCAATAGAGAGTACTATAAGGGGGGTAACTTCCTTGATGGAAATATAACGTATTTGAGCTGTACGAGAGTTACTTATGATGAAGGGTCATCTAGTCACGCGATCTTCATATAATCAGTCGAACAGCTCATTTTAGCGATGTGGTAGTGGACTGTTTTCGACCCTGTATTACCTATGTGGGATGGTTGCCAGTTACGAACGGAAGGTCGTGGGTTCACTCCGGGCATAGAGCCCGGTTTCCTCCCACAATAAAACTGGCAACGCCACCATATAAGTGGAATAATCTTGAGCGCGGCGTAAAACACCAAACAATCAATCAATCGACCCTGTATTAAAAGCACCAAACAATTGTTTGAAATAGTATACAATTTTAAAAGGTTCACATGATCAACTGGCTTTCAATTTTGAAAGCACAAATTTAAATTTCTCATCACAAATTTAAAAAAAAGTAATAGAATAGAATAGAATAGAATGTTTTTATTGCTGATCATAGCGCCACCAAGGGCAGACAATCACATACATTGTAGTTACATAAAATTCCCTCCCTTGATTTTAATGATTCCCATCCCTTTTCAACCCGTCTTACCCAAAAATATTAGGAAAAGAAAATAATATTTATGAAATGATAATAAAGTTTATATGTATAAGCACTGAAAATAAGAAGTTTATTTCTTGTCATTCAGTACTTATTGCACCAGAACTATACTGTAGTGCTATATATGAAAGCTGCCAAAGCTTTACACACCAATGGGTGAATACTACTGAGTAGATAGGAAAATTTACTAGGGTCTGGGAGGTAATTAAAATTAGGTACGATGCCTGAAATTATTGAGAATAACAGTCCTCTAGCAACGTTGTATGCAGGACAGGATATCAAGACGTGTACTTCATCTTCTATATCAGTACATCCATGTCTGCAAGTTCGTGCAGGGACATCCTTGTTGGTATACCGCCCTTGCTCTATAGACAGTCTGTGCGCACTTGTGCGGAATTTAGTAAGCTCTCGTCGATGAGTATATATGGTAACGTCAGAAAGGTATGGTTCCATTTCTAGGGTTTTCTTAAACAGTTGATAGGTTCTAAGTTTGGATCCAGCAAAGTCCAGATGAAATTTAAGTGGGTCATTAAGCATATCTATAGAGGATTCACGAATTGTTATCCTGTCCTGCCAACTGCGAACATATATTTCTTTTAAGCATCTGGTAACCGTTTTAATAATGATAGTTTTTGACAGATTGCACTTTAATATGAACAACTTAAATTTAACCAAGTATTTCAAAACAAACCATCAAAATTTACAGCATCTGTGTTTAAGTTTTGCCACGGGGAAAATTTGTTAAGACATTATTGGTTGGAATGTTTTATCCTTGTTTTTTTTTTTTTTTTCCTCGGTTTCCTCCCACAATAAAACTGGCAACGCCGCCATATAAGTGAAATAGTCTTGAGCACGACATAAAGCACCAAACAATCAATTTTTTTAAAATTTATTTAGCAATTCTGTAAACTGGAAAAAGTAGATTCTTTGCTAAAATATGCATCCATTTTAGTTTTAGTTCTCTTTTTTAGTGAAATTCACTCCAGCAAAAGCTTTGAAAGCTGTGGCTCCGCGGAACAGTTCTGTCGTAAAGCTGACTTGGGAAATGACCTTCAGGCTGTTCTCAAGGTTACCTTTAGTTTATAATGTCACGATCACCTGTTCAACATGTCTGACTAATAACAGATTCCAGGTAAGTGAATAGTGATAATAAAAATTAAGTATTTTATTTAATCAAGAACTTACCAAATCCTTGACGTGGCATGGGCTGCCAAAATTTTGAAATTGTTCATAAATTCTGATTGTCAAGAGTAGTTGAAATACCTTGAAAATTGGATTGTCAGTGAAATAATAAATATGGCTAAAGTTCCTTACTCGTACGAACAAAGATAAGTTCCAATAATGGAAAACAGTTGGGATATACAAGTGTATTTGTGGATTTTTGTTGCTTATAAAAACTACCCTATCATACTTCCCCAATATAAGTATTAAAGTGGCATGAGCTGCCAAAATTCACACGTTTTTCATAATTTCTGATCTTCACGACAGTCAGAGACTTTAAAGGCCATCGAAGAACTAAATGATTGGCGTTGGAATGAAAAATCCATACGGTATGTGGCCTGTACGTACCGGAATAGTGTTCGAAAAGTAAACACAATTTAAATAACCGAGACGAACATTCATTCATTCTAAGCCAAAGTTAGTTCAAAACAATACTTTATCGTTTATTCTGGAGACTAGAAGCACTAAAAAGCTTCTGAATTATATGTCTTGAGAAAAATAGCCGATAATTTCAACATTCTGTGTTTACATCAAAATATCAACATTTTGTCAGCTCATGCCACTTTAACTAAAGCTGCTATTTTGTAGTTCTAGTTAAAAATGACAAATAATAGCTAATACTGTTTCAATGAAATTGTTTTCATGTTTAGCAGCTTATGCCACTTTAAAATTACACCTATGCCTCTCATTCTGATGCCCATTGAGAAAGTTCCATTATATTGACGCAAAAAAAAAAAAAAAAAAATAGACAATGATGTATACAAATTCAATATTTTTTAGACACCACATTATGTATTATTACATATTACTTATTATCTGATAGGGTCCATAGGACCCCAAAATGTACCAATTGATGGAGATGAGAAGTATATTCAGATAGTGTAAAATAAAATAATTTTTTTTTTGGTTAGGAATTTTTATTTGGAATTATAGCAGGACCGATTTAATCACATTGCGCTTTATTTGGGAGAATTGTCAGCTACTTGACGAATTTGATGGGTTTCCTCCCCCTACTAAAAATGACAAGGCCGCCATATTAGTAAAATAATCTTGAGGGCAGCTATCAATCAATCAAAAACTTCGAAGAGGCTAAGTCTAAATGCAAGGGTCTTGGTGAAAATCTCATTTGATCTGTCTATTCTGTCGTCATGTTTCAATAATACATTGAAACTACCTGTTCATTTTGCTATCAGGATCTTAATTGTGATTTATTTGATATTTTATAAGATACTTGCTACTTGTCATATGTTATCTTCAGTATATGACTATGATTTTGGTCTACTTCTTATATTAAAAGGTTATCACGATATCAAAATAATGTCTCGTCAAATGCGATTAGGTCAAAATCTTGGTAGCCAACTTTTTATAGGACACTTATTTCTACCTAGCAATAAAATTAACTCTTGTCATACTTTCCTTAATATCTCCCTATCTGACATATGCTAACGCTCTATGGGCTAACACTTATAAAATACATCTTCATTCCCTTCTTCTTCTACAGAAACGAGCAGTCCGTATTATTACCTTTTCTCACAAAATATCACCTTCTACTCCTATCTTCCAACGGTTAAAAATACTTGATATCTATAAAATGAACGTTTTCTCTATTCTATTAATTGCCCATAAATTTATACATCACCCTTTGCTTCTCCCATCTTCAGATAAATCCATGTTCTTCCACCAATCAGTTATACACCAATACTCTACCAGAGCCTGCATCTTTAACTTATACACACCTTTCTACCATAGTAACCTATCTCTATATTCAATTAAAATAAAATGCCCTCGAGAGTGGAATAAACTCAATACTGAACTCAAACAAATTAAATCAACATCATTGTTTAAAACAAAGTTAAAAGAATATCTATTAGCCGACAACCCTGACAACACCTAAATCATTTATATGTTAGAGCACTTACTGTATATAAGTTTCTTAATAATCTTTCGTTTTATTATCACATTCATATTTCTATCGTTATTTATTTTATTTCTGTAAACGCCATTAAATATTTTCTTAAAAGGGATGGGCAATAACTGGTCATATTTTTATTCTACGTCTCACTTGAAATTTTTAGACCACCATGATCTCATGGTGGTCTTATCAAATCGCTTTTTGTCCGTGGTCCGTCGTCCGTCGTCCGTCGTCCGTCGTCCGTCGTCTGTCGTCCGTCGTCCGGTGTCTGTAAACTTTTCTTGTGATCGCGATTCCAAGAGAACTACTGGTCGGATTTTCATCAAATTTTACAGACATGTTCCCCTTATGGTCTAGTTGTGCAACATCTATTTTGTTTGCTCATTTGCATATTAAAATGGCCGCTGGCGGCCATTTTATGATTTTTACCTACATAGTTTGTGATCGCGGAATCTAGAAATCCACCAGGCCGATCTTGATGAAATGTTTTTATATTGGTTCCCCATATGGTCTAGTTGTGCAACATCTATTTTTCTAAGCTCATTTGCATATTAAAATGGCCGCTAGGCGACCATTTTGTTTTTCTATTTTTTATCGCTTTTCTCTCTTGTGACCGCGATTTAAAGAGAAGTCCTAGTCGGATCTTCTTTAAACTTCACACGCACGTTCCTCCTATGGTCTAGTTGTGCAACATCTAGTTCGTTTGCTCATTTGCATATTAAAATGGCCGCTGGCGGTCATTTTGTGATTTTTACCTACGCGGAATCTAGAAATCCACCAGGCCGATCTTGATGAAATGTTTTTGTATTGGTTCCCCATATGGTCTAGTTGTGCAACATCTATTTTTCTGAGCTCATTTGCATATTAAAATGTCCGCTAGGCGACCATTTTGTTTTTCTATTTTTTATCGCTTTTCTCTCTTGTGACCGCGATTCCAAGAGAAGTCCTATTCGGATCTTCTTTAAATTTCACACGCACGTTCCTCTTATGGTCTAGTTGCAGGGGTGTGAGACTTCCGCGGAAACGCGTTTTTTTAAATGGCTGTCCGCGGCATTTTCCTGAATTCCGCGTTTTTGTTCAAGGGTGAAGTGTCAATTTTATTTATGTGCATGTAGTATTAGCATTTAACTGATAGTGATTGAAGGTGTACGTAGGCCTATGTAATAATCTCCCGTAGAGTTCCGCCTGAACTCTGGAGGACTGGCGAATGTTTGTTCGAAGGCTTAGCCGTAACGCCGCCGTGTGGTAGCTTATTTATAATACTATTAGTATTACTACATTGGTCCGCGTTGGTTGTTTTTCAGTGATTTGCCTATTAATTCTATAAACGCTGACTCAAGGAGGTATATCTCCTTGCGCTGACTACGATGTGAAAGACCACGAGCGCATCCAAACATAAAATTCCAAGACCAGCTCGTGCTTTAAGTTTAACTTAAGTTTATTGGGTGTTTGAAATGAAATTGTCGTTTTGTCTACTGGATATCAAAAGCAATCCAAAGACCACAATTAAGCGTTGTTTTTCAAACATACTGCCATAAAATTGAATTTAGTCTGGAATGCACGGCCTCTGCTATTTTCCCGCAGTGATGACAAGTGACGATAATTGGACCCTCGCCGATACAACCCCAATAATACGTCTTCGCTGCTGACGCACGTTTCGGCAGTAAGCGAAACAGACAAATGGAAAGTTTCAAAACTCGAAGAATTCAGTTCGCAATCTATTAGGGACAAGTTAAATGGCACCATTTTCACGTACAATTTACTTTAGGTCCAGTAATTTAACAAATTTTTAGAATTTTTGATTTTTAATTTTTTTTTTTAATATTTTTTTTTCTCAAACTCAATCAGTCAATGTAGTAGGGGCCTAGTAGTTCAAGTTGATGTGATTTGATTTAACTCTTAAGTAAACCCTTTGGGGGTATTCTTGACAAACAAATTTTCCTCTTTTTTTTCGGGCCGGCTCTCACACCCCTGTAGTTGTGCAACATGTATTTCTTTTGCTCATTTGCATATCAAAATGGCCGCTGGGCGACCATTTTGTTTTTCTTCTTTTTCTCACTTTTCTCCTAAAGTAAAGAAAGGCTAGGATTTTCGTAAACTAATTTACGCATGTTAGCCCTATGGTCTCGTTGCGCACTATGCACTTTTGTGCTCATTTGCATATTCAAAATGGCGGCCACTGGCCTTTATTTTTTTATCACTGTTCTAAAGTAATGAAAGGATGTTCGTAAAATGTTATACGCAGGTTAACCCTATGGCCTTGTTATGCACTCGCTGCTCATTTGCATATTCAAAATGGCGGCCGGTAGTTTTTTCTGTGATTTCTATCTACATAGTTTGTGATCGCGGACTCAACAAAACTACCAGGCGGATCTTGATGATTTTTTTTTGTGTTGCTTCCTCATATGGTCAAGTTATGCAACATGTATTTTTTTCGTCGTTGACGTTTTCATTTAACACATTCGGTACCGCTGTCGCCATTTGGCGTTAGAGTGCTAGCCTGCTTCATTACCGAAGACATCGTAGGCCTATGGCGACAGCAGAAAAGTCGGCTAAAACCCCACTGACGCCGTATGGTTATTTTTTCTTACAACTTCAACTGATTTTGAAAATGCACAAATAAAATCACATGTTGCATCTGTTGGTTGCTTTGTGTTTTGTTTTGTCAATCTTTGAATACGGTTAAAGAGGTTTAATTTACTTTAACGGACGCGCAATTCACTGATAACTTCCAACTTGTCTAGGTGAGAACGGACACTTCAGGCATACGTATATAACAAGAAAATGTTAAATATGACAATAAAAGCTTGTGGAATTCCTTATATTTACAGCTTCAGATCTTAATATATATTTTCCTTGTCTCCAATATACTGACAGTGAGTGAGATATTTAAATATCTATGATTAAAAAGTGCTAAAATCGGGTGGTGAAATTAGCTAGTGCGAGTTCCCGCTGTCAATCACCGGGTCCCTACCAGGCATTTTAAAAGCATGGCCCAGTTAAAGACAAATAAGCTATTTTTGGCACTGAGGACGTTATTTTGGAATTTCCTAGTCCAGAGTAGTGGAAAAAAGGCATTTATCGGAGCTTTATTAAACCTCAGAGTGAAATTGCAATCCTCGTGTCATTTTAAAACGTATCAAAATCGACTCCTTTCAGATTTCCAAGGGCGACTATAAGAAACAGAATTATCTATGCATGTTGCCAGCCGCCACGGCTTGTTCGAAGTCGGTAAAATGGCCTTCTCGAATTTGGATTTTAAACGCCTAAATTCTTTCCAAAAATGTAACAATAATAAATATTTTTAAAGGAGAGTGTTCCCTAAGACACTTAAGAAGATCCATATTGTATTTTTCGGAGTGTGAAAGGAAGGAATATTTCAAAATGAAATGAAATACACGGCACCGTACAATCACTATTTTGCCGATCGAATTTGCATTCAGGCAGCTATGTACAGCAACTGACTTCGCAATTGTAAATGCTATTTACCAATAAAGTAACTGAAATGTTTTTATTCAATCATATATTTATATCAAATCGTGCATGAAGATTTTGTTATAAGTTCACTAATTTCTGAACGATCGGGACATTTTTTGCCATTAATTTTTAAACTGACTTTCGTCATGTTTAAATTTTTACTCATCAGTCGAGTGATACGTCGCCCGTTCTTCACTTTTCACGGGCTATTTTTGACAGATATACATTATCTTTTGATTTGTAAACAAACACTCAATGCATCTTGGTAACATCTGTACAATCGTTTTGGATTTTGTAAATTTTAATTGTGTACAGGACTCAAACAAGCGATATCACTGACTGGCCTGTGTGCAAGTACATATAGCTCCGGTAAGTAGCGTTAATGTGCGGCCTCCTTGAAGAAAGTTATCTGAGTTTTCAGATAACAGCCACTATCTACCGAAGAAACTGTGTTCTTGTCCAGCCACCCACCAACTGAAGAAATAAATTTCATATATCAAATTTGCGATCCGTTTATAAGCAGCCTCACTTTCTGATAGTGTTCTATGGTGGGCTAAGATCAGTTCACTGATCTCTTGTTTTTAAAAGGATTGAAATGGTTTTATAAATAGATATATGTATATAAAACTCAGAAACTTGTCTCCGTGGATATTTTAGACAAGAAGATTTTCCCTGTGCCTGTGTGTTTTAGTGTTCATAAATAGATATAACAATTAACAAATGTTTTTTTATGGAACATATCTGGCTTTCATGAAAACTGAAATGTTTTCCTTTTATGCTTCGAAAGGAAATCAATCTCTAAATCTATCTTTGAATGAAAGCTTTCTCTTTTGTTTTATTAATAGTACGGTGAATTGACTTTCAAGCAGAGACAAAACCCGTGGCTTGAAACCGTGACCCTGGTTGATCTTGAACCCTATGTTGAATACACGGTGACAGTTCAAATAAAGACAAAAGGTGAAGGCTATTGGAGCAACCCTGCTAGTCCCATCAAAATAAGAACAGCTGAAGACGGTGAGTTGAATGCTTTGTTTTAATTTGCTCATTTTGAAAAAATAAATTATGGTATATCCATTTGTCCATCCCAGATTCCCTTCCGCTCCATATCTTCAAGAGTTTTGATCTTTACAATTTATTCACAGCTTATACCTTATGAGGGAGATGGTCATCAACCATTTATGACATCTTTGGTTGCATAATACGGCATCTATATCGTATTTTACTCCATATCATCTTAAGTTTGGACCTGTTCTTCAGAGTATATATCTAGGGGGTAGATGGTGTGTGGGGAACCATTTAGCACCTCCCTGGCTGCATTATATGGTTCCCATATTGGATTATGTAATATTCTGTTAGATTATATACGGTGTGCTGTGAACTATTGATGACATCACCTGTTGCATAACATGGCAGATATATTGGATTATATAATATTGCATTCTACATATCGTAATTTCAAGAATTTTGATTGAATCTTAAAAATTCTTTCAAAATGTATCCACGTTGAAAGCTTGTCTCCACAAACTATTTAGAATCTGAATGATTGCATAATACATCAGTCATATTGGGTTAGGCCTATCATATTTCCTTCCAAGTTTTGATGCGTTCTTAACAATTTTTTGCAGGGTTTGTACCTTCAACGCCAACATTATGTCACAAACTATTTATGACACTTTCATATGAACATTATAATTTAATTTGATGAAATTTAAACAAATGCTTTTCATTATATACATGTACATATAGAGTAGGACCTAATCAGCTTTCTTTACTATTTCATTAATTCATGTAGTTGTGCATCGTACATTTTCATCACATTTGCCGCCAGGGGGCGATGTTGTTTTTCTTTGTTACGTTTATTGCAAGAAAACTTTCGCTTGTTACCTTTATTCCAAGAAAACTACATGTATCAGTCCAATCTTAATCAAACTCAACATACATCATCACCTTATGGTTTAGTTGTGCATCGTACATTTTCATCTCATTTGCATATTCAATATGGCTGCCAGGGGACGATATCTATTTTTTTTTGTTACCTTAATTCCAAGAAAACTACTAGTCTGATATTCACCAAACTTGCCTCACATTATCTCCCTATAGCTTTGTTGTGTACTGTACATTTTTATCTGATTTGCATATTGAATATGGCCGTTAGGGGTCAATGTTTTTCTTTGTTACCTTTATTCCAAGAAACCTACCAGTCTAACATTTATCAAACTCAACATACATTATCACCCTTTGGTGTAGTTATGCACTGTTCATTTTCATCTCATTTGCATATTCAATATGGCTGCCATATTGAATACTTTTATTACTTTTATTCCAAGAAAACTACAATGTACTGGTCTGATTTTGACCAAACTTGGCCCACATTATCTCCCTATGATATAGTTGTTCACCCTACATATTCATCTTGTTTGCTTATTAAATATGGCCGCCACGAAGCAATGTTGTTTTTGAACCAAATTTGAAAATGAAACTTATTATCATTATTCCAAGAAAACTACTGACCTACATGACACACATCATCCCCCTAAGTTCTAGCTGTGCACTGTACATTATCATCTCATTAGCATATTGAAGATGGCTACCAGGTGGCAATGTTGTTTTCAACCAAAATTTCAAGGGGAGCTTACTTTGTAATTCACAATTTAATTTTCCTCAACAATATTGATCTCCCTGGAATGTTTTTTATGTAGGCCCCAATTCCTATATCCAGTTATTACATGAACACGGGCGTTAAGATCCCTTTAAGGGATCTCTTGTTTTCTAATTTATATTGACGTTGGACATTATGTCACAGATCTGTGCATTAATCTTAAGTGTTCTCTTTAAAGCTGTTTTAAAAGATAAATGGCAAGTTTAAGACTATAAGTTATATTTTGTAATAAATTTGGTTTAGAACATGTACTGTATAAACTCAGCAAAAAGAAAATCAGATTTCTGGCGCAACACTTACAAAATTTAAGGCATTTATTTTCTCGCTTGACCTTTTCGAAAATTAATTAGTTTAGCGCTATGACATTTTGACGTTGAAACAGAATGTTGAAATTTTTCTCAAGACATTTAATTCAGAAGCTTTTTAGTGCTTCTAGTCTCGAGAATGTACGATAAAGTATTATTTTCAATTGCTTAGAATGAATGAATGAATGCTCGTTTCGGTTATTTAAATTGTATTTACTTTTGGAACACTATTCCGGTTCGTATAGCCCACCTACTGTATGGATTTTGCTCATTTCAAAGCCAATCATTTAGTTTTTTGACGGCCTTCAAAGACTCTTACTGTCGTGAGGATCAGAAATTATGAAAAAGTGTGAATTTTGGCAGCTCATGCCACTTTAAGAATCGGTTAATTTGGTCCTCCTAGAAATAACCTTATAATTTTCTCGGTCATTCAACCTGGTAAATCGGCCATATGCGTGGAATAAGCTTGAGTCTGGCGTGAAAGTTGAATGACTGAATTAACATGCACCTCAGCTGTGGCTCCTACAACCTGCGTCCCATTATCCATAAATCATATCAGATATAATCAGAAACCTCTCGTAGTTTAAGTTCACATCAGTAATTTAGAAATCAATGCACGTAATCTATGATATCATGGGTTTACTGTGTCAATTTTAATGGTCGCAGGTGGTGCAGTTCACTTTGTCTCTAAACTCTGTTAAATGATAAATTACATCAGCAGTCTGTCTCACATTCCAGTTTTTAATATTGTCTTACCTTTCGATGACATGTACATGCGTTTAATCCCTCAGGTCATATATTTTTAGCTTGTTAGCATTTAGCTTGTAAAGTAGTATCTTCAACATTAAACATCATTTTATGTCATGTCATTTTATTTGTAGTATCTAAATTTATATCGTTATTAGATCTTTTAATTTATTTATCTCTTACGGCTAAGAAAAAACAGTTATTAGCAAATAGCATTCTGCAAAAAGTTCCTCCATCTTGATATGCTTGTGACAGTCTGCTTTTCAGATAAATAATTTATATAGATTAATAATTATATTATATATTTTCCCGCAAAATTTCACAAGAATAGAGCTCTTGCTCTATAAGACTTTATGGCTCAGTTGGCACATGTAGAAGGTCAAGTAAGCCCTTTATCCCAAAAACCCTCTCCTATGTGGGATGGTTGCCAGTCACCACCGGAAGGTCGTGGGTTTCCTCCGGACAGAGAGCCCGGTTTCCTCACACAATAAAACTGCCAACGCCGTCATATAAGTGAAATAATCTTGAGCGCGGCGTAAAACGCCAAACAATCAATCAATCAACCAAAGACCTTCTCGCAGGTTCAAATCCTATTCAGTTTGCCCCCCCCCCCCCCCTGCTTCCCTTTTTAAAAGAAAAAAAATCAGATACTCTCACCTTGACAGAAGCCTTTCAGCAATGGGTTACGGGTTTGGAACCCACTCTGTCTGGCAATGTACAAAAAGTCAATAACATCCCACAAACACAGTGTGATATTGCAGTACCAATAGAAGCTGTTAACAATAATATCCCACAGACACAGTGTGATATTGCAGTACCAATAGAAGCTGTTAACAATTATTTTATGAACAACCTTTGGCAATATTGTATAATTTGTATTTAGTGTGTTGCAGAACATGTACTACATGTGTAGTATGACCCAAAAAACAATATTTCTGGCGCAGAACATACAAAATTTGCTGCTACATTTGCTGCGCTTCAATGCTTACTGGGGGGCTCAGTCGGTTAGAATGATAGTCCCTCAGTCTGACATAGCAAGGCCTTCCATCAATGTGGCACGGGTTCAAATCCTTCACAGACCAAATAAAAATTGAATAGTTTCTCAGTGGATTTTTCTCTTGTATTTTGAAGAGTTGCCAGGTACTCGGGGGTTTTCTTTGGGCAATGCGCTCGCTTTCCTGGCAACGCCGCCATATAAGTGAAATAATCTTGAGTACAGAATAAAACATCAATCAATGATGACAAAAATTATCTCAGAAATTTGATGGCCAAATGCGACCTACGTTGTGTATGAGCCCTCCTGTTGAAACAGAATACATGATCTCTTCCGTGCCCGTGCGTCTTTGTTGCAGTCAGTGCACTTCAAAGGTTGTGAATGACGTCACTTTTGATGAGTTTTTCTAATGCTATGAGTTTGTTTTGTTTCAACCTATGTTTTCCAAATATACATTTTGTCCTTAAGCAAACCAAACCCTGTTCAGAAATCCTTTAAAATGTCAACCTAGTAATCATCAATCAATCAATCAATTATTCAATCAAATTTTGAGTCTGTTTTCTTTGTTTGTTTTCAGTTCCTTTGGGAGAACCAGTACTAGTGAACTCTTCTTTTACAATATACGACATGCCTAACAATGGGAGACAACTCTACTTATATTGGCAGGTAAGAAATTGTCAACATCAGTTATGGTTCTCCTGACTCAACATTTGTCAATGACAGGTGTTTGAATCTCACTCAGTCCCCTCAAAAAAAATGTAAGTCTGGCTTTCACTAGATCATTACAAAGAGAGTAGATTGACAAGAGTGGTCACTTCGTCCAATCAGCATTGCCGGCATGTTCTTTTGGCCCCCTAGCAGAAGAGTGTTCCGACTGCACACGATTCGATTAGGGCGCCCCCTACAGGAAGGAGGTTCCTAATCAAATCGTGTCAGTTCAAATTCAACATGGCGTGAACGATGTGACCACTCTTATCAATCTACATGTACTCTCTTTGATCATTATATAAACATTGATTTAAAAAAAAAGACATTTTGAATTATTGTTCTTTAGCCACCGGATCCCAAGCTACGTGGTGGAGTTATTACACGGTATAAATTGACTGTTTTGGATTTTGAAACCTCAACCATTCAACATGAAGTAATCTCACACAATCCAATGATATCCAACCTCATTCTGGAGTCCAACAAAAAGTACCAACTAGATATTGCTGCTGGAACGGTCAAGGGTTATGGCCCCTCTTCGGGTCATATGACTCTCCCTTTACAAGGTCAAGGTCAGCTTTTTTATTTATTCATATTGTTTAAAGGGCTTCTAGAATTGAGATATTCTTTCACCTAAGACTGGTTGCTTAATTACAACATCAGGCATAAACATCATTATTATCCCTCAGAGTAGTTTCTCTGCAATCTGATTGGTCAATTGTCATGCGATAAATATTCGTATTAGGTGTCCTACACACCCGATACGGTAAAACCTCGTTTTCACACACACCCGATACGGCGTCGCGCAAACGCTATTTTGAACGTTTGAACGTTGTTTTGTGACGTCGTTTTATGACGTCATAGGGCGTGCTCGCATCACTCACCTTTTTTCAACTATACTGTGGGTGACGGGCGAACGTTATGTCGACGTTTTTTTGACGACGTCGTTTGATGACGTCGTAGCGCGTGCTCGTATTAGGTCACCATTTGCAACTATTTTGTGTGATATTTTGGCTGATTTTACGCAAAAGTAAAGCTCTTCGAGATAATAAAATCGTTATCATGGTTGGTGGAGGGGGGATACGAAGTATTTACATGGTCAGCGTGGTAATTGATAGCGGTCTCGCCTAACGGCTCGACCGTTATCAATTCCCACGCTGACCATGTAAATACTTCGTATCCCCCCTCCACCTACCATGATAACTAATAGTACATGGCCTACAGAAAGTATTCTACACAGTTTCATCCCCCTCCGTGGCTCAGTAGGTAGAGCGTTGGACGCTCAATCCAAACAGCCTTCCACCAATGGGTCGCGGGTTCGAATCCCACTCAGTCCAAAAATCGGAAATTTTTTTGACTGGGTATTCACTCGAACGACCTATGTGGGATGGTTGCCAGTTACCAGCGGAAGGTCGTGGGTTTCCTCTGGGCACTGAGCTCTGTTTCCTCCCGCAATAAAACACCAAACAATCAATCAACCTAAGTACATTTATAAAGTGTTGTCCTCTCAATAACTTGAGAATACTTTATCATATTACGTTGAAAGTTAGTATTAGATTAGTGGGATTCCTTTTTAGGATTCTGCGAATATACAAACTGAAGCTTTATGACCACCCAAAAATGTGGCAACAAGCAGAATATTCTTGAGTGGGACCAGACAATCCACTAATGAACTAAAACCTTTAATTGGGATTGTTCAAAAATTGAATGTGTTTTTGACCTTTCTGGCCACATTTCTAGGGGCGAAGATGCCAATTGTTTGCAAAGGCTGATTCAAAGTACAGCAAGATGCCCTCTAAAACTGAAATGTGCCTCTAAACACCCTTTTCACAAAAAAATTGTTTTTTGTTTACAGTCTTGTCTCCAGTATCCATGGTAACAGCAGAATCTAATAACACACATGTTGTTCTCCATTGGCAACCACCATCCGGTGACATCCCATTGGTTGGATTTACCATCCACTATTGTAAAGGGGAGCTAACTCATGAAGATATCTTCGTAGCCAAATGTGAAGTGAGTTAAACTACGCAATAATTTACCTTGAGCGAATCACATGGTTTCATTCTCTTTTAAATCATAATCATGCCGTTGTAAAATTTGATTGATTGAATTTAATCAAGATTATTTCACTGTTATGTTTAACTGATAATTGGGTGTTTTGCCAGCTGGAAACCGTAACATTGTTTTTTGTTGATTTTACTCATAACATGTTTTTCAGATATTTAATGTCAAAGGTTTTTTGGCTTATACCATCTTAAAGCATAACTTAAAGGGAAAGAAAATCTAAGCTTTAGAGTAGTTTAAATGGAAAGAGTAGAGTTCATTTAGTCCAAAACAACTGTCCAATGTATGTTTTATCCCCTCGTAAGTGAATAATTGAAATTTGATGGGGGCTTTATAATAGAGAATAAGCTCCATAGACCATTCACAAGCCCGCCACCATTTTTTCATTAGTTTTATCCAATTATTGTTAAATAAAGATTTAAGTGCATTATAGAGTAGTCATGTGATGCAATTTAGCCAATGGCTGGCTAAGTATTGGCGTGCGGTTGCATACTGACCTACAAATGTATGTATTCAGAGACAATCTTCCCACTTCAAGTTTGTCGCCATGTTTTTTTTTGGCCTAAATCTACCCTTAAACACTAGAGAGCGGTAAAAATACGTCATTATTGATCTAAAAATAGCTACACCAACATCACGTCATCCTAAAACAGAAAAATGGCTACACAGATAAGCCACTGAAAGGACATATTTCTGTCTGTTTTTATTAGCTTGAGGGTCACTTTAGGTAATTGACGTGAAATGTTTTAAGTACTTTGAAGGTTGTTATCGACGATAATCCCTATGTATTTCTAGAGATTTCCCCTCCTTTAAAGTAACATTTCATCATCATCTTAGATATAGCTTTCACAGAATATTTTTCTACATGTGTTTTAGGATGACTATCAGTGGATGACTGTTGACCCCGACCAACTATCAGCTAGTGTACCATTGCTAAAAGAGAATCAGAAGTATTATGTGTTTGGGGTCTCCATGGAAACAGAATTAAGTAGCAGCGGAATAACTTGGTCTTCGTGTTTATCAAGCATGGTTGGAGGTAGGGATAGAACTTGAAGATGTTCTTTGTGGATTTTTCCCCACATTGTTTTTCACGGACAAGCTGTTTTTTCTGGGACAAAAAATGATTCATGCATAATTTTTAGAACGATTTCTGATTGTTTGCAGAAATTTTATGGCATACTGTGGAAATTGAACTTAACTGTGACAATCCCTGTTGAGTTGTCTTTAAACCTAATGCAGATGAGGGGAATCGGCTGAGCTTCAAGGCAATTGTGGCCGCGGGAGCAGCTACAGATTTCAGCGAAGACGATGACCTCTCGGTTGAGGCACGATCCTGGTCACCCAGTTTATCGACCAACGTTAATGTCACTACCCGTGTTACATAATGATCTCAGTGCTTTATACACGCGATTGGCCTTCCCCTCCTCTCAGCTTGCCAGCTCGTGTTGAGTGCACACATTAAGATTCTTGCCTCTCGGGGCAGAAAATATTAAACATGCTAGATATTTTCCTAACTGCCTCGCGAGGCGAAAATCTCACCAAAATTAATGCGCAAATGAGGGAAACAGATTCGCTCTCAGACGCGGCTGCTCAACTGGATCCTCTCGTGTACGCTAAGCTAAGAGTTTAGGTGTGATGTTACCTTGCCAACCCGGTGTCTTGGTTTTAAACACATCTGATGTCAATTGACATAACATGGGCTCTGATTAGATATTGTATCTCCGCTTTATTTCACCTGTAGGTCGATTCAGAGCCTACACAACCTATTGAACCAATTAACAATGAGTGCTACAATGAGGTTTTTATTAATGTAGTCAATATATTTGTTACAAACTCTCTGTAATAGCCAAAACGGAATCACAAATTACAACATAAAACTCACTAAACCAAATTGAAATGGAGATTAGATGACCCATGTTATACATGTAAGTATTGGGGGTGGGAAACCAAGAAGACGGTGGGCAGTGTTGTAATCACTTTGCCACTCCATTGTGAGGGCCATTAACATTTAGACAATTTATTTACTGGAACAAATTCTGGTGTCAGATTGATTGAAGTTTAATACTGCACTCTAATGTCGGAAGCCATAAATGTCTGATAGGAAAAGAGAAAAACATTAATCAATCAATCATATTTTCTTTTTTGTCAGCTCTCAGCCAAATCCAAATGTTATCTGTGAGCAAAGTAACAGAGACGGATGTTCAACTTTCGTGGGAGCGAGTGAACTGTGTTGGTGGACAAGGGCGAATCGTCTCCTATGAGCTTGGCTTGTGTCAGGGTGAATGTGACTGTCAGCATGGTGAGTTGGTTAAAATGGGTGTTACAATGCTTGGGCTACAAAATTTAGAATAAATTATTTAACGAATGTCTTCCACATTGTATTTGGTAGAAATTAAAAAATTTATGAGTGGATTTTTCACTTGGTCGCCGTATGTTGAAGAGTTGCTCGCTGAAGGTCAGGGGCTTCCTCCGAGCGTTGAGCTTAGTTTCCTCCCCACTAAACCTGGCAATGCCACCTTATAAGGGAAATAATCTTGAATGCGGCCTAAAATATCAATCAATCAATGAACCAAATTATATTTGGTATAGATGCAGATAAAATCTGGAGTTCCCAACAAACCAAATAAGAAACTTGGTAAATACTAACCTCTTTATATAAAGTTTTTACTAAAAATACAGCAATATCATCCTCCTTCCATGAATGTCAGTGTCCAACGTTTCTCATTTGGCCGATCATTTTGGCTCATATTTTGAGATATTTTGGAATTGACGCAAGCGTAAAATTGAATTTCCACTTCATTATAGCTTTCTCGGCATATGGCTAAATCTATTATTTCTTGTACAGTAGTTCCCATTGATCCTCTCCATGCAAAGAGATTTCAAGATTGTAACTATGTTAAGTTGAAATTAAAGCATGAGCTGCCAAATATAGGGAAATTTTCGTTGAAAAGAAATTCGCTGACTGTTTATCGTTTGCATTAAAAAGTACAAAATCTGATTTTACATTTTCTGATGATACCAAACTTGGAAATTTACGTTGAAGTGGATTTTTCACTTGGTCGCCGTATGTGGAAGAGTTGCCATGCAGGTACTCACTGACCGTCAAGGGTTTCCTCCGTGCAATGAGCTCTGTTTCCTCCCCCACTAAACCTGATTAGCAAGGAAGCTACCAAAATGTATTCGTGCATCTCAGCTTTTTGAATTGTGTCCGTTGTTAGCAGATTTCTGTGCATTGTGTGGGTCACTGAGTAGGCCCTATGTAAGACTTTTTGATTTCAAGGCCGATCCTTCAGTTTTCCAAGTTACTTCAAATGCCGAACTTCTCTTGTCAATCTGAAATTATGAAGAAAGACTGTTGATGATCTATTTATTGCGTTATTCAGGTCATATATTCAACCAATCAGGATCATGGGAAATGGATGCGATGGAGATAGGTGAACTTCATCCTGGTACTGTCTACACAGTTTGTATCCGAGCTGTGGGGGCTACACGTACTGGATCATGGAGTTCACCAATGGTCTTTGAAACAAATGTCCCAAGTAAGTTGAGCTGAGGTCACACTACAAATAATTCAGGAATTTTAAATTAATTTTAACAGTCAAGTTGATCGAAACTACCCCTTAAAAGCCAATCGGGCTTAAATGACCTATGATGAGACATAAAAACAAACACACAGAAACACGGAAGAAAAAAGTCCTGCAACTCTCACCAACATAACAGTAATATACAGTTAGGATGTTTTGAGAGTTTTTTTATAGCGAGATGATTGTCACTTACTGGCTTAAGGTTGAAATTCTAAGTGTCATAGCGCTGGGTTTTCACCTTATATGAATTTTGCAGCAACAACATGCACATGAAATAATCTTGAGTATGGCATGCCATTGAAAACATTCTTTTGAAATTTATCCAAGTTATGATACACTTTATTTTCAGCTCCGTGGGCGCTCATCGTTGGGTGCAGTGTGGGGTCCATAGCTCTACTGGCAATTCTAGCTGTTTTGTTCTGGTACGTGTGGCAAAAAGACTTATATAGTAGATATCTTTAAGTTGAATACAATATATAATACATCAATACAATAGGTTTATTGCGATCAGAGAAGATGTACAAAGATCTAGGGGAGATATTCTATTTGAACAATTTGTAAACAATATATAATGGTTGCACATCTCTCGAGCATTTTTTGTGTTTTATTACATTATTTTAGGATTTGGAGATTTTTGATGGCACCATTCACAGATGAAATACCAATACCTAAGGTAAGATTTAACATTTGAGAGTTTCTTTTTAGAATTTAATACTTACTGATTTTTTGCAGCTTTAAGGAGGCTTTCTATTACTTGTGTACAGTTTGTGGAATTGTCATTAAAGGGCTTATGAACAGGGCTTTAAGCTGGTTCCTGTTTGTATATGGGCTGAATGTATGTTTGAAACAAATCAATCTTTGCATTAGTTTTATAGTAATCGAAAAAAATAGTCATACGGAAATATGCATATTTTTGCTACTCAGAAAAACTTGTCAAAAGTGACTGTCATGAAAACGTAGCGACACGTTAGTGCCTGTATATTACATCACCACTCTGATGGTGCATACATAACTGAGGTTGTGCTTGACGTCATAGGTCACTTGAGTATATGCTCAGTTCTAGAACAGACTTAACTAAAATTAGAAAAAATCCTGTAATGTGGAGAAGTGGTATAATATAGAATAACCCTCTCTCTCGGGTATGACAGACCACCTAATTCGGACTTGTGGAACTCATTTGCTGGTGAACAAATTTCACTTTGTATGAAAGTACAAATATGTTTTAGTTTTTACAGTTTTGACCATTTTCGTTTTTCTTTTGTAGCCAATAAACGACCTTTTCTATGTACAGACATATGAGGATGTGAATAGCATTGGTGGGGAGAACAAGGGAGATAACTATACTCTATGTTTAGAGGAGCAACAGGTATGCTAATGTCTTTGATTGACGAGTCTCTGTTTTTAAGGAACTTGTAAGTCAGATTTTTTAACTCCAGTCGGATATCCTTGAAAGATATGAATACATGTTAGCGTTTGATTTTAGCGTTCCTATTTTATTTAAATAGGAGCTATTTAGAGTGACATGAGCGTCCAACTTTCATTAATATAGAATTGGCTTCTTCTTAACTATTTTTATCAAGTAGTACTAATGTTGGAGATGCAACAAGCATCTTCTGCTGGTGCTAAATTTGAAAATTTATTTACAAATTGAAAACTTGTAAAATTGACAAATTTATGTATAATTTTGCATGGTTACCTTGTCTTATGTGTTTTTCTATTATTATTTCAGCCTCTTATGTCAGATAAACCTACAGAGTTTAAAGGTAAGCTGCAGCATTTACCTGTATCAAATGACAGTGGCAATGACAGCTTATCAGAAGACAGCATACGCAATTCATTGGAAGGTCCCACAGACAGAAATTCTACTTCGTCAGAGGCAGATAGGCGCTTCTCTGATGCCTCAAATTCTCCTAGTCAAATTTCTATGAAGCGAAAAACTGGTCTGAATCATAAAAGAGAAAGTGGATTTTTTGATGACCAGAAAATGGATTGTATTGACAAGATTTCGCTTTTGACGAAGTCAGCCAAAGAAACAAACAAACCAGAAGAGATGATTATTTGTCACTGCCATCAATCCGATTCAGGAGGCAGTGGTATAAATGGCTACTCTAAGTTTTGTGAAGGTAGTAATTGTTCTGGAAGCTGTAGTACATCTGATTATTCCACTGTACTCCTTCCTGTTGAAAGTGGGTCAAATCCCACTTCTGACACCAAATTCGTGCTCCAACCTGTAAGTGATGAGGACACGAAAAATATTATGATACCAGCTGGTAAAGAGAAACTAATCAAAACTGCTGAAAAAGTTCCTTTGATACAAACTTTTAAAGTTGATAACAAAAGTGATCGTGATACTGATTTTAGGAAAGCCTCTTCTGATTCTGAACGGAGTAAGGATTTAAAAATTAGTAAAGAAACAATTGATGCTATGTTAGGGAAGTTGGGTTCCGTTAGGGATAATGGTACAGTTTGTACATGCGGGAACACATTGTGCAGCAACGTTGCTGGTATTACTAATTGCTCAAGTTCTAACCAGGTTAAGACCGATGATGTTGAGAAGGAGGACGATGATTGTGTTTTTGTAGGCATATCTGACAACATTAATCCCGTATCGGATGTGCCTTATGTACAGATCTCTGCTTTAGACAATGTCCAAAATATTGAAGCAACAGTGCCAGGTAATGGATCCAATACCATAAGTGCTAATACAGAAACTGTAGAGGGTGTTGCCCCCATGATCCCGAAAGTGCTGAGTTCCGCTGATACGTCTGGCTATGTCACAGCAGAGATGATTCCAAGTGTAGGCTCCGAATAATGGCTTGGTCACTATGGAAACTTGTGGCTGCTTTTGTGTTTTTATTTGGCAAGATGAATATCCACACTTGTTCATGGATATTTCATTGTTTACTTCAAAGGGTATAGTCTGTTGAATTGCTGCTCATGTCTATGGCCAGTTTTTTTTATTATCTTCAGAAATTTTTCTGGATATTCACCCTGATCTCAAAGCTTTGATAGACTGATTGCGTGATGGCGCCCTATGTTTCCGACAAATAAACATGTATTTCTGACGCATTTCTAAGTAGGCAATGAAGTTGGATAGTATTTTCGTAAAGACAATAAAAAGTGTGGGCAGTCATGCGTATAACCACTATGATTTGTAAGTAGACGCTCACTTCAAAACAGTTTGTTGCTCTTACCCCTATTTCATCCACAATGCAACACTCATTTTAGTGCGACATTGTAATGCTCTAGGTCTATTAATAACGTCTATTAAATGTATATGACGTATATCTTGAAATACCGCATATAGAGAAAATGGTCAAGCGTCATCCACAATCATGAATGCTACATTCATTTTAGTGTGACATGCTTTAGGTGTATTGATAACATCTATGTATATGATGCATATCTTGAAATACCGGGTACATAGAAAATAGAGAAAACAGTCAAGCGCCGGGATTAAAATTAGCCTAATGTTTGACGATATACATCATATTGTGTTTACAGCATTATAATTTTATAATATGAAGTACATGTTTGTCTTAAAATATATTTATATTAAGTGCCCGTGTCCTTGTTTTGTGTGATCATAAATATATTCAGTATGGGGATAATTGTAAGTCATTTGTATGAAATTTGTGTGAGTTGTCTTGTCTGCAGCTGAAGTTCAAAAGTTAATTGTTTTGCTCGTGTTTTTTTTTATTTTAAATGTATGACTGTTTGGATGGCTGATTTCTAGTTGTATTGGCTCATATTGTGTTAAATGAGTTTATGTTACATTACAGTTATATTTAACATATTTTAACGCTCTAATAACATTTCGTCAGGCATTACAGTAAATATGTTTATTTTAGAAATTCATATTTAACATGCCATTACAGTTACGTTCTATTTTTAATTTTTATAAATTGTAACTAATGTATTATTACAGTTCTGTTGTTCGTTTGTAATTTACACATCATCACTTAGGTCCAATCTGTGTTTATATATATACTGAATTGTGTTTAGATATACATGGGTCCAATTGTGTTTAGATATACGCGGGTCCAATTGTGTTTAGATATACACGGGTCCAATTGTGTTTATAAATATGTACTAGGGTTGATAATGGGGTTTATTATTTGAACTTTGGCACTTAAATTGAACATTATCTCTTTGATGATTTACAATATGGTCAAATTGTGTTTCTAATTTGCATTAGGGTCAAATTGTGTTTCTAATTTGCATTAGGGTCAAATTGTGTTTCTAATTTGCATTAGGGTCAAATTGGGTTTCTAATTTGCATTAGGGTCAAATTGTGTTTCTAATTTGCATTAGGGTCAAATTGGGTTTCTAATTTGCATTAGGGTCAAATTGTGTTTCTAATTTGCATTAGGGTCAAATTGGGTTTCTAATTTGCATTAGGGTCAAATTGGGTTTCTAATTTGCATTAGGGTCAAATTGTGTTTCTAATTTGCATTAGGGTCAAATTGGGTTTCTTATTTGCATTAGGGTCAAATTGTGTTTTTAATTTGCATTAGGGTCAAATTGGGTTTCTTATTTGCATTAGGGTCAAATTGGGTTTCTTATTTGCATTAGGGTCAAATTGGGTTTCTTATTTGCACTTGTATAACATTATGTACACCTCATTATTGTATGGTTATATTTATTATTATATATATATTACATAGGTCTATAATTATCCTGCCAATTGCCATCAATTGGGAATTTACATACCTCCCACTCTTTTATGTACGTGGAACCCCTTTGACAGACTGCTCAAGCCTGTTTCACAAAACGGCGTAGTTGTATTTTTGGACATAACTTTCATAACAACGTATCTGTACAGTATCGGTTGCCAAGGCAGTTATGTAAAAACTTACGCTACTCCCCTTTGTGAAACAGACTCCCGGCCATTTATATTCAGCCTAAATATGTGGATTTGCCGTCTATAAAGCGCAGATTGTCTGAGGCGTGTCAAAGCTGACAGAAAGAGAGCGGAAGCTGCAGAAGTTTATTTGGAATTGTATTTACCCCCTCGGCTTCCTATACCACACAGGTACATGTGATTCCTGCACTAAGCTCCAAATATGTTAACTCTCGTCGTCCGTCAATACCGTACTTCTTCTAAAGATTTGGCCACATTTTTACTCATATAAGGAATCAACCATTAGAAAAGAAATGTGCTAATGTGACCTGACAAATTTGCCCATTAGAGGGAATTTAAGGCAATAAAACCCGCAATGCAGTGTGTGAAAATGGTTTCTCTCGAACATGACTCCACGTCTGTTTTTGTCGGACTCCATGGAGCATTTTGGCCATTAGAGTGACCTAATCTTTAGAAGAAATATGGTAAGCTTATCTAAATCCATTAGAATCTTCCTCATATATTTATATATAATATGATTTATATCATTGGCCAGTTGTAATTCTAAGTACCAGTTTCTGTTTGACATGTAAAAGGATAAGAAACTTGTTCTATGAAATTATGAAAAAATGTAAGCTTTGATTGAGAGAAAAACGCATAAACTTTCTAGTCTGCTATAAAGTTATTTTGTTCGGGGATCTTGCATTAAATTTTGTTTGACTTTCCTGATGACCTGGCATTGGTTGGTTGTCATTTTCATAAACCTCAATAAATCATTAATTTTAACTTTTCAACTATCCCGCTGTTCACAAAACTGACTTTCTGTGATGCCTGTAATAGAAATGAACCCACGTTTAAAGAGAGTTTGAAGGGGCTCTTATAACAGATGCTATAATGAAGATATGCCTCAAACTGTACTGTTACAAATATTTAAAATCATTTTTTAAATCGTTATGTTTGTTGTGCACTCAAGACTTGAGGCGCCAAACATTTGCAAAAATGTGCATTTGGTACCAGTGGGAAGGTAAATATTGCATGTTTTTATGATACAAATACATATTTTCTTTTCCTTAGAGCTAATAAACTTAAGCTTTTATAAAAATGATTGTGCCTTAATACAAATTGAACAAGTTTCGACCCTGCCTTTTGTATTACTTAAATGATGAATTGTTGATTTTGTCAAATTTTGCCTTGAAAATATGTTGCCGAAGTAGGTGATTACAAATTATTTTTTTTAAAGTGTTGAGGAGGACACCAAGCTTATCATCTGTTTCTCAATAAAGTGCTAAAAATAATTTCTTAAATTTAAGAAGAAAAAAGTCTACGCTTTGGCAACTTTTTATCTCATTTTCAACTTATATATAGGAACCGTAATGATAATTTGATGGATCAAAAATTAAAATAAAATATTTAGTGTCTTGAAAAGAAAAAAAAAATCCTTTCTATACCATTTTGAAATTTGTTTGTTTTTGTAATTATCTGTGTGCAATCTTTTGCTTATTTTATAAGATTTATATCCTTTTATTATGTATGTTATCTTAGTGCTCAAAGTATCACAAAATGAAGTTTATGTTTGTTTTTTTCTACGTTAATTTTGTAAAATGTCTGAGTTTTGTTTTTATTGTGTATATAAATTAATTCAGTTCATATTTTTCAACATGAAAAGAAAACAAATACATTCCTTTACTGGCTTTAAATCCTTAAACCTACCTCCTCAAAGTAAGGCCAGTGTTTTCATTTTTATTTAAAATTTTCCCGTCATTTTTTTTTTCTCATTTAAAATGTTCATAATTTACCCTTATTATTTCAATTTTACATTGTCAGAAAAAAACAAGCTTAAAACTCTAAACAATAGTTAATGTATGACTTTTATAGTCTAAAAAAATTTGAACGTTTTTGTTCTCGTTGGCTGTCATGTTGAGTGTCTTTTCACCGATAGGTCGCCGGTTCGAATCTCCCTCTGTCAGCCTGTTTGGAAATTTAACCAGATACCAAGAAAGGTCCCCTCCCCCTGAAAACAACGTCACATAAATTTAATACGCAGGAGAACCAGTTGCATGGTTTTTGACGCAATGTGATAAAGGTAACAGGAGGGGTTTATCATGGTGGATGGAAAAGTAGTTGTCTTAAGTTTGACTATTAGCGCTTGTAAGTAAAGGTTCTTGTCAAACTACAGCTAGACACCCAATGTTACCCACAATGCAACTTAGCCGATTGCATAGAAATGATTATGGTTCAGAGTGGATATTCATTAAGAAACTGGAGTCTAATAATAAGAAGTAATTTTTCTTAAAACTATATCTGGCTTTTTTAGAAATAAGTTTAGATTGCGCCTCCTTCTTGACTGGGGGGGGGGGCCTCCGTGGCTCAGTAGGTAGAGTGTTGGACGCTCAATCCGGACAGCTTTCCACCAATGAGTTGCGGGTTCGTATCGTACTCGGTCCCCAAAAAATTGGATAATTTTCTGACTGGGTTTTTACTCGAACGACCTATGTGGGATGGTTGCCAGTTACCACCGAAAGGTCGTGGCATAGAGCCCGGTTTCCTCCCACAATAAAACTGGCAACGTAGCCATATAAAAACACCAAACAATCAATCAATCTTCTCGACGGAAAAAGGATGAGTAATTCAGGCTTATAAAAAATGATTATGCTTGCTAGAAACAGTTTAATAGTAACCTCAAAATTATGTAAATTAAGGTAGGTACTAAAATTTGTGAACATGAAAACTGAAATATGTCTAAATGTTTATATACTTCTCTATTGAGCCTATTTCTTTTTTGCACTTAAATTCTGTAGTTATAGTCAGAAATTTTCTGTTGAATTTGTTGTCATTTTTTGTTAAGTGTTAATTTTATGACCCGTTTACCTTGAATGTTGAGCATTAAGTTGTATTTGTTAATGTCTATTAGATTATATGTATGTATATATATATATGAAGGAGACAAAATGTAATTGATTTTCATATTATTCTGAGAAATATATTTTTAAAAACGGAATTTTTTATTGGTGAAGGGTGGCCCTAGATTTACGCACTTTAAAAAGTTTTAAAGATTAAATGTAATATTTAAAATTCATATACTAAATGGCCAGTAAAAACAAACAACCATTTTCTTTAATGGGCTTCAAGTTAAATGTCAGGGAAAGGGAAATCACTGAGTTTTATTGAGATTTTAGAGTATTGTGATTTTGTGGGATGGTTGCCAGGAACCAATAGGACGGAGGTGATTGAGATCAGGACGGGTCAGAGGTCATGGTATGCCGATGCCAATTTGACAAAGCAGAAGTATTACTTAAAAAAGACTCTCTTTGGCACTGGATAGAATATTGCCTATAAATCTAAACAAAATACCATGGCAACTGACACATCAATTTGTGATTGGTTGTAGGACAGCCTCCATGTCTTATTGAAGAAAAACAACAACATGATAGCGGCTATAATCTCGGCACACCAACAAAGAAATGCTCGCAATATTGATTCATGAAGATTTGTACAATGCTATAATGTTTGTGCGGTTTTACATGTAGGTCTATATATCTTGTTAATGTCCTTTCTGTATATATATCTTATCCAACAATATCAATATTCTGTTGTTATTTAAATCACCCTTGTATGTTTAAGTTCGGATTTTGGCCAGTTCTTGTGAACGTAATGTTACATCATCAGGAGAGATATAACAGCAAAGTTTCTGTATATATATATATATGTACACATATTATTGGTTTGCTTGTTATATAAATCTTGAAGAGTTTTAATATGAGTGCTTTTATTTGTATGGAGTTAAATTTACAGTTATAGAGACCACATTTGTTTACATACATTTAGATTCATACACATAACGTTTTTACAACTTAAAGTGGCATGAGCTGCCAAAAAGTTGATATTTGACGTTAAAACAGAATGTTGAAATTATTGGCTATTTTTCTCAAGACGTATAATTCAGAAGCTTTTTATTGCTTTTAGTCTCAAAAATATACGATACAGTATTGTTTTGAACTAACTTTGGTTTAGAATGAATGAATGGTTGTCCCGGTTATTTAAATTTTGTTCACTTTTCGAACACGTTTTGGGCTCATACAGGCCACATACTGTATGGATTTTCCTCATTCCAACGCCAATGATTTAGTTTTTCGGTGGCCTTCAAAGCCGCTTACTGTCGTGGCGATCAGAAATTATGAAAACAGTGTGAATTTTGGCAGCTCATGGCACTTTTAAATTTAATAAAAACAGAGTTTCTTTAAAATGAAATATTTTATGATTGATGTAAACTGAAGTTTATGTAGAACATTTGTACCCTATATTTATGTTTTCTGTCTAGATTTATATTAACAACAACGTTAAGCAGTTTTGAAAGTATAAATTCCTGAGAATATTTAGCGTCTTCTGACATAAAGGATGACGGAAGTTTGTTCTATAATTGGAGAACAGTATGTACCATCATATACTCAAATTATGAGTTAACAATTTTCAATTGTATATTTGTCTCTCAAATGCAAGTATTGGGTTTAAAGAATCGTGTATCGTTTACACAAACACAGTGTTCGAAGAAAAAAAAAAAGTTCACAGCCACTTTTAATAATTGTTACAACCAAGAGAAGAAGTGTTGTAAACTAAATCATTAACATTTAAGATAAAAATATGTTTTGAACCTGTCGATTGAAAATATTGACTGTGTATTTTTTTATGTAGAGATTTTATGAAAGGCCTTTGATATTTAAGGGTGGCATCCTTATCAACTAAACACACCTTAACGTGGCATGAGCTGCCAAAATGTTGATATTTTTCGGTTACAACAGAATGTGGAAATTACACGCTATATTTTCTCAAGATGTGAAATGCAGAGGCTTTTAAGTCCAACCAGTCTCGTGAATGTCCATAAAAGTAGTTTTTGTTAAGTAAACTTAGGCTGATAATGAATGAATGTTTCAATTTTGTTTACTCTTAAGCCACTATTTCTGTTCAAACAGCACACAGATTGCATGGATTTTCCTCATGCCAACATCATTCATTCAGTTTTTCCATGACTTCCTAAGCCTGTTACTGTCGCGACAATCAGAATTTATGAAAAAGTTTGAATATTGGCAGCTCATGCCACTTGAAAGTAAACACTTTAGAAAAAATACATTTAATTTAAAATTAAAAACAATTTTCATCTGTTTACTGAACATATTTTGGTGAATTCTTTGTATTATTTTTATCGACAGCTTTGAATTATTTTCTATTGAATGGCAGGCGAAATTGTTATGTTTAGTCGCTGGTTGATACAGTTTCGAAATACCAGGATTTTAACAACTTGTTTTAAGCACCATGGTTTTCTGTTCCAAAACACCATTTTATATTAGGGTATGGCCTGGTTTTAATTGTTTGTACAAGGCTGCTTTCAATTGATACATGTCTATTGCTTATGTTCTGTGATTTGACAAGGTTATTCTGTGTTCTGTAGTTGGTTGGGGGGGGGGGGGGGGGGGGGGTTCAAGAAGATCCAGTTAAATACAGGTTTTCGAACGGAACAGCTCAGGCGTACTTGTTTTTGAATACGTCTTTTTTAAGCCTGATGTAACCCATTAATAATTAAACATTCCATAAACATTATGTAAATTACTATTAAAACATTCCTTCTTAACTTTAGCCTTGATTGAATGAATGTGCATCCCGGTTATTTAAATTTTGTCTACATTTCGTCACACTTTTACTCTGTATGTGTCATAGGCTCAATGACTGTTTTCCTTATTTCAACGTTGATCATTTAGATTCTGAATGGACGTAAAAAAAATTCTTGAACGTTAGAATTAAAAAAAAAAGTTGAAATTTTCGTAGTTCATGAATTCAACACTTTAGCTAAAATACATTTAACTTTTGTATCAATTTTTTAATTGTTTGCATAACAGTTTTTGGGATTATTTTTCATTTTTTGACCAAGAACGAATTATCAAATGTTTATGGTCAGGCAATGTTTAGTTAATTTTTACCGAACTTATGATTATCGTTATATTACATATGTAACCATAAGTTCTGTAAAATTGAACTAGGCAGAGTTATAGTGTGGGGTAACGTTACTCTTAGATAATGAGCCGGGTTTCCTCCACCACTAAACCTGTCAACGCCGCCATATAAGTGAAATAATCTTGAGTGCGTCCTAAACACTAGTCAATCAATCCTAAATGTTTTTGTCTCTAATTCAGCCTGTGCCCTTAATTCTCAATTGCTTTTGAGTGACATATTCCAAACAGATACTTGAATTGATTAAAACAATATCAAGTTGGGTATCCACTGCAACCAACCATTTTGATACCAAAATATCCCCGAAATCTGTTGCCTTATAAATTATGCGTGCCTTTTAATACATCATAATGTGAAAATGTTTTCAGAGATATTAAATTGAGATATGGCATTGAAGAAATCAAAACTATTATTTTAAGGCTAAATGCAGTTCAAAAGTTTTATTGGTGAAACATTTCCCTTCGCAAAGATAAAATTCTTCAGTTTTGTTTTGTATCACATTTTCTTTTCTATCATACGTAATTATATAATGCTGCCCCTCCAAGTGCTTCTATTATACAAATGTGCTAATGTTTGCTTGTTAATCATTTGTGGTCAGAACAATGAATAAAAGATATCTTATAAAATATGTTTATTTTGGTTTTTTTTCCTTGTTAGACTGTTTTTAACCTCTGCCTCACAGGCTTTCGTCCAGTGTTGTCGGCGCGTCTTTTGGTCAACTTGTAGCTTGAACTAGAGAGCTAAAAATGGACAGAATACAAAACTAGGTCATTTTGGACACCCGCTTCTATACAAAAATGGACAAAAGCAATTTTGGAATTTGCCCAATTATTAGTAGTTGGAAATATCCAAACTCTATGCCAAAAGTATAGGAGTTGTGCTTGCCAGTAGAGTTGGAAAGTGTAACAGGATGAAAAATGTAACTTCAACCATCTTGAAGAAGCCCATATTATGGATGCAATAGAATAATTTCAATACACTTTGAAACATATTGCAGACGTGCCAAAAAGCTAAAACAACCAACAAACCATATTGCGGACTTATTCAACGCCGTGAAATGTCTACCACACCTTGTTATTTACCTGTGGATATTTATGGGTCAACTATCTGCCAATGAATGTCAACAAATATAAAATAACGGAATGAGACTAGTTCACAAGTAGTGTTATTCCGAAAAACGAAAACTTCATATTGACTCAATATTTCAACTTCTATTCAGTCATCATCAGGAGTGAGGTAGGCCTACATTAGCAGCAACATTGGTATATATTCAGGTAAAAAACAAACAGATTAAGCAGTGATATAATAATATTAGGAATGGCCTTACAGATTTACAAACTTATTATCAATATTACATATACATGTTGACAAACCAGATAAAGAAAACAGATTAGGGGAACAGCAGGATCTAACTGGCATGGCTAGGGGATATTAACGAAGAGATGCAGACAGTCTTGAATTAGGACATAGTTCATCGAAATAAGACAAGTTCTTTAGATGCTTTTAATCCACTGTTTAAGACAGGGCTATTTCTTCTAATACACAGCTTCTCTGAACAGGATGTCTGACCAGTGATAAGATTTATCAATAATTACAGTGTTAATAAGAATAAAGTCGCAAAGTGTAGGTGGACTAAGGTCATTTGAATTGTCTGGTAATGATTGTAAGACTAGTTCAGTAGGTAAGGGGAGCTCTAAATGTATTCCACTAATAATAATATGCTAGCTGGAGATATCAAACTTCTAAGCCCTGTGACCAAAGAAAATATTGATGTGTGGTTGGTCAGACATCATCAATATATACTTTGGCCACGGGGCTTGGATATCTCCAGTTACTAATATGCTAGCCCAAGCTGACCTTCAGTTTACGCTAGCTCAATCCCTGGCCATTAAGGTTTAGAAATGACTAAAGGCCTGCGGTAAATCACGGCGTTTTTCGCAGTAAAAGTCTACGGCGGATTCGCAGTAGCGTTAGCCTAAGAGGACAAGATACTTAACCCCCTGCCGTCTGAATAAACGCTGATGCTAATAGCCTAGTAATCCCCCAGCATGAGATCTTTGCCCTGTTAATTATTGTTGGGAGATCTGTAGTGTTGGGTAAATAAAACAATCTCTAACAATTTTTTTTTATTTCCTTAAAGGGGCATGAGCTGCCAAAATGTTGATATTTTGACGTTGATACAGAATGTTTAAATTATCGGCTATTTTTCCTAAGACGTATAATTCAAAGACTTTTTAGTGCGCCTAGTCTCGGGAATGAATGAATGGTCGTCCCGGTTATTTAAATTTTGTTTACTTTCGGACACGTTTTCGGTTCGTACAGGCCACATACTGTATGGATTTTCCTCATTCCAACGCCAATCATTGAGTTTTTCGATGGCCTTGAAAGCCTCTTACTGTCGGGACGATCAAACATTATGAAAAAAGTGTGAATTTCGGCAGCTCGTGCCACTTTAAAATAATTATAGGACTGTCTATTTAGAAGCCGAAAAAAATAAAATATCCGCTTCGGCGTCCTTAAAATAATTATAGGACTGTCTATTTAGAAGCCGAAAAAATAAAATATCCGCTTCGGCGTCCTTAAAATAATTATAGGACTGTCTATTTAGAAGCCGAAAAAATAAAATATCCGCTTCGGCGTCCTTAAAATAATTATAGGACTGTCTATTTAGAAGCCGAAAAAATAAAATATCCGCTTCGGCGTCCTTAAAATAATTATAGGACTGTCTATTTAGAAGCCGAAAAAATAAAATATCCGCTTCGGCATCCTTAAAATAATTATAGGACTGTCCATTTAAAAGCCGAAAAAATAAAATATCCGCTTCGGCGTTGGTCCATGTCATATAGCGGCAATAGCCTACGTAAATCTGAACCAATTAAGTTTAATAATAATGAAATAAATGCATGATTTTCCTTATTATAACGGGTTTCTCGAAAGAAATTTCTCATTTCAAAACCACATATTGTCCGTTACCGATGTTGGGCAAGTAGGGGAAAGAGTTTCCAATTCTATTTCCAGCAAGATTTTAAACTATGCAATTTAGACATGATGAAATATAATGGGAAAGAATATTTTATCTAAAAATGACATTTTAACATTAAAAATGTCTCTAACAAAATAGACTTATATTTATAAGCTGAATTCTAAATACAGCATGTATAGGCCTATCTAAATCGGATCTATGTCATCAACCAAATATAGGACTCGTAATGTTTGTAAATAGGAAAGACCGGGAGCGTTTGTAATGCTGTGAAAAAAAAGACAACAAAAATACTAGGTAGTCAATTAATAGCATAGTTAGGCCCACAGTGCGATCTTAAACATAATTTAAAAAATATATAAAATACCCTCAACAGCTAGTTCAAGTAGTTGGTACGATAGAAAATTGGCTGCTCGTACGAAAGTATTGAAAAAAGAGGCTAAAAAAATATCTCGAGTTCGAGTCACAAAGCAATATGTCTCAATCTCACTTATATGTTAGACTAGTATCCAACACAAATAAAAAATGATTTATATATAGCGTAAGACCGATAATCCGGGCTATTTACAGGGACCGCGGAGCATAATTGCGTTTTGGGGGGGGGGGGGGGGGGGGGGGGGGGCAACTATCACAGCCCAACAGGCGAGGGTCCAGGGGTCGCCTAGGCTCCGGAAGCTCTGAGGCGCTAAGCGACCGGAGACGCGTTCTGGGGTTTTTCTGGAAATAAAAATGATGATTTGCTTCCTTGTTTCTATAACTACATTCAGTCTAATATCGGCACTCGACCCCAGTTCAAGAAGCGGTGGTCCGGGGACCGCCTCGGCACCGGAAGCTCAGAGGCATTGGCATTACTTATTCAGCCCCAAAACCCATCGCTTGATAGCTAAAAAATGATAGACACCCTGTTAAAACACTTCCGAATTACACCACAACCTCCATCGCTATTCAATTTGTGCTCTTGAGAAATGGATTGATTGATTGATTGTTTGGTGTTTTACGCCGCGCTCAAGATTATTTCACTTATATGGCGGCGTTGCCAGTTTTATTGTGGGAGGAAACCGGGCTCTGTGCCCGGAGGAAACCCACGACCTTCCGCTGGTAACTGGCAACCATCCCACATAGGTCGTTCGAGTGAAAACCCAGTCAGAAAATTTTCCAATTTTTGGACTGAGTGGGATTCGAACCCGCGACCCATTGGTGGAAGGCTGTTTGGATTGAGCGTCCAACGCTCTACCTACTGAGCCACGGAGGCCCCCCTCTTGAGAAATGGAAAACTGAGATATATCACAAACTGTGAGTTATTGCTCCAAGAAGGGGATCCCTAACTAGAGGCTGTTGAAGTTGCAGCGGGACAACTTCAAGGTCCAGGATCCCCATGCAGATAAGTTTCTATCAGTTCATTACGTGGAAGTTTGGGTCACTGCGTAAAGACTTTCCCCGGCATACACTCTGGTAAGGTGTCATCAGTGGTGTGCAAAATTCAAAATGAAACCAATGTCAAATGATAGAATAAATTAGCTGGAAAGCATTGTTAACTACTGAAAGGATTTTGTATGTGTTCTGTTTTAAGAATTTAGGACAAATCATTTGTAAAGAATGTGTACACTGAGCCAGAAATCTCCGAAATAAAACCTAAATTCAGGAAATTAAATATTTATTCGCTTATATTTTTCGATCATATTTTGCGGTATACATGTTTAGTACTGGCTCTGATATTATTATACATTTTCCTGAATGATAATAGCAAAAATGCTATAATACCGATTTTTTTGGACTGATCACAAACCAGTACTCCAACCAAATAATGATGTTTATTTCCGATTTATTTCTATGTTAGCGGGTCCAGAAGTCGAATTTATAAAAATAAAAGGCCCGCGTTATTCATTAAATAATGAATTATTCTCATTATGGGGAAATGTTGTGTCGGGAGAAATTGTTGGTCGTGAACCCACTGAGTCAATGGAAGAACTGATTTTATAATGGTTTGCTTTATCCACTCGGCCGATGGGCCTCCCTTCCCCTCCCCACACATGTGTCTCATCCTGTTTTACTTACTTGCCAGTCAGGAAGTGACCATGCATGCTTGCTGGTTTACTTACTTTGACGGTCAGGTAGGTTTATAGCATAAGCCCGAAAACTAGAACTTCGTGTTAGCCCCACCACCCAAGCCTCACTGAAAAAAATCTCTCAATAAACACAAGAACAACATTTCACTTACTTTTTCGATCTCTTAAATAGCTTGGAACAAGTCGTTATTTGTCCAACTGTGGCATTTTTGGACATTGTACAGTACCATCCATGAGAAAACTTTAAATGTCTTAATTACAATTTGATATGATACAAATGGAAAATTTGAAGACTTGAAAACGAGCTCAAGTGTTTATCACAGTGACAAATAATTTGCACAGAATATTACTTTCAAATGACCTAATTGTGATTACAAGTCTCGGACAATTTAAACTGAATACAACAGCTAGGGTATTGATCTGCTTTGTTCTGAAGTTCATTGTAAAATACCAGCCAATTCTAGCCTTTCGCTAGGTAACAGGAAATGTATATTTCAAAGACCTGTTGTCTCAACTACAAACGTTTTCCAAAACCTTGTTTTCCCGCGAAAAAACCCGAGAAGAATTATTCGAGAACCTTACCAGCATTTCATTTACTTTTGATATAGCAAATATAATGAAAACAAAAATACTAGAATTGCACAAGATGGATTGAAGATCGTTTTGTTTAGGTGACATAGGCAAACTAATACCACTCGTATAAAACCATTTTTTGCTTTGTAAACAATATTAACGCTTTCATTTGGAACGTGTTGTATTTTGTGTCAATTGATTGGCAACTTTCATCTCACATACCAAACTACGAACTCTTAAATCATCTTATATGCATGTAAAAAAATGCGATACCGGTAGTTTAAAAAAGATTGACGAGATTCGAAGGCCCTCACCCCTACCACACTTCATACATACAATGGAAGGGAGAGAATCGATTTTTTTCAAGTATGGTGAATTTGCAAGAGTATTGTCCCTTGCACTGCCCCTAATCACAACTTGTCATATTTCAAAGTAATCAAAGAGTATTGACTGTTAGATAGAGTTACATGTATGTGCAGGAATGGGTTTTCTGAAATAACATGAACACTACGGCGTACAGACTACAGTTGTACGGCGTAACTTGTGCAATTTTATACCTATTTGAGTTGTGCCTTGTGTACTTTTAGTAATGTCAAACTGACGCCTATAATATGTCACATGTCAGCAGAACTCTCATTTCATTGGTTATTTTCGTGGGATATCCTCGTGCTTATTTTTACCAAGCTAGATATGGCGGGCGACTGTGTTTCGAAGTACGATTTGTTAACTTGACAGCAGGTAAGTGTCGTTTAGTCGATTCTTTTTTACATTGTTCTATGCTGAAACTATCCCTGAATCACGTGTACAGCGGTTGTCAGGCTTCAGGATCATTCTTGCACAGGAGACTTCAACTTGTGGACCAGACAGTGAGCACAGGCACACGGAG
Source organism: Lepidochitona cinerea (assembly GCA_963971465.1). Taxonomy (NCBI): domain Eukaryota; kingdom Metazoa; phylum Mollusca; class Polyplacophora; order Chitonida; family Tonicellidae; genus Lepidochitona; species Lepidochitona cinerea. The sequence continues at coordinate 1,773,395 of OZ020556.1, read as the reverse complement.
TGCTCTCCCCTTACCCCTCTATCTTTCTCGATTTTGGCATGACGTCACGATCCTGACAACAAGGCTGCGAGGTGAAAACCAATGAACTATATGCGTGGAACGGAGGTCACGTGGTGCTTGATATGTTTCGAATGCCGCCATTACCAGGAGATAGTGGAGCGTCCATCCAGATCTGTTCTGCACGCGCTTATCACCAGCTGTCAATGGCGGCACATTTTACAAAGTCCGATCCAAACCAGCCAATGAGACGTGTCCAATCCACGCATATAGTTCATTGGTGAAAACAATACCATAACGACGCCATTTTGACTGGCTGAGGGAAGACCACGGGATCCTAAGTACCCTAGCCAGCTGGTCAGGTACCCGGATGTCTGAAACGAGAATACATATATGGACAAGGCAGGAAATCAGCCACAAAAAATGCATCTATTTTTAACTGCATATGCGCTACCAAAAGTCTAAAAAGGGGACAGACTATAGAATTGGTCCGTCAGTCTCAAACCGCTATAAATAATCGTCAGGGGGGGACGTCACTCGGTTGTTCGGTTGGGGTCGCTTCCAGTTCTAAAATCCAAATATAAGTTTAAATACTTAATTGACTATAAGTTATAACTATAAGGGTACCGGTAGGTTAATTAGGCATGTTTCTTCACAAAAGTGTGACGTCATTGCAGGTCAAAGGGTAGTCCGCAAGATGTTCTTAATATTATACCACCATCATATTGCGCACTATGGTATATAAATCTGTAGTGTGCATGTGCCTATCAAGAAATTTAACACCTGTAACTTTGAGTTTGTAGTTAGTCTAGTGTTAAGATGGCAGAACTTATTGAGCACGCCTGTAGTTCTGCACAGTTTCTGATATGGAATTTAGGAGATTGCGACCTGTTGAGTGGGCATGTACGGCTGCCCTGCCTACACGTGTTCACCTGGTATTCTTAACTCTTCCCGAAATAATAGAATATTAACTACAGTAGTACCGGTATTCATTTATAGATATATCTCTCTGACCGGCAAGTAAGTAACACAGTCCTTGGAAGGAGACACATGAGTGCGGCTAGTAAAATAAATGAATATATTATAGAGCACGGAAGCATTGTGGTTCAATCAGATCCTTCTCTATTAAAGTATCAATGGGCAAGAATAAAGATTGATTGATTATTTGGTGTTTTACGCTACGCTCAAGATTATTTCACTTATATGGATGCATTACCAGGTTTAGTGGGGGAGGCAATATAGTCCAAAAGAAGGAAGAAGCTCTATATCTACTACCTAGTCACACTCATGTGTCTCATCCTGTTTGCCCTCCCAGGCCTCAAAAATTTGCGTAAAAGATTACTTATTTACAAAATGATTTGCTTAACCTATCTGTTGTGTGAAAGGGTTATGCAGAAAAGGGTTACGTAGAAAACGGTTAACACTAATTCAACAAGTTAAATCCGACTCCTCTCCATCCGGATATTTGCTGGTCGTTCGAATTTAACGGTTCTGACACGTTTTCTGAACAGCTTTTTTGGATATTTAACTTTACCTTCAGTCAGAATTGTCGTTTCTTAGATGCCTGTATTGATGACAACATGTTTCACAGTAAGCACTCCGAGGAATGACAAAGACTTCATGTTTAACTCAATATTTTTTTTGATTGATTGTTTATTCACCAAAAATAAATAATGTAAATATATAAATTAGATTTGTACAGATACATAAGTAACAGAGGATTAGATATTAAAGAAAAGATATAATTTGGCGGGAATAAAGCCAGACGGCTTGTACTATCCCAGATGAAACTACTATATATTATATATTAGCTGGTGAACGGATCTTTAATAATTTGAAAATACAATTATGTATAGTTAAAACAAACAAGTAAACAAAATTGACCACCCAGACAAACATATGGATACATTTTAAAAATTATTTGCCATCAGAAAAATGAAAATAATAATAAAAACTACAGATTATGTGGCAAGTGCAGCTAACCTATCGAACAGTTTCGATCTAAATAATGACTTAGATTCTATGTATTTTAGAAAGGGGGGTAGATTATTCCATTCCTTGGGGCCAGTATGTTTAAGAGTGTAATGAGTTAGATTGGTTCTCGCGAAGGGTCTATAAAGGTTAACGGACTGTTGTCGAGTAGGGTAGTAGTGGGTATCAGTCAGTTTAATGAAATAGTTTCGAAATAACGTTGGAGTAGATTCAGGAAAGTACAAACATTTATGTACGAATCGTAAAATAAAAAACGTGTTAAGCTGACTTAGAGGTATAATTTTAAGTTTTTGAAATAGTGGGCTAGTGTGCTGAAGGCGTGGTGATCTGGAGATGATACGTATAGCACGCTTTTGTACGAGATTAAGGGGGGATAAATGTGACACATAGGTATTACCCCAAAGAACATTAGCATATGACAGTTATGGGAATACTAAAGAATAATAAAGGATAAGAAGAGTTCTATTGTTAATGGTGGATGAGATGTGTTTGATAAGACCTAAGTTACGAGAGATTCTCTTACGGACATAATTGATGTGATCTATCCAGTTTAGCTTTTCGTTAAATATGATACCTAGAAATTTAAAGTTATTTACATATTCAATTAAAATGTCATTCACTGTGATACTTGACATTGCTTGGATATTTGGGCCTCGGGGTGGCTTAACTATCATACACTTAGTTTTGGAAGTATTCAGAAAAAGTTTGTTGGCTATTAACCATGATTGGACTTTACTTAACTCGCGAGAAACAACCTCAACAGAGTTAACTATATCTTGGTTTATAAATTTTGGTTTATTAGATCAAACCATCGCCAGAAGTAAAAATACAAGGACAAAACATAGTTTATATATGAACAGATAAAATGTCAAAACTTAGAGACAAATAGTTAATTACTACAATAAACATTAAATGAAGTGGATATTAAAGATTTATATTAGGCAATCGACAGGCAAAATTTGACATTATGTATAGGTGCCTGGTGCCATGAGAAAAAAGGACCGTTTTTAATAAAACATAGTGATATACTAATAACTATGGCAGATTTAATGTTATAATAAACACATGACACTGAGCAGCAGGATTAATATTAGGTAATGGGTTGTAAAACGGTCAAAGATGGATATAGTGATACAATAGGGGGTCATTAAAGTAATACAGTTAAAGTGATTAAGAAAACAACAGGAGGGGCTTACGGGCTTTGAATCCATGATTTAATAAAGGATTATCTCTTTTGATAGCAAATGCTTCCCTAGACAGAAGTTCTGATCAGTGGTTACATATCAATCACTTTGATATTATTTAATATGATAGAGGGAATCTGACTAGGTTGGATAGAGGGCTCGGAAATTGTTAACAAAGACGTTTGAATCAAAATGTTCACAGTTTTGCGTATGTTTGTAAATTTCACTGTTGGAATCCGATGCATGTTCATTGGTTCTTTTTATAAGACAACGCTCGGTTTTACCTATATTCCGCCGAGCAACCTGGGCAAGTAAATCTATAAACAATCATACTTCTTTCTTTAGGAGGTCTTTCATTGAAGCAAAGTAACTAATTTTGGTGTGGTTATACAGAATTTTGATATTGACATCATCATTGAGCATACGACGAATTCTCTTTACAGTTTTCTTTATCATAGTGTCCCCATGTCTACCAATATATGTTGTAAGATGGAGTTTATAACCTTGTTTGCTAGAAGTAGGTTATGAGATGGAGTTCTGAACCTTGTTGTTTGCTAGAAGTAGGTTTAATTATGAGATGGAGTTTCAGCGCTCCAGATAATGTGCGTATTTGCGTAAATTACGCAGTGAATTTATCCAAATACTCATCTCTTTTTTTACATCATGCGTATTGTTACGCACTACTTATCTTTGTTACGCATCAAATTTTATTTGCGTGCGTATCCGTGTCCCTGGATTGTCCGGGGGTGGAGGGAGCAAAATCTATGGGGTTCAATTTCAGTCCACCGATGTTCTTGCCATAGTTAAGATGCGTAACCATTGTCAATGTGTTACAAAAGGATTCCAGAAAATTCTACTGACCAAGGCTAAGCTCCTGTCAGTCGCCAACCTAATGAAAAAATATCATAGGTTTGGTTTGTTACAACAATTTATGGGGTATAAAGGTCTAAATGATATACCTCTTTTTAACACAATTAGAAACTTGTCTCCATGGTTATTTTAGACCAGAAGATTTTCCCTGTGCCCGTGTGTTTTAGTGATCATAAATATATGGTAACCGGAAAAAATATTTTAGTTTCTCAGTCTTTTTTGTTCTATTTGATAAAACATCAGATGAAAATTTTTGAAGGAGTTTATCAGCCAATCGAGTAGGAAAGCCAGTCCAGGAAAGAAAAGTTTGAATTGTCTTAATTTCTTGTGAAAACAGGTCTGCGTTTGTACAGATTTGTTGTGCTCTGGAAACTAGAGCTCTGACCCAAAATGGGTAAACACTCCTGTATGTGAAGGTTTTCTATACATAGTGATACCATTGGGTAAAATAGGTACATGTAAGTCTAAGAAATGGATTTCATTGTTATCTACAAAGTCATCGTATGTGAATTTGATAGTCTGATTGAATGAGTTCAAAGTTACATGGTTTGGCCAAAATAAGCGTGTCATCAACAAAGCAGCAATAAAATTTAATAATATTTTGATCAAAAAGTTCACCAGGTACTGTTTTTTCCAGTTTGGACATAAAGGTATCTGCTAGAACAGGTCCAAGCGAGGTGCCCCATGGCTCAGTAGGTAGAGCGTTGGACGCTCAATCCGAATAGCCTTATACCAATGGGTCGCAGGTTCGAATCCCACAGTCGAAACAAATTGCCAAATTTTCTGACTGGGTTTTCACTCGAACTACCTATGTGGGATGGTTACCAGTTACCTTCGGAAGGTCGTAGGTTTGAAACTTTCCTCCAGTCATAGAGCCCGGTTTCCTCCCACAATAAAACTGGCAACGCCACCATATAAGTGATAAAATCTTGAGCGCGGCGTAAACACCAAACAATCAATCTCTGTGGTTTACACTCCAAGTTTTACTGATAGGTTTTTTTGTCTGCCTCAAACCAGATCCTCGGTCTGTATCTCCAATACAATTGGTAAAATTATTCTGTACCTTAAGATCGCTCACACAGAATGCAGATCAAATCATCAGTCTGTTGACATTGCGGGTACAAAACAAATGAAATTTTTGATCTGCAAAGCAAAGCAGCTAGCTTCAATTTAAAATTGAAAATACAAAATGATATCAAAGCTTTCAAATTTGTAAAAAAAATAGAAAGTTCCTAACTGCTTCTGTCACAAATCCGGCCACTGTTTTTTTAATGTCAACAGTATTCTGGATTTTAGCGACGAGTGTGTCAAGTCAAAAGGCTCTAAATTCTGTATCTTTGTAGAGTTTGATCCGGAAAAGTAAAAAACAGAAAGTATCAACGTGTAAATTTATTTAGTTCGGTATGAGCTGTGTGAATCGTAGTACAACTGAAAACCTTTCCTGAGCGGAGTGTTGAACTGTATTAATCAATTTAATCCTGTATTTATCCTCTTCTAAAAAACCTACCCACCCATTGTGATGGTGACATATAACCACAACATGCCTCACTAAACAATTTTCTTTTCATATTGCTTTTTTGTTGCTTTGAACCGTGTATCTTATGACCCAGAATACTGCTTGTAAGTTGTTAGTCTTCGTTAATTTGTCTTAAATATTACATGCTGTCAGTCCCTGGTTCCGCACCATTTGGTTATATAATATTATACGTCTGACTCCAAGCATTAATAATTTAATCACAAAGAATTGATAATATTTTATGATTTAAAACACACTGCCTTCTGGTGCTGGGAATACCTTCCTGGTCGAGATGAGTTTCCAAAATTATTTTACTACTGTAAGACAACCATCAGATCAAACAAACATTAGCAACACATTAGACAATTTCGGAGTGGATTCTTCACTCTATGGCCTATGTGGGGGAGTTGCCACCTACTTGTCGAAGGTTGGGATTTTTCCCGTGCAATGAGCCCGGTTCCCTCCACCACTAAACATGGCAATGCCGCCGTATAAATGAAATACTCTTGAGTGTGATGTAAAAACATCAATCAATAATGTAAAAGCCTAAACGAAAGGCTTTGAATTTATGTAATGTACATGTAGTTTCAAACAGTGTAGCTAAAACAACAAATAGGACTAACTCTAACTAGTGTAATGTTCTTGAGCCACTTACTATTCTAAATTGTCATTCAGAATGGATTTTTCACTGGATCGTCGTATGTGGAAGAGTGGCCAGGTACTCGCCGAAGTTCAAGAGTTTTACCCCCGCAAAGAGACCTCTTTCCTCGCCCACCAAACGGGGCAATGCCACCATGTAAGTGAAATGGTCTTGACGAGTGTGAAACACTAATCAATAAATTTATACAAATTGTTCCGGTGGGTTAGAGTGATTGTCACTCAGTCTCATACAGACCTTCCGTCGATGCTGCACGGGTTCGAATCACACTCAGACCAAATAAAGATTTGACAAATTTCTGAGTGGATTTCTCACTGTCGCTGTATGTGGAAGAGTTGCTGAAGGTCGTGGGGTTTCTTACGGACAATGAGCCTGGTTTCCTCCCCCACTAAACTTGGCAACCGCCATATAAGTGAAATAATCTTGAGCGGCGTACAACATTAGTCAATCAATTGGAAACCAGGAGCTCCATATGGACAGTCTGATTTCCAAATATCATACTACCATAGCCTTCAAGGAAGTGTGAGAAATGACAAAAACTCTATTCGACAAGACTCAACCTCCCATGATGTTTAAGCCTCTTTGTAGGGTTATAAAACTTTTCCTCAAAATGTCCGAACTTGAAAATGGAGGATTATATTGATCCAAAAATTCTACTTGCTCGTCGGACAGCTGGCTTTTATTTTTTAGTTGCTCGGATTAATTATTCCTTGTCCTGGGATGTCTGGTGCTGTGGTTCATGATCTTGAATGTGACCTACCGAGCGAACAGGTGGCTCAGTCAGTTAGAACACTTCAGTCTTTCATTGTTGCGGCAAGGGACCGAATCCAACACAAACCAAATTAAAAATTCTGTACCAAACTTAGCCAACTAATTCGAATTTGGTCATCTACATGTAATAACAAGTTAGGTTTACCTGGCTATTGTTTGTCTCGGACACCCGATAGGGCTAATCTGATTGCACCAGTGAATAGGCGAATCCTGTGTTGTGTATTCCGATTCACTACAAAACTTACGGTAGCACCCGGTAACCTGGATATCGGTACGATTCGGAGTGAATCGGAATACATGATACAAGCCTGGGGGCAATACCGCGAATATGTGGACTGCACACCCTTATTTGTAAGCTGGCAACAGAAAATATTCACTTAAGCAGTTCACATATCCTCTATCAGTAAAGGTTCTGAGCGAATTGGGTGGGGCCTCCGTGGCTCAGTAGGTAGAGCGTTAGACGCTCAATCTGAACAGCCTTCCACCAATGGGTCGCAGGTTCGAATCCCACTCAGTCCAAAAATTGGAAAATTTTCTGACTGGGTTTTCACTCGAACGACCTATGTGGGATGGTTGCCAGTTACCAACGGAAGATCGTGGGTTTCCTCCGGGCATAGAGCCCGGTTTCCTCCCGCAATAAAACTGGCAATGCCGCCATGTAAGTGAAATAACCTTGAGCGCGGCATAAAACACCAATCAATGAATCAATCAATCTGAGCGAATTGGAATGCATAATACAAGACTACTCAATGGGGCCCTGCCAAGATTGGGTGAACAGTACCTTGCTTTCAACTTTGTTAAGATGTAAGCTCAACACACACGTGTAATCTATGTTTTTAAGCTTGGTTCACACATGCCTTCGCCCTAATGCAATTGACCAAAAAATCTATCTTGTTAAAGTGCAAACGCCACGGAAGCCAATAAACAATTTTAGGATTTTTGACCACTCTCTTTCAATTTTATTCAAGCTGGTTAAGTTTATAGTTAAATTCATATGTGCACTTTTTTATCTGAGAAAATGACATAGTTTCAATTAAAGAGGCATGAGCTGCCAAAATTGCATGTTTTTCATAATTCCTGATCGTCACGACAGCAAGAGGCTTTAAAGGCCATCGAATGATTGATATCTCCCAAAACATATTTGCATGTATATATTCAATGAAAGTTAAATTTATTATCCTGGTGTCAAGCCTTGACCTTGACCTTTGTGTGCTGTAATGGCTGATATCAAACTAGTTCCTGTTATGACTTAAACCGTCTGCATTTTGTCATAAGTAGGTCCATCTATTGTAGTATTGAAACCTATAGAGATAGGGTGTATATGTAACTAGGACGCTTTTATTTGTTATGACTGTAAATAGTAACAAAGTAGTTAATATAAGGACAAGCTTATGGATTTAACTATGTTTTTGTGAGATATTATCTTGTCAAAATAAGATAGACATTGTATGCCTTTACCGGACATAGCGCAGATATTTTCACATTCCAGCTACATGTAGGGTAACATTTTTTAAAGCTGTCAGATAAAAATGAAAATCCTGACATTTCGCTGCATGTGAATAAATACTTTGAATTAAAAAAAAAATTAGTAACGAAAACGTCTAGTCAATTTCAGGAATAAGTCCCATTTTCATTCACGAAGTTTTCACTTGTTTCAAATCATTAAGTTTGTCGCAGAAAATACATGAAAATCTCGCTAATAATTATATAATAAATATAATATTTGTTGTCTTATCAGTAAATATCCTTTATATTTCATCTCATGAATAACAAAACTCTTTGCTTCACCAATCGTGAAAATACAGATTTGTTTATATCCACTCGAAATATAAATGATATTCTAACACAAGCATGCATGATTTCCCTACATGTTATGAGATAAGACAAAGCTGGCATATAAACTAGCATATATGCAGAGAACGTTTTCATTGTGACGTCAAACGCCCTGACACTGACACGTCACCTAAATGCGAGTGGGGATTTCAGACTGTTGTGTGTTACAGGCATTTCGCCTTTAAAACTAACTCATAAACGCAGGATAGTGCTAATATGCGATGTTAAAGCCCGGCTCAGATCGAGTTGAGATCCGATCCGATTGTCTGCCACTGAGTCTTAAGACCGTTCATGTCGACTGAGACTGGTTTATCGTTCAGCCCGGCTTTTCCCGACTGATCAGTCCCAAGCCCGGTTCAGGTCGATGCGATTAGTTGATCGGAAGGAAACTTCGTCACCATATTCGGCAGACTGGCATTTGCATATTCAATATGGCCGCCTGGGGGCGATGTTGTTTTTCTTTGTTACGTTTATTCCAAGAAAACTTTCGCTTGTTACCGGTACCTTTATTCCAAGAAAACTAACTGTCTTATCTTAATCAAACTGAACATACATTATCACCCTATGGTTTAGTTATGCACCGTTCATTTTCATCTCATTTGCATTTTCAATATGGCCGCCAGGAGGGTGATATTGTTTTCTTTGTTACCTTTATTCCAAGAAAACTACCTGTCTAATATTAATCAAACTGAACATACATTATCACCCTATGGTCTAGTTATGCACCGTTCATTTTCATCTCATTTGCATATTCAATATGGCCACCAGGAGGGTGATATTGGTTTTTGCCCGCCATCATTCTGATGGAGGGCTATTCAAATCGCTTTTCCGTGGTCCGTGTTCCGTCGTCAGTCGTCCGTCCGTTATCTTTTTGCTTGTTACCTTTATTCCAAGAAAACTACATGTCCGATTTTCACCAAACTTGGCTCACATTATCTCCATATAGTCTAGTTGTGCATCATACATTTTCATCTCATTTGCATTTTCAATATGGCCGCCAGGGGGCGATGTTGTTTTTCTTTGTTACCTTTATTCCAAGAAAACTACCTGTCCAATCTTAATCAAACTTAACATACATCATCACCCTATGGTTTAGTTGTGCACCGTACATTTTCATCTCATTTGCATATTCAGTATGGCCGCCAGGGGGCGATATAGTTTTTCTTTGTTACGTTTATTGCAAGAAAACTTTCGCTTGTTACCTTTATTCCAAGAAAACTATTAGTCCAATCTTAATCAAACTCAACCTGCATCATTACCTTATGGTTAGTTGTGCATTGTGCATTTTCATCTCATTTGCATATTCTATATGGCCACCAGGGGGCGATATTGTTTTTTTTTGTTACCTTTATTCCAAGAAAACTACATGTCCGATTTTCACCAAACTTGGCTCGCATTATCTCCATATAGTCTAGTTGTGCATCGTATATTTTCATCTCATTTGCATATTCAATATGGCCGCCAGGGGGCGATGTTGTTTTTCTTTGTTACCTTTATTCCAAGAAAACTACCTGTCCAATCTTAATCAAACTTAACATACATCATCACCCTATGGTCTAGTTGTGCACCGTACATTTTCATCTCATTTGCATATTCAGTATGGCCGCCAGGGGGCGATATAGTTTTTCTTTGTTACGTTTATTGCGAGAAAACTTTCGCTTGTTACCTTTATTCCAAGAAAACTATCAGTCCAATCTTAATCAAACTCAACATACATCATCACCTTATGGTTTAGTTGTACATTATACATTTTCATCTCATTTGCATATTCAATATGGCCGCCAGACGACAATATGTATTTTTTTGTTACCTTAATTCCAAGAAAACTACCAGTCTGATACTCACCAAACTTGGCTCACATTATCTCCCTATAGCTTTGTTGTGTACTGTACATTTTCATCTCATTTGCATATTCAATATGGCCGCCAGGGGGCGATGTTGTTTTCCTTTGTTACCTTTATTCCAATAAAACTATCAGTCAAATCTTAATCAAACTTAACATACATCATCACCCTATGGTCTAGTTGTGCACCGTATATTTTCATCTCATTTGCATATTCAATATGGCTGCCAGGGTCGATATTTTTTTTTTGTTACTTTATTCCAAGAAAACTACTAGTCTGATTTTCACCAAACTTGACTCACATTATCTCTCTATAGCCTTGTTGTGTACTGTACATTTTCATCTGATTTGCATATTCAATATGGCCGCCAAGGGCGATGTTGTTTTTCTTTGTTACCTTTATTCCAAGAAAACTACCTGTCTGACATTAATCAAACTTAACATACATTATCACCCTATGGTCTAGTTATGCACTGTTCATTTCCATCTCATTTGCATATTCAATATGGCCGCCATATTGAATACTTTTATTACTTTTATTCCAAGAAAACTACAATGTACTGGTCTGATTTTGACCAAACTTGGCCCACATTATCTCCCTATGATCTAGTTGTGCACCCTACATTTTCATCTTGTTTGCTTATTAAATATGGCCGCCAGGAAGCAATGTTGTTTTTGAACCAAATTTGAAAATGAAACTTATTATCATTATTCCAAGAAACTACTGACCTGATCTTAGCCAAATATGACACACATCGTCCCCCTAAGTTCTAGCTGTGCACCGTACATTATCATCTCATTAGCATATTGAAGATGGCTACCAGGTGGCAATGTTGTTTTCAACCAAAATTTCAAGGGGAGCTTACTTTGCAATTCACAATTAAATTTTCCTCAACAATAGTTATCTCTCTGGAATAAGATTTTTTTATGTAGGTCCCAATTCCTATATCCAGTTATTGCTGTAACAATCTTTAATATGAATAGACGACCTATGTGGGATGGTTGCCAGTTACCAACGGAAGGTTGTGGGTTTCCTCCGGGCACAGAGCCCGGTTTCCTCCCAAAATAAAACTGGCAACGCCCCCATATAAGTGAAATAATCTTGAGCGCAGCGTAAAACACCAAACAATCAATCAATCAATTTAATATGAATAGATGAACGCGGGCGTTAAGATCCCTTTAAGGGATCTCTTGTTTTTTGTTACCTTTATTCCAAGAAAACTACTGGTCTGATTTTGACCAGACTTGGCCCACATTATTTCCCTAAGATCTAGTTGTGCACCCTACATTTTCATCTCATTTGCTTATTAAATATGGCCGCCAGGAAGCAATGTTGTTTTTTAACCAAATTTGAGAGAAACTTATTATTCCAAGAAAACTACTGACCTGATCTTAACGAAACATGGCACACATCATCCCCCTAAGTTCTAGCTGTGCACCGTACATTATCATCTCATTAGCATATGGAAGATGGCAACGTTGTTTTCAACCAAAATTTCAAGGGGAGCTTACTTTGTAATTCACAATTTAATTTTCTTCAACAATAGTTATCTCCCTGGAATAAGATTTTTAGACCACCATGATCTCATGGAGGTCTTATCAAATCGCTTTTTGTCCGTCGTCCGTCGTCTGTAAAGTTTTCTTGTGATCGCGATTCCAAGAGAACTACTGGTCGAACCTTCATCAAATTTTACAGATATGTTCTCCTTATGGTCTAGTTGTGCAACATCTATTTTGTTTGCTCATTTGCATATTAAAATGGCTGCTAGGCGACCATTTTGTTTTTCTACTTTTTATCACTTTTCTCCTAAAGTAATGAGAGGATCTTCTTTAAATTTCACGCGCACGTTCCTCCTATGGTCTAGTTGTGCAACATTTATTTCTTTTGCTCATTTGCATATCAAAATGGCCGCTAGGCGACCATTTTGTTTTTCTACTTTTTATCACTTTTCTCCTAAAGTAATGAGAGGATCTTCGTAAAACTTTGTACTCAGGTTAACCCTATGGCCTCGTTGCGTACTATGTACTTTGTTGCTTATTTGCATATTAAAATGGCCGCTTGGCGACCATTTTGTTTTTCTTCTTTTTCTCATTTTTCTCCTAAAGTAAAGAAAGGCTAGGATTTTCGTAAACTAATTTACGCATGTTAGCCCTATGGTCTCGTTGCGCACAATGCACTTTTTTGCTCATTTGCATATTCAAAATGGCGTCCACTGGCCATTTTTACCCGTCAGGCAAATTTTGCCCGAAGGGTATTGTCGTTGCATCCGTCGTCTGTCTGTCCATTGGTCACACATTTGTTCAATACAGCAAGTACAAGAAGCCTATTGAAAATCAACGCGCTCGGATGTTTTTTTCAAGAGTTATGCCCCTTACATTACCGCTGCTATAAAAAGCCTTGTAAACACATTATCTAAAAAAGTCTTTAAAGGCACACTTGCCGCCGTAGCCTGTTTAAATTTGCTAAGAAAACCAATTTACATGAGCTTACTACGACTAATACCACTAAACTTAAACATAGGACACATAAAACATGTCTAGTTAGCTTTAGAATGTAGAAATGGGGTGAAAAACAAACGAAGAATCGAAGCCTGATTACAACAACAACGATCAGTGTCGGTCAACTTTCGTGTTGGATTACCCTCCTTTCAGGCCTTTGTATCTGTGGTTTACACTCAAACAATTATCAGCAGGCTTTTCCAGTCACTGTTAACCGATCGTCAGTCTGTATTTCTCAGATAAATAGGCCTACGTACAATTACACTGTGCCGTTAGTTCACTCACTCGACTGAAACAGTTCGGTTTGTTTACGTTACGTAACAATTCAAATTTTCAAATTCAAATTAAAAATACACAGTGACGTCCAAACTTTTAAATTTTGGTAAAAATAGAAAGTTCCTAATTTATATTGTCTGGGAAAAATACATAAAACGATCTTTCTTTTTTAATGTAAACAATATTCCTGATTTTCGCGGCAAGTGTGCCTTTAACTTACAACTTTTGAAACTTCACACATTTGTTTAATACAGCAAGTACAAGAAGCCTATTGAAAATCAACGTGCTCGGATGTTTTTTTTCAAGAGTTATGCCCCTTACATTACCGCTGCTATAAAAAGCCTTGTAAACACATTATCTAAAAAAGTCTTTAACTTACAACTTTGAAACTTCCTACATTTGTTCAATACAGCAAGTACAAGAAGCCTATTTAAAATTGATGTGCTCGGACATGTTTTTCAAGAGTTATGCCCGTTACATGACTATCAGCCAAAAACCTCCTTGTAAATGTGATGCATGTATGTGGAGTAGTTTTTCACTCACAACAAATTGTCTGGAAAATAAATATATCTTCGGATTTTCTTTGGCCCAGACCCGAGGGGTCCTGATGGCGACAGCCACTTATTGTTTTATTTCTGTATATTTACAGCCCAGGAGTAGAATTTCTGTAGGAAAAGGGTGTATAATGTTCCATTGATGTAAAAAGCCCTGACGTCGTCTATCCCATGAGCACTTGTAATCACTCGAGCTTATCCTGTCCCGGCAACATGTACATTTCCAGCTCTTCATAAAGGTAAGTTTTTGCAGCCTATATTATATTTATGGACACTAAAACACACGGGCACAGGGAAAATCTTCTTGTCTAAAATAACCATGGAGACAAGTTTCTAATTGTGTTAAAAAGAGGTATATCATTTAGACCTTTATATGTAAGCGTAAATTTTAAACACAAAAAAGACTCTTTTGGGATGTTTTATAAGAGCATTGATCTTCAGAGGGGTGATATAATTCTGCTTTTCATAAGAATGCCAGATTGATGATGTGGAGATTATGCTAAAAAATTCACCCAAAGCCAAAACGTCCCTGTCTGCTCAAAGTAATTTTTAAACGAATTATACGATTTCTTTAGTTGAACAGTGTGGTGTATTGTTTAGCTATGCATTATCAAGAAACCAGTCTGATATTTGTTCAACTCTCGCCTTAGCTACCAAATGCTGTCTATCGCATTGGTCGGCTGGGGATTTGCCGGCTTACGACGATATAACTGTATGCATTATCAAGAAACCAGTCCGATATTTTGTTAGCTGAATGAATGAATAATAAACAAACGAGTTCCTTTAAGCTATGCTTTATTGATTTTGGTATTTTAGCTATGCATTATCAAAAAAAACAGCCTGATACTTTATTTAGCTGTACGTTTTCAAAAAAACAGTCCGATATTTTGTTTAGCTATGGGACACTGTAAATGCCTTTATATTCGCGGGTTTAAAATTTTGCGGATTTGGAAAGAAGTTGAATTCGCAGGTATCTATTTTCGCGTTTTTTTAGGTGAATTGTTATCAAAACTGGCCTAACACACCTGGTTTAACATAACACACTTGAATCATCAAGTTACACAGTTAGAATTAACGTTGGAGTTATAGTACTCTTGTCTAGACACGTGAGTTAGAAATTAATCCCTCTTTACAAAGCTTGATTACACAAAAGAGATTTATCCCTTAAAATATTTAATCCCTTAAACAGTGGTAAACAACCGATAGACTCTGAATGTAAACAACTCTATTGACAACATCCACGATTGCTAGCAGCGCCAAATTCAGGGGAAGATAAGTCATGTATGGCTTTTAACATTGGTGGTTCGAGGCCCAAAATACCATGTTTTTTGGAGTTAAAAAAAAAAATTAAATCATCAGCAAAACATAATTTTTGTGCTCCTAAGTTATTAGTTAACAGGAACCCTCTTGATCATTTTTTTAAACAATATACCCGGATTTATCCCCATTACATTAAATATTTCTTATAGCTTATTCTGTTTCAACAGCTTTAAAAAAAAAAACCGAATATTTTGAGCCTGTTTCTAAGTTTAGGTTAAAAGATTCAAATGAATGGGATGATCATTCAGTTTTTAAATTTTGTAGACGCCTTTTTTCATCCTTTTTACACGCCCGCTCTTAAAGGTTTTATTAGTATACTGTTCGTTTGTCCGTCCGTCCCAGATTCGTATTCGCTCCATAACTAAAACCTATTGCCTGAATTTATTTTTTCTTCTGATATATGTAGCTTATGGTTAGACGGTGTGGAGTCTCAATATTTTTGGCAACCAAAACAGCCACCCAGCCATTTGGCATTGAGTTACTCTGTGATTATTTCATGGATTATAATTTTTTTTCTTCTGATATATGAAGTGTACGGTTAGACGATGTGTCATGTACCAAAATTAAATTGGGGTCTTGCTTGGCGACCAAAACAGTCACAAGCCTTTTAATCTGTCTGTTGTTTCACAGTAGAGCTTAATTGTATCCAAACAACTTTTTGATAACGATGAGGGACCAAATGAGTTGCAGAGCATCTTCTTTCTATTGTTTTATCAGTAATTAGATAAAATTGCTGTTCTATGCCTTTATGTAGTGAAAGACACTTTTTGCAAGTAGCTTTAGTACAGTTTCCAGATATAGGCAGCAGCTTATAGGTAGGTGATGTGCCAAATACTAAAATTCACCAAGCCCCAGTCTTTTTTAGGTGACTGAAAGATTCTACCAGATGAAATTCTGTTTAAAGCATGTCTTTAAAATTGAATATGAAGATAGTGTACTACAATGAACTTACCCTTGCGGCCGTATTATGAGTTTCTTAGACTCTTGTTATCTTTGTGCCCATAAAAAAAGGAATCAAATGTTGGAAACTGTTTACCAGTTCGCGTTTTTTCCCATATCCTAAATTTGTGGTAATATTTGGTCACTTATTTGGTCACCCATAAAGAGTTTAGCAGCATCTGAAGGAATAGCGTTTAAAACGGAAAGATGACGCCATTCGCACATCTATAAAATGCACGCCAGAAATAAAAGGGCTGACAATATTGTGCTTTACAAGGGTGGTGTCTATATCTGATGCTCATAAAATTCAGTATGCACTACTTAGCCTATAAAACTAAATTAGGTAACACACAAGAATAGAAATCAGTGCAAACCTTTCCTTATGGCCGATTCAAAGCTAGGTGGGCTGAAGAGAAACATGTGACTGAAACTTACACTTTTATTGGCCGGTTCCATTCTGGTGGTCTGAAGAGAAACATGTGACTGAAACTTACACTTTTATTGGCCGGTTCCATTCTGGTGGTCTGAAGAGAAACATGTGACTGAAACTTACACTTTTATTGGCCGGTTCCATTCTGGTGGTCTGAAGAGAAACATGTGACTTAAACTTACACTTTTATTGGCCGGTTCCATTCTGGTGGTCTGAAGAGAAACATGTGACTGAAACTTACACTTTTATTGGCCTGTTCCATTCTGGCGGTCTGAAGAGAAACATGGGACTGAAACTTACACTTTTATTGGCCGGTTCCATTCTGGTGGTCTGAAGAGAAACATGTGACTGAAACTTACACTTTTATTGGCCTGTTCCATTCTGGCGGTCTGAAGAGAAACATGGGACTGAAACTTACACTTTTATTGGCCGGTTCCATTCTGGTGGTCTGAAGAGAAACATGTGACTGAAACTTACACTTTTATTGGCCTGTTCCATTCTGGCGGTCTGAAGAGAAACATGGGACTGAAACTTACACTTTTATTGGCCGGTTCCATTCTGGTGGTCTGAAGAGAAACATGTGACTGAAACTTACACTTTTATTGGCCTGTTCCATTCCGGCCGTCTGAAGAGAAACATGGGACTGAAACTTACACTTTTATTGGCCGGTTCCATTCTGGCCGTCTGAAGAGAAACATGTGACTGAAACTTACACTTTTATTGGCCTGTTCCATTCTGGTGGTCTGAAGAGAAACATGGGACTGAAACTTACACTTTTATTGGCCGGTTCCATTCTGGTGGTCTGAAGAGAAACATGTGACTGAAACTTACACTTTTATTGGCCTGTTCCATTCTGGCCGTCTGAAGAGAAACATGGGACTGAAACTTACACTTTTATTGGCCGGTTCCATTCTGGCCGTCTGAAGAGAACATGTGACTGAAACTTACACTTTTATTGGCCGGTTCCATTCTGGTGGTCTGAAGAGAAACATGTGACTGAAACTTACACTTTTATTGGCCGGTTCCATTCTGGTGGTCTGAAGAGAAACATGTGACTGAAACTTACACTTTTATTGGCCTGTTCCATTCTGGCCGTCTGAAGAGAAACATATGACTGAAACTTACACTTTTATTGGCCGGTTCCATTCTGGCGGTCTGAAGAGAAACATGGGACTGAAACTTACACTTTTATTGGCCGGTTCCATTCTGGCGGTCTGGATGGTCTGCTTTTATTATTGTTTATACTAGTAATGCCGAATTTAAAAATCTTCGAAAAATCAGCAAAAAAACATAGCAACAAATTGCACACTTCTTACGAAAGCTAGTTGCTCTATATAGTGAATGTACATATTTGGCTGGATTCGGTTTTCTTTTAAAAACATAACTGTTTTATTCTGTATTATAGTTATTAATACAACATTATGAATGAGAAATCTTTCAGATTTTTTTCGATTGTGCTTGGAAGTTTAGAGTCGCTCCGACTGGCATATTTTTTCTTTGCCATTCCGCCTGAATATTTACCTGTCTTAGACTAATGGACAGGTGGCAAATTCAAACCCTACAGGGGTTAAACTCCTAACCGTTAGAAACACCATCCTGGTAAGCCTCTGTTTGTAAACAATATTTACCTATTCAGATCAAAGCCAAAGTTGGACATCTTTACTTCGTGTCGTATATTCCCCAGCTCAAGTTCAATGTAATTAATTCTATCAGGCAAATGTTCATTGCAGCATGTCATAACCTTACCAGCTAGGAGACATATCTTATTGCCTTGAAGGTTTCGAGTTATTGTTCAAGTCTAGTGCTATAACACTATTTAGCTTAGATACAGACGTGGCGCTGCAGAAGACACACAGCAGAATTCTGCCCAGAGGAAGAGCTCTCAACCTAGGCAAGTTCCTTACTAGCCACGTTACATTTTGAAAAATCACCTGTCTGTACAAACACTTATACTATGTCCCTTACAACCTCTCTGCCAAACCACCAGTTGTAAACACAATTGTGTGATTCTTGCTTTGTGGGCAGAATATGTTAAACACGGTTTCCTCAGGCTCAGCACCACCATCATAGGCAAAACTTTTGCCAAAATCTGCGTATAGAGTTTGCTCCGTCCGTACATGTATGTCCGTCAGTTGTAAGCCAAAGTTAGTTGAAAACAATGCTTTATCGTACTTCTCTAGACTTGAAGTACTAACAAGCTTCTGAATTATATGTCTTGTGAAAAATAGCTGATAATTTCAACATTCGGGTTTTAGGTCCAGATTACAACATTTTGGCAGCTCATGCCACTTTTATACAGTTTATACTGAAGGCATGTTTCACCTTCAGTGATAATTAATGCACATCCCTCCAAACAACACCTTTCTTCAAAGGGGGCATACTCAATGATACTATTACTTCTAGTTTTCTTCTGATATATGTAGCTTATGGGTAGACGGTGTGCTGGTACCAAAATTAAATTGGAGTCTCAATATTTTTGGCGACCAAAACAACCACCCAGTCTTTTGGCATTTAATAACTCTGGAACTATTTGGTGGATTTAAGAACTTTTTTTCAGTTATAATTAGCACTGAGTAGACAGTGTGTCCTGCACCAAAATTAAATTGGGATCTTGATATTTGCGGTGACCAAAACAGTCACCCAGTCTTTTGACATTCAGTAACTCGGGAACTATTGCATGGATTTAAATTTTTTGTTTACAGTTATCACTATTTTACAAGTAGACAATGTGTCTTGTACTAAAAGTAAATTGGGGTCTCGCAACATGTGTCGACCTAAAACAGTCTCCCAGCCTTCTGGGCATTCATTAATTGAGGAAATGGCTGTTAATCTGTCTGTGGTTTCACAGTAGAGCTTAATTGTATCCAAAGAACTTTTTGTGATAACCATGGTGACCAAATGAGTTGCGGAGCACCTTTTTTCTATCCTTAATTATATGAAATTGCAGTTCTATGCCTAAATGTAGTGTAGACACTTTTGCAAGTAGCTTTGGTATAGTTTTCAGATATAGGTAGCAGCTTATGGGTAGGTGATGTGTCAAATACTAGCGTCTTTAATATTGAATATGAAGATAGTGTGCTTCGATGAATTTACCCTTGCGGGTGTATTATGAGTTTCTTAATCTCTTGTTGTTTTTGTTTTATCCCTTTAAAGGGAAATGTTCGGAACCAGCAAAACGAAGATCGTTTAAATGTGTGCTATTCGACTTGTTTTATAAAGATCAGGTTTCCAGAGGGTTTTATTTGGGACTGTTTTGTTTTTTTACTGACTGAGGATTGACATCGGTTAGCTGCATGGTACAAGCTGGTTGTGAGTGGGCTTGTGTTCCTGGCTCTTAGAAAGGAAACAAAGCAACAGCAAATAATTCATTAAATGTACGTTTTTGATGGAAAGTCGACTACAGCCTTTCATCCGAGATTGATCACTTCTTAATTTTCTACTGCAAGCCGTTTCACCGGCTGCTCCCGAGCAGACTGCAGCCGAGTGAACAGCTTGACCTGCATGGGTTGACATTATCGTTCGTAGTTTTATTAATTCTTACATTTGAACAATAAAGTTGTGATTTCTGAAATAATTGGTGAAAATTCTATCGAACTATCGTAATTTCGCGCAAAAAAATATTTTGATTAACAAGTTTTGACCGTTTATTTCCGAACGAAACGAAAAAAAGCAGTGACTCGTGTGCTGTGTCAAAATGTGGACTCACTTGTAAATGCTGTGAATTTTAATAATAATATTCCGCACGTAAATAATATGTGTATAGCTGAACTCGCCAGGCATTTTTCTATGGTTCGTATCAATACATTAGCTAAATTAAGTATATTTTTTTAAAAATTACAAATATTTGAAAGAGCTACAAACTGGTTGAGCGACGGTTTTATGATTCGGTAAGCAAAACATTGTTCGGACATTCCGATTTCTTGTTGTCAAACAAACACTTCGATTTCGTTCAACTACCAGTGTTTTAAAAAAGTAGAGTATCTTTAAAAAGATAAGAATCTGATGATTTCAAAAAGTATTTTATCAAAACTATCACTTTTAAATCCAGTACGTAATTAATCTTTATAATTAGTATGTTTTCTCTTTATCCAGCTCCATTCGACCGCACGATCGACAGTGCTCTCATTGATTGGATAAAGATGACCCAGATGTTTACACGTGGCAGAATCCGAGCCGGCCATTGGTTGTTTCGTCAGTGACAGACCACGCCCATATATAATTTATGTGGATTTTGTATTTTATGATTGAATTTATTTCATCAAGAAACAATAATTTATACAAAATAAAAAATATCAAAATAACCACGAGAAAGCCCTCACTTTTCATTTGAACAAAAGAACTGGATTTAAAATATTTTATAAGGTTTCTGTAGTATAAATCTGATACTGATAACTTGTATACTGCAAACTTCAAATTTTTATTTTTCAGTAATGTTTTTTCATAGGTTTTGAAATAAATAGCTACCCTGGAATGGAGGATCAAGGAAAGGACAAATAATATATAGAATATATTTACAATTGCAATACGTACATTTGACATTTTTCCACATGGTAAAGCAGGTTTTTTTCCACTGTAGAAATATTTGTTTAGTTCCCTCAAACCAAGTTCAATCAATGGATTTCAAATTGAAGAACTAATCCCAATAAAGTTAGGGAATCTTATGGATTGTTTGTTTGTTTGTTTTTTTTTCAATTGATATGACAAATACTGGAGAAGAATGGTTGCCAAGAACCACACGAAGTGCAACGATTTTACTTTGCGAGGGAAAAATAATTCTTTTCTTGGCTTATAATTATATAAACCAAATAAAGTGAAATCATCTTGACATTTGCCATAACACCGTAAGTCATCAAACCAAATTGTAAATGTGACAGAGACGCTATAAATAAAGACTAAAACATTTTTCTTTACACCACATAAATGCGACACTTTTAAAACATAAAAAAATTATTTTTTTTGGTTGTTTGTTGACTTTTATTTCTCAATGAATCATGAATGAATATATTTGTGTGGGTCAAGAGGGACCTCATGTTGATGTCCGAAAAATAGTTTCTTCTCAGCTTTTAAGAATTTATTTTTGCGGGCTAGTAGTGAATAACTGGTCCAGTAAAGCTAGTATCAGGACAAATACACAATAACATTTGCAAAAAAGACAGAAATTGTGCAGCATTACTTCGAACGTCCTGCCAAGCCATTTCAAAATACCATTCCTCATGGTGGATACTGATGCCGTGATGGTTAATAGTGATACGTACATTGATGGGTTTTGAGATTAATTTTTAACTTGAATCAATAAATAAATCAAATCAATGACAATACATCTTTCCGGAAGAGTCCAGTTTACTTCCTTTCTCGTCCAAAATCGGCCTGTGTGCTTGGTGAGGTCGCCAACATTCACTATCGAAAACGAAATTTCATCGGCCGTCAACTCAAAGTTGTTGTTGCAGCCATGTCACTTCACAGACATCGGAGTTTTCCTGTTTGACTTTCCGGGTAAAATAACAAAAAATGAAGCTCATTTAAATCCATTTTGATAATTCAGGAATCCATGAAACTGTAGTAGGAGTCGTCAATGCTGTTATCATCGGTAAATCCTTAGAAATCCAACTTTTCCGTAACTGCACACGTCCGCCATTACGTGTCAGAAATCCGGAGAGATCGAGAAGGAAGATTTTAAAAAAATACGTGACGTAAAATTGAATGTTGTTAGCAACAACCAATCAAAATTATTTTTAGACTTTATGAATACGTTCCTGATACACTTGAGAAACTATTTTTCATTGGTTTAGGCGTGAAAACCCGGTTAAATTGATCTATTTACAACTAATAGACGGGCATGTAATTCTGCGCTTCTATGCGCTCCCCGGGAAATGAGACCCTCTAAAAGCTGTGCTTCTATGCGCTCCTTGGGACGAGACGGTGATCTCTGGCTGCGCTTCTATGCGCTCCTCGGGACGAATGAGTTAAACTCCATGTCGTAGAGTTTCACTTTTGAAAAGTTAAGCCCTTTGAAAAGTTAAGCCCTTTGAAAAGTTAAGCCCTTTGAAAAGTGAAGCCCAAAAATTTTGGTTGACAAAACCTCCTTGCAAACACAACTCCTAAAACTAAGTAATCACATGTTTTTATAGGCACATGCGATTGGCCGTTCTCTTCTCTCTGCTCAGCTGGCAGCTCGCAAAATCTTATCAAATTTAAGCGCACACATGAAAAACAGCTAGCTCTTAGCCACTTTTGGCCGCTCAGCCAGATCCTGTCATGTGCATTAGGCCTAAAGTATTTCTTCCTGCAATTTTACAAGCTTGTTTAATACATCAAGTACTGTGAAATAGGATATCGAAAATGAGGGCAGCCAATGTTTTTAGTGCATCATTCTGATGGAGGGCTATTCAAATCGCTTTTCCGTCATCCGTCGTATGTCGCAAGAAAACTACCTGTCCGATTTTCACCAAACTTGGCTCACATTATCTCCATATAGTCTAGTTAAGCATCATACATTTCATCTTATTTGCATATTCAATATGGCCGCCAGGGGGGGGGGGGGGGGGGGGGCGATGTTGTTTTTCTTTGTTACCTTTATTCCAAGAAAACTACCTGTCTAATATTAATCAAAATCAACATACATTATCCCCCTATGGTCTAGTTATTCCCTGTTCATTTTCATCTCATTTGCATATTCAATATGGCCACCAGGGGGTGATATTGTGTTTTTTTGTTACTTATATGCCAAGAAAACTACTGTTCTGATTTTGACCAAACTTGGCCCACATTATCCCCCCCGATAATCTAGTTGTGCACCCTACATTTTCATCTCTGAAGATGGCTACCAGGTGGCTACGTTGTTTTCAAACAAAATTTTAAGGGGTGCTTACTTTGTAATTCACATTTTAATTTTCCTCAGCAATAGTTATCTCCCTGGAATAAGATTTTTTATGTAGGCCCCAATTCCTATATCCAGTTATTGCTGTAACAATTTTTAATATGAATAGATGAACGCGGGCGTTGAGATCTCAAAAGATATCAAAAGTGTTAACTTCTCCTCATTGCTAAACCCAGCAATTCCATTAATGTATGACAACTCTGTATGATCAGAT
Source organism: Lepidochitona cinerea (assembly GCA_963971465.1). NCBI lineage: Eukaryota > Metazoa > Mollusca > Polyplacophora > Chitonida > Tonicellidae > Lepidochitona > Lepidochitona cinerea. The sequence continues at coordinate 1,749,622 of OZ020556.1, read as the reverse complement.
GTTTAATGAGTGATGTCCTTTTTTAATAATCCCAAAATCACTTATTTACTCTTTTTAACACAATTAGAAACTGTGGCAATTGTCGCACAAAACCATGGCGATTGTCACACTAAGCCATGGCAATTGTCACACAAAACCATTGTAATTGTCACACCTAACCATTGTTATTGTCACACCAAACCATTGTAAATGTCACACAAAACCATTGTAATTGTCACACAAAACTATTGTAATTGTCACACAAAACCATTGTAATTGTCACACAAAACCATTGTAATTGTCACACCAAACTATTGTAATTGTCACACCAAACCATTGTAATTGTCACACCAAACCATTGTAATTGTCACACCAAACCATGGCGATTGTCACACAAAACCATTGTAATTGTCACACAAAACTATTGTAATTGTCACACCAAACCATTGTAATTGTCACACAAAACCATTGTAATTGTCACACAAAACCATTGTAATTGTCACACAAAACCATTGTAATTGTCACACCAAACCATTGTAATTGTCACACCAAACTATTGTAATTGTCACACCAAACCATTGTAATTGTCACACAAAACCATTGTAATTGTCACACCAAACCATTGTAATTGTCACACCAAACTATTGTAATTGTCACACCAAACCATTGTAATTGTCACACCAAACCATTGTAATTGTCACACCAAACTATTGTAATTGTCACACCAAACTATTGTAATTGTCACACCAAACCATTGTAATTGTCACACCAAACCATTGTAATTGTCACACCAAACCATTGTAATTGTCACACCAAACCATTGTAATTGTCACACCAAACCATTGTAATTGTCACACCAAACCATTGTAATTACTATACAAAACCATGGTAATTGTCACAAAACCATGGTAATTTTCACACAAAACCATGGTAATTGTCACACAAAATCATGGTAATTGTCACAAAACCATGGTAATTGTCACACAAAACCATGGTTATTGTCACACAAAAGCGTGGTAATTGTCACACAAAACCATGGTAATTGTCACACAAAACCATGGTAATTGTCACACAAAACCATGGTATTTGTCACACAAAATCATGGTAATTGTCACTCAAAACCGTGGTAATTGTCGCACAAAACCGTGGTAATTGTCGCACAAAATCATGGTAATTGTCACTCAAAACGGTGGTAATTGTCACAAATTAATGGTAATTGTCACACAAAACCGTGATAATTGTCACCAAATCATGGCAATTGTCACCAAATCATGGCAATTGTCACAAAATCATGGTAATTGTCACACTAAACCATGGTAATTGTCACACAAAACCATGGTATTTGTCACACAAAATCATGGTAATTGTCACTCAAAACCGTGGTAATTGTCGCACAAAACCGTGGTAATTGTCGCACAAAATCATGGTAATTGTCACAAAACCATGGTAATTGTCACTCAAAACCGTGGTAATTGTCGCACAAAACCGTGGTAATTGTCGCACAAAATCATGGTAATTGTCACAAAACCATGGTAATTGTCACTCAAAACCGTGGTAATTGTCACACAAAACCATGGTAATTGTCACACAAAACCATGGTATTTGTCACACAAAATCATGGTAATTGTCACTCAAAACCGTGGTAATTGTCGCACAAAACCGTGGTAATTGTCGCACAAAATCATGGTAATTGTCACTCAAAACGGTGGTAATTGTCACAAATTAATGGTAATTGTCACACAAAACCGTGATAATTGTCACCAAATCATGGTAATTGTCACCAAATCATGGCAATTGTCACAAAATCATGGTAATTGTCACACTAAACCATGGTAATTATCATACAACACTGTGGTTTACCATAAGCTTGATGCGTTATGACGTCACACAAAATATTGTGGTATGTATGAGGGCATCTGGCTTTATATTTACCATGGTAAATAGATTATGGTACAATTTATGGTGAAGTTAAACCTTCATAGTACATGGTAACCCATGGTGCCTTGGAATGTCAACTATGGACCCGTGTGTTTATTAGAATTAAGTCCAGTGCCGATGATGCTCAGGCAGGTAAAAAAGGAAACTTGTATCACCTGATAATGACATAGACTGATCCAGAGACATTTTGATACCTGTATACAGGTATGGGCGCCCAAACTCACAAGCAAAAAATCCGCCCAAATTCTTAAAACCAACAGATTTTAATGTCAAAATAGCATTTAATGTTGAATAATGCCTTAGGTTCCCTGAGCAGTATATGTCGGTAATATTTCTGCTTTGAATACTTTGCAGAGCAGTTTTCACTTGTATTCAATACTTACAACAATATTTTTTTCTATTTCCCTTGTTCGGGCGCCTAAACTTCAGATGCCCAAACTCCATATATGGGATTCAAAATCGGCCTAGATTAGGCCCGGAGCGTTAGCGCGGCAAACAGATATTAACAAATGGCTTAAGTTATCAAGGTTGATCAATTGACTACTGAAAAATGGCCGAGCTATTTTGTCAGTTCCTAATACTTACTCCTATATTATCTGAATTTATGTAATAGTACCTTTGAATTGTGTATAGGTTGAGTAAGGCTGATAGATCTATTCAATATGTCAGGGTTTCATTACAAGAACTGTTTTGTTGCGTTGAATCAACGTAATTGTTAATGTCCCACTCCCCACAGAGCCTTTCAAACATTTGTGAAAGCCAATTTACATGAGTTTACTACACCATTAAAATTAAACATAGATGTGAGACACATTAGGTTTGCCCAGTTAACATGTCTGAATGGGGGTGTAGAGCATACGAAGAAACGAAGCCTGATTAGAACAATTACAACAACGACCAGAAATCGGTTAGTTATTATTACCCTCATTGTATTGGATTACCCTCATTTAACAACCTTTTTGTCTGTGGGTTACTCCGTAAATTTATCGACTGGTGTTATGTGTCCCTCAAAGCAGATCCCCTGTCTACATTTGTTAGATAAAGTTCATAAAGTTACACTGTATTGCTAACGGTGTTCAAATCATCAGGGCTCTGGCTCGGGCTGGGACATTGCTGGTACGTACATGTAGCAAATAAAAAGTTTCAATTTCAAATTAAAAATACAAAATTATTGCCAAATCTTTAAATTTTTTCGACAAAGATAGAAAGTTCCTAACTTTTTCTGTCTGGGAAATATACCGAAAACTGTCCACTGTTTTGACTGTAAACAGTAAAGGGCGGCTTTTTCAATGTCAAAAATGTGAGTTCTGATAAAATTAAAAAAATGGTGTTTACCTCTTTGTGAGAAGCCCGGTTTCCTCGCACAATAAGACTGGCAACGCCGCCATAAAAGTGAAATAATCTTGACTGCTTCATAAAACATCAATCAATCTATCTATGTTTACAGCAAGTTGCCCAGTTTTCTTCCTCATTAAATCTAAGTATCAACTAGACTGAAAAACATGGCCGCTGACAGACGCATGCATAGGGTTAGCCAGACACCCGTCCACCCGTCCAAGTAGACGGGCAATTGGTCGACAGGGGCTATTTTGGACGGGCAAAAAAAATATAAAAAAAAAAAATTAAAAAAAAAAACACCCTTAAAATACGTAAAATGCGTAAAAAAAACACCACAGACTTCATGTCGCCTGTATCAACTGTTATGTCAGTAAATTAGAGAATAGGACTCAATTATTTCGTTTATCAAAGTACTTGTCGATGTTATACTACCGTCGGAAGGACCGCCTGGAGCTCAAATAGCAAAAATCTGCGTGCAGTAGTGGGATGGTGTCCGTAACAACCGGCCAGCTATCAGGCCTCGCGCTCGGTTTAACGCCTTCTGTAATCTGTAGCCTAGTTTAAATGTTTGTTGTAAAGCAGCTTTTATCTTGAAAGGCTTTTTGTCCCCCGCCACGTAAGTGGAAGGGGGACTTGGAAATGCTGCCCGTTCGTCCTTCCGTCCGTCCTTCCGTCTTTCCGTCCGTCCTTCCGTCCGTCCTTCCGTCCGTCCTTCCGTCTTTCCGTCCGTCCTTCCGTCCGTCCCAATTTCTTGTGAACGCGATAGCTTAAGAACCGCAAGATGCAGACCTTTCATTTTTGGTATATAAAGACACATTAGAGAGACCTTGGTCAAGTTCGATTTTCGGAGGTGTCAACCTTTTTTTTTAGGGCACAAAGGTCAATGAGGTCAAAGTCTGAAATTTGCTTGTGAACGCCATAGCTTAAGAACCACAAGATGCAGATCTTTCATTTTTGGTATATAAAGACACATTTGAGAGACCTTGGTCAAGTTTGATTTTCGGGGATGTCGACCTTTTTTTTTAGGTCACAGAGGTCATTGAGGTCAAATTCTGGAATTTGCCTGTGAACGCGATAGCGTAAGAACCGCAAGATGCAGATCTTTCATTCTTGGTATATATAGACATTAGAGAGACCTTGATCAATTTCCGGGGATGCCGACCTATATTTTTAGGTCACAGAGGTCATCGACGTCGAAATTCTGGAATTGGCTTGTGAACGCCATAGGTTAAGAACTGCTAGTTGCAGATCTTTCATTTTTGGTATATAGAGACACATTTGAGAGACCTTGGTCAAGTTTGATTTTCGGGGATGTTGACCTTTTTTTTAGGTCACAGACGTCATTGAAGTCAAATTCTGGAATTTGCTTGTGAACGCGATAGCGTAAGAACCGCAAGATGCAGATCTTTCATTTTTGGTATATAGAGACACATTAGGGAGACCTTGGTCAATTTTCGGGGATGTCAACCTATATTTTTAGGTCACAGAGGTCATAGACGTCAAAATTCTGGAATTGGCTTGTGAACACCATAGCTTAAGAACTGCTAGATGCAGGCTATGTCAAACTCACGCGATAGCTATCGATAGCCGTCTATCGAGTCGGTCATCCGAAAATTTGCCGGCTAAGGTCGACGGTACTGTAGCTCCTGGCCAAGGTTTTCATTCTTGAAATTCCTGGATGTGCCACGTGAAGTTCCTGAATGACTTGACGTCTTGCTTGTGGTGGAACAACTACACGTGCTCCCCACAAGATACAACCGTCGTGAACACTTAACTCAGATCGACGACTGAAAAACGGCTGTAACTCAGAGTCGTAACATTTGTTTGGCCAACCCTGAAGCACAAATTTTGACACTCTAGCTAATAAAGGATCTCTCTGTGTCCAAGATTTAATCTGTTTAGAGTTAACTGGGCCAACAAAATCTAAGTGTTCCATTAACAAAATGTTTTCTCCTGGAATAGGTGGATTTTCCCCACCAACAGTCTCTGGTAATGGTAGACGACTCAAAGCGTCCGCATTTGCGTGATCCTTCCCAGATTTATGAATAAGTTCGTATTCATACGCTGATAAAGTTAAAGCCCAACGTTGAATACGTGCTGCTGTCATTGCTGGGATGCCTTTATTTTCTTTTAACAGTCCAAGCAAAGGCTTATGATCACTCACAATGGTAAAGTGGCGACCATACAAGAATTGGTGAAACTTCTTAACGCCGAACACGATTGACAAAGCTTCCTTTTCTAGCTGGGAGTAGCCCTTTTCAGCGTCTGACAGAGTTCTTGACATGAAGCTGATAGGCCTCTCTGAACCATCCGGCATTTTATGCGACAAAACTGTGCCAACTCCATATGGCGAAGCGTCACAGTCTAGAATAAGAGGTTTCTCGGGATCGAAATGAACCAAGACAGCTGAAGACTGAAGCAATTCTTTTGACTGCTTAAAAGCTTTATCTTGCTCTTTTCCCTAACGCCATTTGACGTCTTTACGCAGCAGTTCATATAAAGGAACCAGTGAAGCTGTCAAGTTTTTCAGAAATTTGGAGTAGTAGTTCAGGAGTCCAAGGTAAGATTTCAGCTCTGTGATATTTCGTGGAGTAGGTGCATTTCTAATTGCTTCTAGCTTTTCCTCCAATGGATGAATACCGTCCTTACTTATACGATGTCCTAGGAAAACAATATTGTCTACCATGAATTGACACTTTTTCAGTTTAAGGCGAACCCCAGCTTTGTTTAGACGTTCAAACACAGTGTTCATAATGTCCAAATGTTCTTTGTCTGTTTTACCAGTTATTAGTATGTCGTCCAGACGAACTATTACATTTGGAATACCTTTTAAAAGGTTCTCTAAGGTTCGCTGGAAAATACCTGGTGCTGACGAAATCCCGTATGGCAAACGGGTGTACTGAAACAGTCCCTTATGAGTGTTAATTGTTGTATACACTTTTGAATCCTCGTCTAATAACATTTGTTGATATGCTTGACTTAAATCCAATTTGGTAAACTTTTGTCCACCTCCAAGTGTAGCATACGAATCTTCAGTTTTTGGAACTGGGTACGTGTTGAATTTGGACACTTGGTTCACAGTTTGTTTGTAGTCCCCACATATTCTAATGGATTTGTCACTTTTGACCACTGGCACTATTGGAGCTGCCCAATCTGAATATTGAACGGGTTCAATTGTCCCTTCAAACAAAAGACGATCAAGTTCTTGGTTAATTTTATCTCTAAGGGCATATGGCACAGGTCTAGCCCGAAAGAATTTAGGTGGTGATTTTGGATCAACAACAATTTTTGCTTTTAGACCTTGAAAAGTTCCAAGTTCCTCTTTGAAAATTTCAGGATAGTTGTCAAGTACTTTATCAACATCTGATAATTTGTTTGACTTAATTTGAAATATTTCATTCCAATCCAATGTTATTACATTTAGCCAGTCTCTACCTAACAGATCAGGACCACGTCCTTCTACAACAACAGCTTTGAGATTTGACCTTTGACCTCCATATTCAACAGGTAAGATAGTAGTGCCCAATACTGGAATTTCTTCACCCGTATAAGTCTTGAGCTTAATTGTAGACTTTTCCAGTTTCCCGGTGTTCAATTTGTTGAAAGTTGTCTCCCCTAGAACCGTGATTGAAGCTCCCGTATCAATTTCAAAAGATACGTCTGTTTGACCTACTTTCATTGTCACGTGGTAAGGTTGACTGTTGCTTTTTGTATGCATACTAAACACTTCATACAAATTGTCACTATCTTGGTCAGAATGATCTTTTTCTTCCTTTACTTGGTTTGTCTGGTATTGTTTACGGTACCTTTTGTGTCTATAATTAAATGTTTTATTTGACTTGGCCTTATTTGTGTGAGCACCTTTACTTTGTTTATGCCAACATGCCTTATCTATGTGTCCTTTCTTTTTACAGAAACCACAGGTTGAAGTTATATGACGACAAGATGAAGATTCGTGATCTCCAGAATTACAGCGTGTACAAAACAGATCTTTTTTTGATTTGGCCTGAACTTTGTTTACAGTTGATTGTGTTGGTTGGGTAGCGCGGCGACTTTGTTGAATTTCTTGGGTGTTTTTAGCGGCAACTTCCATTGCTAATGAAATTTCATATGCTCTTTGAAACCCTAAGCCAGGCTCTGACAGCAATCGTCGTTGAATTCTGTCATCATTAATGCCACATATTAGCCCATCTCTCAACCTTTCGTCGAGTGACGGTCCAAATTCACAATGTTCAGAAAGTCGTCTTAGTTCTGACACAAACACTAAAACTGATTCGTTATGACCTCTTTCTCGTTTACCGAATAAACAGCGTTGAACACATGATGATGGTGTTGGGTTTTTATGTTCCCCTACAATTCGAACTAATTGTTCAAAAGTTTTATCGCCAGGTTTATCGGGTGCAACTAAATTTCTTATGAGTTTATAAGTTCTCCCTCCGACGACACTGAGTAATATTGAGCGTTTTTTTAAGCCATCTTCCACGTCGTTTGCGATGAAATAATGTTCCATCCGCTCAATATACTCTGTCCAACTACCGCTTGTCTCTTCGTCGAATTCTTCGATTCTACCGTGTGTTGCCATTTTTACTCACTGTTTAGGCGTAGTATCCCGTCCTCGTCGCCAAAATATGTAATAATTTAGACAGGGAAGGCAGCAATCTGGCAGGATGACGAGAGATTTATTCCGGTTGGTACATAACAATCTTTTACATGGGCGCAGCCATTACACACGCGCTTGTACTGTAGTGGCGAGCATACTCTCTACGATACAATAGTTCTAAGAGACTATCAGTCTATTACAAAAAGTAACGTACAATAATAAGCCTAAGGCCTATCAACTTCATATATGGGACTATAAGTGCATCGCCTAAATGAAATACTTTCTAATGCCCCTTGGAATGTACCCTATGCTGTATTTGATGAAATTGATGATATATTGTTGTATTGGAAGAATATTTTTCTTTCATGCTATATGGAATGTACCCCTAACAAGTAATAATTCGACCCAGGGATAAACCCTGGATGACGAACGTAGTACGCTGTAAAAAACGCATTCGGAATCGTGCCTTCAAAAAATTTAAAAGAACACAAGACGATTCCGATGATCTCAACTTGATCATCTCCCGTCGCGAAGTAAATAGAGCTAAACGGTTAACTATTAGGAGATACTCCGCTAATATTCAAACTAAATTATCAGACTCAAATTTGGATACAAAAAAATACTGGAGCTTGATGAAATCCATTTTGGGCAAAAAATTTAAACCACAAATTCCACCTCTTGCATTCAATAATGAAATTATCACAGACTCCACAAAAAAAGTCGGACGTATTTTGTGAATTCTTTTCGACTCAGTCAACTTTGCCGAACACCAATATACCCCATCTGCCTCTCTTTAACTACTTAACTGATTCTCGCAAGTCATTTATTGCAACTGATGCTAACGAAGTTTCTAGGTTACTGAAGAAATTAAATGTGAAAAAATCTTCAGGCGATGATGGCATTAGCAATTTTATGTTCAAGCAATCCGCAGATTCAATCTCACAATCAGTCTGTGACTTGTTTAATTATTCCTTAAGTACTGGTACATTCCCTATGGCATGGAAACTCTCCAGCGTATGTCCTATTCATAAAAAGGTGACCGTAAAACGGTCCAAAACTACAGGCCAGTGTCTCTACAGTCATCCTTATCCAAAGTTCTAGAGACTGTTGTTTTCAAAAGACTATGAATATTGTGAAAACAAATACTTTACTTATACCAGAAAACTCTGGGTTTAAACCGAGAGACTCTACTATTCCTTATTTCCATAAATGATATCTGCAGTGATACGCAATGCACCGTAAATCTTTTTGCTGATGACACCTCACTACTTGAGCCCATACATGACGTCACAGCCTCTCAAAATAAAATCAACCGAGACCTTCTGTTATTATCTAGGTGGGCTAGTCAATGGATGGTTACATTCAACGAGCAGAAAACTGAATTTGTATTAGTTTCTCTAAAAAGGGACACCCAATGTCCAAAACTGATTCTAAATGATACGGAAATCAAGCGTGTTCAGTCCCACAAACACCTTGGAATTATTATAAATGAAAAATGTAAATGGAATGAACATATAAGTGACATTTCAACAAAGGCAAATAAAAAACTACCTGTTATGTCACGAGCAAGATCTGTACTTGGCCGTAACTGCATGCAAAATTTATACAAAACTACGGTCATATCATTTTCGACAACTGCAGCATTACGTTATTGCAAAAACTCGAATCCATACAAAGAAGAGCTGCGGTACTATGTACGGGTGCAATTAGGCGAAATAATTACTCGAAGAACTGAAATGGGAAACCCTTAGCCATCTTAGAAGACAACACTGAATACTTCTTTTTCATAAAATTGTTAATGGTCTATCCCCACCATACTTATTCAATATTCTTCCTCTGAGATTCTCTGAGGGTTTGAGTGGCAGATACAATTTAAGAAATAAAGATTCGTTTATTTTGTTTAGATGTAGAACGTCCCTTATAAACTCCATCTTACAACCTACAAGCAACAAGGTTATATACTCTATCTCATAACCTTCTTCTAGCAAACAACAAGGTTATAAACTCCATCTCATAACCTACAAGCAACAAGGTTATAAACTCCATCTCATAACCTACAACTATCAAACAACAAGGTTATAAACTCCATCTCATAACCTACAACCAGCAAACAACAAGGTTATAAACTCCATCTCATAACCTACAACCAGCAAACTACAAAGTTATAAACTCCATCTCATAACCTACAGCCAACAAACAACAAGGTTATAAACTCCATCTCATAACCTACAACCAGCAAACAACAAGGTTATAAACTCCATCTCATAACCTATAACTAGCAAACAACAAGGTTATGAACTCTATCTCATAACCTACAACTAGCAAACAACAATTAAGGTTATGAACTCCATCTCATAACCTACAACTAGCAAACATCAAGGTTATGAACTCCATCTCATAACCTACAACTAGCAAACAACAAGGTTATAAACTCCATCTCATAGCCTACAACTAGCAAACATCAAGGTTATGAACTCCATCTCATAACCTACAACCAACAAACAAGGTTATGAACTCCATCTCATATCCTATTTCTAGCAAACAACAAGGTTATAAACTTCATCTCATAACCTACAACCAGCAAACAACAAGGTCATAAACTCCATCTCATAATCTACTTCTAACAAACAACAAGGTTATAAACTCCATCTCATAACCTGCAAACAACAAGGGTATAATTTCCATCTCATAACCTACAACCAGCAAACAACAAGGTTATGAACTCCATCTCATAACCTACAACTAGCAAACAACAATTAAGGTTATAAACTCCATCTCATAACCTACAACTAGTAAACATCAAGGTTATGAACTCCATCTCATAACCTACAACTAGCAAACAACAAGGTTATAAACTCCATCTCATAACCTACAACTAGCAAACAACAAGGTTATAAACTCCATCTCATAACCTACAACCAGCAAACAACAAAGTTATAAACTCCATCTCATAACCTACAGCCAACAAAGAACAAGGTTATAAACTCCATCTCATAACCTACAACTAGCAAACAACAAGGTTATAAACTCCATCTCATAACCTACAACTATCAAACAACAAGGTTATAAACTCCATCTCATAACCTACAACCAGCAAACAACAAAGTTATAAACTCCATCTCATAACCTACAGCCAACAAAGAACAAGGTTATAAACTCCATCTCATAACCTACAACCAGCAAACAACAAGGTTATAAACTCCATTTCATAACCTACAACTAGCAAACAACAATTAAGGTTATGAACTCCATCTCATAACCTACAACTAGCAAACATCAAGGTTATAAACTCCATCTCATAACCTACAACCAGCAAACAACAAGGTTATAAACTCCATCTCATAACCTACAACCAGCAAACAACAAGGTTATAAACTCCATCTCATAACCTACAACCAGCAAACAACAAAGTTATAAACTCCATCTCATAACCTACAGCCAACAAAGAACAAGGTTATAAACTCCATCTCATAACCTACAACCAGCAAACAACAAGGTTATAAACTCCATTTCATAACCTACAACTAGCAAACAACAATTAAGGTTATGAACTCCATCTCATAACCTACAACTAGCAAACATCAAGGTTATAAACTCCATCTCATAACCTGCAAACATCAAGGTTATAAACTCCATCTCATAACCTACAACCAGCAAACAACAAGGTTATAAACTCCATCTCATAACCTACAACTAGCAAACAACAAGGTTATAAACTCCATCTCATAACCTACAACCAGCAAACAACAAGGTTATAAACTCCATCTCATAACCTACAACCAGCAAACTACAAGGTTATAAACTCCATCTCATAACCTACAGCCAACAAACAAGGTTATAAACTCCATCTCATAACCTATAACTAGCAAACAACAAGGTTATGAACTCTATCTCATAACCTACAACTAGCAAACAACAATTAAGGTTATGAACTCCATCTTATAACCTACAACTAGCAAACATCAAGGTTATGAACTCCATCTCATAACCTACAACTAGCAAACACCAAGGTTATAAACTCCATCTCATAACCTACAACTAGCAAACAACAAGGCTATGAACTCTATCTCCTATCCTACAACCAACAAACAAGGTTATGAACTCCATCTCATATCCTATTTCTAGCAAACAACAAGGTTATAATCGTCATCTCATAACCTACAACCAGCAAACAACAAGGTCATAAACTCCATCTCATAATCTACTTCTAACAAACAACAAGGTTATAAACTTCATCTCATAACCTACAACCAGCAAACAACAAGGTCATAAACTCCATTTCATAATCTACTTCTAACAAACAACAAGGTTATAAACTCCATCTCATAACCTGCAAACAACAAGGGTATAATTTCCATCTCATAACCTACAACCAGCAAACAACAAGGTTATGAACTCCATCTCATAACCTACAACTAGCAAACAACAATTAAGGTTATGAACTCCATCTCATAACCTACAACTAGTAAACATCAAGGTTATGAACTCCATCTCATAACCTACAACTAGCAAACAGCAAGGTTATAAACTCCATCTCATAACCTACAACTAGCAAACAACAAGGTTATAAACTCCATCTCATAACCTACAACCAGCAAACAACAAAGTTATAAACTCCATCTCATAACCTACAGCCAACAAAGAACAAGGTTATAAACTCCATCTCATAACCTACAACTAGCAAACAACAAGGTTATAAACTCCATCTCATAACCTACAACTATCAAACAACAAGGTTATAAACTCCATCTCATAACCTACAACCAGCAAACAACAAAGTTATAAACTCCATCTCATAACCTACAGCCAACAAAGAACAAGGTTATAAACTCCATCTCATAACCTACAACCAGCAAACAACAAGGTTATAAACTCCATTTCATAACCTATAACTAGCAAACAACAAGGTTATGAACTCTATCTCATAACCTACAACTAGCAAACAACAATTAAGGTTATGAACTCCATCTCATAACCTACAACTAGCAAACATCAAGGTTATAAACTTCATCTCATAACCTACAACTAGCAAACAACAAGGCTATGAACTCCATCTCATATCCTATTTCTAGCAAATAACAAGGTTATAAACTTCATCTCATAACCTACAACCAGCAAACAACAAGGTCATAAACTCCATCTCATAATCTACTTCTAACAAACAACAAGGTTATAAACTCCATCTCATAATCTACTTCTAACAAACAACAAGGTTATAAACTCCATCTCATAATCTACTTCTAACAAACAACAAGGTTATAAACTCCATCTTACAACCAGCAAACAACAAGGTTATAAACTTCATCTCATAACCTACAACCAGCAAACAACAAGGTCATAAACTCCATCTCATAATCTACTTCTAACAAACAACAAGGTTATAAACTCCATCTCATAATCTACTTCTAACAAACAACAAGATTATAAACTCCATCTAACAACCAGCAAACAACAAGGTTATAAACTTCATCTCGCAGGGAAAATCTTCTTGTCTAAAATAACCACGGAGACAAGTTTCTAATTGTGTTAAAAAGAGGTATATCATTTAGACCTTTATACCCCATCATAAATTGTTGTAATAAAGTAAACCTATGATATTTCATTAGGTTGACGACTGACAGGAGCTTGGCCTTAGTCAGTAGAATTTTCTGGACGATTGTATTACATTGACAATGCTTACGCATCTTAAGGCCCGGTCACACAGCCCTCCGCGTCCTGATCGCGTGTAAAATTTGACCATTTTTTGCTACACGCGGTGGCTAGTGGTCGAAAATGTGCAAAATTGGGTTACCAGCGCTACACAAGTGATTGGAACGCGGATCAAACGTGCGCGTTTGGTCCGCGTTCCAATCACTTGTGTAGCACTTGTCCCGCACTTGTGAGCGCGATTGATCGGAAAATGGGGTCAATCGTCCGGGTGTGACCTCGTGTCGATCACTACTGATCCGCGTGTGCTCCGCGTGTGCTCCGCGTTTGTAGCACTACTTATCCGCAGGCCAAGCGCGTGTGAATCACGTGACCTTCACTAGTCATCCGCGTGTATAAAAGCCGCGACGTCTGGTTGTAGGATCACAACTGATGAATTCTCGGCAAAACGCGGCGTTTATATAGCCGAAATCACAAGTGATACAATAGTGATTGGGTAGTGGACTAAACTCTCTTGGGTCGTGCTTCAGTCGCGATTGAACGCGAAAAAACGTGATTCAGACGCGATTCAGTAGTCCTGTAATAGCGGAGAAATATGTTAGACGCTGCCCACACGCTATTACAAGTGCTGGGGATGGGGTACAAACGCTAAACACACGTGCTTGGAACGTGCTCCCGTCGCGATTACACGCGATTGCACGCAAATCTTTCCCGTGTTAACGCGATTGACCACTTGCTATCCACTACCGTAGCACTTGTTATCGCGTTTGCTCCACGTCTGAACCGCGTCTGTACCACTTGTACCACTCGCGGTGACCCGTGCACCAAATTTTTGAACAGTTCAAAACTTTTTCCGCGACCCCATCGCGTGCAAAATTGTCCCCGCGTGTGCGCACTTGTAATTCGCGACTGCTACGTGTTTTATTCACTTGCTATTAGCGTTTTACAGCGTTTACTTGGCGTTTGCCATTTTTCCCCCGCGATTCAGTCGCAATCAGGACGCGGAGGGCTGTGTGACCGGGCCTTTAAGCTATAGTAAGAATATCGTCAGACTATATATTATGGCCCCCCCCCATACCCTTTCCCAGAAAACCTAGGTAGAAGGCCGACAGGGGACTTTAGCCCTGACCAGTATGTCTTTCAAACTCTTGTTCTTTTTATAAGCAATTACTGGCCTTTGGGTCAGAGGTCGAGCAAGTTTACTTTGAAGTAGTTTGTATTCTTCTACTATAATCTTGGCCATAGCGATGCTAGCTTTGTTAGACTGAAACACAAATGGTATTATAGTTTTTTCACGACATCTTCCGGGGTCCAAGTTCAAACCCAAAGGATAAATAGTTTGTAATGTTTGAATCCAAAAACTTTCCCTTTCCAAACGTTTGTGCTTCGTATCTGCAGCAGAAGTGAGAAATGGGATTTTCTCAATAGGCATGATTTCAAAATGGTCCTTGACCGAATGACCTTGAGTATTGAAAGGTTGTGCCACGGGTACATCATGTTTAAGTCTTATACTAGATAAATGGTTGGCTGCTTTTTGTCGTAGAGAATTCTGAGTTTCTCCGACGTACTGTTTGCAACATTTTTTGCACGTGATTACATACACGATATTAGAGGAGTCACAATTAAGATTCTCTGCCATTTGATATTTGTTACGAGTTTGTTCTCCGAAAAAGGTTCCGCGATCGGATACGTATATATCGAGTTTGCATCGCGTCTTAAGGCATTTCATTGATGTACCTGAGAGAAATGTTGGACGGTAGTGGTACACTCGTGAAGGGGAGGTAAGCGTATCGGGGGATGAAGGGGGAAACATGATTTGTCTTACTGTGTTAGATTTGATCCTTCGGAGTAATCTAATAGAATACTTCCTAGGGAGGAGAGCTTTAAAAAGAACAGAACACGCCTGGTTAAAAAAATCTAAAGAACTACAGTTTCTATAGAATCTAAAAATCTGAGATTTAATGACTCCCTTAAAGGAATGGTCCATTTTAGCGTTTCACTAGTGTGTTCTGAAAGAGCAGTGTTTCCTGAGTCTAAAACAGCAATCCAATAAATTTTTCGTTGATTTGTTAGCGAGTAACGAACATTTGAAAAGTCCGTGGTCGCAGGCATTCGATCGCCATGAGCCTGTTCTTCGGCGCATCCATTTTCTCCGTCTTTTTGCCCAATCAAATTCTAGCACCGGGCCGACCTTTGACCTGATCTAGTAAGCCAATGATTTGGCAGAGAAATGACGGGGGTTAATTCGCTGAAATTGTTCTAAAAATAAAGTTTCCCACAATCCTCGGCGTTTGTTTATTCGCCATTATCGGAACTGTCAGGCTGACAGAGTTGCCGTGCTTTTTCTTTCTCTGGCATTTCTCGATAGCCACTTGGAGGAGTCCGGTGAGAGTTATTCTACATAAACAATATGCCGTGCTGTGTCGCACCTGGGTGTCCGAACACGAAGAAAGGAAGAAAGCCTGACGCGACCGTGTCTTTCCATTCGTTCCCGTTCAGAAATCCTGCCTTGTTGCTGACAAGGGCCTCCTCTGAGACATACAGTACCGTCGCCGTTTAAAGGAAAATGCCTTGACCAGCTTCAACGCGTAAAATGTTTTAACAGGCATTAAAAATCATCTTGGCTGTGACTGATCACTGCGCCATAAAAAAATAGTTCGCCGGGTCTTAGCCTTAAAATCATATATATTTATATTTTTTTGCACTTTAAGTTGGAGTAATCGTTCACATATATGCTACTGATGCTATTCTTATCAAAAAGTTTTAGTTGGCTTGGATTTTAGAACAGAGAAGAAACCGTGGTGAAACTTTAGTTCAGCTTTGAAAGTAGATTCTCCAGCCACCTGTCTGGGCTCACTCAGCTGTCTCTCACAGCGATGTATGTTTCAGTCTAACCAGGCTACTCATACCGGCTTGTCTTCATTGTTTTATGTAATACCTCATGCTATGGTCCTTGGAGTGAAAATAAATCTGCTAATTTCCCACAGTTTTATTATATGTGTAAATTTAAATATAGGTTTCAAAGATTATGAAGATTTTTTTTCAAATCATGAAGTTTTACAATAAATAGGTATTTCGTTTTGTAAGACCACTTTATGTCATATATGAATAAGCAAAGTTTGAATTACTTTCAATTTCCTCATTTTTTTCTTTAAAAAATGATTGTTTGCATTATATCAAGAAACAAAACAAGATTGTAAACATAAATTTAAGCCGAAAACTGATTGCCAATTTGAATCTTAAACGGATGCAGTGCGACCAAGGTAGACGAAAAGAGACTTTACGGGCGAAGTCTATGCGTCTCTCAACCGAGTCGTTTCAGGATATTTCCGATCGGATAATAAATGGTTTTTCAATACAAAAATGATAGTAAAAATGAAAGTTTTCTCCCCAAAACTTGTCTTATGAACAAATGAGATCAAGGACACAAGTAAATTATACCTTGCAACGGACCATTTAATGGATATCGAATGGGTCTGCAACATTGTGATAGAAGTCAACGAAAAGTGTCCAGGGGTTTAACCGGTAAAAGTTACGGCTGTAACCCGTAAAACCTTATCGGGTTGATATGTAGCCATTTGAGGACTTGCAATTAGACGATACCCGTTTTATTAACATTGATGAGATTAGAATAAATGTGATTTTCTTTACAAATTAAAGAAAACTTAGATAATATTTTTTTAAAGGGTTTTTTTCTGGGGCGAAAGGGCCGTTTTCACTGGTAAAACTAATGCCTTGAGGATTGACAGTCCTCTGCCATTGCCAACAGTATGTCTTGATAAATTTATCCATTCTTCTGTAATACATATGGTATATTTGATATTAATAAAACAATCTACAACTCTAGCGGTACAAGATTTTGTAGTGGTGAACATTTTGAAACTGGTGAGAATCGGTGACTAACGGAGTTTGACGGGTTCTAAAGCAACGTTTTGTTTTGTACATGGACGGAATTTCAGTTGACTTTTTTCGGGATTGTTCTTTGATCAGAATGTTTGTAAATGGTTATAATCCACTAATCTCCTGCATATCAAATTACAATAATTACCGTCATAATGAATAATCAAGATTTGCTCAGGGGGCTCTTAGAGTTTACGGGAAATTCACGGGGAGTTGTCCAAACCCAAGCCGGCGTACATCGAAATATGCTATAAGTCACACTGTGAAAGATGAAGACTGTCCCACAATATACATCTAGGTTGTTCCATTTCACACAAACTTTAATGAGTCTTTCCTATTTAGTCTGATTTTTATTTAACGTGACGATTTTTAGACAGTTTTACATTTTTGCCTTAGTTGCTTTCTTATCTCCTTCAAAACTGTACGGCCGTACTGTGAAATCTATCATAAAGGAACAAAAACACCCAGTTGTAAAAACAATCATATTTAATTCTCCTTGCCAATACCCATCCAACTGTATCTTTTTTTTAAACAAAACCCCGGTGATTTTGTTTCAAGTCACCAATAGTATATATCTGTTGTGAACAATGTTGACATGGAAGGAGTCGGGATGTCTACTCTTCAGATGTCACTCAAGTCAATATAACCAAACAGCCAATCAAATCCCTAGTTACTTTACTTCTCATTGTTATTCATTGATACAATAACTGGACAAACCAATCCACAGCTGTTCTGCTGTGAGTGACATGGACTTAACTCAGTCACCTCTTGTGCAGTGTTCAGTTCAATCGGCAATTGTAAAGTTTTGGATCCAATGACAACTTGAGTTTACTCAAATTGTGAGAAAAAATCAACCACACATGGAATATATTATACATTTTTGTTACTTTGTTTTAAGCACATAATTATTATGTTTTTTTCACACCGTACAGTACTTCGCTAGTTTTCATCACGGTCACGTCGAACAAATCATCGGTCTCGATATTTCATTTCTTGTACACTCATAAGCATCAAGGCAGATTCTGATTGCCATGTAATTTAGGGTCTATTACGTTGTGGAAAATATTTATATTTCCAAGGAGTATATTGTGTTTTCACACAGTTATAAATCAGAATCAAAAACAAAATTACGGCTGGCTAGTGACGGCCCGTCAGAGCACTGTAGACCTTAGAGGACTACTTTATCATTCATGCGCTGTGTTCACCCAACACCTGCTGAGACCGTCGCTGGGCCAAGCTTGGCTTTTACCAGTAAAGGTTTCACTGGTAAATTTCCTTTTATCGGCGACGGTACTGTATGTCATCTGTCAAAGTTTTGTCACACAGGAGAATTGGAAGTGTTCCATAGCATGCTGCTTAAGTACTGCTCGAAGCGACAACATTTCCATTATGAAGGTAATTATCTAAAATTTAGAATCTTAAGATTGCTTCCAAAATTCGTTTGTAGGCCGGATTCCTTTTTTGCTGAAAATGTAAAGTTCTGAGATGAATACTTTCCATTGAATAAGTAAATAGCCACTCATTTAACCAGATTTTCTAGTTGAGTAATTCTAATCCCACTTAGTCCTAATTTCTAAGTGGATTTTTCACTCAATAGCTGGGTTTCCTCCAGCCCCCAGAGCCCAGTTAACTCCTCCCATCAAACCTAACAATACCACCATACGTGAAATAACTTGAGTGTGGTGTAAAACATTGATCAATCAATCTTAAGCCAAAACACATAGGACAACTCGTACTATATTGTACATGATGGTGTATATTTATGAGCTTTCGAGAGTAGCTACTCTCTTACAACACACAATAGACAATTTTAGAAAATTGTCTATTGTGTGTTGTAATATCTGATGATGAGAGTAGCTACTCTCGAAAGCTCATAAATATACACCATCATGTACAATATAGTACGAGTTGTCCTATGTGTTTTGGCTTTAGTAAAACCACTCCATAGTAGAATTTATCAATCAATCTAGTTCTGGGAAACAAAAAATACTCTGATTGCATGTTAAGCATCTCCCCAAGGATGTTTCATTGAATCTGTACAATTGTATGTTTTGTTTTTTTATAGCTATGTATGGCCGGTTGATGCTTGCTGCTATCGATTGGAACCATTTGACCAGGCAACAAGGAACCGATCAATCTGGAAAGCCAGCAACCACGGTTGTCTACTCCAAGAGAAGGAAGGCCTTTGTTTTGAAAAACAGATACGTCAAAACCAAGTCACAGCATATGAATGAAATTGTTGCACGCGTTCATGAAGTCCATCGTGATCAGGTTGAACTAAGGCCCTTTGATCGACCAGTGGAAAAACCAGAAAAAAGTGACCTTGAGAGATCATTTTGCTCAAGATTCAATTGAAGACATTTCACTTTGCTACCATGTTTAGTCTAGACTGGTTAGACTTAGGGGAGGGGGGACTTTGACAACATTCAAGGTTCATGTTTAGTCTAGACTGGTTAGACTTTGGGGGAGGGGGGACTTTGGCAATTATGTTCAAGGTTCATTTTTAGTCTAGACTGGTTAGACATAGGGGGGAGGGGGGGGGGGGCTTTGGCAATGTTCAAGGTTCATTTTTAGTCTAGACTGGTTAGACATAGGGGGGAGGGGGGGGGGGGGGGCTTTGGCAATGTTCAAGGTTCATTTTTAGTCTAGACTGGTTAGACTTGGGGGGGGGGGAGCTTTGGCAATGTTCAAGGTTCATTTTTAGTCTAGACTGGTTAGACTTGGGGGAAGGGGGGAGCTTTGGCAATGTTCAAGGTTCATGTTAAGACTGGTTCAATGCTTCAGTTTACTGCACAATAATACCTCATTGAGTGTGCATGAAATTTACACCTAAATTATTACTTTAAAATGTGTTAACAAAAGTTTGAAATACTTTGCTATTTTTGTCCTTTTTGGTGTCATATTAGTTGGTTATTTCGCTCTGATATTAGAATTTGAAATGATGGAACAAAGACACTCCAGTGTAGCAATTGATTCTCCTGCCATAAACCTCATTGTTTTGTATACATATTATTAATTTTTTAACTCTAAAACACATGGGCACAGGGAAATGAGTTAAAAACAGGTATATCATTTAGACCTATATACCCAATCATAAGTCGTTTCAATTAGCTAAAACATGATATTCCACTGGTTGACAACAGAGCTTGGCCTCAGGAATACTTGGTTATATATTGACAATGCTCATCTTCAGATACACAAGAATCTTGGTAGATTGAACATAAGTGGGCTAATGCCTTTTGACTGATGTCACACTAAAGATTTACTCTAGCTGATTTTATTATCTTTGTTTAATTGTCTGCACTAAAGGACTTATACCCCCTATGTAGTATAACTTAAGATGTAAGACAAAGGAAGAGATTTCTGGATAACAACTTCTTATTTATTGATGTTGGTACGTTTCGGTATAGATAATAATACCGTTTTCAACCAAATGTGACTAATCAACAAACTAGAATTTATATGGATATTAATGAAAGGTTTGGCTTGTTTAACATACAGGTAAGCCGTTTGAACAGGTGATGCCAATTGGGGGGTATAAAGCCAGATAGAAAATAAACATTTGATGTGGTAAGATAATCAGGGAGAGGTGTTACAAAAATATTGGCTGAAAACAGTATTAGTATCTATACTATATCTATACTGCATTGCATAATGTTAACATGGACTCTGGTAGGATTAAAAATACCCTGCTGTGCCCAGATAACACTGTGGTCAGTGTGACCTTTACTTTGCCAATCTCATAGGAAACCATACCAATGTTATGTATACAAGCTTGAGGCAACCATGTAAGTAGGTACTTGTACCTTAACCATGTAAATTAAAGACAGCAGAAAATTTAAATGGTATATTATTTGTTATTCAGTAGGGTGAGTCTATCACTCTGACAAAGGCCTCCATGCTAGGTTCAATCATAGGGTTGAATCTTGCTGTCCAAATGAAAAAAATAAATGATTGTGTTTTTCACTTATTGACCCTGTGTGGAAGGGGTGATGGGTATCTGTTGAGGGTTGTTTTTCCTCCATGAGAGAGACCAGTTTCCTCCCCAACTAAACCTAGGCCTGCAGCCATACATGAATCAAGTTATGTATAACCTGGAGAGTAGAGTAAAACTTCAATCCATCTTTGGATGTTCATTAATAAGGAATCAGTCTGTTTTAACAAATAGTCCATTTCAAAAATGTTTATTTCTGACAACAAAAAGAGTTCCAGAAATGAAAAAAGTCTTTGTTTAGTTAAATATCATATGTCCTATATTTTTATAAATAAACTCAGCAGATGTAACCTCTGACATGGAATGTTTGTATATTACTCTTGAAATAAAGACATTACAGGTTATCGTCCGAACTTTCTTCTCCTGTTATATACCCCTTGTAAACGTCTTGCCCAGCATTGGGAAAACTTTCTCTTATTGAATGGATAGCACATGATGGAATAACTCTTCTTTGTCCCGGGCCAAGTTTGCCATGCACCCACCAGGTAAATTGCCTGTAGGCTGCAAATCGGTAGCCTCTGTAATTAAAAGATATAAACAAATATTGAAACAACTGGTTTGATGTTGAGAACAATGAGAAACAGTTTAAATTCATACATTCTCTTAGCTAAATTTGTCTAAGTTTTTTATAAAAGTTGGCCTGGTTAAGTGGAGATGGCAAAAGGTGAATTGATACACTACATGATTGCATCTTAAACCATCTGTAACTAGAATATCTTAATTAATATGGTTTCCTTACTTATTGTCTGCTGGATTTACATTCCATCTGTCACCTCTGACATTGTTCAGTCCCACGAGTACATTCCTTAGGACAACAGGTACTCTGCAGAAGTTTCAAATTCACCAGAATTTGTTATACCTCTGTCTGCGTCTAAAATAGACAAAATACAAATATTTCTTTTCTTGTCCATCCAAAAAAAAACCCCCAAAAAACAAGTGATAGATCATACTAGCATATATATTGTGCAAATCTAATTTGGATCAAATAAGACTAGGTCACATCAGTGGGCAAATCTTATTTATTTCTTTGTTTAAAAATCATGATTATTTATATTTTGTATTCATTTTTTTTAAAGCCTAAATTGGATTTATTGATTGGTGTATTATGCTGCACTCAAGATTATTTCACTTATATGGCGGCGCCTCCGTGGCTCAGTAGGTAGAGCGTTGCACGCTCAATCCGAACAGCCTTTCACCAATGGGTCGCGGGTTCGAATCCCACTCAGTCCAAAAATTGGAAAATTTTCTGGCTGGGTTTTCACTCGAACAACCTATGTGGGATGGTTGCCAGTTACCAGCGGAAGGTCGTGGGTTTCCTCCCAGGATAAAACTGGCAACGCCGCCATATAAGTTAAATGATCTTGAGCGCGGCGTAAAACACCAAACAATCAATCAATCAGCCAGGTTTTCTTGGTGAAGAAACGGGGCTCTTTACCTAGAGGAAACCCCCAACCTTTGGCAAGTTGGCCACACTTTCACATCCACCAATCAAGTAATTTGAAATGTGGGATTCGAACCCCGTCACATCGGTGGATGGACTGTCTCAGACTGAGGGACTATCACTCTAATCAACTGAGTCAACAAGACGCCCACCATAAATTAGAAGCTTTGTAAAAAAGCAGATAAAATAACAGGACTTCAAATTTTGGAAACAATGACTTCACATGAGCAACTAAAACCCTAAACAAAGACAAGCAAAATTCAAGCCTAGAGGTAGAGTTGGAATCCCGACTATTTATTTACATTATTTCTACATTTTGAAATCATTCACCTCACACAAGTCACTTTAGTTTATGAAAAACTGAAACATTTCTTTCAAAATGATAGATAGTACAATTTACTGTTTTGCTCTTGTTGTATAATTCTGCATTTTTCAAGAACTTGAAGTAATATAGCCGCATGGGCTAAGTATATACAGTTTAATGTTATAAACTTATAGAGAATAGGCCTATGGAATTGAGAGGCCATGTCTTCTGAAAATGTACACAAAAATGCAAACGAAAAATGTAGGCTATGCGGTATGGTTAAAAAATTTATGAAAATATTCGTGATCTTTTACCTTTGTTTGCTGCTAGTTTTCTTGTTGTTGCCTTTTCTTGTTGTTGCCTTTTCTTGACAACAAACACATTCTTTTTCCCTGCTCAAAGTTGCAGTGGAACAGTGCCCACAGCTGCACCACGCTTCGACATTTTCCAGTCGAGACGGAGGTTTGACTCCAACCTCTCCCATGTCACTATTGGATGCACTCTCGACGGTGTTCTCCTCACTGGAAAGACAATCTTCCACCTTTCTCCGCAGTTCGAACAAATATCTTTGTAATCCGTCTTTGATACCCAAAACATCATTGATGTCCGATTCGTCTGACGTTGAACTTGAAATTTCTTGCTCGCTTAACTCTGTCGCCATGTTTCTACGTCTAAAACTACCTCCACATAGAAGAGTGGATCTAAAAATAGCGGCCCTCATATGATGCAATAGACAAGCCTGGAAAATGGCGACACTGATAAGAACCAGAGGCTGACACTAGTCAATATCAGTTTACTAATTTCAGGGTATTTTGCGGTAAGAGTCGTTATGTGCATTTAGGGCTTTGGTGGGCATTCTGCTAGTTAGGTTGTGTCTATTTCTGGAGTTTTCTATCCCTTTAAAAGTGTGAGAAGGATGGTATGACCCAGCATGTAGCAGCTGATGTTTAATACTATTTGTGTGACGTCCGGCCTACACAAACGATGAAAGATATACATATTTTCAATCACAGTTTCTTTTACACCCTAGGCCCTTACAGAAAGTTCGTTTTGTTTCAACAGTTTGTTTTTAGATACATATTTAGTCAATTAACAACTACAAATCACGTCTAAGTGTTCCGAAAAAAACTTGGCATATTTATCCTTCAAATGCAAGCGTTTCATAATTTGCGGTACCATTTGAGAATTATGCTAGTGTTGTGATTGAGGATTTTTCTCTCCAACATTTCACTCAGTTCTGACGTAGGGGAATGCAAAACGTCAAATGCACTGAGACCATAAACATGTTTTGCATCAAAATCAGACATTTTGAAATCTAGAAAATTTATTTCTGTCAACATGACAGAACCTGGCGGCAACAAAATTAAGTGATATAAAGCCGACTGAGGCGTAAAAGTATCAACCAATCAAATAGTACTTTAAGCAGAAAATTAACGGGCATCACGGGCTTGCTTCACAAAGCAGAATTGCATCGGTATTAAGCTAAATGCACTTTTGAACAACTCAGTCCTGAAGCCTTGTTGCCAATGGATATCATAGGGAAGAGAGATGACGTCATGGCAACTGCGATTGATCACATTTTGCAAAGTTTGTGAAACGGCCCCCATGTTTGTGCAAATTTTGCAAAATATTGTTCAACTTTTTATTTTGAATTGTGAGTGCGGCCTGAAGCATCTTTCAGTCAATCAGAATTCTTGATAAAATAATTCATATCATAAATTGACTGAGGTATCATAATTCATATCATTAATTGACTGAGGTATCATAATTCATATCATTAATTGACTGAGGTATCATAATTCATATCATTAATTGACTGAGGTATCATAATTCATATCGTTAATTGACTGAGGTATCATAATTCATATCATTAATTGACTGAGGTATCATAATTCATGAAGAGATTTTTATGATATCTGCTCATAATTACCTTTTAATCATACATTTTAATTGTTTTAAAAGACTATAATACCAATTATTTTTATGATTTTACTAATGATATGGGGCAGTTCCACGAAAGTGGTACCTTTGCGTGAATTTCTATTTTATCAATGTATTACTTTTTAAGGCTTATATTAATTTCAACCAATCAAATTATATGAAATGATTGGTGCAGAAGTGTTTTCAGGTGATTGACGCCCTTTCAAACTACATGTATCCATATTTTCTATAAACTAGACAAAGCTAGAACTGCATCAGTTAATAAAGATGCTTTGTAAGTTTCCTTTTTCCCAGTTTCTCACACAAAAATCAGTTTTGCTAAAGGCAAAAATAAGTTTTCCCCTAATACTAGAACATTGTACTAAAAAAAACATTAACAGTTTTTATCTTTGTGTACATATATTCACTTCCGTTAGATCTCAATAGCTATGGATTGATTGATTAATGTTTAACACTGCACTCAAGATTGTTTCACTGATATGGCGACGCTGCCAGGTTAAGTCGAGGAGAAAACCAGGCTCTTTGCATGGAGGAAACCACCAACCTTCAGTGAGTACCTGCCAACTCGCTCACATACGGAGACTGAGTGAAGAATCCACGCAGAAATTTTCCATTTTTATTTGGTTTGAGTGGGACCTGTGGCAGACTAAGGGACTATCACTCTAACCCACTGAGCCTGGCCGAGGCCCCTCAATAGCTATGGAATGATTGTATCTGTTGACTCAGTTACAACACTGCTTGATACAAAATACATAGTGAGAGAAACTTAGGAGTTTTCTCCAGTAAAATGGAACCACTGCTTTGTAAATTCATTGGGCACCTCAAACTCCATCCGTCCGGCCCGGATTCCCTTCCGCTCCATAACTTGAAGAGTTTTGATCTAATCTTTACAATTCTTTCACAACATATACCTTGTGGGTAGAAGGTGTCGATTGCATAATGTCGCTTCTACATTGGATTATGTAGTATTCTGTCTTAGTCTATATATTCGTTCCCTTACGCTCCATGACTTGAAGAGTTTTGATCCGATCTTTACAATTTTTTTTACAACATATAGTTTAGGGGTAGAAGGTGTGTCATGAACCATTAAGAACAGTGTCCATTGCATAATATGGCTTCTACATTGGATTATGTAATATTCTGTCTTCGTCTATATCTTCGTTCCCGTCCGCTCCATAACTTGAAGAGTTTTGATCCGATCTTTACAATTTTTTTTACAACATATAGTTTAGGGGTAGAAGGTGTGTCATGAACCATTTCTGACATCACCTGTTGCATAATATGGCAGCCCTATTGGATTATGTAATATTCTCTTTTGGCCCCAGAACTTCTTTCGTTTTGATATAATTTCTCCAATTCTTCTAGAGTATATATACATTATAGGTAGATGATGCGTCACATACCAAATTTGATTTTGGTCCACATATTTTTTGTCTTTTCAAGAGTTTTTTTATCAGAAATGTGTACCTGATGTTTAATATATATGTATATTAACATATATCAATGCTTTTTTTAGTACACTTGGTCCAGGGTAATACTTGAAGCCAATTAATTTATACATTCTGAGATTGTTTTTTTGGATAGTTAAATGTGTGCTATGATAAAAAAAGGACCATTTTCACAGCTTTATTGCCCATCTGGAATTTACCAGAGTGGCTGTTTAAATAGAGATAAGGGGACAATGTCAGTGGTCAGCATATCAGTGGTCAGCCTGAAGATTGTTTGCTTTGTAATAAAACTATCACTGCCAAGTCTAATAGAACAGTGTCCCAGTCAAAGCTGTTAAAATTCAAGAATTGTAAGCTATTATGGAACATAACAGCAATGTCAAAACAGCCACAATATTTCAGTTTTTGCAATTAAAAGGTGATTGAAATTACCTGAACAGATAATATGTGTGTACTATAACGTACTGGTATTTAGTTGCAGCTTCATCAAATTCAGAAAAGAAAAACTTCTAATGTGAACAAGAAATTTGAATTGATGAAATTAAAACAAATGATATATTAAATGTAAAGTTGTTAATCGTAGCGGTTCGTCTTTGCCACGGCGGAAGTATGTTGAGTTTACTAAAACTCTTGTTATTAAAAGTATAAATCAAGAGCTTTAAGGTAGTTTTTATAAGTAACAAACACCTTTAAATACACACCTACTTCCCAGCTTTTTCAATCCTGTTTGTTACTAGCCCACTCTTTCTGTTCATATGGTTTTCCAATATTTTTTATTTCGATGTCAATCCTTTTTTTTTTTTCAACGTACTTTAAACCCTAAGCTTGTCTTGACAATCCCAATTTATGTACAAACTGACTTGTTTTGGCCGCACATGCTACTTTAAGCATAGTGACATCGCTTTGATCGTTGAGTTGTCTACCTTGTTTTGGCAGCACATGCTACTTTAAGCATAGTGACATCACTTTGATTGTTGAGTTGTCTACCTTGTTTTGGCAGCACATGCTACTTTAAGCATAGTGACATCGCTTTGATTGTTAAGTTGTCTACCTTGTTTTTGCAGCACATGCTACTTTAAGCATAGTGACATCGCTTTAATTGTTGAGTTGTCCCTTGTTTTGGC
Organism: Lepidochitona cinerea; assembly: GCA_963971465.1. Lineage (NCBI taxonomy): Eukaryota > Metazoa > Mollusca > Polyplacophora > Chitonida > Tonicellidae > Lepidochitona > Lepidochitona cinerea. Next base: position 1,721,969 of record OZ020556.1, on the reverse strand, counting down.
AGCACATGCTACTTTAAGCATAGTGACATCTCTTTGATTGTTAAGTTGTCTACCTTGTTTTTGCAGCACATGCTACTTTAAGCATAGTGACATCGCTTTGATTGTTGAGTTGTCTACCTTGTTTTGGCAGCACATGCTACTTTAGGCATAGTGACATCGCTTTGATTGTTGAGTTGTCTACCTTGTTTTGGCAGCACATGCTATTTTAAGCATAGTGACATCTCTTTGATTGTTGAGTTGTCTACCTTGTTTTGGCAGCACATGCTACTTTAAGCATAGTGACATCTCTTTGATTGTTGAGTTGTGTACCTTGTTTTGGCAGCACATGCTACTTCAAACATAGTGACATCTCTTTGGTTGTTGAGTTGTCTACCTTGTTTTGGCAGCACATGCTACTTTAAGCATAGTGATATCGCTTTGATTGTTGAGTTGTCTACCTTGTTTTGGCAGCACATGCTATTTTAAGCATAGTGACATCTCTTTGATTGTTGAGTTGTCTACCTTGTTTTGGCAGCACATGCTACTTTAAGCATAGTGACATCTCTTTGGTTGTTGAGTTGTGTACCTTGTTTTGGCAGCACATGCTACTTCAAGCATAGTGATATCGCTTTGATTGTTGAGTTGTCTACCTTGTTTTGGCAGCACATGCTACTTTAAGCATAGTGACATCTCTTTGATTGTTGAGTTGTGTACCTTGTTTTGGCAGCACATGCTACTTTAAGCATAGTGACATCTCTTTGATTGTTGAGTTGTCTACCTTGTTTTGGCAGCACATGCTACTTCAAGCATAGTGATATCGCTTTGATTGTTGAGTTGTCTACCTTGTTTTGGCAGCACATGCTACTTTAAGCATAGTGACATCTCTAATTTGATTGTTGAGTTGTCTACCTTGTTTTGGCAGCACATGCTACTTTAAGTATAGTGACATCTCTTTGATTGTTGAGTTGTCTACCTTGTTTTGGCAGCACATGCTACTTTAAGCATAGTGATATCGCTTTGATTGTTGAGTTGTCTACCTTGTTTTGGCAGCACATGCTACTTTAAGCATAGTGACATCTGTTTGATTGTTGAGTTGTGTCCCTTGTTTTGGCAGCACATGCTACTTTATAAGCATAGTGACATCTCTTTGATTGTTGAGTTGTCTACCTTGTTTTGTCAGCACATGCTGCTTTAAGCATAGTGACATCTCTTTGATTGTTGAGTTGTGTCCCTTGTTTTGGCAGCACATGCTACTTTATAAGCATAGTGACATCTCTTTGATTGTTGAGTTGTCTACCTTGTTTTGTCAGCACATGCTGCTTTAAGCATAGTGACATCGCTTTGATTGTTGAGTTGTCTACCTTGTTTTGGCAGCACATGCTACTTTAAGCATAGTGATATCGCTTTGATTGTTGAGTTGTCCCTTGTTTTGGCAGCACATGCTACTTTAAGCATAGTGACATCGCTTTGATTGTTGAGTTGTCTACCTTGTTTTGGCAGCACATGCTACTTTAAGCATAGTGATATCGCTTTGATTGTTGAGTTGTCTACCTTGTTTTGGCAGCACATGCTACTTTAAGCATAGTGATATCGCTTTGATTGTTGAGTTGTCTACCTTGTTTTGGCAGCACATGCTACTTTAAGCATAGTGACATCGCTTTGATTGTTGAGTTGTCTACCTTGTTTTGGCAGCACATGCTACTTTAAGCATAGTGATATCGCTTTGATTGTTGAGTTGTCTACCTTGTTTTGGCAGCACATGCTACTTTAAGCATAGTGACATCTCTTTGATTGTTGAGTTGTCTACCTTGTTTTGGCAGCACATGCTACTTTAAGCATAGTGACATCGCTTTGATTGTTGAGTTGTCCCTTGTTTTGGCAGCACATGCTACTTTATAAGCATAGTGACATCTCTTTGATTGTTGAGTTGTCTACCTTGTTTTGGCAGCACATGCTACTTTAAGCATAGTGGCATCGCTTTGATTGTTGAGTTGTCTACCTTGTTTTGGCAGCACATGCTACTTTAAGCATAGTGACATCTCTTTGCTTGTTGAGTTGTCTACCTTGTTTTGGCAGCACATGCTACTTTAAGCATAGTGACATCGCTTTGATTGTTGAGTTGTCTACCTTGTTTTGGCAGCACATGCTATTTTAAGCATAGTGATATCGCTTTGATTGTTGAGTTGTCTACCTTGTTTTGGCAGCACATGCTACTTTAGGCATAGTGACATCGCTTTGATTGTTGAGTTGTCTACCTTGTTTTGGCAGCACATGCTATTTTAAGCATAGTGACATCTCTTTGATTGTTGAGTTGTCTACCTTGTTTTGGCAGCACATGCTACTTTAAGCATAGTGACATCTCTTTGATTGTTGAGTTGTCTACCTTGTTTTGGCAGCACATGCTACTTTAAGCATAGTGACATCTCTTTGATTGTTGAGTTGTGTACCTTGTTTTGGCAGCACATGCTACTTCAAGCATAGTGACATCTCTTTGGTTGTTGAGTTGTCTACCTTGTTTTGGCAGCACATGCTACTTTAAGCATAGTGATATCGCTTTGATTGTTGAGTTGTCTACCTTGTTTTGGCAGCACATGCTATTTTAAGCATAGTGACATCTCTTTGATTGTTGAGTTGTCTACCTTGTTTTGGCAGCACATGCTACTTTAAGCATAGTGACATCTCTTTGGTTGTTGAGTTGTGTACCTTGTTTTGGCAGCACATGCTACTTTAAGCATAGTGACATCTCTTTGCTTGTTGAGTTGTCTACCTTGTTTTGGCAGCACATGCTACTTTAAGCATAGTGACATCGCTTTGATTGTTGAGTTGTCTACCTTGTTTTGGCAGCACATGCTATTTTAAGCATAGTGATATCGCTTTGATTGTTGAGTTGTCTACCTTGTTTTGGCAGCACATGCTACTTTAAGCATAGTGACATCTCTAATTTGATTGTTGAGTTGTCTACCTTGTTTTGGCAGCACATGCTACTTTAAGTATAGTGACATCTCTTTGATTGTTGAGTTGTCTACCTTGTTTTGGCAGCACATGCTGCTTTAAGCATAGTGACATCTCTTTGATTGTTGAGTTGTGTACCTTGTTTTGGCAGCACATGCTACTTTAAGCATAGTGACATCGCCTCAGTGTTGAGTTGTCTACCTTGTTTTGGCAGCACATGCTACTTTAAGCATAGTGATATCGCTTTGATTGTTGAGTTGTCTACCTTGTTTTGGCAGCACATGCTATTTTAAGCATAGTGACATCTCTTTGATTGTTGAGTTGTCTACCTTGTTTTGGCAGCACATGCTACTTTAAGCATAGTGACATCTCTTTGGTTGTTGAGTTGTGTACCTTGTTTTGGCAGCACTTGCTACTTTAAGCATAGTGACATCTCTTTGATTGTTGAGTTGTCTACCTTGTTTTGGCAGCACATGCTACTTTAAGCATAGTGACATCGCTTTGATTGTTGAGTTGTCCCTTGTTTTGGCAGCACATGCTACTTTATAAGCATAGTGACATCTCTTTGATTGTTGAGTTGTCTACCTTGTTTTGGCAGCACATGCTACTTTAAGCATAGTGGCATCGCTTTGATTGTTGAGTTGTCTACCTTGTTTTGGCAGCACATGCTACTTTAAGCATAGTGACATCTCTTTGATTGTTGAGTTGTCTACCTTGTTTTGGCAGCACATGCTACTTTAGGCATAGTGACATCGCTTTAATTGTTGAGTTGTCTACCTTGTTTTGGCAGCACATGCTACTTTAAGCATAGTGACATCTCTTTGGTTGTTGAGTTGTCTACCTTGTTTTGGCAGCACATGCTACTTTAAGCATAGTGACATCTCTTTGATTGTTGAGTTGTCTACCTTGTTTTGGCAGCACATGCTACTTTAAGCATAGTGACATCTCTGTGATTGTTGAGTTGTCTACCTTGTTTTGGCAGCACATGCTACTTTAAGCATAGTGACATCTCTTTGATTGTTGAGTTGTCTACCTTGTTTTGGCAGCACATGCTACTTTAAGCATAGTGACATCTCTTTGATTGTTGAGTTGTGTACCTTGTTTTGGCAGCACATGCTACTTCAAGCATAGTGATATCGCTTTGATTGTTGAGTTGTCTACCTTGTTTTGGCAGCACATGCTACTTTAAGCATAGTGACATCGCTTTGATTGTTGAGTTGTCTACCTAGTGTTGGAAACACATGCTACTTTAAGCATAGTGATATCGCTTTGATTGTTGAGTTGTCTACCTAGTGTTGGAAACACATGCTACTTTAAGCATAGTGACATCGCTTTGATTGTTGAGTTGTCTACCTTGTTTTGGCAGCACATGCTACTTTAAGCATAGTGACATATCTTTGATTGTTGAGTTGTCTACCTTGTTTTGGCAGCACATGCTACTTTAAGCATAGTGACATCGCTTTGATTGTTGAGTTGTCTACCTTTTTTTGGCAGCACATGCTACTTTAAGCATAGTGACATCTCTTTGATTGTTGAGTTGTCTACCTTGTTTTGGCAGCACATGCTACTTTAAGCATAGTGACATCTCTTTGATTGTTGAGTTGTCTACCTTGTTTTGGCAGCACATGCTACTTTAAGCATAGTGACATCTCTTTGATTGTTGAGTTGTCTACCTTGTTTTGGCAGCACATGCTACTTTAAGCATAGTGACATCTCTTTGATTGTTGAGTTGTCTACCTTGTTTTGGCAGCACATGCTACTTTAAGCATAGTGACATCGCTTTGATTGTTGAGTTGTCTACCTTGTTTTGACAGCACACGCTACTTTAAGCATAGTGATATCGCTTTGATTGTTGAGTTGTCTACCTTGTTTTGGCAGCACATGCTACTTTAAGCATAGTGATATCGCTTTGATTGTTGAGTTGTCTACCTTGTTTTGGCAGCACATGCTACTTTAAGCATTGTGATATCGCGTTGATTGTTGAGTTGTCTACCTTGTTTTGGCAGCACATGCTACTTTAAGCATAGTGACATCGCTTTGATTGTTGAGTTGTGTACCTTGTTTTGGCAGCACATGCTACTTTAAGCATAGTGACATCGCTTTGATTGTTGAGTTGTCTACCTTGTTTTGGCAGCACATGCTACTTTAAGCATAGTGATATCGCTTTGATTGTTGAGTTGTCTACCTTGTTTTGGCAGCACATGCTACTTTAAGCATAGTGACATCTCTTTGATTGTTGAGTTGTCTACCTTTGAATAGTCCTATAATGGGTTAGGTGTTTATTCACTATTCTATGTATTATATTATTAATTATATTTGTGATGGGATTAATTAGGTTTTTGAAATCAATAAATATGGGGACTGAATGTAGCTGAATTAATTGATGTTTTATTCTGAATTTCATGTTATTAGAAATTATTTTAAGAAATCCCGACAACACTGTATCAATTTATGATTTCATAAATCATTTTGGTTATGTTTGGTGTGTTTTAAAGATCTCTAGAATTGATGTTTTATTCTGGATACCTTGACATCAGGAATTTATTTAAGAAATCTTGACAACATTTTGTAAGTCAAGATGATGATTACAATAAGGTGAAGAATTACTTATGGATAACAACGTGACGTGACGTGACGACGTTTCGATGTAGTTCTTACATCGTTATCATTGACTTTGATAACAATGTTAATCAATAAACTAAGAAGTTGTTATCCATAAGTAATCGTCGTCTTGATTTGTACTTCCAACTTCTAAATGTCATTGAAAGATTTGAAACATTTTATAATATCTGATATCATTTCTAGAAATAATTTATGATATAAATAATTTTGGTCATGTTAATTCTGTTTCCAATTTGGTTTGGAATTCTTTTTATAATATCCGGAGTTTTATCTATGATATCAGGAGTTTTATCTATGATATCCGGAGTTTTATCTATGATATCCGGAGTTTTATCTATGATATCCGGAGTTTTATCTATGATATCCGGAGTTTTATCTATGATATCAGGAGTTTTATCTATGATATCATAAATCCATTTCTGAATATGATGACTGAATGAGGCCAGTACTGTTAGTATAAGTTAAACACTAGTGTATGGGTTTATTATAAATGTTATCTTTCACTTTAGCATTATCACTTGGAAAATGTATGTACTAATGTACATGTAAGACCTGTTAAATCACTTTGAAAGGAATACGTAGTGCAATGGGAAAGGACTTTTGAGTTATGTCTTAGAATAGTTCATTTAAAGCTCAGCTTCCTGCTTGTGTGTCATTTAGGTAGGGTTTATATCTTCTGTGTCAGTAAACGATCTCTAAACTTTATATTTTGGCTTTTGTATATATTTATGAACACTAAAACACACGGGCACCGGGGAAAATCTTCTTGACTGAATTAACCTGGTGGAGACAAGTTTCTAATTGTGTTAATTCTTACGTATCTTCAGCTATGGTTAGATGTGAACCCTATAGGATCATGGGAAAAGAAAATGAAAATTTTGGTTCCCCCAGAAAACCTACGTAGAAGACAGACAAAGGAGTTTGGCCCTTGGGTCGGTATTATAAAACTTTCTCGAGCACGACTCTGTGCTCAAGAGCCGTTTCTGTGCTCAACTCCAAACTCACACTTCAAAAGTTGGGATTAAAAAAACTTTTCGTTTCTGTGCTCCGCTGAATACGAAATTCTTATCAAGCTATCGACCTTGCTCCAAGTTTAAGACTCAACGTAAAATAGCCCTCTAAATAAGTGTTTCTATCGATTGTACTTGCTTAGTTTATTTACACTCATTTTGGAAGTGATAAACCCTTTGTTTTACTTATTTCCAAATGCTCATCCTGCCAATGACTCGACAAAATTGCATCAACACGAAAATAAACGTTCATTTTTACCTCCCTTCCTAGAGAGCTCTAATAGCTCGTGCTCAACTTGACTGAGATTGTTAAAATACTCAGTTGAGCACATTTCCAGAATGTTTTATAATCTCAATCTCTGATCCAAACTCCTGGGAGTATGCACAAGGAGAGTTGAGAATGGAGTCTGAATTGAGTACAACACTTTTTATCATCCCGGCCCCTGATCAGTGTTTATTGTTTATTCCACTTCAGTCACTACAGACACATGTGTCCATTTACAGTGAAGATAACAAAATAACATAGGAATAATAAGATAAGGTAGATAACAAGTACAAATAATAACTTACAAAGTAATAAGCACTAGATGATATTATAAAAGAAGAAACTATCTGAATAATAGAGATCGACAACATTGTTAAAAAACATTTGTAGGAGTAGAGATGTCCAGTGTAACTTTCAAACACTTGTTCTTTTTTATAAGCAATGACTGGCCTCTGGATCAGTCGAGCCATTTTACGATGAAGTAATTTCTGGAATAATTTGTAAAATATAGGCAAAGTTGTACAGATCCTCAACAGAGCTATGGCAAGAAGCCAGCCGGCTAAACTGAAATTAAATAAATCGGAAAGAAAAAATAATGGAAAAAGGGAAATTAATTCAATAATGAGCCTACTGCTAGATAAAGCAGTTTGTCACTGCAATGTTATAGCTGCCAGTGGTTTCACACATTCCTTTCTATTCATTTATGGTTGAGCAGGACGTAAAACCCCAATCACTCACTCACTCTATTCATTTATGAGACTGTTTGACACCACATACAATGCTATCATACATTATGTGTTCATTGAGTGAATTTATGTTAAAAGCACTCCTGAAGAAAAAAATAAGACCAGAAACTCCATTCTCAGTTAAAAGCCCTCATGGCAAAAAGTCCGAATTTTAATGTGGCATGGGCTGCCAAAATTCACACTTTTTTCCTAATATCTGATCGTCACGACAGTAAGAGGCTTTGAAGGCCATCGAAAAACTAAATGATTAGCGTTGGAATGAGGACGACGACCATTCATTCATTCTAAGCCAAAGTTAGTTCAAAACAATACTTTATCGTTCATTCTCATGACTAGAGGCCCTAAAAAACTTCTAAATTATATGTCTTGAGAAAATAGCCAATTATTTCAACAATCTGTTTTAACGTCAAAATATCAACATTTTGGCAGCTCATGCCACTTTAAATAAAAAAAAATGAAAGAAATTGTATTAAGAGTTCTAGTTTTTACCATCTATTGACTGGGATATGTTGAATTCCTCATGATAATTCATGTACATGCATGGGTTTTTTTGACAATTTCCATTGGTTGAAAAGAGATATACATAGTGGTGGATATAGCAGTAATTCGACATGCCAAATCATAAGTTGACCTATATACAGTGTAGTACACACACATGTAGGATGTTTTTATGTCCAATTTACAAGAAGTGGGAGCTACAAGCACAAGCAAATCTGGTAATACCCTCACATAGATTTAAACCAGGAACTAAAATATGCTTAACCAATCAGGGTACTAATTATGCTCTTTATTTAGCTAATTCTGTTGTATTAACCTACTCAAATTTCTAGGTCACGCCAAGAAAAAAGTATATAAAATATGAATGATAAGTTGTGTATAGTGCATTCAGTTCTCTTTATTTTATTTTGTCTAGGGCTTAACCAGGGTGAATGCGGTGGATCGACTGACTGTAGTGGATCGACTGACTTACGCTAGGAGGAGCTGATCAAAAGTACACCCGGCTGTGATGGCTATAGCCAGTATTATCAAACTACCTCTAGGAAGTATAATCTTTCTTCTAGTGTGTATCTCAGTTACTATATCAGACAACGTGACATGCCCACCGTGCAACAGTAAGTCCTACTTTCTGTCTATGGTTTCTGCTGGTTGTTTGTCTAAATTAGTTTATGGTTGAAGGGGCTGTTCGTAGTGTCAAATGCATGCTGATAAATACGGCTTAATCACTGTCTGGCCGCAGCTCACGATTCCCACAAGCCTGTTTCACCAATAAGCCTGCACATGATTTTATTCCGTAACCATTGTAGCAATGTCTTGCCATATTAAACAGTTATGTAGAAACTTTCCTCTTTACGGAAGGACTCTAACATTCTCGAGTGTGTTGCGGGTTTGATTGATTGTTTGATGTTTTATGCGACGCTCAAGATTATTTCACTTAAATGGTGGTGTTGCCAGTTTTATTGTGGGAGGAAACCGGGCTCTATGCACAGAGGAAACCCACAACCTTCCGTTGGTGACTGGCAACCATCCCATATTCGCCGTTCGAGTGAAAACCCATTCAGAAAATTTTCCAATTTTTTTTTGGGCTGAGTAGGATTCGAACACCGCTCTACCTACTGAGCCACGGATTTCCGGATTTTTTCTGGGCTTTTAATTAAAGTTGATTACACTCAGAGACGAACCTTCTGAGCGGATTGAACAGCCTTAGTGGCTCAGTCGGCAGAGTGATAGTCTCTCGGTCTGACAAAATCTCTCATTGGTAGATGCAGGTTCCAATCCCACTAAGTCAATATAAAAAATTACACAATCCACTCACACGGGGTGGCACTACAGCCCTAGCCTACCTTAAAGCATGTTCAGATGTTCAGTCTTAAAGCATGTTCAGTTTGTGCTTTCTGCACGATAACTCTCCAACAACTTGACTTTCACTTGAAATTTTTTTCTACATTGTATATCGCCATTAATTTATACCTTAGGTGGCATTGTGTTTCATGAAAATCCGCTCATAGGGGGCGCCCCTACAGGCCTAGCCTTCCTTATAACATATGCAAAGGTCGGGGGTTTCCTCCGGGCAATGATCCCGGTTTCCTCTCCCACTAAACCTGGCAACGCCGCCATATAAGGGAAATAAGCTTGAGTGTGGCGTAAAACATCAATGTATTGATCCCCCTATATGGCATGGCTTCTACATGTAGGGGGACCTCCATGGCTCAGTAGGTAGAGCATTGGATGCTCAATCCAAACAGCCTTCCACCAAGTGATCACAAGTTCGAATCCCACTCAGTCCCAAAAAATTGGATAATTTTCTGACTGGGTTTTCACTCGAACGACCTATGTTGGATGGTTGCCAGTTTCCAGCGGAAGGTGATGGGTTTCCTCTGGGCTTAGATGTCGGTTTCCTCCCACAATAAACCTGGCAACGCCGCCATATAAGGGAAATAATCTTGAGCGCGGCGTAAAACACCAAACAATCAATCCATCTACATGTATGCACCTGCTGAAGCTCAAGGTTTCTTCCCGGCATGTTTTCTCTCGCTGCCTTATAAGGGAAATAATCAACCTGGTGTAGCGGAGACTTTACTGGCTCTTGATTGCTAATAAATGATGTCTATATATGGGGCATTACTACCTGGTTCCCCTTGAGAGATCAATAGATATAAAACAACATATCACTTAGCTGGCTTACCAATAATGACAACTTGAAGGATTTTACCGTTGCTATACACGGAATTGATTGATTTCTGTTTGAAGTCTTAATTTTGTTACAATCCCTGTAACACACAAACATTGGGAAATCCAGTTTATTTATTTGCTATAAAGGTTTCATGGTTGAATGATTGATTATGTTCAAAAATCACTATGTTACAAAAACATTTGATGACAGGTTATAAACGTAATACCTGGTTATTAATGAATTATAACGTTATTAATAGGTGGTAGGCCTATACAAGCTGGATAGATGTAATATGAATGCATCGTCGGATTAACTAGATGTATATAAATGGGGTACGAATAAATTTAGTATATACATTTTGGATAAATTTAATGTAAACACATTGATTTTGATTAAATTTAATATATACAAATGCATCTTGAATTGATAGAATACAAATACATACAAAGTATACAAATATGTTTTGCGATAAATCAAACAAATGCAAATTTATTTTAAAAATTTCCAAATTGATACATACAAATACAGTTGTCTAAATGTCATTTTTGAGTGATGAATGGAAAACTATTATGAATAATAGAACAAGAAGATTTTCCCTGTGCCTGTGTGTTTTAGTGTTCATAAATATAAATAAACTATCTTTATATTAGGTTGTCGTCTTATTTTCTGTTGTAGTTGAGTGTAGCAAGCAGTATATTTGGATTGTTGGCGACACACTGACATGGAACTGTACGTTACAAAATGACATTCACGGATGGACGTCAACTGATATTCATTTTAAACGCACAAACTTCAGTATTCTCCCCGACAATATTCAGGTTTTGGACAATCGGACAACACAACTCATTTTTACCAACGCCACCCTAGAACATGCTGGATCATACTTCGCCTATATTGGAAAAGAATGTGAATATTGCAGTGAAATAGAAATGCAAACTGGAAGTAAGTCCATTGTATTTTTCTGAATTTTTTGCTTTAAAAATAAAAAGAATTGTGGAATTAGTCAGCTGTCTATCAATGAATGATCTTTTGTTATTAATTCTTGGTTTATTAATTGGTTGGTGTTTTACGCCACACTGAGTTTGGTTTGAAGCAGTCTATGGTGACAAGTATGGAAACTTCACACCTTTTCTTTATATGTTAAATAATCCCACGCAGGCTCCTTTGTCCACACAGAGTTATACTCAAAACCCAATGGTTTAACGGTTTTCACATCGACTCTTTACCAACACAGCCACGAAAGCCCAGAGTTGTAAAAAGTACTTTAGCTGAAAAAGATAGGACAAAGTTCTTAGTGGATTTTTCACCTGCTCCCTTTTATGTGGAAGGGCTACCACCAATTGACAGGTAACTCCCAAATTTTCAGGGTTTCGTCTGGGCTAAGAGCTCAGTTTCCTCACCCACTTAACCTGCCAACACCAGAATGTAAGTGAAATCATCTTGAGTGTGGCGTAAAACATCCCGAAAGTTCCTATCATTTTGTAACCAGAAGCCTTTAAAAACTAAATTGTTCTAAAATTTTTTTACAGAAATCCCAACTGCTCCTGATGTGGAAATAATTTACCAGGTTATCAGTGATGTAGCAGAATATATACAAGTTTCTGGTAAAGCCAAGAACAATGACAAACCTACCATATGGGATATTCATTATAACTTAAATGCCAGGTTTAGCTCGAGGAGAAAGTGAGTTATTGTACAACAAATAATCTTTTATGTGGCATTTAACAAATTTTGACTTTTTTATTATTAGAAATTGACCTCTCTGCAAGCCCAGCATGGCTGCCCAGCCTAAAGTTTGTAAAGCCGATTTGTGATGTCATGATATTTATAACGTCACAAGGCCGCTACCAGGGCCGTATCTGCTTCCGGAAAACAATAGGGCGCCCAAACTAAATTAAGAAAAAATAAATGCGGGCTTTATTTTATGTACAAGGAAAAAAAATAGGCCCTTAAGACCGTTTTGTACATGGCCTTCAGGGATTCATACACGTCCAATTTACTTACCAATATTCGGTTCGTAAAATTGAGTTTAAAACTGAATTTGGTGTTGAAAAACTCCAATATTTTCAGTTTAAAATTCCCTTTTGAAAACTAAAATTTCCAAACTCAATTTGGGCGTGAAAAACTGAATATTGCTTGATTGATATCCACTGTTTATGATGAAAAAATCTAAGTTCAAGGGAAAAGTTTATTTAGAAACCGCCGTCAAACGACCATGGCCGTCATTCTCTTGTTGTTGTTGTTTAGATACTGAGAAACATACGGCCTCGTGTTCAGTGTCTCCACAACATGGCTTATTTTGCACTTTGGAAGTCTTTTTAATTACCTAAACATTTCTAAAATAAGCTGATTTTGATGAACAGAGAAATTTTGGGGAGTATTACCCACAATAATCGTAATAATTCGCGATTTGTTATATTTATTCACTTGTTTTTGGTCGTATAGAAAATAAAAGGCTAGACAACGTTTACAACATGAAATATCGTAATAAGTTAGTTACCTCCCCTGAACCATAGTTCTCAAATAGTTCAATTCATTTGTAATTAAATCAATGTGTATTTTTTTTATTGTTGCACATGAAGAAGAGATTAGGGATAACTTTGATCTAGTCACGTCTTCGCAAACGGTTGATTTACCAGCCAGTATATATTTCATAGTTATTAGAGTGTTTGCCTTTTGTAATTAGCGCCTCGAAATGATCGAAATTAACCTAGGTTTAAATGTTTCTTTTAAAGGTGAGATTTAAGGAATTTGTATATGCCTGATTTAAAGGCACACTTGCCGCGAAAATCAGGAATATTGTTTACATTAAAAAAGAAAGACCTTTTTCGGTATTTTTCCCAGACAATATAAGTTAGGAACTTAATATTTTTACCAAAATTTAAAAGTTTGGACGTCACTTTGTATTTTTAATTTGAATTTGAAAATTTGAATTGTTAGGTACGGGGAACGTAAACAAACCACACTGCCCCCTATTGGCGATTTTATGTTTTAGTCGAGTGAGTGAACTAACGGCACAGTGTAATTTTACGTAGGCCTATTTATCTGAGAAATACAGACTGACGATCGGTTAACAGCGACTGGAAAAGCCTGCTGATTATTGTCTGAGTGTAAACCACAGATAAAAAGGCCTGAAATGAGGGGAATCCAACACGAAAGTTGACCGACACTGATCGTTGTTGTTGTAATCAGGCTTTGATTCTTCGTTTGTTTTTCACCCCATTTCTACATTCCCAAGCTAACTAGACATGTTTTATGTGTCCTATGTTTAAGTTTAGTTGTATTAGTCGTAGTAAGCTCATGTAAATTGGTTTTCTTAGCAAATTTAAACAGGCTACGGCGGCAAGTGGGCCTTTAAAGAAAGTCGGCTGTATTATGGTATCACCAGCTCCGTCCGTCCCGGATTCCCTTCCGCTCCATAACTTAAAGTTTTGATCGTATTTTTACTATTCTTTCACAGTATATACCTTATGGGTAGCTGGTGTGTCATGAACCATTTAAATTATGACATCTTTGGTTGCATAATATGGCATCTATATTGGATTATGTTACATTCTCTTTTAGTCTATATCTTCTTAAGTTATTACTTGATCTTGACAATTCTTTCAGTGTGAATATAACAGTTATGGGTAGATGGTTTGTCTGGAACATCCCTTGTTTCATAATACAACATCCATATTTGATTATGTTATATTCTCTTTTAGTCTACAGTGTATGTCTTGATTGTTTCCGCTCCATAACTTGAAGAGTTTTGATCTTTACAATTATTTCACAGCATTTTCTTTATGAATACATTATGACAATTTTGGTTGCATGATTGCATAAAATAACATCTATATTAGATAATTTAATATTCTTTTAGTCCATATCTACATTAGTTTTGACCTGATCCTGACAATTTTTAGAGTAGGCCTATATATACGTAAGGGATAGATGATGTGTCGGGAACAATTTAGGATATCGTTGGTTACATGATACGGTATCCATATACATTGTACATGTATGTTTATCGAATAGAGAAATGAAAATCTTTTATATGTACATGGGATTTCGATTGCTGGAATTTAAACAGATAGGTTCTATAATGTAGATTAATCAGTCCTAGCGGAGGGCGTATGTTGAGTTTACTAAAACTCTTGTTTGCGTGTGCGTTGACTTTAATATAGTTGTAATAAAATAACATTACTTATTAAAGTGCAGGGAAGCTGGTGATAAGGCCCGGTTAGTTTTCTCAAAAATAGCGTTTTGTAGGTCCTGTGGGAAGAAATATGGCATGCACAAATGGATTAAATGACAATTGCTCTGCTAGAGAATCATTTAAAATTCATATTGAAAAAAGTGTGCAACATTAGAGGGAGAGTTTTAATTCCCTTGAGTTTGGGATCGGAAGCTTGGCTACATCGTGTCTATCTTTTTGGAATGTTTGGCACGGCCATGTTGTGCTTGCGCTGAAGTCAATAGTGAACTATAAATGACCAAATGTAGTTCAACCAGATGCAGATTGATGTTGAATATATCAAAACAAACACACACACATATACACATATATGTATAGCTTAGCTGATTGATTGTGTCAAAAGTGCTAGAAAAAATGCTGATAGTTGTAACTCTAACCTTGCTCTCCATTCTGATAGGAAATTATTATGGCAGGATCACCAAAAAAAAAAATAGAGATTTTTGTGAAGGTGAACTTTTCAAAACATCAATCAATAAATCAAATAGCAGACAATGTAAAACATTAGAATTTTTCTGAAAAAATAAATAAGAATATATTTAAGTATATTTTCAATTTTTGTAGTGAGTATGAAGATTTAGACAACTTCTGTGCGGAGTACAAAAAAGATTTGAATAAAGGCTGTTTTCTACCAAGTGATTTTCCATGTACATGTCCTATGCAAGCTGGCAAACTAAACCAGCAATGTATGTTCATGAACGCTGGAAATTCAGAATGTTTTTTGAAACGGAAAACATACAGCTTCTTGGTTACCATGGTGACAGAGTTTGGAAATGTTTCAACAATAAGAAACACAAGCATTTCAGATAGAATTGGTAAGTAGAATGTAAATATGTAAAACTTTTGTTTTTATTTTGTTTTGGAGTTAAGGTGGGGGCGGAGGGGTTGTCTTAAAAAAATGATATTTACATATTTCTCACACCATCTTATGGCTGGGGAATTAAATAAATAAAAAATGATAACAGGAAAACAAATTGAATATTATGTCTAATTGTGAGATTTTACAAGTGTCAATTCTGTTTAGTCCTGAAAAATATATTACATATTTGTCAAATAATATAGGAAGATCACTGGTTACTTTCAGACTTCAGGTTTCCTTTGCCAATAAACCTGTATCGTGACCAAATTTGTGATGACATATACTGATATTAACTTAGGAAATGCCTGATAAATCTAGAATGTATTTTTTGTTTAAGCCCGTGCTCCAAAGGTATCCGGGGTCCTGATCAACACGACTAGTCGAAAAGCTGAAGTATCCTGGTCATTCTGGAGTGGATTACGTGCAACGTACAGGATTTCAGTCGGATTAGATAAACAGGACGTCTTGGTGGTGAGACACAATAGTTCACATAATTGCATGTTGGTTTCAACCTACACACGAATCAAATGGGTACCACTGTTAAGACACTTTTGTAATAACATATTCTCAACCAAATTTGTATTTTCAAAATTGGTTAAAAATTTAATTATAGTTACACAAAAATCTCCAATGAAAATTTAACCTTGGTACTATCATTGGTTTTAATTATCCCAATATTCAAAAAACACAGTTACAAAATAAGTAACCCATTTTCTAGTTCTAGCATAACCAGGATCAATTTTCATTGGCTGAAAAACAACCTTTGACCAATGACCTGTCTAGTGCACATTTTAAAATATGTCTGAGCTACTTGACATTTGTGAGTATGTGCAGCTTTTAATTAAATGAATTTTCTTTTTCACTTGTTATTTTAGGGGCCAGTTGAAACTGATGTAGTAATGCACGAATTTAATAGTTTGATACCCAATAAGCATTATGTTGTGAAGATAGAGGCAAAGTTGAGGGGAAGCACCATTTGGGGAGATCCCGAAACTCAACATTTCCAAACGAAGGAAGATGGTAGGTGATAGCGTCCTTTTTGTGTCGCCTGAAAGGGGGCACTTAGGGATCACTTTGACGGCTTAGTCTGGCGTCGGCGTCGGCGTCCGGATTTGTTTCCGTGCAATATCTTGAAAACCACTGGCTTAATTTGTTTCAAATTTAAATGGGAAGTTTAATACCTTAATACCCCGCTCAATTTCGACTTTCGCTAAAATCCGCGCATATTTAATTATTGTACAGGCTTTTGATTGGCTGATACAAATAACTTGGTTTCCGTGCAATATCTTGAAAACCACTGGCTTAATTTTTTTCAAATTTAAATGAGAAGTTTAATACCTTAATACCCCGCTCAAGTTCGATTTTCGCTAAAATCCGCGCATATTTAATTATTGTACAGGCTTTTGATTGGCTCATACAAATAACTTGGTTTCCGTGCAATATCTTGAAAACCACTGTCTTAATTTTTTTCAAATTTAAATGGGAAGTTTATTACCTTAATACCCCGCTCAAGTTCGACTTTCGCTAAAATCCGCGCATATTTAAATATTGTACAGGCTTTTGATTGGCTGATACAAATAACTTGGTTTCCGTGCAATATCTTGAAAACCACTGGCTTAATTTTTTTCAAATTTAAATGGGAAGTTTAATACCTTAATACCCCGCTCAAGTTCGACTTTCGCTAAAATCCGCGGATATTTAATTATTGTACAGGCTTTTGATTGGCTGATACAAATAACTTGGTTTCCGTGCAATATCTTGAAAACCACTGGCTTAATTTTTTTCAAATTTAAATGGGAAGTTTATTACCTTAATACCCCGCTCAAGTTCGACTTTCGCTTAAATCCGCGCATATTTATTTATTGTACAGGCTTTTGATTGGCTGATACAAATAACTTGGTTTCCGTGCAATATCTTGAAAACCACTGTCTTAATTTTTTTTCAAATTTAAATGGGAAGTTTAATACCTTAATCCCCCCCTCAAGTTCGACTTTCGCTAAAATCCGAGCAAATTTAATTATTGTTTTTGATTGGCTGATACAAATAACTTGGTTTCCCTGCAATATCTTGAAAACCACTGGCTTAACTTTTTTCAAATTTAAATGGGAAGTTTAATACCTTAATATCCCGCTCAAGTTCGATTTTCGCTAAAATCCGCGCATATTTAATTATTGTACAGGCTTTTGATTGGCTGATACAAATAACTTGGTTTCCGTGCAATATCTTGAAAACCATTGGCTTAATTTTTTTCAAATTTAAATGGGAAGTTTATTACCTTAATACCCCGCTCAAGTTCGACTTTCGCTAACATCCGCGCATATTTAATTACTGTACAGGCTTTTGATTGGCTGATACAAATAACTTGGTTTCCGTGCAATATCTTGAAAACCACTGGCTTATTTTTTTTCAAATTTAAATGGAAAGTTTAATACCTTAATACCCCGCTCAAGTTCGATTTTCGCTAAAATCCGCGCATATTTAATAATTGTTTTTGATTGGCTGATACAAATAACTTGGTTTCCGTGCAATAGCTTTTTGTGGAATTCTGTACAGAAGAATATCACTAATAAATTTTTATTCAATAAATACATATTTTGCATGTTTTAAGTTAATTGATTTTACTCTTTAGACAACCAATAATGAAACTATTCATTCAGTCAAGCTTCCATTTGCAGGGGAGCCTCCGTAGCTCAGCTAGTAAAGCTTTTTACTCGCATCAACATAAGCCTTCCACCAATACCGCATGGGTAGGATCCTTGTCAGGCCAAAATTTCATACTGGATTTTTTCGCAAAAGATGAAGGTATATGTGGGATGGTCGCTCGGAGTCAATGAAATGTTGGGGATTTCTTATAAATGTGTAATCTGACGCAGATTATTATTTAATATCTCATATTCAGGTAACATCTTACACAGCATGATATACATATATTCACAAATAAAGTACAACAGTGAATTTTTTTGTGAAAGGTGATGTACCTTCTCCTTGTATATTTATCCTGCCAGGCGACACTTCTACTTCAGTTGAATTCTAGTGGTTTATTCAAGTGGCTTGATAGCTCCATGTAGAAGTGTTGGCAGATACCTGCCGACGGCCATGGATTCCTCCAGCCAAAGAGCCTGGTTTCCTCGCCGACTAAACCTGACAACTTCGCCCTCTTATTGAAATAATCTTGAGTGTGGCATAAATTAAGCCTTATGAAGCTTTGAAAACGCTAACTTGAGTTTTAAAATGGTCTTACATTTTTCTATGAAAATGGGTCCTGCTGGTTTGAAGGATTTATGAACAGTAGTTTTTCCAGGTACGCACCGAAGGTCAAGGGTTCCTCTTACAAAGAGCCCAGTTTCCTTCTCCACTAAACCTGGCAACTACGCCATATAAGTAAAATAATTTTGAGAGCGGCGTACATGTAAAACATAATTCAATCAATCTATGGTTTGTGGAGACAAATGTAAAAATTTAGAAGATGGTGGATGAGTTGGTACTGTTCTCGCAATATGAACGTAAGGCACCAATCATGTAAATTTTATAAGCGAGTACCAAAAATAAGATTTAAATATATAACGTTAACAATCTGACGTAAACACATTGAACTTAAAAGAAATTGTTTTAGTTTATGAGAAATATGCTATCAGAAATATTATATTTTTCATCCATAGTTTGTTCATTGTTAACTGAAATTATTGCTGGATGTTCTCTCCACAGCTCCAGACAGTAGTCCCAGATTATCACCTGGTTCCTATATGTATACAGCGGATATGGTAGCTGGCCAGGCTATGGTCTTGTATACACAGGTCAGATAGTTATCAAAACTTATTATTATTATTATTTGGGTCCAGGTGCCTGAGAGCAATAGTCTCACAAAATTAAAAATGGTCTCTCATTGCCTACATAAGCCTTCCATCCGTGGGTGTGCCTTTGAATATTTCTCAGGACAAAACTAACAATTGTAAAAATGGGGCATAAAGGGGAAGCACTGGGTCTTTTGGGCAATGGGGTGTGAAGGGGAAGCACTGGGTCTTTTGGGCAAAGGGGCGTGAAGGGGAAGCACTGGGTCTTTTGGGCAATGGGGTGTGAAGGGGAAGCACTGGGTCTTTTGGGCAATGGGGTGTGAAGGGGAAGCACTGGGTCTTTTGGGCAATGGGGTGTGAAGGGGAAGCACTGGGTCTTTTGGGCAAAGGGGCGTGAAGGGGAAGCACTGGGTCTTTTGGGCAATGGGGTGTGAAGGGGAAGCACTGGGTCTTTTGGGCAATGGGGTGTGAAGGGGAAGCACTGGGTCTTTTGGGCAAAGGGGCTTGAAGGGGAAGCACTGAGTCTTTTGGGCAATGGGGCGTGAAGGGGAAGCACTGGGTCTTTTGGGCAATGGGGTGTGAAGGGGAAGCACTGGGTCTTTTGGGCAAAGGGGCTTGAAGGGGAAGCACTGAGTCTTTTGGGCAATGGGGCGTGAAGGGGAAACACTGGGTCTTTTGGGCAATGGGGCGTGAAGGGGAAGCACTGGGTCTTTTGGGCAATGGGGTGTGAAGGGGAAGCACTGGGTCTTTTGGGCAAAGGGGCTTGAAGGGGAAGCACTGAGTCTTTTGGGCAATGGGGCGTGAAGGGGAAGCACTGGGTCTTTTGGGCAAAGGGGCTTGAAGGGGAAGCACTGGGTCTTTTGGGCAAAGGGGCTTGAAGGGGAAGCATTGAGTCTTTTGGGCAAAGGGGCTTGAAGGGGAAGCACTGAGTCTTTTGGGCAAAGGGGCTTGAAGGGGAAGCACTGAGTCTTTTGGGCAAAGAGCTTACCCTCCTCTACAATTAAACCTGCATGGAATGCTGCTCATATGCGAAATAGTTTTGAGTGCGGTGTAAAACAACAATCATTCTAACTGTTATTCTTACATATACCTTCCACCTATAAATAAGTACGTTCGATGTAAATTTTACAAAGGAGGTTATATTCCCAGGGCGCGACATAAGGGATTTTCAGGTGATCGGTAAATTGTTCTCCCGATCTTGACGTCCGGTTATCGATTTTTTTGGTCATCTGAAATCTGGTGGTAAACGATCATTCACCTCAACCGTACGTATTTTGGTTGTCAATTTTCCAACGGCGGTTATATTCCTTCTGACTGTCATTTAATTGAAAACTTCTTCATATGTGCATCTAATTTTCCCTCCTATTTGCAAAGCAATCCAATTTACACGATCTTAATACAAGTAAAGACACTAAATTTATATAAAGGACATATTATACGACAGACATGTTCAGTGTGTTTACAATGTCTACATGGGGAATAAAAGCATACCGTATGTAGAATGGAAGCCAAATTAAAGCAACAATGATTGGAACCCGTTAAGTTCAATGTTTCATTACTGTCATTTTAGGTCTTTTTGTCTGTAATTTACAATCTCAAATTTATCAGCAGGGATTTTTGCCCTTTCTGTATTATTCACATAAAATCTACACAATAACACTGTGACATGGATCAAATCATTTGGACACAGTTGCCCATGCCTTGGCTCAGAGTTGACATTGTGGGTACCTAACAAATCATTTGGACACAGTTGCCCATGCCTTGGCTCAGAGTTGACATTGTGGGTACCTAACAAATCATTTGGACACAGTTGCCCATGCCTTGGCTCAGAGTTGACATTGTGGGTACCTAACAAATCATTTGGACACAGTTGCCCATGCCTTGGCTCAGAGTTGACATTGTGGGTACCTAACAAATCATTTGGACACAGTTGCGCATGCCTTGGCTCAGAGTTGACATTGTGGGTACCTAACAAATCAGTTTTTCAATTTCATTTTATAATACAAAATGATGCCAGAATTTTGACAAAAATAGAAAGTTCCTAACTTCTTCTGTCTGGCAAAATATACAGAAAATCGCAATGATGTTTTTCATGTAAACAGTATTTAGGATTTGAAATTTCTATTTTAATAAAAGGTAACACAATAAAGAGTAACAATACAATAAAGTGTTACAATACAATAAAGTGTTACAATACAATAAAGTGTTACAATACAATAAAGTGTTACAATACAATAAAGTGTTACAATAAAAGTAACACATAAAGTGATTTACATTCTTTATTTTTGTTCTCTCTTAATTTAGAAAACTCCTGTAGAAGAATGGAACGGTAATCTGACAGGTATAGCCGCGACCATTAGATCGGCAAATTCAGATGAAATCCAACGACTTGATCTGCCTGCAAATGAGACTGTATTTTTGTTTGGTATTCCACCAACAAAGCTGTACTTTGTAGATTTGCAGTTATGCACCGAAGCTGGATGTTCGTCAAAACCTTCCGTCATTCGCATACCACCGTCCTCGCAAGGTAATTTCCTCTAATGGTTTCATTTTAAATCTTTCTTGATCACCCTATATGGAAGGCAAAGCTTTTACTTTCCTTACCCTCTGAACATGGCCCTCTGTGGTCCAGTAGGTTAGAGCGATCGTCCCTCAGTCCCACACAGAACTTATGTGGCATGAACTCAGACAAAAAAAAATTGTTAAAATTTCTGAGTGGATTTTTCACTTGATCGCTGAATGTGGAAGAGTTGCCAGGTACTCGCCGAAGGTGAACGAAATGAAATGAAATGAAAGTTTCATTTGATCACTGAATGTGGAAGAGTTGCCAGGTACCTAAGAAAGATTGGTGATTTTCAGGGTCCTCAACACCCCACACTAAATCTTGCAACTCCACCATATAAGTTGTAGATAACCTTGAGTGGGGTGTGAAACATGAATCCGTGTTCTTATCACCTCTTCTACCTTCTTGTTGGGGGCCTCTGTGGCTCAGTAGCTAGAGCGTTGGACGCTCAATCCGAACAGCCTTCCACCAATTGGTCGCAGGTTTGAATCCCACTCAGTCCAAAAAAAATTAGAAAATTTTCTGACTGGGTTTTCACTCGAACGACCTATGTGGGATGGTTGTCAGTTGCCAGCGGAAGGTCGTTGGTTAACTCTGGGCATAGAGCCCGGTTTCCTCCCACAGTAAAACTGGCAACGCCGCCATATAAGTGAAATAATCTTGAGCGCGGCGTAAAACACCAAACAATCAATCAATCTTGTTAAAAATCAACTTATCTAACCCAGTATTTGAATGCCCTTTGTTGTATCAATGTTAAGGATTTAGCCATTAATGGAGCACCCCACCCCCTAATCTCCACTGGCAAAACTCTCCTCTAACCATTCACCCCCATCACTGAAGAAATTGCCTCCGTGGCTAAGTCGGGTAGAGTGATAGCCCCTCAGTCTGGCGCAGGCCTTCCATCAATGCACCAAATAAAATAATTGAAAAATTTCGGAGTGGATTTTTCACTTGATCGCCGTATGTGCAAGAGTTGCCAGGTACTCATCGAAGGTCATGGGGTTTCTTCAGGGCAAAGAGCCCTGTTTCCTCCCCACTAAACATGGCAAAGCTGCCCTATAAGTGAAATGCTCTTGAGTGGGATGTAAAACGTCAATCAATCAATCAGCTTCTGAAAAGAAACAAAAATTTACATTACCGCTACCATATACTTGTACGGGAACTAATGTTGTGTGTCGCATTTAAACAAAGCTCTTGAGTCGTGTACTTTTTGTCTATGTTTATTATACAGCACCTCTAAAGCCAGTTAATATAGTTGCCGAGATACAGGAAGATAGAAAACGTGTCAAAGTCTCGTGGGAAATTGAGACAAATGAGATTGTCTCCCTTGATGATGCTAACATAACACTCCATTGGTGTAAACTGGCCAGTAGATTGGATCCTGTCAATATTTGTGTGGTAAGTCTGCATCAATTTGTTGTCCCTCGTCTCTTTGAAATTAAGTAAAAAACTGATTGATAATTTTACTTTTATTTACCTTTTTGGTCGTTAAAAGTTTAGAGAGGGTATTGCGATTGTTATTAGCTGGAGTTGATTCTTCTCTCTGGTCGTATTTTAATAGAAAATTCTCTAAATAGGAGAATTTCCAATTTTGACGGCTCCCAATAATGAATAATCTGCACCTGAGCAAAACTCATAATTGATGATATCTGAACTTAGTTCTGGAAAGCTGATGTTGAGCATAGGAAAATTTAAGAGAAGAGTTCATTTGATACAGGGGGCCTCGTTTGCTTATCCGGATTCACCGTATGTGGAAGAGTTGCCAGGTACTCGCCGAAAGTCGAGGGTTTCCTCCGGGCAATAAGCCCGGTTTCTTCCTGCACTAAACTATGCAACGCCCCATATAAGTTGAAATGCATCGTAAAAACATCAATCAATCAATCTGTCTGATTTAGAGCTTCTATCGTTAGGTCGCGGGTTCGAATCCCACTCTGACAAAATAAAACTAAAATATTTCTAATTCTGTTTTCCTTGCTGTCTCTGTATTTGGAAAAGTTACCAGATACACGCCAAAGATCGGGTTTCCTGCTAGCCAAGAATGTGGTTTTCTCCCCCACTAGACCAGGCAATGCCGCTGTATGAGTGAAATAATCTTGAAAATGTTACTTTTGGAAAATGAAACTCGACAAGGTGTAAGAGAACCCTGCATGTTGATTTCACTTTCACAGGAGGGCTATGAATGGATTACCATCCCTGGAAACGTCACCGACTTCATTGTCGATGTTAAAGACGGCAGCCAACTTGCTGACCTAGTTTTCGGCGTTTCCTTGGAGATAGGTGGACTGAGCAGCGGTGTGGCGTGGGGAGAATGTTTATATGACGTGGCTTCAGGTATGCTAATTACTAGCTTACGCAACATTCATTCATGCTATTGTGGTCTCTAAGGTTACTATCCCTACCAACCAAGCTATGCGACCAATAAATTTGTAACACTGCTCTAGTTTTATAACATAGTGTGTCTAACACTTTTCAGCTCTCTTCGGTTTATTTTGTGCAGGCTTAGTGGACTAATTTTGTGTATTGTATTTTAGTTTTTTATTTATCCGGAAAGCAAAATGTATCTATTTCTGTGATAGTAATTTTTATCTTTAACAAGAATGTAGTATTCTCGTTATTTTGGGATTACACTTTCTTGAAAATATGATAGAAATTCCTCTACCGATTTTTGGGTGATGCCCGAAACGGGAATTGAAGCTATCCATATCCATAGAGGAGGCCGGTTGGCTGAACGGATAAGGCAGCTGACATTTAGTGCTGGCGATAGGTGTCATACTCTGGGGCCTGGGTTCGATTCTTGTTTCGGGCATCACCCAAAAATCGGTAGGGGAATTTCTATCATATTTTCAAGAAAGTGTAATCCCAAAATAACAAGAATACTGTTATACCCACTTTTAAAAGACACTAATTAATTAAACTCATACATTCAGCAATGGGAGCTGTGTCAATTACGTCACCAGAGGGGTACTAAATGTCCGCTGTTGTATCTACCAGTCAACTACCTCCTTTTTTTAGAGGAAGCCGGTTGGCTAAATGGATAAGGCAGTCGACATTTAGTGCTGCCGATAGGTGCCATACTCTGGGACCTGGGTTTGATTCCTGTTTCGGGCTTCACCCTAAAATCAGTAGAGGAATTTCTATCATATTTTCAAGAAAGTGTAATCCCAAAATAACAAGAATACTGTTATACCCACTTTCTAAAAGACACTGATTAATTAAACTCAACAAGAATGTAATATATCAAAATATACATTATAGTTAATATCATGGGTTATAGTTTATTACAACATTTTATGATTGGGTATAAAGATCTAAATGATACACCTCTTTTTACCACAATTCGTAACTTGTCACCATGGTTATTTTAGACAACAAGATTTTGGCTGTGTTATATTGTTCATAAATATACATTGTTGTAGTTAGATAGTCTAAATTTCTTTATCCTGTTATTACGTAATAAATTAGATACACTGGACCATTTCTCATCTGCTGAACATAGGGTTAGCCAACTACCCATCCACCCGTCCAAGTGGACAGGCTGTTTTCAACATGGAACAGATAGGAAAATTAAAAATTTTGACTCCCTCTTCAAGGTTAATTGTTACAAAAAAAGGCAATTTTTACTCCCTAGCTAAAATTTCTGGCTAACCACCTGTTGCTGACATGGGATTGTTGCAAGGTACTTGTCGGAGGTCAGGAGTTTCGTTTTGGCAGAAGCCGTGGTTTTTATCCCTATTAGATCCACCCACTTTCATGTCTATTATTTCGCAGGTTATGAAATAATCTGGAATACATCATACATGTATTCCCCAGCATAAGACCGCTCAATCAAACCCCTAAACTCATATACAATTTCTCGGTTACGAGGAGAGAACCAAAAAAGCACCCAAAGCAAGTGATTCAGTGACCAAACTGGCCTAGGTAAACTTTCAAGTGTTATATTTCAAAGGCAATTCAATTCTAAAGAAATATTTTTATGATTTATTTGACGATTTATGTAACTGCTGGTTTCTACAGGCTGGATTAGTGCCAAGTTATTCTAGAAAGTTCCAACTTTCCAAACACACCTGAATAGAGACCAATTTTTCAAGTAAATCTGGGAAATGAACATGTTCGAAAATATCTTTTTTTGAACACGTCTAATGAAGAAAATCATTTCTGAGAAATGGCTTGATTTATAAGTAATAGCAAATGTCAGGAAGAAATGATGGTTGAAGCAGACAAGAAATGTGCACATGTTGGGTACAGATGCTTTTGAGGAACAAGATTTACAGGTGTGCTGGACAGATTTCCCCTGAAGACAGACTATAGCCTCAGTGGTGCAGTCGGCAGAGTAGTCCCTAAGTCTCTACGATGCAGCGTCGGTCAGAATTACACTCGGACAAAATAAAATTTCACTTGATCGATGTATGTGGTACAGTTGTAAAGTCTGGGCTTTCTTCCTGGCCATGCTATCATATAAGGGAAATAATCTTGGAAGTGACATAAAACCTGAATTATTCAGTCAAATCTCTATTAGCTCATATTTATTTCATAATATTATTTATTTTGTATTCAGATATATACCATAATGGGATTAATATATTGTTGTTAATTTAAAGAGAAAATTGTATTTATACTAATAAACATCTATTCAGTTTAAGTTCAAATACTTCTTGGCTTTTTAGAAATTCATTGTAGTTATTGTTTTAATATATTAGTGACAATGGTTCTGAATATATCCATAGAAATAGATAACTTAGTCGCTGAACACTTACACTATAAAGAACCATAGGAACTTGGGCAACTGACTGTTTCTACTGCCATTGATAAAGTAGCTTCTTCTAATGGAGCAAGTAGAAAGCTAGAAGTTTGATAATGGTGTCTTTTCCCCTGTTCGAACAATTTTCCTTAATTTTATTTATTTTTATCTCACCCATTTTAAAAAATGTTGAAAAAGCAAATCCTAATTGGTGTCTTTTTGTCCCTGCCATGAAGTGAAGGGGACATGGAAATGTACTGCGTCTTCCTTCCTTTTGTCTGTCGTCATGGAAATGTACTGCGTCTTCCTTCCTTTTGTCTGTCGTCATGGAAATGTACTGCGTCTTCCTTCCTTTTGTCTGTTGTCATGGAAATGTACTGCGTCTTCCTTCCTTTTGTCTGTCGTCATGGAAATGTACTGCGTCTTCCTTCCTTTTGTCTGTCGTCATGGAAATGTACTGCGTCTTCCTTCCTTTTGTCTGTCGTCATGGAAATGTACTGCGTCTTCCTTCCTTTGTCTGTCGTTTGTCTGTCTTCTGGTGAACGCAATATCTTTACCAGTTTTTATCCGATCAAGGTCAAACTTACACAACAGCTTCATAACATGGAGAGAACAAATAGTATCGATTTGTGACCATCTGCGTAATTTATAAAGTGTTAAATTTGCTAATTAAACTTCGTTAAATATTGAAATGTGTGTTCAGCATCTTACAAACATGGTATCTTGAACAGTTTTTTTTTTTCAGGTCAAGTGTAAACTTGAACAATAACTTTATACCATGGAGAGAATTAATATTTGGCCAGCATCTTCGACTTTTTTTTTTGTACTCGCACATTTTTGTGGCACGGGACCTGTCAGTTCTGCAACTTGATTTAACTACAAGTACCTATCTGCCAACCTATGGAGTTTAATATTTTTAACAAAAGATAGATTTTATAAAAAAAATTTTTACTAACATTTCTGTAGGAGCTAATTTGTACAGTGAGTTCACTAAATTGTGAGTGAATTGAAAATTACCCATAGGGCCATGTAACATGCAACTTATTATAGACAATTTAACAATATACAATGAATTTATAGCTCGCAGTATTCCAGAAAAATTGCAAGAAGGACAAACACTGTATTTTACAGCTCACAGTATTCCAGAAAAATTGCAAAAAGAGGCCGACTGCCATATTAGAGAAATGCGGCGTAAAACAGCAATCAAGGGACCGTGGTCAAATGAAATCCCTTTGTAGAACAGTAGAACTGTAACTCAAATGTATGTAGAGGAACTCGCATAGTGATAACAATTTTGTAAAAACTGAAAACCATTAGTATAATACAGACTAAGGCTAAGCTCCTGTCCGTCAACCTAATGAAATATCATGGGTTTTGGTTTATTTCAACAGCCTAATGGTATAATGGTCTAAATGACCTGCCTCTTTTATAAACTTTTCTCCATGGTTATTTTAGAAAAAAGAGAGTTTCCCTGTGCCTTAAAAAAAAATTTCATTTATGAAATAATGCACTTTATGTGAAATGGTAGCCACATACCACCGGAGGGTCATTGAGCATTGAGGCAAAGCGCCATATAAATCGAATAATTTAGTCCCAAAATTAAATTAATCTTTAAGCATATACTGACTAACGCCAAACTCCCGCCTGTCTTCAACCTGATGAAATATCTTCGGTTTTGGTTTATTACAACAACCTATAACTGGGTATAAAGGGTATAATTATGTCACTTAAGGGGAAATTATCTTGTATTACATCCCCAATAAAAAAGATTTATTATTCATTTGTAATTTGACATATTCTGCAATGTTTTTTTCAGAATAGGGAAAATGTATGTAAGTACCAAAGATAGAAAGACAACTATTTGATCCAGTGAACAACTTAACATAATAAAGTAGTAAGGAAACTCATGGTGTAATCTCGACTTAAATTATGAGTACATGTACATCAAAAGACAATGTGCATTTATGTAGAAAAGACAGAATACAGGGATGGTTTACACTAAGAAGGCAACCATCCTTGTATTCTGTCTTTTCTATTACACCATGAATATTTACGGAGTTTCCGTACTACTTTATTAGAAAGAGAACCTCTTGGTTAGTTTAACGGTTAAGGAGGTCATGACCTCTTAGATGCAAAAGTAGGGTAATTCCCCTTAATCATGGTGACCTATTTACCAGACGTTCCTTGATTGAGGTCTTAATTTAACTAGGTTGGTATTAGTGCATTTGCCCTAAAGGCCTTGAGAATTATCATTTCTTATAAGCTGGCTAAACTTATGAAAATCAGATAGGAATTTCCCCAGCTCAAAATATTTCCACCTTTAGACAAGGATTGGATAATATTTCATATATTGTCATTTCTTTCATACTTAGCTTGATTTCTCATAAGTGCACAGACTGAGGTCAATTTCTTATAAGCCGAATGTAAATAATCGTCAGAACACATATCCATTTCAAGTTGATTTCTCGTAAAATATTTTGAACTATATTCAGCCGGACTTAGATAAGACATTAGGAAAACAGATCAAATTTTGAACATAGCGTAATATTACATCTCCTAAAATGGCATGAGCTACCGAAATTCACACTTATTTTTCATAAATTTTAATCGTCAAGATAATCATATTGATTTAAGGTCTTGGAAAAGCTAAATGTTTCACATTGGAATGAGGTAAATTCATGCCTGTAAAAAACGCTACATTCACGTATATATATTGTAAAGCCAAGTAGCACTTAATAACCAATCATTATACAGGTTTGTTTTCAAAAACCTGGGGGGCCTCCGTGGCTCAGTAGGTAGAGCGTTGGACACTCAATCCGATTAACAGCCTTCCACCAATGGGTCGCGGGTTCGAATCCCACTCAGTCCAAAAATTGGAAAATTTTCTGACTGGGTTTTCACTCAAACGACCTATGTGGGATGGTTGCCAGTTACCAACGGAAGGTAGTGGGTTTCCTCCGGGCATAGAGCCTGGTTTCCTCCCACAATAAAACTGGCAACGCCGCCATTTAAGTAAAATAATCTTGAGCGCGGCGTAAAACACCAAACAATCAATCAATCAATCCAAAAACCCGCTCAGCCCCCCAAAAACTTGGAAATTTTCTGACTGGGTTTTCACTCGAACGACCTATGTGGGAAGGTTGCCAGTTACCACCGGAAGCTTGTGGGTTTCCTCCGGCACTGAGCCCGGTTTTCTCCCACAATAAAACGGGCACCGCCGCCATATAAGTGAAATAATCGTGAGCGCAGCGTAAAACACCAAACAATCAATCCACGCAAAAACAACATTTTTCCTGCTCATACCACTTTTAACATGTAAAAATCCCACTTACACTCACAACAGAGGTTGTGTTTTTGACGTTACTGAACTACATGTAATTGACTTTCGTAAGCATTGTTTAGTTGTAAATGTAGCATGGAATTTTGTATATGCTGCTCTTGTGTAAAAAGAATCCCACTCACCACTTAAGCTATTTTGAAAATTGTGACGAAATTTTTGAAGATATGTCAAATTACTAAAATTAAAGATAAATAGTCGGTTAGGGGGCCCTGGTGGCTCAATCAGTGATAGTCCTAATAGTCTGTTAGGGGGCCTTGGTGGCTCA
Source organism: Lepidochitona cinerea (assembly GCA_963971465.1). Lineage (NCBI taxonomy): Eukaryota > Metazoa > Mollusca > Polyplacophora > Chitonida > Tonicellidae > Lepidochitona > Lepidochitona cinerea. The sequence continues at coordinate 1,691,934 of OZ020556.1, read as the reverse complement.
ATCAGAGTGTTATTCCTAAAAGTTGGTTAGGGGGCCTTGGTGGCTCAATCAGAGTGTTATTCCTAAATAGTCGGTTAGGGGGCCTTGGTGGCTCAATCAGAGTGATAGTCCTAAATAGTCGGTTAGGGGGCCTTGGTGGCTCAATCAGAGTGATAGTCCTAAATAGTCGGTTAGGGGGTCTTGGTGGCTCAATCAGAGTGTTATTAATAATAGTCGGTTAGGGGGCCTTGGTGGCTCAATCAGAGTGTTATTAATAATAGTCGGTTAGGGGGCCTTGGTGGCTCAATCAGAGTGTTATTCCTAATAGTCGGTTAGGGGGTCTTGGTGGCTCAATCAGAGTGATAGTCCTAAATAGTCGGTTAGGGGGCCTTGGTGGCTCAATCAGTGTAATTCCTAAATAGTCGGTTAGGGGGCCTTGGTGGCTCAATCAGAGTGTTATTAATAATAGTCGGTTAGGGGGCCTTGGTGGCTCAATCAGAGTGTTATTGATAATAGTCGGTTAGGGGGCCTTGGTGGCTCAATCAGAGTGTTATTAATAATAGTCGGTTAGGGGGCCTTGGTGGCTCAATCAGAGTGTTATTAATAATAGTCGGTTAGGGGGCCTTGGTGGCTCAATCAGTGTTATTCCTAAATAGTCGGTTAGGGGGCCTTGGTGGCTCAATCAGAGTGTTATTAATAATAGTCGGTTAGGGGGCCTTGGTGGCTCAATCAGAGTGTTATTGATAATAGTTGGTTAGGGGGCCTTGGTGGCTCAATCAGAGTGTTATTAATAATAGTCGGTTAGGGGGCCTTGGTGGCTCAATCAGAGTGTTATTCCTAATAGTCGGTTAGGGGGCCTTGGTGGCTCAATCAGAGTGATAGTCCTTAATAGTCGGTTAGGGGGCCTTGGTGGCTCAATCAGTGTTATTCCTAAATAGTCGGTTAGGGGGCCTTGGTGGCTCAATCAGAGTGTTATTAATAATAGTCGGTTAGGGGGCCTTGGTGGCTCAATCAGAGTGTTATTGATAATAGTTGGTTAGGGGGCCTTGGTGGCTCAATCAGAGTGTTATTAATAATAGTCGGTTAGGGGGCCTTGGTGGCTCAATCAGAGTGTTATTAATAATAGTCGGTTAGGGGGCCTTGGTGGCTCTATCAGAGTGATAGTCCTAATAGTCGGTTAGGGGGTCTTGGTGGCTCAATCAGTTGGAGCATTAGCCTCTGGTTCTTGAGTGCGGCTTAAAACATTGATCAATCCTTCAAGTTCGTCTACTTAGCTTGTTTGGGTGTATTAACTGACTGTCATATCATTTAGGGCGCTTATGTTCATACCCAGGTTTGTTTTTTGTCATTGTGGGCAGGACTACCTGAGGAATGAATATTTCGATTTAATATAAAAAATTCAAAATGACAAAACTTTTTTGGCAATTTTGGCAGAAATAGATTATGTCCAACCCCCAATATAAGTGAAAAAATCTTTAGTGCAGCGAAAAACATCAATCAATCAATCAAATCTAGAAAATTTTCACATATCCATATGGAATACTGTTTTCCGCATTGATTTTATATGAAAATCCCCGTTTTAGCTGTGAAATGTAGTCTTTGTAAAATGGTATATAATATATAAACAGTGGCAATATCTTTATCTCGGGTACAAACCATATCTGTGTTTTCTTCAACGGTTTACTTGCGTATAAGTGGAATAATCTTGAGTGCTACGTAAACATCAATCAATCAATCAATCAGTCAGTCATGCATATTGATGTGTAACGTGTCCTGTAAAACACTAGAACCAATAAGTTCCCTTTATGCTTCCCATTCATTGTCAAAAAACATCGTTTCAGCTTCGTGCCCGCTCCATAACTTTAAACCTTACCTATTGCCTGCGTTTATTTTTTATGATATATATAGCTTATGAATAGACGACAGAAAATTGGGTTCTCAATATTAGAGGCGACCAAAACAGTCACCATGCCTTTGAGCATTCAGTAGTTTGAGAAGGTGGTGGTTGTTTGGTCCGTGGTGACCAAATAAGTCTCCAAGCACATTTTTCAAATGATTTTAAATAAAATCTGCGGTAATAAGCTGATCCTAGAAATATGCTTACAAGCTGAGGTATTGAAATATTATTTGTCAAATAATATATTTTGTGTATGCGTACAGGGGTACCCTTTATAGGTCACTGTGTTCACGTGCATCGCTTGTGATTTCACTCATGGGATTTTCATGCTCTCGTGCTGCCATGGTAACAACCGCCAAGTGCATCAAAAGGTCGGCTCTCGAGAAGTTTTTCCCACCCTTTAATATAAACCACCAGGCATGTCGCATCATTTTGTAAATTTCCACCCAATCCACCCATGTTCAGGGTATTTTATGTCTTATTCTTGTATTTTGTAGCCTTTTCTGCTCCCACCATTCAAGGATAATTAATCATTTCAGCAACATTAGGGGGCCCTTGTAACACACTTTGTTCCTATGTCTGGTACGGTATGGGCCTTATATCAATCATCTATATTTGTGTTCTAGTTTTCATTTCCTTGTTGAGCAAACTGAGTTCGATCTCTGTCCAATTTACCGTGGTAGTCAAACATAAAGACTGGGATAGCTTGCTGACTATTAGTCGCACACCACCCACTAAAATTCAGTTTGGCTCAAAACTTTTAGGTGCACAAATCTCTTAGCAGTTATCAATTTTATTTAGGTTAATATAAATCCTTACAAATTTTTGATAAACAAATCTGTAATAGAGTGAATGGAATTTTTACATAGACATTTAGTTCTGCATGTCTGGTATTTTCGGCCAAATAAGTGAAATAATCTTCAGTTTGGCGTAAAACTCCATCAATCAATCAATCTAGTATTGAATATAAAGATAGTGTGCTACATGGTACTATGAGTGGTGTACTATGAGTTTCTTAAACTCTTGTTTTTATAAATTCTGATTGTAACGGCTTTATGAGGGCTTGAAATTCCTTGAAAAGTGATTTACCTGGAAATAAAAAATACATGCCATGTGAAACAACGGTTAGCTTCTGAAAGGTGACAAAACGTTTCTTCTAAACACTCCTTTAAGAGCTCGGTTGTAAACACCAACAAAGAGCTCGGTTGTAAACACCAACAAAGAGCTTGGCTGTAAACACCAACAAAGAGCTTGGCTGTACACACCAACAAAGAGCTTGGCTGTACACACCAACAAAGAGCTTTGCTGTACACACCAACAAAGAGCTTGGCTGTACACACCAACAAAGAGCTTGGCTGTACACACCAACAAAGAGCTTGGCTGTAAACACCAACAAAGAGCTTGGCTGTACACGCCAACAAAGAGCTTGGCTGTACACACCAACAAAGAGCTTGGCTGTACACACCAACAAAGAGCTTGGCTGTACACACCTACTAAGAGGTTAGTTGCCATCCTCTACTAAACCTGGCCACGTTGCCTTATCAGTGAAATAATCTTGAGTGCAGCGTTAAACCAATTCAATCTACATTTGTACAGCTCATGGCACTGTAAAAGAACCCTAATCATCATGGCAGGCTAATCAGTTTGAATCTAAACTTGATTCAAGTAAAGTTTCTGTGGGTTATTGCTGCTAACAACAAGATAGATATATACAATTAGTAAACTCCCATGAACCTTTGGGGCCTCGGTGGTCCAGTGGGTTAAAGTGATTGTCCCTCAGTCCCATATCGATGCGTCGTTGGTTCGAATCACACCCAGATTTTTCACTCGGTCGCTGCATGTGTAAGAGTTGCCAAGTACTCGGCGAAGGGCGGGGGTTTCCTCCGGGCAAAGAGCCAGGCTTCCTCCCCACTAAACCTGGCCACGCCACCATATAAGTGAAATAATCTTGAGTGTAGCGTAAAATATCAACCTATCAGCCCATGAACCTTCCGATGTCACCAGTTATTACTGAATGATCAAGTGCCTGGTTTATCCCAATTTTGAGCCAGATTTCTTAGCAGTAAACAGGGGCCATGGTGGCTGAGTTGTAAAGAAATAGTCTCGCAGCCTTTCATTAATAAGAATCCCACTTAGACCAAACAAAAATTCCCAAAATTCTGAGTGGATTTTTCACTTGATCGCCCCGTGAGTGGGTGAGTTCTCAGGTACTCACAAAAGGCCGGGGGTTTCCTACAGGTCGTCATTAAATTGAAATAATTTTAATCTGGTGTGAAACATCAATCAATTCCATTGATGAGTCGATTCAAATCCCACTTAGTCTCGATAAACAATTTAGCTGGGCCTGCTTATATGGAAGGGTGGCCAAAGGTTTGGGGACAAAGAGCCAGGCCTCCTCCTCACGAAATCTTGTGTGCAGCATAAAAGATCAATCAATCCCTAACCAACAATTATCTAGAGTAAGACAGCAATCAACCAAAAAATCAATAACACAAAGTGAGATAACAAATAAAGATATTTATTCCTTTCACAATACACTTTATACTTGATAGTTAGCGCGCAAGAAGAACAACAAATTTACAACAATTACCATTAAGGACTTATTTACTTCAAAACTTAGTGGGCCTCAGTGGCTCAGTAGGTAGAGCATTGGACGCTTAATCTGAATAGCCTTCCACCAATGGGTCGCGGGTTCGAATCCCTCTCAGTCCCAAAAAAAATTGGAAAATTTTCTGACCGGGTTTTCACTCGAACGACCTATGTGGGATGGTTGCCAGTTACCAGCGGAAGGTCGTGGGTTTCCTCCGGGCATAGAGCCCGGTTTCCTCCCACAATAGAACTGGCAACCCGGCCAAATAAGTGAAATAATCTTGAGCGCGGCGTAAAACACCAAACAATCAATCAATCAAGTGGGGTTCTCTATAGTTGGCTAATACCTGGTAGCTCCACATTATGAAGTGCTGGTTAACCAAATATTTCCTAATTTGAGATAATGATGCCAATTTTCTGTCTGTAAATGGATAATGCCCGCCTGTTTAGCAAGTTCAAAATAACTGCATAAGCCATGCTGCTGGAGGTACATGGTACTAGCAAGAACAATAACTCTGTACTACACAGGGCCCATGGAAGACATTTAAGGTCTGTTCTGTCGGAGTAAAACCAACTTGTAGCATGCCAATTATAGCGTACATTATAGTCTTGGATAAGGTTTCTCACTGAAGTTTGTTGTTATGGAACAGTGCAGTCATGGGGTCACCGATTTCCTTTCTTGAACATAAGAAATTCATGCCTTGGATATACGATAATTCTGGGTCAGTTCACCCTTGACGAAATAAAATAGTGACAAAATAAGGGCACAGAGGCCAGGAGGGTGGGCAATGAAGCTTAGCTTTGGATTAGGTAATGTTTATGGTCAGAAGAAATGATGATGTCTGACTGCTTCTCAATAATCCGCAGAAGCCTATTATGACTTTAAGCATAGTAAATCTGGCCTGGGAGTCTCCCATAGAGATTTTATGATATCCGGTGACGGATGACGATGTCAGCTCTATTGATGTTTTTTGTTCTACCACGTCAGAACTGAGCATCACATTTGAACGATAAAGGCTCCCCGCATGGGCAATGACATCAACGTTGACAGGAAATTTGTGGAATTCTCACGATAATCCTGCTCCCTATTGTAAATACCCGTAACAAATTTAATGTTAAAAACAAAACTCCTGTGTTTGGTCAGCATAATGTTGATTTATTCCCTTACCTGAGTGATTCAAGTCTATGCTATACAGTAATCCCTGAGTTAATTCAAGGACCATGTCTCAATAAAAACTACGGTAAGAATTCCGCTAATTCAAGTATTCAAAACATCTCGAAAAGCACTCGAAAAGTTTGAGACTTTTCGTTGGGTGTCCTACCTCCTGCATGGAGCGACCGATAATCGAGCAATAGCTATTGTTGTTGTTTTAGACCAAACATGGCAGAAAGCAGTCTAATAATTTGTTATCTTCACATAGCTTGTCCTTGAATTAGCGGAATTCTTACCGTACCGACAAATTTCCACAGTCAACCATATTACCGATCTGTGCTTGATTTTGTAACACTTTTTTTCTTACGATGGAATTTTGTGCACATATTCTGATTGATTAATTCACTTTTATGCCGGAATTGCCAGGTTTAGTGGGGGAGGAAACTGGGCTCTTTGCCAGTAGGAAGCCTCAGACTTCAGGCCAGTTCTCACAGTGCGATTTGTTGTAACGACTGACACTTGAAGCATGCGATTAAAATTGATTCATTTGATTGGTTGACAAATCATATTGACCAATTAAAAGCATCTATTTTAATCAATGCTACAAGTCGGTACGACAAATAACACCTGGCCACTCCCCCACATGGCCTTTAGGGGCGAGTACCTGGCCACTCCCCCACATGGCCTTTAGGGGCGAGTACCTGGCCACTCCCCCACATGGCCTTTAGGGGCGAGTACCTGGCCACTCCCCCACATGGCCTTTAGGGGCGAGTACCTGGCCACTCCCCCACATGGCCTTTAGGGGCGAGTACCTGGCCACTCCACCACATGGCCTTTAGGGGCGAGTACCTGGCCACTCCCCCACATATGGGATTCCTCTCAGTTGGTTAAAATTATAGTCATTCAGTCCAACACAGGCCTTCTATATTCGACCCTACGCCACATCAATCGAAGGGCAGTGTTTGACTGAGGGACTCTTAACTGACTGAGCCACCGAGGCTCCCACATATTCTGAATTGGGACGACTCAAGACACTGTTTGAGTATATATCACACCATAGTTATATTAGTTCTAGAGAGCTGTGACAGCATAACAAAAAGCAACGTTCAGTGTAGGTTTGCCATCATATACTTTAACAAGGTTTATAGTGGCTTAATATGGTACCATTTATAAACCCCATTTGACTGTTTCATAAATCTGTTTTTGCTGAAAATCCTTCACAGTATATTAAAGTGGGGGCTTGTTACATTTCTTTGGAAATAGAGATATTTAGAATAAAAATCCCTTCACAATCTATATTGAAAACATAACTGCGTTATCTTTATTGAAAGCATATCGAGGATCTATTTGATCCTCTGAACAACTTAACATAATAAAGTAGTAAGGAAACTTCTTAAATATTCTTTCGAAAAATTCGTTCACCGATACAATAAATGCCTTAAAATGAATGACTAACCTTTTCTGTCTTGATATCCATCCTCCTTCAGGTCATACTTTATGCTTTCAACCAATGCCTGATTGAATAGGCGTACCTTTGTGTGTGTTTTTGAATTTTTAAGGCAGCCACAAATCAAAATGTGAACATTAAGCCTAGCGCACACGAAAGGCGCCGGCTGAGCTGTCGGCCATGCGTGGCTGAGAGCTAAGCTTTTTCCCCTGTGTGCGCGTAAATTTTGGTGAGATTTTCGCCTCTCAAGGCGGTGAGGGAAGTATCTAGGATGTTTGATATTTTCTGCCTCTCATGGCAAGCTGCCAGCTGAGCTGAGAGGAGGGATAGTCCAATCGCGTGTTCCTATTAAATTATGTGACCACTTAGACTATTACGTAACACAGGTAGTGACATTTGTGTAGCTTAGTGAACGTGGGTGACGAGAAACTTGCCTTAGCCGAGAGCTCATCGTCTGCGCTGAAATCTGTAGCTGCATCCTGGATCCGTAAATGGAAAAATGAAACTGTATCATGTAACCTTAATACATAGCTGATATGGCATATTACAGAAAAAGTCATTCTTGCATCTAACTCTTTAAGATAGTTCAAGAGGGGAAATAGTCACGGTGTCTGACTCCAAAACATTTGGGGGAGCATATAGTCGCCGCTTTGTCCGTCCGTCTGTCCAGATTTCTTGTCCGCTGCATATTTCTGGTAATATTGTCAGGATTGGTTTGAAACTTGGCTGGTATATAATCATCACCAAGACCTTGTGCAGTGTTACGGTTTTCTCTCCGTGACGAAAATAAGTTTTAGAGTTATTGCTCATGGTTTCTCTGATTTGTCAAATTTTACCCAGACTGCTTGTCCGGGCCATATCTTAATTAATATTGTCAGGATTGTTTTGAAACTTGGCTGGTATATAATCATTATCAAGACCTTGTGCAGTGTTACGGTTTTCTCTCCGTGACGAGAATGATTTAGATGATATGGACGAGAAGTACAGTAATTATTATTCGTCCCTTGAATTCACTTTTGCCCCCCTCCAATCTCAAACTTACCCGCCATTGATGACGTCATTCTGTTTTTAAATGTTAAATTCAAGGTACAGAAAGCTAAATTATTCATAAACGTTGTTTTCACAATATTTGAGTAAGTTATATTGTTATTTGGTGTCTAAATTTGATCACAAACCAGCAGCCCAGGAGCGGGCAGTCTACTCTTGTTTTTTGATTGCAATGAGCCTTGACTCCAAAATACGCTCGTCAGTATAAAAAATAGTAGTGTTGGTGTGAGAAACCCGAACTATTGGGGAAAATGGTCAGAATATAGAATTGGTCCGTCACTTTTAAAGTGGCATGAGCTGCCAAAATGCACACTTTTTTCATAATTTCTGATCGTCACTAAAGTAAGAGGCTTTGGGGGCTATCGGAAAACTAAACGATTGGCGTTGGAATGAGGGAAATCCATACAGTATGTGACCTGTACGAACCGAAATCGTATTCGATAAGTAAACAAAATTGAAATAACCGGGATGACCATTCATTCATTCTAAGCCAAAGTTAGTTCAAAACAATGCTTTGTCGTACATTTTCGAGATTAGAAGCACTAGAAAGATTCTGAATTATACGTCTTGAGAAAAATAGCCAATAATTTCAACATTCTGTTTTAACGTCAAAATATCAACATTTTGGCAGCTCATGCCCGTTTAAGGTCAATGGCATAAATTTATCAGCTGATTTTTATTTTTTTTGCTTTTTCAAATAAAAAAATTTGTTTAACCAAGAAAATTTCATCAAACCACTGTTTTAGTCACAAAGGATACACATCAGATTTGAAATTGAAAGGGCACAATTTGCAAGTGCAAACCAGCTTTATATGTGCACCGTTTAAATGAAAACATGAATGAAATGAAAAGGAATGAAAACATTCCCCTATGTAGAAGAGGAAGCTGAACATTATGACAAATTTGACATGCTCGTTACAAAATATGTGGGTATCACCTGCTCACCTGTGTGCCTTGGGCTGTATTTCTGTTCTCTTGCATTTCCCCTGTTTGTTATAAGAACTGTAGACTTCTGAATGAAATATACCCTAGATTGTCCTACTTTACTTATCATTCAGTGCCACGTTTCCCGCTGGTTAAAGCTTTCACCTTTACCAGAAATGAACTCTTCCAGATGGAATTCTGAGAAACCATTTACTTTTGCTTTCCTTATTGCTGTAAAGGTCACAGAAAGGTCAACAGGCATCCTACAAGAAATCTATGTTGACCCACTTATAAATGTTCAATCTGTGGTGGTTTATTATAACAACTTATTGGGTATAAACGTCTAAATGATATGCCCCTTTTTAACATAATAAGAAACTTGTCTCTATGGTCATTTTAGACCGGAAGATTTTCCCTGTGCCCAAAGTGTTTTAGTGTTCAAAATCTAAAAATGTTAAATAGGTTTGCTTTATTAAATTCTTTGCTTTGTAAAAATAATTATTTCTATTTTTTTGTTTGTATATTTAAAAAAAATAAACGTTATAATTTTTTTTATAATTTAAGTCACATTTAAAATCAACAGTTTTGTTGGAATTCAAGGCTGGTCGACAATTTTATTGATTCGAAACATCTATAAACTGGAATTTCTCGGACAGAGAAACAAATGTATGTTTAAATAGGGGTCAGCTGTTTAGAAGTGTATTACGCTTAATATCGCTTTAACTTTGTAACTGCTTAATTGACTGTCTTTGTTACACAAATTATTTAGATTTGGATTTAAGGATAAATGACAAATTCAAGACAATACCTTCTTTTTTGTAATCAATTTGTTAAAGAACATATGCTTTATGAACCCGGCTCAAAAGAACATATGCTTTATGAACCCGGCTCTAAAGAACATATGCTTTATGAACCCGGCTCTAAAGAACATATGCTTTATGAACCCGGTTCTAAAGAACATATGCTTTATGAACCCGGCTCTAAAGAACATATGCTTTATGAACCCGGCTCTAAAGAACATATGCTTTATGAACCCGGCTCTAAAGAACATATGCTTTATGAACCCGGCTCTAAAGAACATATGCTTTATGAACCCGGCTCAAAAGAACATATACTGCACGAACTATGCCAAAAAGAACATGAGATTTCTGCCACAGAACCTACAAAATTCAAGACATTTTTTTTCTCTCGACGACCTTTATACAGAACTTAATTACCGTGAAGTCATAGTTGACATCTGATATGTGCTTACTGTTGTTGCGACGTTGTACGACCGACGTTGAGCCAGGGCATCTTCATGATCGGTTGAAATAAAGACGAAAGTGTTCAAATGTCAAGTATGACGTCAAATACGCAGACATTTCTGATGGGTGACAGAAGATATGCATATTCTCAATTGCTAGTTTTGTTTCTTTATTATGTTTTAATTTCCTATTTAGTCCAAAAACAGCCACAAATCATCACCAGGCATTCAGAATGAGAAAGAGACTTTACGTTTATCCTTTAAGTCTAATTCACTTTTGAACAACTCATGGTGTTAACATGTACTTTAAACTTTAAAGGATAAATGACAAGTTTAAGTAAATGCCTCCTATTTGGTAATCAATTTGTTTAAAAACTTGCAACGTATAGACCTACGAAATCAGCCAAAAGCAAATTGAGATTTCCGGCACAAAACCTAAAAAATCAAGGCATTCGTTTTCTCTCCGCAGTCTAGATACGGAAATTAATTAGCTTAAGAGCCGTGACCTCACAGTGGACATCTGATATATACATTACTATTGTTGTGACGTCATACACAAACAACGTTAAGCCAGGGCCTCTTCATATGGTTGAAATGACGCTGAAAGCGTTCAAAGGTCAACTATGACATAAAAAACGAAGATATTTCTGATTGGTGATGGAAGATATGCATATTTTCAATCGCAGTTTCTGTGACACCCTGAGACTTTATTGGAAGTTTTTTTTTTTCAATATCATATTTTTAGATGGCAAATTTAGTCTATTTACTATAACAAACCACCACTATACTTGGCATTTATCCTTTAATACAGAGTTAACCTGGATATACAGTGTACTGTCCATTAGACACTAACATGTCCCACAGGTTCCACTGTAATCATTCTACTATTTTTTTGCCATGTTTTGTTTTGATGTTATAATTTCAAATTACAATACTTATTGGCTTACTGGGGAAAATCTTGTCTAAAATAACCATGGAGACAAGTTTCTAATTGTGTTTAAAAAAAAAGGAGGTATATCATTTAGACCTTTATAAACTAAAACCCATGATATTTCATTAGGTTGACGACAGAATTGATGTCTTTGGAGTACCAGAATAATAGACATGTGTTCATAACTACAGTGCAACCCGTGTAAACCGAAAACTCTTGATTAAATAAAAAATTATTTAACATGAATTTTAAAAAACGAGGATCGATCGGTTGAAAAATTGAAAATAAAAATTAATATCAAAACTTTGAAACTTTAGAATGTAATACACAAGGAAATCTTACAATGGTTCTGGTTTATTAAAGTGACAGTTTACACAGATTTCACTGTATATAACTTTTTTTCTGGTATATACTTAAAAAATGTTTTATTTAATCTTTCATATGGTGGGCGCCTAGGTGGCTCAGTCAATTAGAGTGATCATCCCTCAGTGCCACACAGGCCTTCCATCAATGCAAAGCAGGTTCAAATCCCGCTAAGACCAAAATAAAAATTAAAAAATTTCTGATTGGATCTTTCAATTGATTGACGTACATGGAAGAGAGCCATACAGTGTATAAGTCAAATAGTTTTGAGTGTGGCATAAAACATCAATCAATATGGGATTTACATGTTTGACAATACATCTAAGCCAACTAAACAAAACGTATTATAATTGATGAATTGAATGAAGGGACGTAAAAGCCCATGCTATAAGTAATTATTTTACATAGTCAAATTAAGACTATGTATTACTATCGTTAAGACCCCACACTGTGGCTCTCTACATCTGCTCATTTAACACTCGTTTTCATGATTCCGGGCAGTGAGCCCAGTTTCCTCCCTCACTAAACCTGGCAACGCCACCATATAAAGTAAATAATCTCGAGTGCGGCGTAAATCGTCAATCAATGATAAGATTTCATTTGTCACCGTTCAAATAGGCAACATATATATCTAAAAAAACTTATCTCTGTGGTTATTTTAGACAAGAAGATTTTCCCTGTGCCCATGTTTTATAGTGTTCAAAAGTATATATATTTAAAAAAAAAAAAGTTCTCGAGGCATAATCATTATACTTGTACATACTGCCAGGTATTTATGATCACTAAAACACACGGGCACAGGGAAAATCTTCTTGTCTAAAATAACCATGGAGACAAGCTTCTAATTGTGTTTAAAAGAGGTATATCATTTAGACCTTTATACCCCATAAATTGTAACAAACCAAACCTATGATATTTCATTAGGTTGACATGAGCTTAGCCTTGGTCAACTGCCAGGTATTGGTGGAAGGCTCCTCAGATTGCTTTGTAGACAAGATACCCACTGAGCAACAGAGAACCCGTTTTTTCTCTGTTATTTATGAACACTAAAACACACGGGCACAGGGAAAATCTTCTTGTCTAAAATAACCACGGAGACCAGTTTCTTATTGTGTTAAAAAGGGGCATATCATTTAGACGCTTATACCAGATCATAAGTTGTTATAATAAACCACATCACATTATATTTTATTAGGTTGACGACACGCTAGCCAAAACTTTGACCATACTCACTAGCTCTCGTTTTATGGTCAAAGATGTTTGTTTGAAGTTATTGTAATTAATATTAACTACTTGAGGAAAAACCGCAAAAAATATTCACACAACATTTAATAACCTGATTGTCTTTCAAATGCAACTTACTTAAAATTTAATTGTTTTATAATAAACTGAGCACACAACCTATTTAACCCTATTTAATATAAACATTTATTCTTGTCTGCTTCTTTCTCGCAAATTCATGTATGATCCACAGGATCTTCCTTCTATATTTAGAAACCTATTCACTAAGCAGTCTGATATTCATCTTTATCAAAACAGAAATCACACCTATAAGATGTGCACACCATTCTATCGCACAAATCTGTATTTTTATTCTTTAAAAATCAAAGGACCAAAAGAGTAGAACAAACTACCAACAACTCTAAAACAAATTAATTCTCAATCTCTTTTTAAATTCAAAATAAAATCATTACTGCTAATTCAACGATAGTCTCTTGGACTCCCGACTGTAATGCACCAACAATCTGAATCTTCTTTGTTTTCTTCGTTTAATATTACATGTAGAAACAATTTGATGTCTTTTCTAGGTATTTATTTACATAACCCGTATTCGCCGTAACACATGTACAAATCTGAATCAAAAGGGATTTAACAAGCCCTCTGGGGTTTTACTCCCGCCAGACTATATTCAAATATGTATATATTATTTTAATTCATTCTGGTGAATAAATCAAATCAATCAATTTATCTATCGTTTAATTTTGATTTTTTCTAGTGCCAGGTCATGTGACAAATCTGCAAGCGGAACTTTCGGGTACAGGGAAGGCATCGGTAAGCTGGTCCCCGCCTGGCTGTGAGAAGCGGTCCAGTTATCCTACAGCTTACCAGGTTTCCTATGTCCCCAACTCCATTCAGCATGATGATTCTACTGCTGAGTGTGACTCAGGTAAGCTGATTTAACTAAACAAGATGTCCCCAAAAATATCCTGACTGGGCTTTTAATCGGCTGCCCTTTGTAATGGACCCCAGACTCGAATCACGCTGTCCCCCCCCCCCAAACATGTAAATAGACCCCAGACTCGAATCACGCTGTCCCCCCCCCCCCCCCCCCCCCAAACATGTAAATAGACCCCAGACTCGAATCACGCTGTCCCCCCCAAACATGTAAATAGACCCCAGACTCGAATCACGCTGTCCCCCCCAAACATGTAAATAGACCCCAGACTCGAATCACGCTGTCCCCCCCCCCCCCAAACATGTAAATAGACCCCAGACTCGAATCACGCTGTCCCCCCCAAACATGTAAATAGACCCCAGACTCGAATCACGCTGTCCCCCCCAAACATGTAAATAGACCCCAGACTCGAATCACGCTGTCCCCCCCAGACTCGAATCACGCTGTCCCCCCCCCCCCCCCCCACACTCGAATCACGCTGTCCCCCCCAAACTCGAATCACGCTGTCCCCCCCAAACATGTAAATAGACCCCTCATTCAACTGCTTTCTGAGATCAGTCTTTGAATCTCTACTTAGTACTGTATTATTGTGTTTTAATAAAAACAAATACTACAATGTAGTTTAGATTAACATATTTATTATTATACCTTATTAGGCTATGCCTCCTTATGATTGGTCAATACACACCATGTGACCAGTCAATGTTTTCAATGCATGCCCTGGAGAGACTGCTTGGCAGCATTTTACCCTGCTTCTGGGGTTTATGTCTCCAGTGCAAGTTAATAAGGGTATAATGTCAATCGAGACCGTAAAGATGAGACATGGCTCCAGAGCCGTCGCCTTTCGTTTTCGCGAATATAGTGAACTGTAAGAAACCTACTGAGAATTTATAATGTGTATGATATTTAACTCTCTGTTTTATACTGTTCCCAAACATGTTACCCTACAATAATAACCTGTATCGCAAGACCGTTGGGCAGAAATACTTGTTAAAGATCAAAAATATAATCGGCACTACATGTACATCAGCTCATAAATATACATTCTAAAACAAGATGGCAGCTCCCATGGATGTCAAGGCAAAATATAAAATGGATGAGAGAATAAGTTTCAAGGTACAGTAGGACCCACTTAATCGAATTGCGGTTAAACGAATAACCCGCTTATTCGAATAAAATGTCTGGGGACGGAATCATTGCCCATACCAGCCTGTTGTTTAAAGTGCCGATAAACGGTTATCGGTTAAACGCATAAACCACTTAATTGCATAACAAACATCCCGTGGTTTGAGAATTTACCTGGATAATCGGCAGGCTAGCTCGAAAAAACTACGGGATTACTCCCAACTGGCCACGAAAAACCCGCTTTCACAGCTGGACTGCACACACAGCCAGATAACACACTGACAAGGGTTTGTGGCGACAGGCTTCGTTTGAACACAACAAAAATATTAAAACACACGCTCACATAAAAACAAACCCTACATTTTTACTAGATATAAGTTCTTCCTTCGTGTTTTAATCATCACTTCTGTAGAAATGTCAAAACGAAAAGACTATACCACAAGTTCGGTAAAATTGAACTAAGGTGATCGATGCTTTGGACTCCGGTAGTTCCCAGTCAGCTGCAGCAAAAGCATTTCTCAGTCACAAGTGTGTAGAACTTCAAAAGTTAAAGAATCTATCCTTGATCAATTTAGAAAAAATGAGAACCCAAACAGAAAGAGAAAACGGGAAGGAAAGCAAGAGGACGTTGAAGATGCGCTTTTTCGATGGTTCAAAATGGCTAAATCACGTGACGTGCCACTCAGCGGGCCACTGTTGATAACTAAGGCCCGGGAAATAGCACAGCAACTTGAAATTGAAAACTTTGAACCCTCAAATGGCTGGGTACATCGATGAAAAGTCAGGCATTGGTATTATTATGAAACCAGGAAATAAGTACAACTCATTTACAGCAATCTTTTGTCCTAGTCTTACTTACGATAATGCATGAAGTCAAGGGGGACAACTGCGGACGTCTAAATTTGCTAGGTTCGTTTAAACGGTTAACCCACTTAATTGCATATTTTATGTCCGGACCAAGCCTATGCGTTTAAGCGGGTCCTACTGTATTTTATATGTATTAGGAGAGAAGCAATCAATATAGCAAAACCGATTATCAGCGGCTCAAAAGTTACCAGAATTATATCGGATATCTCTCTACACAACTGAGCCAACTATCAGTGTCACATGTCATTGTTTACAATTTAAGGACGTCACAGCAGTGGCCTCCCTTTATGTTCAAGCAACATGTCACTCATTGGCTTTAGAGTTGATATCTGAACTAATGGCAGTTGGATCAATCCCTATTTTAAATTGTGTATAATGTATGTCATTGTTTGCTTTTTTTTAATTTTATTAAGTTTGATTGTCTAGATTTTTCTCCTTTTCAGGCCAAATAGAGGACATTAACAACGACAGATGTAGTATAAAACATAATGTCAGGGTTTGTGAAAGCCCAATAGTTACCATAGATTCCTCCAAGGAATGGATTGCATGTGTTAGAGGGGTCAAAGGACACAAAAAGGGAGATAACTGGCAGTTTTCTAAAATTCCTATTGGTAAGTAACAAAAAAAATTGTTATTACTATTTAATGTAAGGTGAAGTTTGAGCTTGATTCCATCGATGTATCTTAATACTTAGGGTTAACGTGAGAGAAAGCGCATGCGTACGTGGTCAGCCTTTAACGGTTTAATGTTTGTATCCTATAAAAACACCCTGAGAAAATCTACAACTACCACCATATATGTATTAAGGCAATAAATGTACAACTACCACCATATATGTATTAAGGCAATAAATGTACAACTACCACCATATATGTATTAAGGCAATAAATGTACAACTACCACCATATATGTATTAAGGCAATAAATCTGCAACTACCACCATATATGTATTAAGGCAATAAATCTACAACTACCACCATATATGTATTAAGGCAATAAATGTACAACTACCACCATATATGTATTAAGGCAATAAATGTACAACTACCACTATATGTATTAAGGCAATAAATCTGCAACTGCCACCATATATGTATTAAGGCAATAAATCTGCAACCGCCACCATATATGTATTAAGGCAATAAATCTGCAACCGCCACCATATATGTATTAAGGCAATAAATCTGCAACTACCACCATATACATGTAATCTTGAGTAAAACATAAACAAATCATGATTTTGAACATCTTTTATGGAAGAGTAAATCTGTACTCACCAAAGCAAAGAGCCCGTTTTGCTCCTCGTGTTATCTGGCATCACCACAATATATATCTATGGCATATAACCTCAATGAATCTATGTAAAAAGCAGGTGCTCTATTGCCTATTAGATAGCTTATCTACAGCCTTCCACCAATACCTGGCAGGCTCTAATCACATTCAGTTTAAAATGAGCATGGTAAAGAGACAAATATTCAGCGTGGGCTGTGCAGCGTCAGAGATTGTTTATTGTATATGACTAAGACAGTGGTGAGGTTCGTTCTCACTGTGTGATTAGTCATACCGCCTTGTGATTAAAATGCATGCTTTTAATTTCTTGATATGATTTTGTCAACCAAT
This sequence comes from Lepidochitona cinerea, assembly GCA_963971465.1. Taxonomy (NCBI): domain Eukaryota; kingdom Metazoa; phylum Mollusca; class Polyplacophora; order Chitonida; family Tonicellidae; genus Lepidochitona; species Lepidochitona cinerea. The sequence continues at coordinate 1,674,573 of OZ020556.1, read as the reverse complement.
CAAAAGCATCCATTAGAATTGCATGCTACAAGTCGCTATGACAAATCGCATAGTGAGAACGGACCTTTATACATATTTTCTAATCTAAATTACAATGGAATAGGGGAAGCGTTCTTGACTAAAATAAGTATGTTGATATATTATATAAAATGTATTTTTGACTGATTGACCTGGAAAAAATTCTGGGCCAGGGTGAGAATCGTACTCACAGCTTAGGGTTACCGCCCCATCGCTATACCAACTGAGCTACCCGGCCCTGCTGGGAACGGTTTGCTTGGGTCAATCAGTGTCGATTAATTTACTAATTCAGTAATTTCTCTGATGATAATTGCAACTCAGGGACATCAAGAATGATCATTTTTACGAGAAAAGTTTCTATAAATGTCTTAAGTCAACATTAACTTTAAGTTGTACCTCTTAAGGTGAGCGTTTGGGGAAAGGAAAGAAATGGAGAGGTCGATGCATGGATGAGCTTACATCAGATTCAATGATACTTATAACTGATTATTTCTCATTGCAGCAGAGGAGAGGGTACTTACGGAAATAGTCATCGGTGTTGTCGTTTCAATCGTTGTCTTTGTGTTGTGTATTGTTGTATTTGTACAGAGAAGGTATGTATTCTAAGCTATGGCTGACAGCTAACTCCCAATATGATCGGGGCCTCCGTGGCTCAGTAGGTAGAGCGTAGGACGATCAATCCGAACAGCCTTCCACCAATGGGTCACGGGTTCAAATCCCTCTCAGTCCCAAAAAATTTCGAAAATTTTCTGACTGGCTTATGACTCAAGCGACCTATGTGGGATGGTTGGCAGTTACCACGGGAAGGTCTTGGGTTTCCTCCAGGCATAGAGCCCGGTTTCCACCCACAATAAAACTGCCAACGCCGCCATGTAAGGGAAATAATCTTGAGCGCAGCGTAAAACACCAAACAATCAATCAATCCACCCAATATCATCCTGTCCTCAGGGATATTTGACACTAACCGTGCCATTCTAGATACGCTTTCAAATTTTGGCTAACACCACTTTCAACCTTTCTTCATTTTTATACGCCCGACTTGAAAAAAGTCGGTCGTATTATGGTATCACCAGCGCCGTCCGTCCGTCCGGCCGTCCGTCCGTCCGGCCCGGATTCCCTTCCGCTCCATAACTTGAAGAGTTTTGATCTAATCTTTACAATTCTTTCACAACATATACCTTGTGGGTAGAAGGTGTGTCATGAACCATTTATGACATCGTCGATTGCATAATGTGGCTTCTACATTGAATTATGTAGTATTCTGTCTTAGTCTATATCTTTATTCCCTTCCGCTCCATAACTTGAAGAGTTTTGATCCGATCTTTAAAATTTTTTTTACAACATATACTCTAGGGGTAGAAGGTGTGTCATGAACCATTAAGAGCATTGTCCATTGCATAATATGGCTTCTACATTGGATTATGTAATATTCTGTCTTAGTCTATATCTTCGTTCCCTTCCGCTCCATAACTTGAAGAGTTTTGATCCGATCTTTAAATTTATTTTACAACATATAGTTTAGGGGTAGAAGGTGTGTCGTGAACCATTTAGGACATTGTCAATTGCATAATATGACTTCTACATTGGATTATGTAATATTCTGTCTTGGTCTATATCTCCGTGCCCTTCCGCTCTATAACTTGAAGAGTTTTGATCCGATCTTGACAATTTTTTAAGAGTATATACCTTATTGGCAGACGGTGTTTCACATACCATTTCTGACTTCATCCGTTGCCTCATATGACAGTCATATAGGATTATGTAATATTCCCTTCCGCTCTATAACTTCAAAAGTTTTGATCCGATCTTGACGATTCTTTCAGAGTATATACCTTGTGGGCAGACGGTGTTTGACGTACCATTTCTGACATCACCTGTTGCATAATATGGCAGCCTTATAGGATTATGTAATATTCCCTTTCGGCTCCAGAACTTCTTTCGTTTTGATATAATCTCTCCAATTCTTTTAGAGTATATATACCTTATAGGTAGATGATGTGTCGCATACCAAATTTGATTTGGGTACACATATTTTTTCTCTGTTTTCAAGAGTTTTTTTTTATCAGAAATGTGTACCTGATGTTTAATATATATATATACATGTATTAATCTATATCAATGCTTTTTTGAGTACACTTGGTCCAGAGTAATACTGGAAGCCAATTAATTTATACATTCTGAGACTGTTTTCTTGGATAGTTTAATGTGTACTATAATAACAAAAAAAGACCATTTTCCCACTTTATTACCCATCTGGTATTTATCAGAGTGCCTGTTTAAATAAAGATAAGGGGACAATGACATCCATTGAAGGTTTGTATATTTACACACCATCATATCAGTGGTCAGCCTGAAGATTGTTTGCTTTACAGTACTAAAACTATTACAGCCAAGTCCAATAGAACAGTGTCCTAGTCAAAACTGTTAAAATTCAAGAATTGTAAGCTACATGTATTGTATTGATTGCTCCTTCCCAATTATGGAACATAACAGCAATGTCAAAACAGCCACAATATTTCAGTTTTTGCAATTAAAATGTGATTGAAATTACCTGAACGGATAATATATGTGTACTTTAACGTAGGCCCTACTGGCATTTAGTTGCAGCTTCATCAAATTCAGAAAAGAAAAACTTATGTGAACAAGAAATTGGAATTGATGAAATTAAAACAAATGTTATATTAAATGTAAAGTTGTTAATCGTAGCGGTTCGACTTTGCCACGGCGGGCGTATGTTGAGTTTACTAAAACTCTTGTTAATCATATCTGCCGAAGGTCAAGGTTTCCTCCCCCACTAAACCTGGCAACTTTAAATAAAGTTTAAAGTTTAATTAAGATTAAGAAGCATTCAATAACATTCTTTGAAGATCCCTTGTCAAAATGCACACAGAGCATGTTTAATTTCATTATGTCTCCCTCAGCATATGTTAGGGAGACCTACTGTGTTTGTTTTGCCAATATTGTTCTGTCAGTGGTCCTTTGGTATGTCAGATATTTCACACATGGATGTCACCATTCAAGATACGCTTTCAAATTTTGACAAACACCACTTTCAACTTTTCTTCATTTTGAACAGATTGGTTCATGCATGCCGAAGGTCGTGGTTTCCTCCCCCAGTAAACCTGGTGACGCCGTCATTTCAGTGAAACAATCTTTATTGCGCTGTAAAACATCAATCATTTTGAATAGGTTTTAGGTTTATTTAAGATATAACCTCAACATACCTGAATGATAGACATACCCAATTTAACAGACTATCGTTGTCGAAATGTGCACAAAGCATGTTTAATTTTACTGATATTTCAATATGTCTCCATCTTCACATGTTTGGAGGACCTACGGTGTTTGAATTATCTGTCCTGCAGGGCTTGTTAGGGGGCCTCGGTGGTCCAGTGGTTTAGAGTGATCGTCCCTCAGTCCCACACAGACCTTCCATGGATGCGGCGTAGGTTGGAATCCCACTCAGACCAAAATTTCTGTGGATTTTTCACTTGGTCGCTGCTTGTGGAAGAGTTGACAAGTACTCTATGAAGGTTGGGGGTTTCCTCCCGGCAATGAGCCCGGTTTCCTCCCCCCACTAAACCTGGCAACACCGCCATATAGGTGAAATAATCTTTAGTGCGGCGTAACAAATCAATCAATCAATCCAGGACTTGTCAGCAAGATATCTCCAGAACCGCTGACCGAAATTTTAGGAATTTTTTGTTGGAGCTTTATGGTCCCTATAGGTCCTCTGTACGATTAAGTTTGTAGATAAGTTTGTCGTTCAATTTTCATTGGTTGTTGCTCGTCTCCTTAACTGGGTGAAATTTTATGAAATTTCATTTATACATGTAGCTTTGTTGGGTCAGGTGGGGACTTTTGTAATTTTTACGTCTGCTGCTCTTCTCTTAGCCCCCAATTCGAATATTTTCAATGGTTGTTGCTTGTCTACAAGACATCTCCTAAACTGCTGGTCAGAATTTTATGAAATTTTATTAATAGCTTATTGGTGGGGCATTTGTAATTCATCAGTTTTGGTATCTGTACATCTGTCTGTTCTTCTGTTAATCTCCATTTCATATATTTTCGTTGGTTGATGCTTGTCTGATGGATACGTCCTGAACTGCTGGGCGAAATTTTATAAAATTTTATTTGTTTCATGTTTGTGTGGACATTTGTAATTGGTGGGGGCCTCCGTGGCTCAGTAGGTAGAGCGTTGGACGCTCAATCCGAACAGCCTTCCACCAATAGGTCACGGGTTCAAATCCCCTCAGTCTCAAAAATTGGAAAATTCTCTGACTGGGTTTTCACTTGAACGACCTATGTGGGATGGTTGCTAGTTACCACCGGAAGATTGTGGGTTTTCTCCGGGCATAGAGCCCGGTTTCCTTCCTTAATAAGGAAATAATCTTGATCACGGCGTAAAACACCAAACAATCAATCAATGTAATTGGTGATCGTGCATAGGTCTATTCATCTGTTAACTTTCAATTCGGATATTTTCATGGGTTGTTCCTTGTCACCCACTTCTGAACCACTGGGCGAAATTTTATTGATAGCCAGGCCCTAATCCAACCCTTCTCAGCGTCCAAATTTTGGACACTGCCCTAATGGTCAAGTGCCCTTTTTATACGCCCGACTTAAAAAATTCTGTCGTATTATGGTATTACCAGCGCCGTCCGGGCGGCCCGGATTCCCTTCCGCTCCATAACTTGAAGAGTTTTGATCTAATCTTTACAATTCTTTCACAACATATACCTTGTGGGTAGAAGGTGTCTCATGAACCATTTATGACATCGTCGATTGCATAATATGGCTTCTACATTGGATTATGTAATATTCTGTCTTCAAATTGAAAAAACATTACAAATAAAAGGTGCATCTACATGTAGCAGCAGACTCCACCCTCTGCCCCTGAGAGGCTAGATTAGCGCCTGATAGCTTTTTGAAGGGGACTTAAGTAATTGTTTATTGGCCACTTATGAGTAAATTTTACAAGAGAAAGCAATACTGGAGTGGTGGGAATAAAGTTCATAATGAGCTTATTCTATCATGGATTAAAACCTTTTTACGTTTGGATTGATTTGCTGAAATGTTAACAAATTTATACTTTTCTTTCTTTGCCTTACAGAAGAATTAAGGGATACTTTACAAAAGAATCCATAAAAATTCCACAAGCTATAGAGGTACGTTTCTATTTAAGATTTGTTTTAGTTCAGCCATCAAAAATCAACATTTCCTGAATAGTCCTTTTCGGCCTAAGAATTGACGTTTGCGCGGTAGCCTTGGTGTGTGGCTAAATGACGTTGAAATTGTTCTCATTTTGTCCATTACGGAATGTGATAGAGGAGATAAGACCCCAGTGCCATTCAATTCCAATAACATCCTGAAAAACACATTCTAAACCGAAAAGGTCTATTGCTTTGGCAGGAGCTCGGAAAATTGTACAATTAAGAAATTGTAGTTTTTTCCCCCCAAGAAGTGCAAATTGTGCCTTAAAGGAATTCCAGTATCAGGAAGTGTACAAGTAATTTAGGCATTTTTTGGGAGCATTCTTTCGGCCGTTTTACAACACCTATCTCGTTCTGCTCGCCTGAATAAACTAATCTTTGGTCGAGTTCGGCTCTCGTCCGCAAAGCAGTGCGTATTGCGGTTTCTTCTTTGCTATATGGCCAGACTTTCAAGCTTACTGTTTAGTCATAGCACCGTGTTGTTTGACGACACCGAGTCATGCAGGCAGCCCTCAAACTTATATTGTATATCTTTCGCACATAGTTAAATATACTACCAAATTCTTAGTATTGTTTGGCCTCCAATTAAAACATTTCCACATGTAGGTGGTGCATTATTCAGCCAGATTTTTGTAGACTAAACATCGGAGAGTTATTTCTTAGCCTGGTTATTGATAATTATTAAAGTGGCATGAGCTGCCAAAATTCACACTTTTTTCATAATTTCTGATCGTCACAACAGTAAGAGGCGATCGGAAAACTAAATGATTGGCGTTGGAATGAGGAAAATACATACAGTATGTGACTGTACGAACCGAAAACGTGCTTGAAAAGTAACCCAAATTGAAATAACCGGGACGACCATTCATTCATTCTAAGCCAAAGTTAGTTCAAAACAATACTTTATCGTACATTTTCGAGAATAGAAGCACTAGAAAGCTTCTGAATTATATGTCTTGAGAAAAATAGCCAATAATTTCAACATTATGTTTTAACATCAAAATATCAACATTTTGGCAGCCACTTTAAGTATTTCAGGGAGTGAGCCTGATTTGCAACGCCACCATATAATGGAAATAATCTTGAGTGTAGCGTAAAACATCAATCACCAAATTTGTCGAATGAATTGTCTGTGATATTGTTTTAGGACCGGCAAGAGTTTAGGAATGCAAGTGGTTCGTATCAACATATCTCGGAAACAACCCATACGGTAAGATCTTAGAATAAAACTCAAAATTATTATCGTGCAAAGCCGTGCAAAGGAAAAATGTCTAAGAGTGGTTTTCACTTGGTTACCAGGTACCTATGGCACGGGGGCATCTTCCAGACAAAGAGCCCAGCTTCCTCTCCTACTAAACCGGACTGCAAATAATCTTGAGTGCAGCCTAAAACATAAATAATAACATAAATACAGAAAGCTGTTTTCCTCTTGTAATGTAAACAGTTTTCTTTGCCCGTATGGTAAAATTCACCCTTGTGAAGTTATCATTTCTCTCAATTTATTCTAGACTTCCTTATGAGAGTGGTAAAAAAAGCTTTTCTTGTATTCACCAGTCTGTAATAACAGAGTAATGTTTGTCTTTTTAGGAGAATTTAATATCATCGGAAGACAGAGATACCCATGAAATTGTAAGTTACAGCTTATGAAAAGAATGAACTTTCTTTATTCAAAATCATTTTGTTTTCTTAATTTTTTAACCAAAAGCCAATTTGTGCAGCCCATGCCACACATTTGTTTAACTGCTTGGTCAAAAGCCCACTTGTCTTCCTGGCCTTTTTGAAGATTTTAGAGCTTACTAAAATTAAACATATGGCACATTATACATGTCCAGTTGTGTCTAAATCGTGGCATCGTCGGAACCCACAATTAAAACTTACACTCAAGCTCACTTTACCCGTTGGATAAGTGCAACCAAATCTGTTGTTTTTAATTTGATATGCATGTAGACTTTGACTGGTCCCGCCACAAAACTGTGGAAATAGCGGAAATTTTACCAATCAGAATCGGCGTTATGTAAGCATCCAGGCAGTGTTCAAAACAAAGATGGCTGACTTTTCGGTTTACACTTCAATTTGATAAACATGTCTTTAAAAACTGAAGATTTCCAACGTTAAGAAGAGAGTTTTTGATTGGTTCGACAGTAAATGGGCGTTCCCAGAAAACAAGGCTTTGAATCACAGCTTGTTGAGAATTTAACCCTGGGTATCCGAGGATGAAATCGTGGTGGAAAAGAATATACTTCGAATTGAAACCCAAACACAACCCTTTTAACTTCACCTTTGAATTACACTAATCTGATGTCTTTCAGTTGTAGTTTACAATCTCAAATTTATCAAAATGCTTTTTGTGACCCTCGCTTTAAGATGAAATCATCCGGGCCAAGACTGAGTTCGCACCTAGGCTAACATATCCTATTAACATTATAAAATGTTGCAAACTTTTTCCATATCGGGAAGAATCTCACTATTTTAGCGCAAGTGTACCATCCCAAAAAATACCTGATCATTTCCTGATTGTGTTTGAATTAAAGAAAATATCAACATTTTTATGAAGAGAATGTTTTCAATTCCTGATGTTTGCATTCAAAATTCTGTGTCAAGATCAACAAGCCTGCTCAGACTACTGTAAGTTTTTCAGGGACAACTTTACTTTGATATGGTTGACTCAAGCCTGCCAAAAAAATTCTGACTGGCTTTTCACACGATCTCCCTGTTTAGAATGATTGTCCAGAACCACTGAAAGCTAGAGTTTCTTTTGGACACAGTCATTCTAAAGTTTTAGTAAGAAGTATTTTTATACCAGGCCATATGATTTCACGGTAATGATCAGTAGACATTTGTTACCCATCATGAAAGCCAGTAAATGGTATGATGTATAACAATACCAGTATCGGTACCGGTTGGCTCCCAGCATTTCAGTATACTGAATCGATTCAATGTTTCTGATTGACACTGAAATTACATGGGCTGTTATACCCCAGTGTTATTGGCAATGTCTGTTTTCCAAGTATGTGTATGGCTTTGAAAATGTTAAATTTTATTAAACAAATGTTTCTGTCTTGTTGAACATCAAGTGCTTGTTATCATGTTACAGTCCAGTGTAGGCGTGATGAATGGGCAAGCTTTAAGAAGAAGGTCATCGGGTGTAGGAAGCAGTCTTGACAGCGCGAACGTTAATAACAAGCCGTCTTCGAGCAGCGAATCACAGGTAGAGAAGGGGTTATCTCAGAGCCATTCAGAAATTGTTGGACAAGAGACAGTTTCAAAGACTTCAACTGATTCGCCAGGCTCAGTGAAACACGATGGCACAGAAGAGAACTTGGACACAATTTCTGATGACGATGACCCGTACATTAAACGTCAGGATAATACACAGCCAGACGACAAAAAAATCAACGGCAGTGTAAAAAGCCAAAGCAGCTCCATTTCAAAATATTCTGTCCTGGGAGAAAAAGAAAAGAACATGAACAAGGATGGTTTGGGTAATAGTGCATTGGGGAAAACGGTAAAATTGGAATGTCAAAAGCAGACGAAAGACATACTGCACATTAACAGCAATATTACTGCTGTGTGAACTGAAGTGCGTAATTTATCCTTGAATATTGGGATATCATTAAGCAATGGGCTTATTATTGAAAAACATTGTTACATTTATGTTTTGCCAAGTATTTTTTCTAAATGTAATTTGACTGCCATTCTGCCATGATAAACACACAACCCATGTGTATCTGTGTGTAAAACGCCAAACCCTCCCATGTGTATCTGTGTGTAAAACCTCAAACCCTCCCATGTGTTTCTGAGTGCCATCATACCGTGTAAAACCTCAAACCCTCCCATGTGTTTCTGAGTGCCATCATGCCGTGTAAAACCTCAAACCCTCCCGTGTGTTTCTGAGTGTCATCATGCCATGTAAAACCTCAAACCCTCCCATGTGTTTCTGAGTGCCATCATGCTGTGTAAAACCTCAAACCCTGCCATGTGTATCTGTGTGTAAAACCTCAAACCCTCCCATGTGTTTCTGAGTGCCATCATGCTGTGTAAAACCTCAAACCCTCCCATGTGTTTCTGAGTGCCATCATGCTGTGTAAAACATCAAACCCTCACATGTGTTTCTGAGTTCCATCATGCTGTGTAAAACCTCAAACCCTCCCATGTGTTTCTGAGTGCCATCATGCCGTGTAAAACCTCAAACCCTCCCATGTGTTTCTGAGTTCCATCATGCTGTGTAAAACCTCAAACCCTCCCATGTGTTTTTGAGTGCCATCATGCTGTGTAAAACCTCAAACCCTCCCATGTGTTTTTGAGTGCCATCATGCTGTGTAAAACCTCAAACCCTCCCATGTGTTTCTGAGTGCCATCATGCCGTGTAAAACCTCAAACCCTCCCATGTGTTTTTGAGTGCCATCATGCTGTGTAAAACCTCAAACCCTCCCATGTGTTTCTGAGTGCCATCATGCTGTGTAAAACCTCAAACCCTCCCATGTGTTTCTGAGTTCCATCATGCCATGTAAAACCTCAAACCCTCCCATGTGTTTCTGAGTGCCATCATGCCATGTAAAACCTCAAACCCTCCCATGTGTTTCTGAGTGCCATCATGCTGTGTAAAACCTCAAACCCTCCCATGTGTTTTTGAGTGCCATCATGCTGTGTAAAACACCAAACCCTCCCATGTGTTTTTGAGTGCCATCATGCTGTGTAAAACACCAAACCCTCCCATGTGTTTCTGAGTGCCATCATGCCATGTAAAACCTCAAACCCTCCCATGTGTTTTTGAGTGCCATCATGCTGTGTAAAACACCAAACCCTCCCATGTGTTTCTGAGAGCCATCATGCTGTGTAAAACACCAAACCCTCCCATGTGTTTTTGAGTGCCATCATGCTGTGTAAAACACCAAACCCTCCCATGTGTTTTTGAGTGCCGTCATGCTGTGTAAAACCTCAAACCCTCGCATGTGTTTTTGAGTGCCATGCCATGTAAAACCTCAAACCCTCCCATGTGTTTCTGAGTGCCATCATGCCGTGTAAAACCTCAAACCCTCCCATGTGTTTTTGAGTGCCATCATGCCGTGTAAAACCTCAAACCCTCCCATGTGTTTTTGAGTGCCATCATGCTGTGTAAAACCTCAAACCCTCCCATGTGTTTCTGAGTGTCATCATGTACTTGCTGCATAACTTTAAAAAAAACAAAATAAGGCACCGTCATGCCCTTCTCGAAAAATAAGGCCTAATTATAATTCAGTCAAATTATCTATGTACCTTACATTTTATAAGTATGACTTTATATTTTGATAAAATTTATACGTATTGTCAGGTGAGTAATTTGGGCATTAAAATTCTCTGAAAGTTGTTTATACAGTTTTAGTTTTTTGTTAATCCATTTTACTTATTTGGCGGGAGGGAAGCCTAACTTGATTTACATTTATTAACTCGCATCGAAGTCTTGCTGAGGCTACGGAATTCATGGTAATGACTCTGATGAGAGGGTGCTGGTCTATTGGTACATACTGGAGGGGAGGGTGCTGGTCAGTTGGTACATACAGGAGGGGAGGGTACTGGTCAGTTGGTACATAATGGAGGGGAGGGTACTGGTCTATTGGTACATACAGGAGGGGAGGGTACTGGTCAGTTGGTACATAATGGAGGGGAGGGTACTGGTCAGTTGGTACATAATGGAGGGGAGGGTACTGGTCTATTGGTACATACAGGAGGGGAGGGTGCTGGTCAATTGGTACATACAGGAGGGGAGGGTGCTGGTCAATAGGTACATACTGGAGGGGAGGGTGCTGGTCAATAGGTACATACTGGAGGGGAGGGTGCTGGTCAATAGGTACATACTGGAGGGGAGGGTGCTGGTCAATTGGTACATACTGGAGGGGAGGGTGCTGGTCAATAGGTACATACTGGAGGGGAGGGTGCTGGTCAATTGGTACATACTGGAGGGGAGGGTGCTGGTCAATAGGTACATACTGGAGGGGAGGGTGCTGGTCAATTGGTACATACTGGAGGGGAGGGTGCTGGTCAATTGGTACATACTGGAGGGGAGGGTGCTGGTCAATTGGTACATACTGGAGGGGAGGGTGCTGGTCTATTGGTACATAGTGGAGGGGAGGGTGCTGGTCAATAGGTACATACTGGAGGGGAGGGTGCTGGTCAATTGGTACATACTGGAGGGGAGGGTGCTGGTCAATAGGTACATACGGGAGGGGAGGGTGCTGGTCAATTGGTACATACTAGAGGGGAGGGTGCTGGTCAATAGGTACATACTGGAGGGGGGGGGGGGGGGGTGCTGGTCTATTGGTACATAGTGGAGGGGAGGGTGCTGGTCAATAGGTACATACTGGAGGGGGGGGGGGGGTGCTGGTCTATTGGTACATACTGGAGGGGAGGGGGGGGGGGGGTGCTGGTCTATTGGTACATACTGGAGGGGAGGGTGCTGGTCTATTGGTACATACTGGAGGGGAGGGTGCTGGTCTATTGGTACATACTGGAGGGGGGGGGGGGGGGGGTGCTGGTCAATAGGTACATACTGGAGGGGAGGGTGCTGGTCTATTGGTACATACTGGAGGGGAGGGTGCTGGTCAATAGGTACATACTGGAGGGGAGGGTGCTGGTCAATAGGTACATACTGGAGGGGAGGGTGCTGGTCTATTGGTACATACTGGAGGGGAGGGTGCTGGTCAATAGGTACATACTGGAGGGGGGGGGGGTGCTGGTCTATTGGTACATAGTGGAGGGGAGGGTGCTGGTCAATAGGTACATACTGGAGGGGAGGGTGCTGGTCAATAGGTACATACTGGAGGGGAGGGTGCTGGTCAATAGGTACATACTGGAGGGGGTATGCTGGTCAGTTGGTACATACTGGAGGGGAGGGTGCTGGTCAATTGGTACATAGTGGAGGGGAGGGTGCTGGTCTATTGGTACATTCAGGAGGGGGGGGTGCTGGTCAATTGGTACATACAGAAGGGGGGGAGGGGTGCTGGTCAATTGGTACATACTGGAGGAGAGATGCTGGTCAATTGGTACATACTGGAGGGGAGGGTGCTGGTCAATTGGTACTTACTGGAGGGGAGATGCTGGTCAATTGGTACTTACTGGAAGAGAGGGTGCTGGTCAGTTGGTACATACTGGAGGGGAGGGTGCTGGTCTATTGGTACATACTGGAGGGGAGGGTGCTGGTCAATAGGTACATACGGGAGGGGAGGGTGCTGGTCAATAGGTACATACTGGAGGGGAGGGTGCTGGTCAATAGGTACATACTGGAGGGGAGGGTGCTGGTCAATAGGTACATACAGGAGGGGAGGGTGCTGGTCAATAGGTACATACTGGAGGGGAGGGTGCTGGTCAATAGGTACATACTGGAGGGGAGGGTGCTGGTTAATAGGTACATACAGGAGGGGAGGGTGCTGGTCAATAGGTACATACTGGAGGGGAGGGTGCTGGTCAATAGGTACATACTGGAGGGGGGATGCTGGTCAGTTGGTACATACTGGAGGGGAGGGTGCTGGTCAATAGGTACATACTGGAGGGGAGGGTGCTGGTCAATAGGTACATACTGGAGGGGAGGGTGCTGGTCAATTGGTACATAGTGGAGGGGAGGGTGCTGGTCTATTGGTACATTCAGGAGGGGGGGGGGTGGTGCTGGTCAATTGGTACATACAGAAGGGGGGGTGCTGGTCAATTGGTACATTCAGGAGGGGGGGGGGGGGTGGTGCTGGTCAATTGGTACATAGTGGAGGGGAGGGTGCTGGTCAATTGGTACATAGTGGAGGGGAGGGTGCTGGTCAATTGGTACATAGTGGAGGGGAGGGTGCTGGTCTATTGGTACATTCAGGAGGGGGGGGGGGTGGTGCTGGTCAGTTGGTACATACTGGAGGGGAGGGTGCTGGTCAATAGGTACATACTGGAGGGGAGGGTGCTGGTCAATAGGTACATACTGGAGGGGACGGTGCTGGTCAATTGGTACATACAGGAGGGGAGGGTGCTGGTCAATTGGTACATACTGGAGGGGAGGGTGCTGGTCAATAGGTACATACAGGAGGGGAGGATGCTGGTCAATTGGTACATACAGGAGGGGAGGGTGCTGGTCAATTGGTACATACTGGAGGGGAGGGTGCTGGTCAATTGGTACATACTGGAGGGGGGATGCTGGTCAGTTGGTACATACTGGAGGGGAGGGTGCTGGTCAATAGGTACATACTGGAGGGGAGGGTGCTGGTCAATAGGTACATACTGGAGGGGAGGGTGCTGGTCAATAGGTACATACTGGAGGGGAGGATGCTGGTCAATTGGTACATACTGGAGGGGAGGGTGCTGGTCAATAGGTACATACTGGAGGGGACGGTGCTGGTCAATTGGTACATACAGGAGGGGAGGGTGCTGGTCAATTGGTACATACTGGAGGGGAGGGTGCTGGTCAATAGGTACATACAGGAGGGGAGGATGCTGGTCAATTGGTACATACAGGAGGGGAGGGTGCTGGTCAATTGGTACATACTGGAGGGGAGGGTGCTGGTCAATTGGTACATACTGGAGGGGGGATGCTGGTCAGTTGGTACATACTGGAGGGGAGGGTGCTGGTCAATAGGTACATACTGGAGGGGAGGGTGCTGGTCAATAGGTACATACTGGAGGGGAGGATGCTGGTCAATTGGTACATACTGGAGGGGAGGGTGCTGGCCAATAGGTACATACTGGAGGGGAGGGTGCTGGTCAATAGGTACATACTGGAGGGGGGATGCTGGTCAGTTGGTACATACTGGAGGGGAGGGTGCTGGTCAATTGGTACATAGTGGAGGGGAGGGTGCTGGTCTATTGGTACATACTGGAGGGGAGGGTGCTGGTCAATTGGTACATACTGGAGGGGAGGGTGCTGGTCAATAGGTACATACGGGAGGGGAGGGTGCTGGTCAATAGGTACATACTGGAGGGGAGGGTGCTGGTCAATAGGTACATACAGGAGGGGAGGGTGCTGGTCAATAGGTACATACTGGAGGGGAGGGTGCTGGTCAATAGGTACATACTGGAGGGGAGGGTGCTGGTCAATTGGTACATACTGGAGGGGAGGGTGCTGGTCAATTGGTACATACTGGAGGGGAGGGTGCTGGTCTATTGGTACATAGTGGAGGGGAGGGTGCTGGTCAATAGGTACATACTGGAGGGGAGGGTGCTGGTCAATTGGTACATACTGGAGGGGAGGGTGCTGGTCAATAGGTACATACGGGAGGGGAGGGTGCTGGTCAATTGGTACATACTAGAGGGGAGGGTGCTGGTCAATAGGTACATACTGGAGGGGGGGGGGGTGCTGGTCTATTGGTACATACAGAAGGGGGGGGGGGGTGTGCTGGTCTATTGGTACATACTGGAGGGGAGGGTGCTGGTCAATTGGTACATACTGGAGGGGAGGGTGCTGGCCAATAGGTACATACTGGAGGGGAGGGTGCTGGTCAATAGGTACATACTGGAGGGGGGATGCTGGTCAGTTGGTACATACTGGAGGGGAGGGTGCTGGTCAATTGGTACATACTGGAGGGGACGGTGCTGGTCAATTGGTACATACTGGAGGGGAGGGTGCTGGTCAATAGGTACATACGGGAGGGGAGGGTGCTGGTCAATTGGTACATACTAGAGGGGAGGGTGCTGGTCAATAGGTACATACTGGAGGGGGGGGGGGGGTGCTGGTCTATTGGTACATACAGAAGGGGGGGGGGTGTGCTGGTCTATTGGTACATACTGGAGGGGAGGGTGCTGGTCAATTGGTACATACTGGAGGGGAGGGTGCTGGCCAATAGGTACATACTGGAGGGGAGGGTGCTGGTCAATAGGTACATACTGGAGGGGGGATGCTGGTCAGTTGGTACATACTGGAGGGGAGGGTGCTGGTCAATTGGTACATACTGGAGGGGACGGTGCTGGTCAATTGGTACATACAGGAGGGGAGGGTGCTGGTCAATTGGTACATACTGGAGGGGAGGGTGCTGGTCAATAGGTACATACAGGAGGGGAGGATGCTGGTCAATTGGTACATACAGGAGGGGAGGGTGCTGGTCAATTGGTACATACTGGAGGGGAGGGTGCTGGTCTATTGGTACATACTGAAGGGGGGGGGGTGCTGGTCAATAGGTACATACTGGAGGGGAGGGTGCTGGTCTATTGGTACATACTGGAGGGGAGGGTGCTGGTCAATAGGTACATACTGGAGGGGAGGGTGCTGGTCAATAGGTACATACAGGAGGGGAGGGTGCTGGTCAATTGGTACATACTGGAGGGGAGGGTGCTGGTCAATTGGTACATACTGGAGGGGGGATGCTGGTCAGTTGGTACATACTGGAGGGGAGGGTGCTGGTCAATAGGTACATACAGGAGGGGAGGATGCTGGTCAATTGGTACATACAGGAGGGGAGGGTGCTGGTCAATTGGTACATACTGGAGGGGAGGGTACTGGTCAATTGGTACATACTGGAGGGGGGATGCTGGTCAGTTGGTACATACTGGAGGGGAGGGTGCTGGTCAATAGGTACATACTGGAGGGGAGGGTGCTGGTCAATAGGTACATACTGGAGGGGACGGTGCTGGTCAATTGGTACATACAGGAGGGGAGGGTGCTGGTCAATTGGTACATACTGGAGGGGAGGGTGCTGGTCAATAGGTACATACAGGAGGGGAGGATGCTGGTCAATTGGTACATACAGGAGGGGAGGGTGCTGGTCAATTGGTACATACTGGAGGGGAGGGTGCTGGTCAATTGGTACATACTGGAGGGGGGATGCTGGTCAGTTGGTACATACTGGAAGGGAGGGTGCTGGTCAATAGGTACATACTGGAGGGGAGGGTGCTGGTCAATAGGTACATACTGGAGGGGAGGATGCTGGTCAATTGGTACATACTGGAGGGGAGGGTGCTGGTCAATAGGTACATACTGGAGGGGAGGGTGCTGGTCAATAGGTACATACTGGAGGGGGGATGCTGGTCAGTTGGTACATACTGGAGGGGGGGGTGCTGTTCAATTGGTACATAGTGGAGGGGAGGGTGCTGGTCTATTGGTACATACTGGAGGGGAGGGTGGTGGTCAATTGGTACATACTGGAGGGGAGGGTGCTGGTCAATAGGTACATACGGGAGGGGAGGGTGCTGGTCAATAGGTACATACTGGAGGGGAGGGTGCTGGTCAATAGGTACATACAGGAGGGGAGGGTGCTGGTCAATAGGTACATACTGGAGGGGAGGGTGCTGGTCAATAGGTACATACTGGAGGGGAGGGTGCTGGTCAATTGGTACATACTGGAGGGGAGGGTGCTGGTCAATTGGTACATACTAGAGGGGAGGGTGCTGGTCAATAGGTACATACTGGAGGGGGGGGGGGTGCTGGTCTATTGGTACATAGTGGAGGGGAGGGTGCTGGTCTATTGGTACATACTGGAGGGGAGGGTGCTGGTCTATTGGTACATACTGGAGGGGGGGGGGGGGTGCTGGTCAATAGGTACATACTGGAGGGGAGGGTGCTGGTCTATTGGTACATACTGGAGGGGAGGGTGCTGGTCAATAGGTACATACTGGAGGGGAGGGTGCTGGTCAATAGGTACATACTGGAGGGGGGGGTGCTGGTCAATAGGTACATACTGGAGGGGAGGGTGCTGGTCAATAGGTACATACTGGACGGGAGGGTGCTGGTCTATTGGTACATACTGGAGGGGAGGGTGCTGGTCAATAGGTACATACTGGAGGGGGGGGGGGGGTGCTGGTCTATTGGTACATAGTGGAGGGGAGGGTGCTGGTCAATAGGTACATACTGGAGGGGAGGGTGCTGGTCAATAGGTACATACTGGAGGGGAGGGTGCTGGTCAATAGGTACATACTGGAGGGGGTATGCTGGTCAGTTGGTACATACTGGAGGGGAGGGTGCTGGTCAATTGGTACATAGTGGAGGGGAGGGTGCTGGTCTATTGGTACATTCAGGAGGGGGGGGGTGCTGGTCAATTGGTACATACAGAAGGGGGGGGGGGTGCTGGTCAATTGGTACATACAGAAGGGGGGGGGGGTGCTGGTCAATTGGTACATACTGGAGGAGAGATGCTGGTCAATTGGTACATACTGGAGGGGAGGGTGCTGGTCAATTGGTACTTACTGGAGGGGAGATGCTGGTCAATTGGTACTTACTGGAAGAGAGGGTGCTGGTCAGTTGGTACATACTGGAGGGGAGGGTGCTGGTCTATTGGTACATACTGGAGGGGAGGGTGCTGGTCAATAGGTACATACTGGAGGGGAGGGTGCTGGTCAATAGGTACATACAGGAGGGGAGGGTGCTGGTCAATAGGTACATACTGGAGGGGAGGGTGCTGGTCAATAGGTACATACTGGAGGGGAGGGTGCTGGTTAATAGGTACATACAGGAGGGGAGGGTGCTGGTCAATAGGTACATACTGGAGGGGAGGGTGCTGGTCAATAGGTACATACTGGAGGGGAGGGTGCTGGTCAATAGGTACATACTGGAGGGGGGATGCTGGTCAGTTGGTACATACTGGAGGGGAGGGTGCTGGTCAATAGGTACATACTGGAGGGGAGGGTGCTGGTCAATAGGTACATACTGGAGGGGAGGGTGCTGGTCAATAGGTACATACAGGAGGGGAGGGTGCTGGTCAATAGGTACATACTGGAGGGGAGGGTGCTGGTCAATAGGTACATACTGGAGGGGAGGGTGCTGGTTAATAGGTACATACAGGAGGGGAGGGTGCTGGTCAATAGGTACATACTGGAGGGGAGGGTGCTGGTCAATAGGTACATACTGGAGGGGAGGGTGCTGGTCAATAGGTACATACTGGAGGGGGGATGCTGGTCAGTTGGTACATACTGGAGGGGAGGGTGCTGGTCAATAGGTACATACTGGAGGGGAGGGTGCTGGTCAATAGGTACATACTGGAGGGGAGGGTGCTGGTCAATTGGTACATACTGGAGGGGAGGGTGCTGGTCAATAGGTACATACTGGAGGGGAGGGTGCTGGTCAATTGGTACATAGTGGAGGGGAGGGTGCTGGTCTATTGGTACATTCAGGAGGGGGGGGTGCTGGTCAATAGGTACATACTGGAGGGGGGATGCTGGTCAGTTGGTACATACTGGAGGGGAGGGTGCTGGTCAATAGGTACATACTGGAGGGGAGGGTGCTGGTCAATAGGTACATACTGGAGGGGAGGGTGCTGGTCAATAGGTACATACTGGAGGGGGGATGCTGGTCAGTTGGTACATACTGGAGGGGAGGGTGCTGGTCAATAGGTACATACTGGAGGGGAGGGTGCTGGTCAATAGGTACATACTGGAGGGGAGGGTGCTGGTCAATTGGTACATAGTGGAGGGGAGGGTGCTGGTCTATTGGTACATTCAGGAGGGGGGGGGGTGGTGCTGGTCAATTGGTACATACAGAAGGGGGGGTGCTGGTCAATTGGTACATTCATGAGGGGGGGGGGGTGGTGCTGGTCAATTGGTACATAGTGGAGGGGAGGGTGCTGGTCAATTGGTACATAGTGGAGGGGAGGGTGCTGGTCAATTGGTACATAGTGGAGGGGAGGGTGCTGGTCTATTGGTACATTCAGGAGGGGGGGGGTGGTGCTGGTCAATTGGTACATACAGAAGGGGGGGGGTGCTGGTCAATTGGTACATACTGGAGGGGAGATGCTGGTCAATTGGTACATACTGGAGGGGAGGGTGCTGGTCAATTGGTACTTACTGGAGGGGAGATGCTGGTCAATTGGTACTTACTGGAAGAGAGGGTGCTGGTCATTTGGTACTTACTGGTGGGGAGGGTGCTGGTCAATTGGTACATACAGGAGGGGGGTGCGGGTCAATTGGTACATACTGGAGGGGAGGGTGCTGGTCAATAGGTACATACAGGAGGGGAGAATGCTGGTCAATTGGTACATACAGGAGGGGGGGGGGGGGGTGCTGGTCAATTGGTACATACAGAACGGGGGGGGGGGGGGGTGCTGGTCAATTGGTACATACTGGAGGGGACGGTGCTGGTCAATTGGTACATACAGGAGGGGAGGGTGCTGGTCAATTGGTACATACTGGAGGGGAGGGTGCTGGTCAATAGGTACATACAGGAGGGGAGGATGCTGGTCAATTGGTACATACAGGAGGGGAGGGTGCTGGTCAATAGGTACATACTGGAGGGGACGGTGCTGGTCAATTGGTACATACAGGAGGGGAGGGTGCTGGTCAATTGGTACATACTGGAGGGGAGGGTGCTGGTCAATAGGTACATACAGGAGGGGAGGATGCTGGTCAATTGGTACATACAGGAGGGGAGGGTGCTGGTCAATTGGTACATACTGGAGGGGAGGGTGCTGGTCAATTGGTACATACTGGAGGGGGGATGCTGGTCAGTTGGTACATACTGGAGGGGAGGGTGCTGGTCAATAGGTACATACTGGAGGGGAGGATGCTGGTCAATTGGTACATACTGGAGGGGAGGGTGCTGGCCAATAGGTACATACTGGAGGGGAGGGTGCTGGTCAATAGGTACATACTGGAGGGGGGATGCTGGTCAGTTGGTACATACTGGAGGGGAGGGTGCTGGTCAATTGGTACATAGTGGAGGGGAGGGTGCTGGTCTATTGGTACATACTGGAGGGGAGGGTGCTGGTCAATTGGTACATACTGGAGGGGAGGGTGCTGGTCAATAGGTACATACGGGAGGGGAGGGTGCTGGTCAATAGGTACATACTGGAGGGGAGGGTGCTGGTCAATAGGTACATACAGGAGGGGAGGGTGCTGGTCAATAGGTACATACTGGAGGGGAGGGTGCTGGTCAATAGGTACATACTGGAGGGGAGGGTGCTGGTCAATTGGTACATACTGGAGGGGAGGGTGCTGGTCAATTGGTACATACTGGAGGGGAGGGTGCTGGTCTATTGGTACATAGTGGAGGGGAGGGTGCTGGTCAATAGGTACATACTGGAGGGGAGGGTGCTGGTCAATTGGTACATACTGGAGGGGAGGGTGCTGGTCAATAGGTACATACGGGAGGGGAGGGTGCTGGTCAATTGGTACATACTAGAGGGGAGGGTGCTGGTCAATAGGTACATACTGGAGTGGGGGGGGGGGCTGCTGGTCTATTGGTACATAGTGGAGGGGAGGGTGCTGGTCTATTGGTACATACTGGAGGGGAGGGTGCTGGTCTATTGGTACATACTGGAGGGGAGGGTGCTGGTCTATTGGTACATACTGGAGGGAGGGGAGGGTACTGGTCAATTGGTACATACTGGAGGGGGGGGTGCTGGTCAATAGGTACATACTGGAGGGGAGGGTGCTGGTCTATTGGTACATACTGGAGGGGAGGGTGCTGGTCAATAGGTACATACTGGAGGGGAGGGTGCTGGTCAATAGGTACATACAGGAGGGGAGGGTGCTGGTCAATTGGTACATACTGGAGGGGAGGGTGCTGGTCAATTGGTACATACTGGAGGGGGGATGCTGGTCAGTTGGTACATACTGGAGGGGAGGGTGCTGGTCAATAGGTACATACAGGAGGGGAGGATGCTGGTCAATTGGTACATACAGGAGGGGAGGGTGCTGGTCAATTGGTACATACTGGAGGGGAGGGTACTGGTCAATTGGTACATACTGGAGGGGGGATGCTGGTCAGTTGGTACATACTGGAGGGGAGGGTGCTGGTCAATAGGTACATACTGGAGGGGAGGGTGCTGGTCAATAGGTACATACTGGAGGGGACGGTGCTGGTCAATTGGTACATACAGGAGGGGAGGGTGCTGGTCAATTGGTACATACTGGAGGGGAGGGTGCTGGTCAATAGGTACATACAGGAGGGGAGGATGCTGGTCAATTGGTACATACAGGAGGGGAGGGTGCTGGTCAATTGGTACATACTGGAGGGGAGGGTGCTGGTCAATTGGTACATACTGGAGGGGGGATGCTGGTCAGTTGGTACATACTGGAGGGGAGGGTGCTGGTCAATAGGTACATACTGGAGGGGAGGGTGCTGGTCAATAGGTACATACTGGAGGGGAGGATGCTGGTCAATTGGTACATACTGGAGGGGAGGGTGCTGGTCAATAGGTACATACTGGAGGGGAGGGTGCTGGTCTATTGGTACATACTGGAGGGGAGGGTGCTGGTCTATTGGTACATACTGGAGGGGAGGGTGCTGGTCAATTGGTACATACTGGAGGGGAGGGTGCTGGTCTATTGGTACATACTGGAGGGGAGGGTGCTGGTCTATTGGTACATACTGGAGGGGAGGGTGCTGGTCAATAGGTACATACTGGAGGGGGGATGCTGGTCAATAGGTACATACTGGAGGGGAGGGTGCTGGTCAATAGGTACATACTGGAGGGGGGATGCTGGTCAATAGGTACATACTGGAGGGGGGATGCTGGTCAGTTGGTACATACTGGAGGGGAGGGTGCTGGTCAATTGGTACATAGTGGAGGGGAGGGTGCTGGTCTATTGGTACATACTGGAGGGGAGGGTGCTGGTCAATTGGTACATACTGGAGGGGAGGGTGCTGGTCAATAGGTACATACGGGAGGGGAGGGTGCTGGTCAATAGGTACATACTGGAGGGGAGGGTGCTGGTCAATAGGTACATACAGGAGGGGAGGGTGCTGGTCAATAGGTACATACTGGAGGGGAGGGTGCTGGTCAACAGGTACATACTGGAGGGGAGGGTGCTGGTCAATTGGTACATACTGGAGGGGAGGGTGCTGGTCAATTGGTACATACTGGAGGGGAGGGTGCTGGTCTATTGGTACATAGTGGAGGGGAGGGTGCTGGTCAATAGGTACATACTGGAGGGGAGGGTGCTGGTCAATTGGTACATACTGGAGGGGAGGGTGCTGGTCAATAGGTACATACGGGAGGGGAGGGTGCTGGTCAATTGGTACATACTAGAGGGGAGGGTGCTGGTCAATAGGTACATACTGGAGGGGGGGGGGGTGCTGGTCTATTGGTACATAGTGGAGGGGAGGGTGCTGGTCTATTGGTACATACTGGAGGGGAGGGTGCTGGTCTATTGGTACATACTGGAGGGGAGGGTGCTGGTCTATTGGTACATACTGGAGGGGGGGGGGGGTGCTGGTCAATAGGTACATACTGGAGGGGAGGGTGCTGGTCTATTGGTACATACTGGAGGGGAGGGTGCTGGTCAATAGGTACATACTGGAGGGGAGGGTGCTGGTCAATAGGTACATACTGGAGGGGGGGGTGCTGGTCAATAGGTACATACTGGAGGGGAGGGTGCTGGTCAATAGGTACATACTGGAGGGGAGGGTGCTGGTCTATTGGTACATACTGGAGGGGAGGGTGCTGGTCAATAGGTACATACTGGAGGGGGGGGGGGTGCTGGTCTATTGGTACATAGTGGAGGGGAGGGTGCTGGTCAATAGGTACATACTGGAGGGGAGGGTGCTGGTCAATAGGTACATACTGGAGGGGAGGGTGCTGGTCAATAGGTACATACTGGAGGGGGTATGCTGGTCAGTTGGTACATACTGGAGGGGAGGGTGCTGGTCAATTGGTACATAGTGGAGGGGAGGGTGCTGGTCTATTGGTACATTCAGGAGGGGGGGGGGTGCTGGTCAATTGGTACATACAGAAGGGGGGGGGGTGCTGGTCAATTGGTACATACTGGAGGAGAGATGCTGGTCAATTGGTACATACTGGAGGGGAGGGTGCTGGTCAATTGGTACTTACTGGAGGGGAGATGCTGGTCAATTGGTACTTACTGGAAGAGAGGGTGCTGGTCAGTTGGTACATACTGGAGGGGAGGGTGCTGGTCTATTGGTACATACTGGAGGGGAGGGTGCTGGTCAATAGGTACATACGGGAGGGGAGGGTGCTGGTCAATAGGTACATACTGGAGGGGAGGGTGCTGGTCAATAGGTACATACTGGAGGGGAGGGTGCTGGTCAATAGGTACATACAGGAGGGGAGGGTGCTGGTCAATAGGTACATACTGGAGGGGAGGGTGCTGGTCAATAGGTACATACTGGAGGGGAGGGTGCTGGTTAATAGGTACATACAGGAGGGGAGGGTGCTGGTCAATAGGTACATACTGGAGGGGAGGGTGCTGGTCAATAGGTACATACTGGAGGGGAGGGTGCTGGTCAATAGGTACATACTGGAGGGGGGATGCTGGTCAGTTGGTACATACTGGAGGGGAGGGTGCTGGTCAATAGGTACATACTGGAGGGGAGGGTGCTGGTCAATAGGTACATACTGGAGGGGGGATGCTGGTCAGTTGGTACATACTGGAGGGGAGGGTGCTGGTCTATTGGTATATACTGGAGGGGGGATGCTGGTCAGTTGGTACATACTGGAGGGGAGGGTGCTGGTCAATAGGTACATACTGGAGGGGAGGGTGCTGGTCAATAGGTACATACTGGAGGGGAGGGTGCTGGTCAATTGGTACATAGTGGAGGGGAGGGTGCTGGTCTATTGGTACATTCAGGAGGGGGGGGGGTGGTGCTGGTCAATTGGTACATACAGAAGGGGGGGTGCTGGTCAATTGGTACATTCATGAGGGGGGGGGGGTGGTGCTGGTCAATTGGTACATAGTGGAGGGGAGGGTGCTGGTCAATTGGTACATAGTGGAGGGGAGGGTGCTGGTCAATTGGTACATAGTGGAGGGGAGGGTGCTGGTCTATTGGTACATTCAGGAGGGGGGGGGGGGGTGGTGCTGGTCAATTGGTACATACAGAAGGGGGGGGTGCTGGTCAATTGGTACATACTGGAGGGGAGATGCTGGTCAATTGGTACATACTGGAGGGGAGGGTGCTGGTCAATTGGTACTTACTGGAGGGGAGATGCTGGTCAATTGGTACTTACTGGAAGAGAGGGTGCTGGTCAGTTGGTACTTACTGGTGGGGAGGGTGCTGGTCAATTGGTACATACAGGAGGGGGGTGCGGGTCAATTGGTACATACTGGAGGGGAGGGTGCTGGTCAATTGGTACATACAGGAGGGGGGGGGGTGCTGGTCAATTGGTACATACAGAACGGGGGGGGGGTGCTGGTCAATTGGTACATACTGGAGGGGACGGTGCTGGTCAATTGGTACATACAGGAGGGGAGGGTGCTGGTCAATTGGTACATACTGGAGGGGAGGGTGCTGGTCAATAGGTACATACAGGAGGGGAGGATGCTGGTCAATTGGTACATACAGGAGGGGAGGGTGCTGGTCAATTGGTACATACTGGAGGGGAGGGTGCTGGTCAATTGGTACATACTGGAGGGGGGATGCTGGTCAGTTGGTACATACTGGAGGGGAGGGTGCTGGTCAATAGGTACATACAGGAGGGGAGGATGCTGGTCAATTGGTACATACAGGAGGGGAGGGTGCTGGTCAATTGGTACATACTGGAGGGGAGGGTACTGGTCAATTGGTACATACTGGAGGGGGGATGCTGGTCAGTTGGTACATACTGGAGGGGAGGGTGCTGGTCAATAGGTACATACTGGAGGGGAGGGTGCTGGTCAATAGGTACATACTGGAGGGGACGGTGCTGGTCAATTGGTACATACAGGAGGGGAGGATGCTGGTCAATTGGTACATACTGGAGGGGAGGGTGCTGGTCTATTGGTACATACAGGAGGGGAGGGTGCTGGTCAATAGGTACATACTGGAGGGGAGGGTGCTGGTCAATAGGTACATACAGGAGGGGAGGGTGCTGGTCAATTGGTACATACTGGAGGGGAGGGTGCTGGTCTATTGGTACATACTGGAGGGGAGGGTGCTGGTCAATTGGTACATACTGGAGGGGAGGGTGCTGGTCAATAGGTACATACAGGAGGGGAGGATGCTGGTCAATTGGTACATACAGGAGGGGAGGGTGCTGGTCAATTGGTACATACTGGAGGGGAGGGTGCTGGTCAATTGGTACATACTGGAGGGGGGATGCTGGTCAGTTGGTACATACTGGAGGGGAGGGTGCTGGTCAATAGGTACATACTGGAGGGGAGGGTGCTGGTCAATTGGTACATACTGGAGGGGAGGGTGCTGGTCAATAGGTACATACTGGAGGGGAGGGTGCTGGTCAATAGGTACATACTGGAGGGGAGGGTGCTGGTCAATAGGTACATACTGGAGGGGAGGATGCTGGTCAATTGGTACATACTGGAGGGGAGGGTGCTGGTCAATAGGTACATACTGGAGGGGAGGGTGCTGGTCAATAGGTACATACTGGAGGGGGGATGCTGGTCAGTTGGTACATACTGGAGGGGAGGGTGCTGGTCAATTGGTACATAGTGGAGGGGAGGGTGCTGGTCTATTGGTACATTCAGGAGGGGGGGGGGGGTGCTGGTCAATTGGTACATACAGAACGGGGGGGGGGGTGCTGGTCAGTTGGTACATACTGGAGGGGAGGGTGCTGGTCAATTGGTACATACTGGAGAGGAGGGTGCTGGTCAATAGGTACATACTGGAGGGGAGGGTGCTGGTCTATTGGTACATACTGGAGGGGAGGGTGCTGGTCAATAGGTACATACTGGAGGGGAGGGTGCTGGTCAATTGGTACATTCAGGAGGTGGGGGGGGGGGTGCTGGTCAATTGGTACATACAGAAGGGGGGGGGTGCTGGTCAATTGGTACATACTGGAGGGGAGATGCTGGTCAATTGGTACATACTGGAGGGGAGGATGCTGGTCAATTGGTACATACAGGAGGGGGGGGGTGCTGGTCAATTGGTACATACAGGAGGGGAGGATGCTGGTCAATTGGTACATACAGGAGGGGAGGGTGCTGGTCATTTGGTACATACAGGAGGGGAGGGTGCTGGTCAATAGGTACATACTGGAGGGGGGATGCTGGTCAGTTGGTACATACAGAACGGGGGGGGGGGGTGCTGGTCAGTTGGTACATACTGGAGGGGAGGGTGCTGGTCAATTGGTACATACTGGAGGGGAGGGTGCTGGTCAATAGGTACATACTGGAGGGGAGGGTGCTGGTCAATAGGTACATACAGGAGGGGAGGGTGCTGGTCAATAGGTATATACTGGAGGGGAGGGTGCTGGTCTATTGGTACATACTGGAGTGGGGGGGGGGGCTGCTGGTCTATTGGTACATACTGGAGGGGAGGGTGCTGGTCTATTGGTACATACTGGAGGGGAGGGTGCTGGTCTATTGGTACATACTGGAGGGGAGGGTGCTGGTCTATTGGTACATACTGGAGGGGAGGGTGCTGGTCAATTGGTACATTCAGGAGGGGAGGGTGCTGGTCTATTGGTACATACTGGAGGGGAGGGTGCTGGTCAATTGGTACATACAGGAGGGGAGGGTGCTGGTCAATTGGTACATACTGGAGGGGAGGGTGCTGGTCAATAGGTATATACTGGAGGGGAGGGTGCTGGTCAATTGGTACATACTGGAGGGGAGGGTGCTGGTCTATTGGTACATACTGGAGGGGAGGGTGCTGGTCAATTGGTACATTCAGGAGGGGAGGGTGCTGGTCTATTGGTACATACTGGAGGGGAGGGTGCTGGTCAATTGGTACATACAGGAGGGGAGGGTGCTGGTCAATTGGTACATACAGGAGGGGAGGGTGCTGGTCAATTGGTACATACTGGAGGGGAGGGTGCTGGTCAATAGGTATATACTGGAGGGGAGGGTGCTGGTCAATTGGTACATACTGGAGGGGAGGGTGCTGGTCTATTGGTACATACTGGAGGGGAGGGTGCTGGTCTATTGGTACATACAGGATGAGAGGGTACGGGTCAATAGGTACATACTGGAGGGGAGGGTGCTGGTCAATAGGTACATACAGGAGGGGAGGGTGCTGGTCAATAGGTACATACTGGAGGGGAGGGTGCTGGTCAATTGGTACATTCAGGAGGGGAGGGTGCTGGTCTATTGGTACATACTGGAGGGGAGGGTGCTGGTCTATTGGTACATACTGGAGGGGAGGGTGCTGGTCAATAGGTACATACTGGAGGGGAGGGTGCTGGTCTATTGGTACATACTGGAGGGGAGGGTGCTGGTCAATTGGTACATTCCGGAGGTGGGGGGGGGGGGGTGCTGGTCAATTGGTACATACAGAAGGGGGGGGGGGTGCTGGTCAATTGGTACATACTGGAGGGGAGATGCTGGTCAATTGGTACATACTGGAGGGGAGGGTGCTGGTCAATTGGTACTTACTGGAGGGGAGATGCTGGTCAATTGGTACTTACTGGAAGAGAGGGTGCTGGTCAGTTGGTACTTACTGGTGGGGAGGGTGCTGGTCAATTGGTACATACAGGAGGGGGGTGCGGGTCAATTGGTACATACTGGAGGGGAGATGCTGGTCAGTTGGTACATACTGGAGGGGAGGGTGCTGGTCAATTGGTACATACTGGAGGGGAGGGTGCTGGTCTATTGGTACATACAGGAGGGGGGGGTGCTGGTCAATTGGTACATACAGGAGGGGGGGTGCTGGTCAATTGGTACATACTGGAGGGGAGATGCTGGTCAATTGGTACATATAGGAGGGGGATGATGGTCAGTTGGTACATACTGGAGGGGGGTGATGGTCAATTGGTACATACAGGAGGGGGATGATGGTCAGTTAGTACATATAGGAGGGGGATGATGGTCAGTACATACAGGAGGGGGATGATGGTCAGTTAGTACATACAGGAGGGGGATGATGGTCAGTTAGTACATATAGGAGGGGGATGATGGTCAGTTGGTACATACTGGAGGGGGGTGATGGTCAATTGGTACATACAGGAGGGGGATGATGGTCAGTTAGTACATACAGGAGAGGGATGATGGTCAATTTGTACACAAAGGAGGGGGATGATGGTCAGTTTGTACATACAGGAGGGGGATGATGGTCAGTTAGTACATACAGGAGGGGGATGATAATCAATTGGCACATACAGGAGAAGGATGATGGTCAATTTGTACATACAGGAGGGCGATGATGGTCAATTTGTACATACAGGAGGGGGATGATGGTCAGTTGCCACATACAGAAGGAGGGTGCTGGTCAGTTGCCACATACAAAAGGAGGGTGCTGGTCAGTTGGTACATACAGGAGGGGGATGATGGTCAGTTGCCACATACAGAAGGAGGGGGGGGGGGGTGCTGGTCAATTGGTACATACAGGAGGGGGATGATGGTCAGTTGCCACATACAGAAGGAGGGGGGGGGGGGTGCTGGTCAATTGGTACATACAGGAGGGGAGGATGCTGGTCAATTGGTACATACAGGAGGGGAGGGTGCTGGTCATTTGGTACATACAGGAGGGGAGGGTGCTGGTCAATAGGTACATACTGGAGGGGGGATGCTGGTCAGTTGGTACATACTGGAGGGGAGGGTGCTGGTCAATTGGTACATACAGGAGGGGAGGGTGCTGGTCTATTGGTACATACTGGAGGGGAGGGTGCTGGTCAATTGGTACACATTGGAGGGGAGGATGCTGGTCAATTGGTACATACAGGAGGGGAGGGTGCTGGTCAATTGGTACATACTGGAGGGGAGGGTGCTGGTCAATTGGTACATACTGGAGGGGAGGGTGCTGGTCTATTGGTACATACTGGAGGGGAGGGTGCTGGTCAATTGGTACATACTGGAGGGGAGGGTGCTGGTCAATTGGTACATACTGGAGGGGAGGGTGCTGGTCTATTGGTACATACTGGAGGGGAGGGTGCTGGTCAATTGGTACATACTGGAGGGGGGATGCTGGTCAGTTGGTACATACTGGAGGGGAGGGTGCTGGTCAATTGGTACATACTGGAGGGGAGGGTGCTGGTCTATTGGTACATACTGGAGGGGAGGGTGCTGGTCAATTGGTACATACTGGAGGGGAGGGTGCTGGTCAATTGGTACATACTGGAGGGGAGGGTGCTGGTCAATTGGTACATACTGGAGGGGAGGGTGCTGGTCTATTGGTACATACTGGAGGGGAGGGTGCTGGTCAATTGGTACATACTGGAGGGGAGGGTGCTGGTCAATTGGTACATACTGGAGGGGAGGGTGCTGGTCTATTGGTACATACTGGAGGGGAGGGTGCTGGTCAATTGGTACATACTGGAGGGGGGATGCTGGTCAATTGGTACATACTGGAGGGGGGATGCTGGTCAATTGGTACATACTGGAGGGGAGGGTGCTGGTCTATTGGTACATACTGGAGGGGAGGGTGCTGGTCAATTGGTACATACAGGAGGGGAGGGTGCTGGTCAATTGGTACATACTGGAGGGGAGGGTGCTGGTCAATTGGTACATACTGGAGGGGAGGGTGCTGGTCTATTGGTACATACTGGAGGGGAGGGTGCTGGTCAATTGGTACATACTGGAGGGGAGGGTGCTGGTCTATTGGTACATACTGGAGGGGGGGGGGTGCTGGTCAATAGGTACATACTGGAGGGGAGGGTGCTGGTCTATTGGTACATACTGGAGGGGAGGGTGCTGGTCAATAGGTACATACTGGAGGGGAGGGTGCTGGTCAATAGGTACATACTGGAGGGGGGGGTGCTGGTCAATAGGTACATACTGGAGGGGAGGGTGCTGGTCAATAGGTACATACTGGAGGGGAGGGTGCTGGTCTATTGGTACATACTGGAGGGGAGGGTGCTGGTCAATAGGTACATACTGGAGGGGGGGGGGGGTGCTGGTCTATTGGTACATAGTGGAGGGGAGGGTGCTGGTCAATAGGTACATACTGGAGGGGAGGGTGCTGGTCAATAGGTACATACTGGAGGGGAGGGTGCTGGTCAATAGGTACATACTGGAGGGGGTATGCTGGTCAGTTGGTACATACTGGAGGGGAGGGTGCTGGTCAATTGGTACATAGTGGAGGGGAGGGTGCTGGTCTATTGGTACATTCAGGAGGGGGGGGGGTGCTGGTCAATTGGTACATACAGAAGGGGGGGGGGGGTGCTGGTCAATTGGTACATACTGGAGGAGAGATGCTGGTCAATTGGTACATACTGGAGGGGAGGGTGCTGGTCAATTGGTACTTACTGGAGGGGAGATGCTGGTCAATTGGTACTTACTGGAAGAGAGGGTGCTGGTCAGTTGGTACATACTGGAGGGGAGGGTGCTGGTCTATTGGTACATACTGGAGGGGAGGGTGCTGGTCAATAGGTACATACGGGAGGGGAGGGTGCTGGTCAATAGGTACATACTGGAGGGGAGGGTGCTGGTCAATAGGTACATACTGGAGGGGAGGGTGCTGGTCAATAGGTACATACAGGAGGGGAGGGTGCTGGTCAATAGGTACATACTGGAGGGGAGGGTGCTGGTCAATAGGTACATACTGGAGGGGAGGGTGCTGGTTAATAGGTACATACAGGAGGGGAGGGTGCTGGTCAATAGGTACATACTGGAGGGGAGGGTGCTGGTCAATAGGTACATACTGGAGGGGAGGGTGCTGGTCAATAGGTACATACTGGAGGGGGGATGCTGGTCAGTTGGTACATACTGGAGGGGAGGGTGCTGGTCAATAGGTACATACTGGAGGGGAGGGTGCTGGTCAATAGGTACATACTGGAGGGGGGATGCTGGTCAGTTGGTACATACTGGAGGGGAGGGTGCTGGTCTATTGGTATATACTGGAGGGGGGATGCTGGTCAGTTGGTACATACTGGAGGGGAGGGTGCTGGTCAATAGGTACATACTGGAGGGGAGGGTGCTGGTCAATAGGTACATACTGGAGGGGAGGGTGCTGGTCAATTGGTACATAGTGGAGGGGAGGGTGCTGGTCTATTGGTACATTCAGGAGGGGGGGGGGGTGGTGCTGGTCAATTGGTACATACAGAAGGGGGGGTGCTGGTCAATTGGTACATTCATGAGGGGGGGGGGTGGTGCTGGTCAATTGGTACATAGTGGAGGGGAGGGTGCTGGTCAATTGGTACATAGTGGAGGGGAGGGTGCTGGTCAATTGGTACATAGTGGAGGGGAGGGTGCTGGTCTATTGGTACATTCAGGAGGGGGGGGGGGGTGGTGCTGGTCAATTGGTACATACAGAAGGGGGGGGTGCTGGTCAATTGGTACATACTGGAGGGGAGATGCTGGTCAATTGGTACATACTGGAGGGGAGGGTGCTGGTCAATTGGTACTTACTGGAGGGGAGATGCTGGTCAATTGGTACTTACTGGAAGAGAGGGTGCTGGTCAGTTGGTACTTACTGGTGGGGAGGGTGCTGGTCAATTGGTACATACAGCAGGAGGGGGTGCGGGTCAATTGGTACATACTGGAGGGGAGGGTGCTGGTCAATTGTACATACAGGAGGGGGGGGGGGGCTGGTCAATTGGTACATACAGAACGGGGGGGGGGTGCTGGTCAATTGGTACATACTGGAGGGGACGGTGCTGGTCAATTGGTACATACAGGAGGGGAGGGTGCTGGTCAATTGGTACATACTGGAGGGGAGGGTGCTGGTCAATAGGTACATACAGGAGGGGAGGATGCTGGTCAATTGGTACATACAGGAGGGGAGGGTGCTGGTCAATTGGTACATACTGGAGGGGAGGGTGCTGGTCAATTGGTACATACTGGAGGGGGGATGCTGGTCAGTTGGTACATACTGGAGGGGAGGGTGCTGGTCAATAGGTACATACAGGAGGGGAGGATGCTGGTCAATTGGTACATACAGGAGGGGAGGGTGCTGGTCAATTGGTACATACTGGAGGGGAGGGTACTGGTCAATTGGTACATACTGGAGGGGGGATGCTGGTCAGTTGGTACATACTGGAGGGGAGGGTGCTGGTCAATAGGTACATACTGGAGGGGAGGGTGCTGGTCAATAGGTACATACTGGAGGGGACGGTGCTGGTCAATTGGTACATACAGGAGGGGAGGAGCTGGTCAATTGTACATACTGGAGGGGAGGGTGCTGGTCTATTGGTACATACAGGAGGGGAGGGTGCTGGTCAATAGGTACATACTGGAGGGGAGGGTGCTGGTCAATAGGTACATACAGGAGGGAGGGTGCTGGTCAATTGGTACATACTGGAGGGGAGGGTGCTGGTCTATTGGTACATACTGGAGGGGAGGGTGCTGGTCAATTGGTACATACAGGAGGGGATGATGGTCAGTTGCCACATACAGAAGGAGGGGGGGGGGGGTGCTGGTCATTGGTACATACAGGAGGGGGATGATGGTCAGTTGCCACATACAAAAGGAGGGTGCTGGTCAGTTGTACATACAGGAGGGGGATGATGGTCAGTTGCCACATACAGAAGGAGGGGGGGGGGGGGGGGGTGCTGGTCAATTGGTACATACAGGAGGGGGATGATGGTCAGTTGCCACATACAGAAGGAGGGGGGGGGGGTGCTGGTCAATTGGTACATACAGGAGGGGAGGATGCTGGTCAATTGGTACATACAGGAGGGGAGGGTGCTGGTCATTTGGTACATACAGGAGGGGAGGGTGCTGGTCAATAGGTACATACTGGAGGGGGGATGCTGGTCAGTTGGTACATACTGGAGGGGAGGGTGCTGGTCAATTGGTACATACAGGAGGGGAGGGTGCTGGTCTATTGGTACATACTGGAGGGGAGGGTGCTGGTCAATTGGTACACATTGGAGGGGAGGATGCTGGTCAATTGGTACATACAGGAGGGGAGGGTGCTGGTCAATTGGTACATACTGGAGGGGAGGGTGCTGGTCAATTGGTACATACTGGAGGGGAGGGTGCTGGTCTATTGGTACATACTGGAGGGGAGGGTGCTGGTCAATTGGTACATACTGGAGGGGAGGGTGCTGGTCAATTGGTACATACTGGAGGGGAGGGTGCTGGTCTATTGGTACATACTGGAGGGGAGGGTGCTGGTCTATTGGTACATACTGGAGGGGAGGGGTGCTGGTCAATTGGTACATACAGGAGGGGAGGGTGCTGGTCAATTGGTACATACTGGAGGGGAGGGTGCTGGTCAATTGGTACATACTGGAGGGGAGGGTGCTGGTCTATTGGTACATACTGGAGGGGAGGGTGCTGGTCAATTGGTACATACTGGAGGGGAGGGTGCTGGTCTATTGGTACATACTGGAGGGGGGGGGGGTGCTGGTCAATAGGTACATACTGGAGGGGAGGGTGCTGGTCTATTGGTACATACTGGAGGGGAGGGTGCTGGTCAATAGGTACATACTGGAGGGGAGGGTGCTGGTCAATAGGTACATACTGGAGGGGGGGGTGCTGGTCAATAGGTACATACTGGAGGGGAGGGTGCTGGTCAATAGGTACATACTGGAGGGGAGGGTGCTGGTCTATTGGTACATACTGGAGGGGAGGGTGCTGGTCAATAGGTACATACTGGAGGGGGGGGGGGGGGTGCTGGTCTATTGGTACATAGTGGAGGGGAGGGTGCTGGTCAATAGGTACATACTGGAGGGGAGGGTGCTGGTCAATAGGTACATACTGGAGGGGAGGGTGCTGGTCAATAGGTACATACTGGAGGGGGTATGCTGGTCAGTTGGTACATACTGGAGGGGAGGGTGCTGGTCAATTGGTACATAGTGGAGGGGAGGGTGCTGGTCTATTGGTACATTCAGGAGGGGGGGGGGTGCTGGTCAATTGGTACATACAGAAGGGGGGGGGGGGTGCTGGTCAATTGGTACATACTGGAGGAGAGATGCTGGTCAATTGGTACATACTGGAGGGGAGGGTGCTGGTCAATTGGTACTTACTGGAGGGGAGATGCTGGTCAATTGGTACTTACTGGAAGAGAGGGTGCTGGTCAGTTGGTACATACTGGAGGGGAGGGTGCTGGTCTATTGGTACATACTGGAGGGGAGGGTGCTGGTCAATAGGTACATACGGGAGGGGAGGGTGCTGGTCAATAGGTACATACTGGAGGGGAGGGTGCTGGTCAATAGGTACATACTGGAGGGGAGGGTGCTGGTCAATAGGTACATACAGGAGGGGAGGGTGCTGGTCAATAGGTACATACTGGAGGGGAGGGTGCTGGTCAATAGGTACATACTGGAGGGGAGGGTGCTGGTTAATAGGTACATACAGGAGGGGAGGGTGCTGGTCAATAGGTACATACTGGAGGGGAGGGTGCTGGTCAATAGGTACATACTGGAGGGGAGGGTGCTGGTCAATAGGTACATACTGGAGGGGGGATGCTGGTCAGTTGGTACATACTGGAGGGGAGGGTGCTGGTCAATAGGTACATACTGGAGGGGAGGGTGCTGGTCAATAGGTACATACTGGAGGGGGGATGCTGGTCAGTTGGTACATACTGGAGGGGAGGGTGCTGGTCTATTGGTATATACTGGAGGGGGGATGCTGGTCAGTTGGTACATACTGGAGGGGAGGGTGCTGGTCAATAGGTACATACTGGAGGGGAGGGTGCTGGTCAATAGGTACATACTGGAGGGGAGGGTGCTGGTCAATTGGTACATAGTGGAGGGGAGGGTGCTGGTCTATTGGTACATTCAGGAGGGGGGGGGGTGGTGCTGGTCAATTGGTACATACAGAAGGGGGGGTGCTGGTCAATTGGTACATTCATGAGGGGGGGGGGTGGTGCTGGTCAATTGGTACATAGTGGAGGGGAGGGTGCTGGTCAATTGGTACATAGTGGAGGGGAGGGTGCTGGTCAATTGGTACATAGTGGAGGGGAGGGTGCTGGTCTATTGGTACATTCAGGAGGGGGGGGGGGGGTGGTGCTGGTCAATTGGTACATACAGAAGGGGGGGGTGCTGGTCAATTGGTACATACTGGAGGGGAGATGCTGGTCAATTGGTACATACTGGAGGGGAGGGTGCTGGTCAATTGGTACTTACTGGAGGGGAGATGCTGGTCAATTGGTACTTACTGGAAGAGAGGGTGCTGGTCAGTTGGTACTTACTGGTGGGGAGGGTGCTGGTCAATTGGTACATACAGGAGGGGGGTGCGGGTCAATTGGTACATACTGGAGGGGAGGGTGCTGGTCAATTGGTACATACAGGAGGGGGGGGGGGTGCTGGTCAATTGGTACATACAGAACGGGGGGGGGGTGCTGGTCAATTGGTACATACTGGAGGGGACGGTGCTGGTCAATTGGTACATACAGGAGGGGAGGGTGCTGGTCAATTGGTACATACTGGAGGGGAGGGTGCTGGTCAATAGGTACATACAGGAGGGGAGGATGCTGGTCAATTGGTACATACAGGAGGGGAGGGTGCTGGTCAATTGGTACATACTGGAGGGGAGGGTGCTGGTCAATTGGTACATACTGGAGGGGGGATGCTGGTCAGTTGGTACATACTGGAGGGGAGGGTGCTGGTCAATAGGTACATACAGGAGGGGAGGATGCTGGTCAATTGGTACATACAGGAGGGGAGGGTGCTGGTCAATTGGTACATACTGGAGGGGAGGGTACTGGTCAATTGGTACATACTGGAGGGGGGATGCTGGTCAGTTGGTACATACTGGAGGGGAGGGTGCTGGTCAATAGGTACATACTGGAGGGGAGGGTGCTGGTCAATAGGTACATACTGGAGGGGACGGTGCTGGTCAATTGGTACATACAGGAGGGGAGGATGCTGGTCAATTGGTACATACTGGAGGGGAGGGTGCTGGTCTATTGGTACATACAGGAGGGGAGGGTGCTGGTCAATAGGTACATACTGGAGGGGAGGGTGCTGGTCAATAGGTACATACAGGAGGGGAGGGTGCTGGTCAATTGGTACATACTGGAGGGGAGGGTGCTGGTCTATTGGTACATACTGGAGGGGAGGGTGCTGGTCAATTGGTACATACTGGAGGGGAGGGTGCTGGTCAATAGGTACATACAGGAGGGGAGGATGCTGGTCAATTGGTACATACAGGAGGGGAGGGTGCTGGTCAATTGGTACATACTGGAGGGGAGGGTGCTGGTCAATTGGTACATACTGGAGGGGGGATGCTGGTCAGTTGGTACATACTGGAGGGGAGGGTGCTGGTCAATAGGTACATACTGGAGGGGAGGGTGCTGGTCAATTGGTACATACTGGAGGGGAGGGTGCTGGTCAATAGGTACATACTGGAGGGGAGGGTGCTGGTCAATAGGTACATACTGGAGGGGAGGGTGCTGGTCAATAGGTACATACTGGAGGGGAGGATGCTGGTCAATTGGTACATACTGGAGGGGAGGGTGCTGGTCAATAGGTACATACTGGAGGGGAGGGTGCTGGTCAATAGGTACATACTGGAGGGGGGATGCTGGTCAGTTGGTACATACTGGAGGGGAGGGTGCTGGTCAATTGGTACATAGTGGAGGGGAGGGTGCTGGTCTATTGGTACATTCAGGAGGGGGGGGGGGTGCTGGTCAATTGGTACATACAGAACGGGGGGGGGGTGCTGGTCAGTTGGTACATACTGGAGGGGAGGGTGCTGGTCAATTGGTACATACTGGAGAGGAGGGTGCTGGTCAATAGGTACATACTGGAGGGGAGGGTGCTGGTCTATTGGTACATACTGGAGGGGAGGGTGCTGGTCAATAGGTACATACTGGAGGGGAGGGTGCTGGTCAATTGGTACATTCAGGAGGTGGGGGGGGGTGCTGGTCAATTGGTACATACAGAAGGGGGGGGGGGGTGCTGGTCAATTGGTACATACTGGAGGGGAGATGCTGGTCAATTGGTACATACTGGAGGGGAGGATGCTGGTCAATTGGTACATACAGGAGGGGGGGGGGTGCTGGTCAATTGGTACATACAGGAGGGGAGGATGCTGGTCAATTGGTACATACAGGAGGGGAGGGTGCTGGTCATTTGGTACATACAGGAGGGGAGGGTGCTGGTCAATAGGTACATACTGGAGGGGGGATGCTGGTCAGTTGGTACATACAGAACGGGGGGGGGGGGGGTGCTGGTCAGTTGGTACATACTGGAGGGGAGGGTGCTGGTCAATTGGTACATACTGGAGGGGAGGGTGCTGGTCAATAGGTACATACTGGAGGGGAGGGTGCTGGTCAATAGGTACATACAGGAGGGGAGGGTGCTGGTCAATAGGTATATACTGGAGGGGAGGGTGCTGGTCTATTGGTACATACTGGAGGGGAGGGTGCTGGTCTATTGGTACATACTGGAGGGGAGGGTGCTGGTCTATTGGTACATACTGGAGGGGAGGGTGCTGGTCAATTGGTACATTCAGGAGGGGTGGGTGCTGGTCTATTGGTACATACTGGAGGGGAGGGTGCTGGTCAATTGGTACATACAGGAGGGGAGGGTGCTGGTCAATTGGTACATACTGGAGGGGAGGGTGCTGGTCAATAGGTATATACTGGAGGGGAGGGTGCTGGTCAATTGGTACATACTGGAGGGGAGGGTGCTGGTCTATTGGTACATACTGGAGGGGAGGGTGCTGGTCAATTGGTACATTCAGGAGGGGAGGGTGCTGGTCTATTGGTACATACTGGAGGGGAGGGTGCTGGTCAATTGGTACATACAGGAGGGGAGGGTGCTGGTCAATTGGTACATACAGGAGGGGAGGGTGCTGGTCAATTGGTACATACTGGAGGGGAGGGTGCTGGTCAATAGGTATATACTGGAGGGGAGGGTGCTGGTCAATTGGTACATACTGGAGGGGAGGGTGCTGGTCTATTGGTACATACTGGAGGGGAGGGTGCTGGTCAATTGGTACATTCAGGAGGGGAGGGTGCTGGTCTATTGGTACATACTGGAGGGGAGGGTGCTGGTCTATTGGTACATACTGGAGGGGAGGGTGCTGGTCAATAGGTACATACTGGAGGGGAGGGTGCTGGTCTATTGGTACATACTGGAGGGGAGGGTGCTGGTCAATTGGTACATTCCGGAGGTGGGGGGGGGGGGGTGCTGGTCAATTGGTACATACAGAAGGGGGGGGGGGTGCTGGTCAATTGGTACATACTGGAGGGGAGATGCTGGTCAATTGGTACATACTGGAGGGGAGGGTGCTGGTCAATTGGTACTTACTGGAGGGGAGATGCTGGTCAATTGGTACTTACTGGAAGAGAGGGTGCTGGTCAGTTGGTACTTACTGGTGGGGAGGGTGCTGGTCAATTGGTACATACAGGAGGGGGGTGCGGGTCAATTGGTACATACTGGAGGGGAGATGCTGGTCAGTTGGTACATACTGGAGGGGAGGGTGCTGGTCAATTGGTACATACTGGAGGGGAGGGTGCTGGTCTATTGGTACATACAGGAGGGGGGGGTGCTGGTCAATTGGTACATACAGGAGGGGGGGTGCTGGTCAATTGGTACATACTGGAGGGGAGATGCTGGTCAATTGGTACATATAGGAGGGGGATGATGGTCAGTTGGTACATACTGGAGGGGGGTGATGGTCAATTGGTACATACAGGAGGGGGATGATGGTCAGTTAGTACATATAGGAGGGGGATGATGGTCAGTACATACAGGAGGGGGATGATGGTCAGTTAGTACATACAGGAGGGGGATGATGGTCAGTTAGTACATATAGGAGGGGGATGATGGTCAGTTGGTACATACTGGAGGGGGGTGATGGTCAATTGGTACATACAGGAGGGGGATGATGGTCAGTTAGTACATACAGGAGAGGGATGATGGTCAATTTGTACACAAAGGAGGGGGATGATGGTCAGTTTGTACATACAGGAGGGGGATGATGGTCAGTTAGTACATACAGGAGGGGGATGATAATCAATTGGCACATACAGGAGAAGGATGATGGTCAATTTGTACATACAGGAGGGCGATGATGGTCAATTTGTACATACAGGAGGGGGATGATGGTCAGTTGCCACATACAGAAGGAGGGTGCTGGTCAGTTGCCACATACAAAAGGAGGGTGCTGGTCAGTTGGTACATACAGGAGGGGGATGATGGTCAGTTGCCACATACAGAAGGAGGGGGGGGGGGGGGTGCTGGTCAATTGGTACATACAGGAGGGGGATGATGGTCAGTTGCCACATACAGAAGGAGGGGGGGGGGGGTGCTGGTCAATTGGTACATACAGGAGGGGAGGATGCTGGTCAATTGGTACATACAGGAGGGGAGGGTGCTGGTCATTTGGTACATACAGGAGGGGAGGGTGCTGGTCAATAGGTACATACTGGAGGGGGGATGCTGGTCAGTTGGTACATACTGGAGGGGAGGGTGCTGGTCAATTGGTACATACAGGAGGGGAGGGTGCTGGTCTATTGGTACATACTGGAGGGGAGGGTGCTGGTCAATTGGTACACATTGGAGGGGAGGATGCTGGTCAATTGGTACATACAGGAGGGGAGGGTGCTGGTCAATTGGTACATACTGGAGGGGAGGGTGCTGGTCAATTGGTACATACTGGAGGGGAGGGTGCTGGTCTATTGGTACATACTGGAGGGGAGGGTGCTGGTCAATTGGTACATACTGGAGGGGAGGGTGCTGGTCAATTGGTACATACTGGAGGGGAGGGTGCTGGTCTATTGGTACATACTGGAGGGGAGGGTGCTGGTCAATTGGTACATACTGGAGGGGGGATGCTGGTCAGTTGGTACATACTGGAGGGGAGGGTGCTGGTCAATTGGTACATACTGGAGGGGAGGGTGCTGGTCTATTGGTACATACTGGAGGGGAGGGTGCTGGTCAATTGGTACATACTGGAGGGGAGGGTGCTGGTCAATTGGTACATACTGGAGGGGAGGGTGCTGGTCAATTGGTACATACTGGAGGGGAGGGTGCTGGTCTATTGGTACATACTGGAGGGGAGGGTGCTGGTCAATTGGTACATACTGGAGGGGAGGGTGCTGGTCAATTGGTACATACTGGAGGGGAGGGTGCTGGTCTATTGGTACATACTGGAGGGGAGGGTGCTGGTCAATTGGTACATACTGGAGGGGGGATGCTGGTCAATTGGTACATACTGGAGGGGGGATGCTGGTCAATTGGTACATACTGGAGGGGAGGGTGCTGGTCTATTGGTACATACTGGAGGGGAGGGTGCTGGTCAATTGGTACATACAGGAGGGGAGGGTGCTGGTCAATTGGTACATACTGGAGGGGAGGGTGCTGGTCAATTGGTACATACTGGAGGGGAGGGTGCTGGTCTATTGGTACATACTGGAGGGGAGGGTGCTGGTCAATTGGTACATACTGGAGGGGGGATGCTGGTCAGTTGGTACATACTGGAGGGGAGGGTGCTGGTCAATTGGTACATACTGGAGGGGAGGGTGCTGGTCTATTGGTACATACAGGAGGGGAGGGTGCTGGTCTATTGGTACATACTGGAGGGGAGGGTGCTGGTCTATTGGTACATACTGGAGGGGAGGGTGCTGGTCAATTGGTATATACTGGAGGGGAGGGTGCTGGTCTATTGGTATATACTGGAGGGGAGATGCTGGTCAATTGGTACTTACAGGAGGGGGGATGATGGTCAATTGGTACATACAGGAGGGGAGGATGCTGGTCTATTGGTACATACTGGAGGGGAGGGTGCTGGTCAATAGGTACATACTGGAGGGGAGGATGCTGGTCTATTGGTACATACTGGAGGGGAGGGTGCTGGTCAATAGGTACATACAGGAGGGGGGATGATGGTCAATTGGTACATACAGGAGGGGAGGATGCTGGTCTATTGGTATATACTGGAGGGGAGATGCTGGTCAATTGGTACTTACAGGAGGGGGGATGATGGTCAATTGGTACATACTGGAGGGGAGGGTGCTGGTCAATTGGTACATAATGGAGGGGAGGGTGCTGGTCTATTGGTACATACTGGAGGGGAGGGTACTGGTCAATTGGTACATACTGGAGGGGAGGGTGCTGGTCTATTGGTACATACAGGAGGAGAGGGTGCGGGTCAATTGGTACATACTGGAGGGGAGGGTGCTGGTCAATTGGTACATACAGGAGGGGAGGGTGCTGGTCAATTGGTACATACAGGAGGGGAGGGTGCTGGTCAATTGGTACATACAGGAGGGGAGGGTGCTGGTCAATTGGTACATACAGGAGGGGAGGGTGCTGGTCAATTGGTACATACAGGAGGGGGGATGATGGTCTATTGGTACATGCAGGAGGAGAGGGTGCTGGTCAATTGGTACATAATGGAGGGGAGGGTGCTGGTCTATTGGTACATACAGGAGGGGAGGGTGCTGGTCAATTGGTACATACTGGAGGGGAGGGTGCTGGTCAATTGGTACATACTGGAGGGGAGGGTGCTGGTCTATTGGTACATACTGGAGGGGAGGGTGCTGGTCAATTGGTACATACAGGAGCGGAGGGTGCTGGTCAATTGGTACATACTGGAGGGGAGGGTGCTGGTCTATTGGTACATACTGGAGGGGAGGGTGCTGGTCAATTGGTACATACTGGAGGGGAGGGTGCTGGTCTATTGATACATACTGGAGGGGAGGGTGCTGGTCAATTGGTACATACTGGAGGGGAGGGTGCTGGTCA
Source organism: Lepidochitona cinerea (assembly GCA_963971465.1). Taxonomy (NCBI): domain Eukaryota; kingdom Metazoa; phylum Mollusca; class Polyplacophora; order Chitonida; family Tonicellidae; genus Lepidochitona; species Lepidochitona cinerea. The sequence goes on along the minus strand of OZ020556.1, from coordinate 1,633,061 downwards.
ATTGGTACATACTGGAGGGGAGGATGCTGGTCAATTGGTACATACAAGAGGGGGGTGCTGGTCAATAGGTACATACTGGAGGGGGGGGGGGTGCTGGTCAATTGGTTCATACTGGAGGGGAGGGTGCTGGTCAATTGGTACATACTGGAGGGGAGGGTGCTGGTCAATTGGTACATACTGGAGGGGAGGGTGCTGGTCAATTGGTACATACGGGAGGGGAGGGTGCTGGTCTATTGGTACATACTGGAGGGGAGGGTACTGGTCAATAGGTACATACTGGAGGGGAGGGTGCTGGTCAATTGGTACTTACAGGAGGGGGGATGATGGTCAATTGGTACATACTGGAGGGGGGATGATGGTCAATTGGTACATAGTGGAGGGGAGGGTGCTGGTCAATAGGTACATACTGGAGGGGAGGGTGCTGGTCTATTGGTACATACTGGAGGGGAGGGTGCTGGTCAATTGGTACATACTGGAGGGGAGGGTGCTGGTCAATTGGTACATACTGGAGGGGAGGGTGCTGGTCAATTGGTACATACAGGAGGGGAGGGTGCTGGTCTATTGGTACATACTGGAGGGGAGGGTGCTGGTCTATTGGTACATACTGGAGGGGAGGGTGCTGGTCAATAGGTACATACTGGAGGGGAGGGTACTGGTCAATTGGTACATACATGAGGGGAGGGTGCTGGTCAATAGGTACATACTGGAGGGGAGGGTACTGGTCAATTGGTACATACTGGAGGGGAGGGTGCTGGTCAATTGGTACATACTGGAGGGGGGATGCTGGTCAGTTGGTACATACTGGAGGGGAGGGTGCTGGTCAATTGGTACATACTGGAGGGGAGGGTGCTGGTCTATTGGTACATACTGGAGGGGAGGGTGCTGGTCAATTGGTACATACTGGAGGGGAGGGTGCTGGTCAATTGGTACATACTGGAGGGGAGGGTGCTGGTCAATTGGTACATACTGGAGGGGAGGGTGCTGGTCTATTGGTACATACTGGAGGGGAGGGTGCTGGTCAATTGGTACATACAGGAGGGGGGATGCTGGTCAATTGGTACATACTGGAGGGGAGGGTGCTGGTCAATTGGTACATACTGGAGGGGGGATGCTGGTCAATTGGTACATACTGGAGGGGGGATGCTGGTCAATTGGTACATACTGGAGGGGAGGGTGCTGGTCTATTGGTACATACTGGAGGGGAGGGTGCTGGTCAATTGGTACATACAGGAGGGGAGGGTGCTGGTCAATTGGTACATACTGGAGGGGAGGGTGCTGGTCAATTGGTACATACTGGAGGGGAGGGTGCTGGTCTATTGGTACATACTGGAGGGGAGGGTGCTGGTCAATTGGTACATACTGGAGGGGGGATGCTGGTCAGTTGGTACATACTGGAGGGGAGGGTGCTGGTCAATTGGTACATACTGGAGGGGAGGGTGCTGGTCTATTGGTACATACTGGAGGGGAGGGTGCTGGTCAATTGGTACATACTGGAGGGGAGGGTGCTGGTCAATTGGTACATACTGGAGGGGAGGGTGCTGGTCAATTGGTACATACAGGAGGGGAGGGTGCTGGTCTATTGGTACATACTGGAGGGGAGGGTGCTGGTCTATTGGTACATACTGGAGGGGAGGGTGCTGGTCAATTGGTATATACTGGAGGGGAGGGTGCTGGTCTATTGGTATATACTGGAGGGGAGATGCTGGTCAATTGGTACTTACAGGAGGGGGGATGATGGTCAATTGGTACATACAGGAGGGGAGGATGCTGGTCTATTGGTACATACTGGAGGGGAGGGTGCTGGTCAATAGGTACATACTGGAGGGGAGGATGCTGGTCTATTGGTACATACTGGAGGGGAGGGTGCTGGTCAATAGGTACATACAGGAGGGGGGATGATGGTCAATTGGTACATACAGGAGGGGAGGATGCTGGTCTATTGGTATATACTGGAGGGGAGATGCTGGTCAATTGGTACTTACAGGAGGGGGGATGATGGTCAATTGGTACATACTGGAGGGGAGGGTGCTGGTCAATTGGTACATAATGGAGGGGAGGGTGCTGGTCTATTGGTACATACTGGAGGGGAGGGTACTGGTCAATTGGTACATACTGGAGGGGAGGGTGCTGGTCTATTGGTACATACAGGAGGAGAGGGTGCGGGTCAATTGGTACATACTGGAGGGGAGGGTGCTGGTCAATTGGTACATACAGGAGGGGAGGGTGCTGGTCAATTGGTACATACAGGAGGGGAGGGTGCTGGTCAATTGGTACATACAGGAGGGGAGGGTGCTGGTCAATTGGTACATACAGGAGGGGAGGGTGCTGGTCAATTGGTACATACAGGAGGGGGGATGATGGTCTATTGGTACATGCAGGAGGAGAGGGTGCTGGTCAATTGGTACATAATGGAGGGGAGGGTGCTGGTCTATTGGTACATACAGGAGGGGAGGGTGCTGGTCAATTGGTACATACTGGAGGGGAGGGTGCTGGTCAATTGGTACATACTGGAGGGGAGGGTGCTGGTCTATTGGTACATACTGGAGGGGAGGGTGCTGGTCAATTGGTACATACAGGAGCGGAGGGTGCTGGTCAATTGGTACATACTGGAGGGGAGGGTGCTGGTCTATTGGTACATACTGGAGGGGAGGGTGCTGGTCAATTGGTACATACTGGAGGGGAGGGTGCTGGTCTATTGATACATACTGGAGGGGAGGGTGCTGGTCAATTGGTACATACTGGAGGGGAGGGTGCTGGTCAATTGGTACATACTGGAGGGGAGGATGCTGGTCAATTGGTACATACAAGAGGGGGGTGCTGGTCAATAGGTACATACTGGAGGGGGGGGGGGTGCTGGTCAATTGGTTCATACTGGAGGGGAGGGTGCTGGTCAATTGGTACATACTGGAGGGGAGGGTGCTGGTCAATTGGTACATACTGGAGGGGAGGGTGCTGGTCAATTGGTACATACGGGAGGGGAGGGTGCTGGTCTATTGGTACATACTGGAGGGGAGGGTACTGGTCAATAGGTACATACTGGAGGGGAGGGTGCTGGTCAATTGGTACTTACAGGAGGGGGGATGATGGTCAATTGGTACATACTGGAGGGGGGATGATGGTCTATTGGTACATGCAGGAGGAGAGGGTGCTGGTCAATTGGTGCATACAGGAGAGGGTGCTGGTCAATTGGTACATACAGGAGGGGAGGGTGTTGGTCAATTGGTACATACTGGAGGGGAAGGTGCTGGTCAATTGGTACACACAGGAGGGGAGGGTGCTGGTCAATTGGTACATACAGGAGGGGAGGGTGCTGGTCAATAGGTACATACAGGAGGGGAGGGTGCTGGTCAATTGGTACATACAGGAGGGGAGGGTGCTGGTCTATTGGTACATACAGGAGGAGAGGGTGCTGGTCAATTGGTACATACAGGAGGGGAGGGTGCTGGTCAATTGGTACATACTGGAGGGGAGGGTGCTGGTCAATTGGTACATACATGAGGGGAGGGTGCTGGTCTATTGGTACATACAGGAGGGGGATGATGGTCAGTTGCCACATACAGAAGGAGGGGGGGGGGGTGCTGGTCAATTGGTACATACAGGAGGGGAGGATGCTGGTCAATTGGTACATACAGGAGGGGAGGGTGCTGGTCATTTGGTACATACAGGAGGGTAGGGTGCTGGTCAATAGGTACATACTGGAGGGGGGATGCTGGTCAGTTGGTACATACTGGAGGGGAGGGTGCTGGTCAATTGGTACATACAGGAGGGGAGGGTGCTGGTCTATTGGTACATACTGGAGGGGAGGGTGCTGGTCAATTGGTACATACTGGAGGGGAGGATGCTGGTCAATTGGTACATACAGGAGGGGAGGGTGCTGGTCAATTGGTACATACTGGAGGGGAGGGTGCTGGTCAATTGGTACATACTGGAGGGGAGGGTGCTGGTCAATTGGTACATACAGGAGGGGAGGGTGCTGGTCTACTGGTACATACTGGAGGGGAGGGTGCTGGTCAATTGGTACATACTGGAGGGGAGGGTGCTGGTCAATTGGTACATACTGGAGGGGAGGGTGCTGGTCAATTGGTACATACAGGAGGGGAGGGTGCTGGTCTATTGGTACATACAGGAGGGGTGCTGGTCAATTGGTACATACTGGAGGGGAGGGTGCTGGTCAATTGGTATATACTGGAGGGGAGGGTGCTGGTCTATTGGTATATACTGGAGGGGAGATGCTGGTCAATTGGTACTTACAGGAGGGGGGATGATGGTCAATTGGTACATACAGGAGGGGAGGATGCTGGTCTATTGGTACATACTGGAGGGGAGGGTGCTGGTCAATAGGTACATACTGGAGGGGAGGATGCTGGTCTATTGGTACATACTGGAGGGGAGGGTGCTGGTCAATAGGTACATACAGGAGGGGGGATGATGGTCAATTGGTACATACAGGAGGGGAGGATGCTGGTCTATTGGTATATACTGGAGGGGAGATGCTGGTCAATTGGTACTTACAGGAGGGGGGATGATGGTCAATTGGTACATACTGGAGGGGAGGGTGCTGGTCAATTGGTACATAATGGAGGGGAGGGTGCTGGTCTATTGGTACATACTGGAGGGGAGGGTGCTGGTCTATTGGTACATACTGGAGGGGAGGGTGCTGGTCAATTGGTACATACAGGAGGGGGATGATGGTCAATTGGTACATACTGGAGGGGAGGGTGCTGGTCAATTGGTACATAATGGAGGGGAGGGTGCTGGTCTATTGGTACATACTGGAGGGGAGGGTGCTGGTCTATTGGTACATACTGGAGGGGAGGGTGCTGGTCAATTGGTACATACTGGAGGGGAGGGTGCTGGTCAATTGGTACATACTGGAGGGGAGGGTGCTGGTCTATTGGTACATACTGGAGGGGAGGGTGCTGGTCAATTGGTACATACAGGAGGGGAGGGTGCTGGTCTATTGGTACATACAGGAGGAGAGGGTGCGGGTCAATTGGTACATACTGGAGGGGAGGGTGCTGGTCAATTGGTACATACAGGAGGGGAGGGTGCTGGTCAATTGGTACATACAGGAGGGGAGGGTGCTGGTCAATTGGTACATACAGGAGGGGAGGGTGCTGGTCAATTGGTACATACAGGAGGGGAGGGTGCTGGTCAATTGGTACATACAGGAGGGGGGATGATGGTCTATTGGTACATGCAGGAGGAGAGGGTGCTGGTCAATTGGTACATAATGGAGGGGAGGGTGCTGATCTATTGGTACATACAGGAGGGGAGGGTGCTGGTCTATTGATACATACTGGAGGGGAGGGTGCTGGTCAATTGGTACATACTGGAGGGGAGGGTGCTGGTCAATTGGTACATACTGGAGGGGAGGATGCTGGTCAATTGGTACATACAAGAGGGGGGTGCTGGTCAATAGGTACATACTGGAGGGGGGGGGTGCTGGTCAATTGGTTCATACTGGAGGGGAGGGTGCTGGTCAATTGGTACATACTGGAGGGGAGGGTGCTGGTCAATTGGTACATACTGGAGGGGAGGGTGCTGGTCAATTGGTACATACGGGAGGGGAGGGTGCTGGTCTATTGGTACATACTGGAGGGGAGGGTACTGGTCAATAGGTACATACTGGAGGGGAGGGTGCTGGTCAATTGGTACTTACAGGAGGGGGGATGATGGTCAATTGGTACATACTGGAGGGGGGATGATGGTCAATTGGTACATAGTGGAGGGGAGGGTGCTGGTCAATAGGTACATACTGGAGGGGAGGGTGCTGGTCTATTGGTACATTCAGGAGGGGGGGGGGTGCTGGTCAATTGGTACATACAGAACGGGGGGGGGGGGGTGCTGGTCAGTTGGTACATACTGGAGGGGAGGGTGCTGGTCTATTGGTACATACAGGAGGAGAGGGTGCTGGTCTATTGGTATATACATGAGGGGAGGGTGCTGGTCAATTGGTACATACTGGAGGGGAGGGTGCTGGTCAATAGGTACATACTGGAGGGGAGGGTACTGGTCAATTGGTACATACATGAGGGGAGGGTGCTGGTCAATAGGTACATACTGGAGGGGAGGGTACTGGTCAATTGGTACATACTGGAGGGGAGGGTGCTGGTCTATTGGTACATACAGGATGAGAGGGTACGGGTCAATAGGTACATACAGGAGGGGAGGGTACTGGTCAATTGGTACATACTGGAGGGGAGGGTGCTGGTCTATTGGTACATACAGGAGGAGAGGGTGCGGGTCAATTGGTACATACTGGAGGGGAGGGTGCTGGTCAATTGGTACATACAGGAGGGGAGGGTGCTGGTCAATTGGTACATACAGGAGGGGAGGGTGCTGGTCAATTGGTACATACAGGAGGGGAGGGTGCTGGTCTATTGGTACATACTGGAGGGGAGGGTGCTGGTCAATTGGTACATACAGGAGGGGAGGGTGCTGGTCAATTGGTACATACAGGAGGGGGGATGATGGTCTATTGGTACATGCAGGAGGAGAGGGTGCTGGTCAATAGGTACATACTGGAGGGGGGATGCTGGTCAGCTGGTACATACTGGAGGGGAGGGTGCTGGTCAATTGGTACATACAGGAGGGGAGGGTGCTGGTCTATTGGTACATACTGGAGGGGGATGCTGGTCAGTTGGTACATACTGGAGGGGAGGGTGCTGGTCAATTGGTACATAGTGGAGGGGAGGGTGCTGGTCTATTGGTACATTCAGGAGGGGGGGGGGGTGCTGGTCAATTGGTACATACAGAACGGGGGGGGGGGGGTGCTGGTCAGTTGGTACATACTGGAGGGGAGGGTGCTGGTCAATTGGTACATACTGGAGGGGAGGGTGCTGGTCAATAGGTACATACTGGAGGGGAGGGTGCTGGTCAATAGGTACATACAGGAGGGGAGGGTGCTGGTCAATAGGTATATACTGGAGGGGAGGGTGCTGGTCTATTGGTACATACTGGAGGGGAGGGTGCTGGTCTATTGGTACATACTGGAGGGGAGGGTGCTGGTCTATTGGTACATACTGGAGGGGGGGGGGGGGGGTGCTGGTCAATAGGTACATACTGGAGGGGAGGGTGCTGGTCAATAGGTACATACTGGACGGGAGGGTGCTGGTCTATTGGTACATACTGGAGGGGAGGGTGCTGGTCAATAGGTACATACTGGAGGGGGGGGGGGGGTGCTGGTCTATTGGTACATAGTGGAGGGGAGGGTGCTGGTCAATAGGTACATACTGGAGGGGAGGGTGCTGGTCAATAGGTACATACTGGAGGGGAGGGTGCTGGTCAATAGGTACATACTGGAGGGGGTATGCTGGTCAGTTGGTACATACTGGAGGGGAGGGTGCTGGTCAATTGGTACATAGTGGAGGGGAGGGTGCTGGTCTATTGGTACATTCAGGAGGGGGGGGGGGTGCTGGTCAATTGGTACATACAGAAGGGGGGGGGGGGTGCTGGTCAATTGGTACATACAGAAGGGGGGGGGGGGGGTGCTGGTCAATTGGTACATACTGGAGGAGAGATGCTGGTCAATTGGTACATACTGGAGGGGAGGGTGCTGGTCAATTGGTACTTACTGGAGGGGAGATGCTGGTCAATTGGTACTTACTGGAAGAGAGGGTGCTGGTCAGTTGGTACATACTGGAGGGGAGGGTGCTGGTCTATTGGTACATACTGGAGGGGAGGGTGCTGGTCAATAGGTACATACTGGAGGGGAGGGTGCTGGTCAATAGGTACATACAGGAGGGGAGGGTGCTGGTCAATAGGTACATACTGGAGGGGAGGGTGCTGGTCAATAGGTACATACTGGAGGGGAGGGTGCTGGTTAATAGGTACATACAGGAGGGGAGGGTGCTGGTCAATAGGTACATACTGGAGGGGAGGGTGCTGGTCAATAGGTACATACTGGAGGGGAGGGTGCTGGTCAATAGGTACATACTGGAGGGGGGATGCTGGTCAGTTGGTACATACTGGAGGGGAGGGTGCTGGTCAATAGGTACATACTGGAGGGGAGGGTGCTGGTCAATAGGTACATACTGGAGGGGAGGGTGCTGGTCAATAGGTACATACAGGAGGGGAGGGTGCTGGTCAATAGGTACATACTGGAGGGGAGGGTGCTGGTCAATAGGTACATACTGGAGGGGAGGGTGCTGGTTAATAGGTACATACAGGAGGGGAGGGTGCTGGTCAATAGGTACATACAGGAGGGGAGGATGCTGGTCAATTGGTACATACAGGAGGGGAGGGTGCTGGTCAATTGGTACATACTGGAGGGGAGGGTGCTGGTCAATTGGTACATACTGGAGGGGGGATGCTGGTCAGTTGGTACATACTGGAGGGGAGGGTGCTGGTCAATAGGTACATACTGGAGGGGAGGATGCTGGTCAATTGGTACATACTGGAGGGGAGGGTGCTGGCCAATAGGTACATACTGGAGGGGAGGGTGCTGGTCAATAGGTACATACTGGAGGGGGGATGCTGGTCAGTTGGTACATACTGGAGGGGAGGGTGCTGGTCAATTGGTACATAGTGGAGGGGAGGGTGCTGGTCTATTGGTACATACTGGAGGGGAGGGTGCTGGTCAATTGGTACATACTGGAGGGGAGGGTGCTGGTCAATAGGTACATACGGGAGGGGAGGGTGCTGGTCAATAGGTACATACTGGAGGGGAGGGTGCTGGTCAATAGGTACATACAGGAGGGGAGGGTGCTGGTCAATAGGTACATACTGGAGGGGAGGGTGCTGGTCAATAGGTACATACTGGAGGGGAGGGTGCTGGTCAATTGGTACATACTGGAGGGGAGGGTGCTGGTCAATTGGTACATACTGGAGGGGAGGGTGCTGGTCTATTGGTACATAGTGGAGGGGAGGGTGCTGGTCAATAGGTACATACTGGAGGGGAGGGTGCTGGTCAATTGGTACATACTGGAGGGGAGGGTGCTGGTCAATAGGTACATACGGGAGGGGAGGGTGCTGGTCAATTGGTACATACTAGAGGGGAGGGTGCTGGTCAATAGGTACATACTGGAGTGGGGGGGGGGGGGCTGCTGGTCTATTGGTACATAGTGGAGGGGAGGGTGCTGGTCTATTGGTACATACAGGAGGGGAGGGTGCTGGTCTATTGGTACATACTGGAGGGGAGGGTGCTGGTCAATTGGTACATACTGGAGGGGGGATGCTGGTCAGTTGGTACATACTGGAGGGGAGGGTGCTGGTCAATAGGTACATACAGGAGGGGAGGATGCTGGTCAATTGGTACATACAGGAGGGGAGGGTGCTGGTCAATTGGTACATACTGGAGGGGAGGGTACTGGTCAATTGGTACATACTGGAGGGGGGATGCTGGTCAGTTGGTACATACTGGAGGGGAGGGTGCTGGTCAATAGGTACATACTGGAGGGGAGGGTGCTGGTCAATAGGTACATACTGGAGGGGACGGTGCTGGTCAATTGGTACATACAGGAGGGGAGGGTGCTGGTCAATTGGTACATACTGGAGGGGAGGGTGCTGGTCAATAGGTACATACAGGAGGGGAGGATGCTGGTCAATTGGTACATACAGGAGGGGAGGGTGCTGGTCAATTGGTACATACTGGAGGGGAGGGTGCTGGTCAATTGGTACATACTGGAGGGGGGATGCTGGTCAGTTGGTACATACTGGAGGGGAGGGTGCTGGTCAATAGGTACATACTGGAGGGGAGGGTGCTGGTCAATAGGTACATACTGGAGGGGAGGATGCTGGTCAATTGGTACATACTGGAGGGGAGGGTGCTGGTCAATAGGTACATACTGGAGGGGAGGGTGCTGGTCTATTGGTACATACTGGAGGGGAGGGTGCTGGTCTATTGGTACATACTGGAGGGGAGGGTGCTGGTCAATTGGTACATACTGGAGGGGAGGGTGCTGGTCTATTGGTACATACTGGAGGGGAGGGTGCTGGTCTATTGGTACATACTGGAGGGGAGGGTGCTGGTCAATAGGTACATACTGGAGGGGAGGGTGCTGGTCAATAGGTACATACTGGAGGGGGGATGCTGGTCAATAGGTACATACTGGAGGGGGGATGCTGGTCAGTTGGTACATACTGGAGGGGAGGGTGCTGGTCAATTGGTACATAGTGGAGGGGAGGGTGCTGGTCTATTGGTACATACTGGAGGGGAGGGTGCTGGTCAATTGGTACATACTGGAGGGGAGGGTGCTGGTCAATAGGTACATACGGGAGGGGAGGGTGCTGGTCAATAGGTACATACTGGAGGGGAGGGTGCTGGTCAATAGGTACATACAGGAGGGGAGGGTGCTGGTCAATAGGTACATACTGGAGGGGAGGGTGCTGGTCAACAGGTACATACTGGAGGGGAGGGTGCTGGTCAATTGGTACATACTGGAGGGGAGGGTGCTGGTCAATTGGTACATACTGGAGGGGAGGGTGCTGGTCTATTGGTACATAGTGGAGGGGAGGGTGCTGGTCAATAGGTACATACTGGAGGGGAGGGTGCTGGTCAATTGGTACATACTGGAGGGGAGGGTGCTGGTCAATAGGTACATACGGGAGGGGAGGGTGCTGGTCAATTGGTACATACTAGAGGGGAGGGTGCTGGTCAATAGGTACATACTGGAGGGGGGGGGGTGCTGGTCTATTGGTACATAGTGGAGGGGAGGGTTCTGGTCTATTGGTACATACTGGAGGGGAGGGTGCTGGTCTATTGGTACATACTGGAGGGGAGGGTGCTGGTCTATTGGTACATACTGGAGGGGGGGGGGTGCTGGTCAATAGGTACATACTGGAGGGGAGGGTGCTGGTCTATTGGTACATACTGGAGGGGAGGGTGCTGGTCAATAGGTACATACTGGAGGGGAGGGTGCTGGTCAATAGGTACATACTGGAGGGGGGGTGCTGGTCAATAGGTACATACTGGAGGGGAGGGTGCTGGTCAATAGGTACATACTGGAGGGGAGGGTGCTGGTCTATTGGTACATACTGGAGGGGAGGGTGCTGGTCAATAGGTACATACTGGAGGGGGGGGGGTGCTGGTCTATTGGTACATAGTGGAGGGGAGGGTGCTGGTCAATAGGTACATACTGGAGGGGAGGGTGCTGGTCAATAGGTACATACTGGAGGGGAGGGTGCTGGTCAATAGGTACATACTGGAGGGGGTATGCTGGTCAGTTGGTACATACTGGAGGGGAGGGTGCTGGTCAATTGGTACATAGTGGAGGGGAGGGTGCTGGTCTATTGGTACATTCAGGAGGGGGGGGGTGCTGGTCAATTGGTACATACAGAAGGGGGGGGGGGGGTGCTGGTCAATTGGTACATACTGGAGGAGAGATGCTGGTCAATTGGTACATACTGGAGGGGAGGGTGCTGGTCAATTGGTACTTACTGGAGGGGAGATGCTGGTCAATTGGTACTTACTGGAAGAGAGGGTGCTGGTCAGTTGGTACATACTGGAGGGGAGGGTGCTGGTCAATAGGTACATACGGGAGGGGAGGGTGCTGGTCAATAGGTACATACTGGAGGGGAGGGTGCTGGTCAATAGGTACATACTGGAGGGGAGGGTGCTGGTCAATTGGTACATACTGGAGGGGAGGGTGCTGGTCAATAGGTACATACTGGAGGGGAGGGTGCTGGTCAATAGGTACATACAGGAGGGGAGGGTGCTGGTTAATAGGTACATACAGGAGGGGAGGGTGCTGGTCAATAGGTACATACTGGAGGGGAGGGTGCTGGTCAATAGGTACATACTGGAGGGGAGGGTGCTGGTCAATAGGTACATACTGGAGGGGGGATGCTGGTCAGTTGGTACATACTGGAGGGGAGGGTGCTGGTCAATAGGTACATACTGGAGGGGAGGGTGCTGGTCAATAGGTACATACTGGAGGGGGGATGCTGGTCAGTTGGTACATACTGGAGGGGAGGGTGCTGGTCTATTGGTATATACTGGAGGGGGGATGCTGGTCAGTTGGTACATACTGGAGGGGAGGGTGCTGGTCAATAGGTACATACTGGAGGGGAGGGTGCTGGTCAATAGGTACATACTGGAGGGGAGGGTGCTGGTCAATTGGTACATAGTGGAGGGGAGGGTGCTGGTCTATTGGTACATTCAGGAGGGGGGGGGGGTGGTGCTGGTCAATTGGTACATACAGAAGGGGGGGTGCTGGTCAATTGGTACATTCATGAGGGGGGGGGGTGGTGCTGGTCAATTGGTACATAGTGGAGGGGAGGGTGCTGGTCAATTGGTACATAGTGGAGGGGAGGGTGCTGGTCAATTGGTACATAGTGGAGGGGAGGGTGCTGGTCTATTGGTACATTCAGGAGGGGGGGGGGTGGTGCTGGTCAATTGGTACATACAGAAGGGGGGGGTGCTGGTCAATTGGTACATACTGGAGGGGAGATGCTGGTCAATTGGTACATACTGGAGGGGAAGGTGCTGGTCAATTGGTACTTACTGGAGGGGAGATGCTGGTCAATTGGTACTTACTGGAAGAGAGGGTGCTGGTCAGTTGGTACTTACTGGTGGGGAGGGTGCTGGTCAATTGGTACATACAGGAGGGGGGTGCGGGTCAATTGGTACATACTGGAGGGGAGGGTGCTGGTCAATTGGTACATACAGGAGGGGGGGGGTGCTGGTCAATTGGTACATACAGAACGGGGGGGGGGGTGCTGGTCAATTGGTACATACTGGAGGGGACGGTGCTGGTCAATTGGTACATACAGGAGGGGAGGGTGCTGGTCAATTGGTACATACTGGAGGGGAGGGTGCTGGTCAATAGGTACATACAGGAGGGGAGGATGCTGGTCAATTGGTACATACAGGAGGGGAGGGTGCTGGTCAATTGGTACATACTGGAGGGGAGGGTGCTGGTCAATTGGTACATACTGGAGGGGGGATGCTGGTCAGTTGGTACATACTGGAGGGGAGGGTGCTGGTCAATAGGTACATACAGGAGGGGAGGATGCTGGTCAATTGGTACATACAGGAGGGGAGGGTGCTGGTCAATTGGTACATACTGGAGGGGAGGGTACTGGTCAATTGGTACATACTGGAGGGGGGATGCTGGTCAGTTGGTACATACTGGAGGGGAGGGTGCTGGTCAATAGGTACATACTGGAGGGGAGGGTGCTGGTCAATAGGTACATACTGGAGGGGACGGTGCTGGTCAATTGGTACATACAGGAGGGGAGGATGCTGGTCAATTGGTACATACTGGAGGGGAGGGTGCTGGTCAATAGGTACATACAGGAGGGGAGGATGCTGGTCAATTGGTACATACAGGAGGGGAGGGTGCTGGTCAATTGGTACATACTGGAGGGGAGGGTGCTGGTCAATTGGTACATACTGGAGGGGGGATGCTGGTCAGTTGGTACATACTGGAGGGGAGGGTGCTGGTCAATAGGTACATACTGGAGGGGAGGGTGCTGGTCAATAGGTACATACTGGAGGGGAGGATGCTGGTCAATTGGTACATACTGGAGGGGAGGGTGCTGGTCAATAGGTATATACTGGAGGGGAGGGTGCTGGTCAATAGGTACATACTGGAGGGGAGGGTGCTGGTCAATAGGTACATACTGGAGGGGGGATGCTGGTCAGTTGGTACATACTGGAGGGGAGGGTGCTGGTCAATTGGTACATAGTGGAGGGGAGGGTGCTGGTCTATTGGTACATTCAGGAGGGGGGGGGTGCTGGTCAATTGGTACATACAGAACGGGGGGGGGGGGGTGCTGGTCAGTTGGTACATACTGGAGGGGAGGGTGCTGGTCAATTGGTACATACTGGAGAGGAGGGTGCTGGTCAATAGGTACATACTGGAGGGGAGGGTGCTGGTCTATTGGTACATACTGGAGGGGAGGGTGCTGGTCAATAGGTACATACTGGAGGGGAGGGTGCTGGTCAATTGGTACATTCAGGAGGTGGGGGGGGGGTGCTGGTCAATTGGTACATACAGAAGGGGGGGGGGGGTGCTGGTCAATTGGTACATACTGGAGGGGAGATGCTGGTCAATTGGTACATACTGGAGGGGAGGATGCTGGTCAATTGGTACATACAGGAGGGGGGGGGGGGTGCTGGTCAATTGGTACATACAGGAGGGGAGGATGCTGGTCAATTGGTACATACAGGAGGGGAGGGTGCTGGTCATTTGGTACATACAGGAGGGGAGGGTGCTGGTCAATAGGTACATACTGGAGGGGGGATGCTGGTCAGTTGGTACATACTGGAGGGGAGGGTGCTGGTCAATTGGTACATACAGGAGGGGAGGGTGCTGGTCTATTGGTACATACTGGAGGGGGATGCTGGTCAGTTGGTACATACTGGAGGGGAGGGTGCTGGTCAATTGGTACATAGTGGAGGGGAGGGTGCTGGCCTATTGGTACATTCAGGAGGGGGGGGGGTGCTGGTCAATTGGTACATACAGAACGGGGGGGGGGGGTGCTGGTCAGTTGGTACATACTGGAGGGGAGGGTGCTGGTCAATTGGTACATACTGGAGGGGAGGGTGCTGGTCAATAGGTACATACTGGAGGGGAGGGTGCTGGTCAATAGGTACATACAGGAGGGGAGGGTGCTGGTCAATAGGTATATACTGGAGGGGAGGGTGCTGGTCTATTGGTACATACTGGAGGGGAGGGTGCTGGTCTATTGGTACATACTGGAGGGGAGGGTGCTGGTCTATTGGTACATACTGGAGGGGAGGGTGCTGGTCAATTGGTACATTCAGGAGGGGAGGGTGCTGGTCTATTGGTACATACTGGAGGGGAGGGTGCTGGTCAATTGGTACATACAGGAGGGGAGGGTGCTGGTCAATTGGTACATACTGGAGGGGAGGGTGCTGGTCAATAGGTATATACTGGAGGGGAGGGTGCTGGTCAATTGGTACATACTGGAGGGGAGGGTGCTGGTCTATTGGTACATACTGGAGGGGAGGGTGCTGGTCAATTGGTACATTCAGGAGGGGAGGGTGCTGGTCTATTGGTACATACTGGAGGGGAGGGTGCTGGTCTATTGGTACATACTGGAGGGGAGGGTGCTGGTCAATAGGTACATACTGGAGGGGAGGGTGCTGGTCTATTGGTACATACTGGAGGGGAGGGTGCTGGTCAATTGGTACATTCCGGAGGTGGGGGGGGGGGTGCTGGTCAATTGGTACATACAGAAGGGGGGGGGGGTGCTGGTCAATTGGTACATACTGGAGGGGAGATGCTGGTCAATTGGTACATACTGGAGGGGAGGGTGCTGGTCAATTGGTACTTACTGGAGGGGAGATGCTGGTCAATTGGTACTTACTGGAAGAGAGGGTGCTGGTCAGTTGGTACTTACTGGTGGGGAGGGTGCTGGTCAATTGGTACATACAGGAGGGGGGTGCGGGTCAATTGGTACATACTGGAGGGGAGATGCTGGTCAGTTGGTACATACTGGAGGGGAGGGTGCTGGTCAATTGGTACATACTGGAGGGGAGGGTGCTGGTCTATTGGTACATACAGGAGGGGGGGGTGCTGGTCAATTGGTACATACAGGAGGGGGGGTGCTGGTCAATTGGTACATACTGGAGGGGAGATGCTGGTCAATTGGTACATATAGGAGGGGGATGATGGTCAGTTGGTACATACTGGAGGGGGGTGATGGTCAATTGGTACATACAGGAGGGGGATGATGGTCAGTTAGTACATATAGGAGGGGGATGATGGTCAGTACATACAGGAGGGGGATGATGGTCAGTTAGTACATACAGGAGGGGGATGATGGTCAGTTAGTACATATAGGAGGGGGATGATGGTCAGTTGGTACATACTGGAGGGGGGTGATGGTCAATTGGTACATACAGGAGGGGGATGATGGTCAGTTAGTACATACAGGAGAGGGATGATGGTCAATTTGTACATACAGGAGGGGGATGATGGTCAGTTTGTACATACAGGAGGGGGATGATGGTCAGTTAGTACATACAGGAGGGGGATGATAATCAATTGGCACATACAGGAGAAGGATGATGGTCAATTTGTACATACAGGAGGGCGATGATGGTCAATTTGTACATACAGGAGGGGGATGATGGTCAGTTGCCACATACAGAAGGAGGGTGCTGGTCAGTTGCCACATACAAAAGGAGGGTGCTGGTCAGTTGGTACATACAGGAGGGGGATGATGGTCAGTTGCCACATACAGAAGGAGGGGGGGGGGGGGTGCTGGTCAATTGGTACATACAGGAGGGGGATGATGGTCAGTTGCCACATACAGAAGGAGGGGGGGGGGGGGGTGCTGGTCAATTGGTACATACAGGAGGGGAGGATGCTGGTCAATTGGTACATACAGGAGGGGAGGGTGCTGGTCATTTGGTACATACAGGAGGGGAGGGTGCTGGTCAATAGGTACATACTGGAGGGGGGATGCTGGTCAGTTGGTACATACTGGAGGGGAGGGTGCTGGTCAATTGGTACATACAGGAGGGGAGGGTGCTGGTCTATTGGTACATACTGGAGGGGAGGGTGCTGGTCAATTGGTACACATTGGAGGGGAGGATGCTGGTCAATTGGTACATACAGGAGGGGAGGGTGCTGGTCAATTGGTACATACTGGAGGGGAGGGTGCTGGTCAATTGGTACATACTGGAGGGGAGGGTGCTGGTCAATTGGTACATACAGGAGGGGAGGGTGCTGGTCTACTGGTACATACTGGAGGGGAGGGTGCTGGTCAATTGGTACATACTGGAGGGGAGGGTGCTGGTCAATTGGTACATACTGGAGGGGAGGGTGCTGGTCAATTGGTACATACAGGAGGGGAGGGTGCTGGTCTATTGGTACATACAGGAGGGGTGCTGGTCAATTGGTACATACTGGAGGGGAGGGTGCTGGTCAATTGGTATATACTGGAGGGGAGGGTGCTGGTCTATTGGTATATACTGGAGGGGAGATGCTGGTCAATTGGTACTTACAGGAGGGGGGATGATGGTCAATTGGTACATACAGGAGGGGAGGATGCTGGTCTATTGGTACATACTGGAGGGGAGGGTGCTGGTCAATAGGTACATACTGGAGGGGAGGATGCTGGTCTATTGGTACATACTGGAGGGGAGGGTGCTGGTCAATAGGTACATACAGGAGGGGGGATGATGGTCAATTGGTACATACAGGAGGGGAGGATGCTGGTCTATTGGTATATACTGGAGGGGAGATGCTGGTCAATTGGTACTTACAGGAGGGGGGATGATGGTCAATTGGTACATACTGGAGGGGAGGGTGCTGGTCAATTGGTACATAATGGAGGGGAGGGTGCTGGTCTATTGGTACATACTGGAGGGGAGGGTACTGGTCAATTGGTACATACTGGAGGGGAGGGTGCTGGTCTATTGGTACATACAGGAGGAGAGGGTGCGGGTCAATTGGTACATACTGGAGGGGAGGGTGCTGGTCAATTGGTACATACAGGAGGGGAGGGTGCTGGTCAATTGGTACATACAGGAGGGGAGGGTGCTGGTCAATTGGTACATACAGGAGGGGAGGGTGCTGGTCAATTGGTACATACTGGAGGGGAGGGTGCTGGTCAATTGGTACATACAGGAGGGGAGGGTGCTGGTCAATTGGTACATACAGGAGGGGGGATGATGGTCTATTGGTACATGCAGGAGGAGAGGGTGCTGGTCAATTGGTACATAATGGAGGGGAGGGTGCTGGTCTATTGGTACATACAGGAGGGGAGGGTGCTGGTCTATTGATACATACTGGAGGGGAGGGTGCTGGTCAATTGGTACATACTGGAGGGGAGGGTGCTGGTCAATTGGTACATACTGGAGGGGAGGATGCTGGTCAATTGGTACATACAAGAGGGGGGTGCTGGTCAATAGGTACATACTGGAGGGGGGGGGGGTGCTGGTCAATTGGTTCATACTGGAGGGGAGGGTGCTGGTCAATTGGTACATACTGGAGGGGAGGGTGCTGGTCAATTGGTACATACTGGAGGGGAGGGTGCTGGTCAATTGGTACATACGGGAGGGGAGGGTGCTGGTCTATTGGTACATACTGGAGGGGAGGGTACTGGTCAATAGGTACATACTGGAGGGGAGGGTGCTGGTCAATTGGTACTTACAGGAGGGGGGATGATGGTCAATTGGTACATACTGGAGGGGGGATGATGGTCAATTGGTACATAGTGGAGGGGAGGGTGCTGGTCAATAGGTACATACTGGAGGGGAGGGTGCTGGTCTATTGGTACATTCAGGAGGGGGGGGGGGGTGCTGGTCAATTGGTACATACAGAACGGGGGGGGGGGTGCTGGTCAGTTGGTACATACTGGAGGGGAGGGTGCTGGTCTATTGGTACATACAGGAGGAGAGGGTGCTGGTCTATTGGTATATACATGAGGGGAGGGTGCTGGTCAATTGGTACATACTGGAGGGGAGGGTGCTGGTCAATAGGTACATACTGGAGGGGAGGGTACTGGTCAATTGGTACATACATGAGGGGAGGGTGCTGGTCAATAGGTACATACTGGAGGGGAGGGTACTGGTCAATTGGTACATACTGGAGGGGAGGGTGCTGGTCTATTGGTACATACAGGATGAGAGGGTACGGGTCAATAGGTACATACAGGAGGGGAGGGTACTGGTCAATTGGTACATACTGGAGGGGAGGGTGCTGGTCTATTGGTACATACAGGAGGAGAGGGTGCGGGTCAATTGGTACATACTGGAGGGGAGGGTGCTGGTCAATTGGTACATACAGGAGGGGAGGGTGCTGGTCAATTGGTACATACAGGAGGGGAGGGTGCTGGTCAATTGGTACATACAGGAGGGGAGGGTGCTGGTCAATTGGTACATACAGGAGGGGAGGGTGCTGGTCAATTGGTACATACAGGAGGGGGGATGATGGTCTATTGGTACATGCAGGAGGAGAGGGTGCTGGTCAATTGGTGCATACAGGAGAGGGTGCTGGTCAATTGGTACATACAGGAGGGGAGGGTGTTGGTCAATTGGTACATACTGGAGGGGAAGGTGCTGGTCAATTGGTACACACAGGAGGGGAGGGTGCTGGTCAATTGGTACATACAGGAGGGGAGGGTGCTGGTCAATAGGTACATACAGGAGGGGAGGGTGCTGGTCAATTGGTACATACAGGAGGGGAGGGTGCTGGTCTATTGGTACATACAGGAGGAGAGGGTGCTGGTCAATTGGTACATACAGGAGGGGAGGGTGCTGGTCAATTGGTACATACTGGAGGGGAGGGTGCTGGTCAATTGGTACATACATGAGGGGAGGGTGCTGGTCTATTGGTACATACAGGAGGAGAGGGTGCTGGTCAATTGGTACATACAGGAGGGGAGGGTGCTGGTCAATTGGTACATACTGGAGGGGAGGGTGCTGGTCAATTGGTACATACAGGAGGGGGGGGGGGTGCTGGTCTATTGGTACATACTGGAGGGGAGGGTGCTGGTCAATTGGTACATACTGGAGGGGAGGGTGCTGGTCTATTGGTACATACAGGAGGGGGATGATGGTCAATTGGTACATACTGGAGGGGAGGGTGCTGGTCAATTGGTACATACTGGACGGGAGGGTGCTGGTCTATTGGTACATACAGGAGGGGGATGATGGTCAGTTAGTACATACAGGAGAGGGATGATGGTCAGTTAGTACATACAGGAGGGGGATGATAATCAATTGGCACATACAGGAGAAGGATGATGGTCAATTTGTACATACAGGAGGGCGATGATGGTCAATTTGTACATACAGGAGGGGGATGATGGTCAGTTGCCACATACAGAAGGAGGGTGCTGGTCAGTTGCCACATACAAAAGGAGGGTGCTGGTCAGTTGGTACATACAGGAGGGGGATGATGGTCAGTTGCCACATACAGAAGGAGGGGGGGGGTGCTGGTCAATTGGTACATACAGGAGGGGGATGATGGTCAGTTGCCACATACAGAAGGAGGGGGGGGGTGCTGGTCAATTGGTACATACAGGAGGGGAGGATGCTGGTCAATTGGTACATACAGGAGGGGAGGGTGCTGGTCATTTGGTACATACAGGAGGGGAGGGTGCTGGTCAATAGGTACATACTGGAGGGGGGATGCTGGTCAGTTGGTACATACTGGAGGGGAGGGTGCTGGTCAATTGGTACATACAGGAGGGGAGGGTGCTGGTCTATTAGTACATACTGGAGGGGAGGGTGCTGGTCAATTGGTACATACTGGAGGGGAGGATGCTGGTCAATTGGTACATACAGGAGGGGAGGGTGCTGGTCAATTGGTACATACTGGAGGGGAGGGTGCTGGTCAATTGGTACATACTGGAGGGGAGGGTGCTGGTCAATTGGTACATACTGGAGGGGAGGGTGCTGGTCTATTGGTACATACAGGAGGGGGGGTGCTGGTCAATTGGTACATACAGGAGGGGGGGTGCTGGTCAATTGGTACATACTGGAGGGGAGATGATGGTCAATTGGTACATATAGGAGGGGGATGATGGTCAGTTGGTACATACTGGAGGGGGGTGATGGTCAATTGGTACATACAGGAGGGGGATGATGGTCAGTTAGTACATATAGGAGGGGGATGATGGTCAGTACATACAGGAGGGGGATGATGGTCAGTTAGTACATACAGGAGGGGGATGATGGTCAGTTAGTACATATAGGAGGGGGATGATGGTCAGTTGGTACATACTGGAGGGGGGTGATGGTCAATTGGTACATACAGGAGGGGGATGATGGTCAGTTAGTACATACAGGAGAGGGATGATGGTCAATTTGTACATACAGGAGGGGGATGATGGTCAGTTTGTACATACAGGAGGGGGATGATGGTCAGTTAGTACATACAGGAGGGGGATGATAATCAATTGGCACATACAGGAGAAGGATGATGGTCAATTTGTACATACAGGAGGGCGATGATGGTCAATTTGTACATACAGGAGGGGGATGATGGTCAGTTGCCACATACAGAAGGAGGGTGCTGGTCAGTTGCCACATACAAAAGGAGGGTGCTGGTCAGTTGGTACATACAGGAGGGGGATGATGGTCAGTTGCCACATACAGAAGGAGGGGGGGGGGGTGCTGGTCAATTGGTACATACAGGAGGGGAGGATGCTGGTCAATTGGTACATACAGGAGGGGAGGGTGCTGGTCATTTGGTACATACAGGAGGGTAG
Organism: Lepidochitona cinerea; assembly: GCA_963971465.1. Taxonomy (NCBI): domain Eukaryota; kingdom Metazoa; phylum Mollusca; class Polyplacophora; order Chitonida; family Tonicellidae; genus Lepidochitona; species Lepidochitona cinerea. The sequence goes on along the minus strand of OZ020556.1, from coordinate 1,611,923 downwards.
GGTGCTGGTCAATAGGTACATACTGGAGGGGGGATGCTGGTCAGTTGGTACATACTGGAGGGGAGGGTGCTGGTCAATTGGTACATACAGGAGGGGAGGGTGCTGGTCTATTGGTACATACTGGAGGGGAGGGTGCTGGTCAATTGGTACATACTGGAGGGGAGGATGCTGGTCAATTGGTACATACAGGAGGGGAGGGTGCTGGTCAATTGGTACATACTGGAGGGGAGGGTGCTGGTCAATTGGTACATACTGGAGGGGAGGGTGCTGGTCAATTGGTACATACAGGAGGGGAGGGTGCTGGTCTACTGGTACATACTGAAGGGGAGGGTGCTGGTCAATTGGTACATACTGGAGGGGAGGGTGCTGGTCAATTGGTACATACTGGAGGGGAGGGTGCTGGTCAATTGGTACATACAGGAGGGGAGGGTGCTGGTCTATTGGTACATACAGGAGGGGTGCTGGTCAATTGGTACATACTGGAGGGGAGGGTGCTGGTCAATTGGTATATACTGGAGGGGAGGGTGCTGGTCTATTGGTATATACTGGAGGGGAGATGCTGGTCAATTGGTACTTACAGGAGGGGGGATGATGGTCAATTGGTACATACAGGAGGGGAGGATGCTGGTCTATTGGTACATACTGGAGGGGAGGGTGCTGGTCAATAGGTACATACTGGAGGGGAGGATGCTGGTCTATTGGTACATACATGAGGGGAGGGTGCTGGTCAATTGGTACATACTGGAGGGGAGGGTGCTGGTCAATAGGTACATACAGGAGGGGGGATGATGGTCAATTGGTACATACAGGAGGGGAGGATGCTGGTCTATTGGTATATACTGGAGGGGAGATGCTGGTCAATTGGTACTTACAGGAGGGGGGATGATGGTCAATTGGTACATACTGGAGGGGAGGGTGCTGGTCAATTGGTACATAATGGAGGGGAGGGTGCTGGTCTATTGGTACATACAGGAGGGGAGGATGCTGGTCAATTGGTACATACAGGAGGGGAGGGTGCTGGTCAATTGGTACATACTGGAGGGGAGGGTGCTGGTCAATTGGTACATACAGGAGGGGAGGGTGCGGGTCAATTGGTACATACTGGAGGGGAGGGTGCTGGTCAATTGGTACATACAGGAGGGGAGGGTGCTGGTCAATTGGTACATACAGGAGGGGAGGGTGCTGGTCAATTGGTACATACAGGAGGGGAGGGTGCTGGTCAATTGGTACATACAGGAGGGGAGGGTGCTGGTCAATTGGTACATACAGGAGGGGGGATGATGGTCTATTGGTACATGCAGGAGGAGAGGGTGCTGGTCAATTGGTACATAATGGAGGGGAGGGTGCTGATCTATTGGTACATACAGGAGGGGAGGGTGCTGGTCTATTGATACATACTGGAGGGGAGGGTGCTGGTCAATTGGTACATACTGGAGGGGAGGGTGCTGGTCAATTGGTACATACTGGAGGGGAGGATGCTGGTCAATTGGTACATACAAGAGGGGGGTGCTGGTCAATAGGTACATACTGGAGGGGGGGGGGGGTGCTGGTCAATTGGTTCATACTGGAGGGGAGGGTGCTGGTCAATTGGTACATACTGGAGGGGAGGGTGCTGGTCAATTGGTACATACTGGAGGGGAGGGTGCTGGTCAATTGGTACATACAGGAGGGGAGGGTGCTGGTCAATTGGTACATACAGGAGGGGAGGGTGCTGGTCAATTGGTACATACAGGAGGGGGGATGATGGTCTATTGGTACATGCAGGAGGAGAGGGTGCTGGTCAATTGGTACATAATGGAGGGGAGGGTGCTGATCTATTGGTACATACAGGAGGGGAGGGTGCTGGTCTATTGATACATACTGGAGGGGAGGGTGCTGGTCAATTGGTACATACTGGAGGGGAGGGTGCTGGTCAATTGGTACATACTGGAGGGGAGGATGCTGGTCAATTGGTACATACAAGAGGGGGGTGCTGGTCAATAGGTACATACTGGAGGGGGGGGGGGTGCTGGTCAATTGGTTCATACTGGAGGGGAGGGTGCTGGTCAATTGGTACATACTGGAGGGGAGGGTGCTGGTCAATTGGTACATACGGGAGGGGAGGGTGCTGGTCTATTGGTACATACTGGAGGGGAGGGTACTGGTCAATAGGTACATACTGGAGGGGAGGGTGCTGGTCAATTGGTACTTACAGGAGGGGGGATGATGGTCAATTGGTACATACTGGAGGGGGGATGATGGTCAATTGGTACATAGTGGAGGGGAGGGTGCTGGTCAATAGGTACATACTGGAGGGGAGGGTGCTGGTCTATTGGTACATTCAGGAGGGGGGGGGGTGCTGGTCAATTGGTACATACAGAACGGGGGGGGGGGGTGCTGGTCAGTTGGTACATACTGGAGGGGAGGGTGCTGGTCTATTGGTACATACAGGAGGAGAGGGTGCTGGTCTATTGGTATATACATGAGGGGAGGGTGCTGGTCAATTGGTACATACTGGAGGGGAGGGTGCTGGTCAATAGGTACATACTGGAGGGGAGGGTACTGGTCAATTGGTACATACATGAGGGGAGGGTGCTGGTCAATAGGTACATACTGGAGGGGAGGGTACTGGTCAATTGGTACATACTGGAGGGGAGGGTGCTGGTCTATTGGTACATACAGGATGAGAGGGTACGGGTCAATAGGTACATACAGGAGGGGAGGGTACTGGTCAATTGGTACATACTGGAGGGGAGGGTGCTGGTCTATTGGTACATACAGGAGGAGAGGGTGCGGGTCAATTGGTACATACTGGAGGGGAGGGTGCTGGTCAATTGGTACATACAGGAGGGGAGGGTGCTGGTCAATTGGTACATACAGGAGGGGAGGGTGCTGGTCAATTGGTACATACAGGAGGGGAGGGTGCTGGTCTATTGGTACATACTGGAGGGGAGGGTGCTGGTCAATTGGTACATACAGGAGGGGAGGGTGCTGGTCAATTGGTACATACAGGAGGGGGGATGATGGTCTATTGGTACATGCAGGAGGAGAGGGTGCTGGTCAATTGGTACATACTGGAGGGGAGGGTGCTGGTCAATTGGTACATACAGGAGGGGAGGGTGCTGGTCTATTGGTACATACAGGAGGGGTGCTGGTCAATTGGTACATACTGGAGGGGAGGGTGCTGGTCAATTGGTATATACTGGAGGGGAGGGTGCTGGTCTATTGGTATATACTGGAGGGGAGATGCTGGTCAATTGGTACTTACAGGAGGGGGGATGATGGTCAATTGGTACATACAGGAGGGGAGGATGCTGGTCTATTGGTACATACTGGAGGGGAGGGTGCTGGTCAATAGGTACATACTGGAGGGGAGGATGCTGGTCTATTGGTACATACTGGAGGGGAGGGTGCTGGTCAATAGGTACATACAGGAGGGGGGATGATGGTCAATTGGTACATACAGGAGGGGAGGATGCTGGTCTATTGGTATATACTGGAGGGGAGATGCTGGTCAATTGGTACTTACAGGAGGGGGGATGATGGTCAATTGGTACATACTGGAGGGGAGGGTGCTGGTCAATTGGTACATAATGGAGGGGAGGGTGCTGGTCTATTGGTACATACAGGAGGGGAGGATGCTGGTCAATTGGTACATACAGGAGGGGAGGGTGCTGGTCAATTGGTACATACTGGAGGGGAGGGTGCTGGTCAATTGGTACATACAGGAGGGGAGGGTGCGGGTCAATTGGTACATACTGGAGGGGAGGGTGCTGGTCAATTGGTACATACAGGAGGGGAGGGTGCTGGTCAATTGGTACATACAGGAGGGGAGGGTGCTGGTCAATTGGTACATACAGGAGGGGAGGGTGCTGGTCAATTGGTACATACAGGAGGGGAGGGTGCTGGTCAATTGGTACATACAGGAGGGGGGATGATGGTCTATTGGTACATGCAGGAGGAGAGGGTGCTGGTCAATTGGTACATAATGGAGGGGAGGGTGCTGATCTATTGGTACATACAGGAGGGGAGGGTGCTGGTCTATTGATACATACTGGAGGGGAGGGTGCTGGTCAATTGGTACATACTGGAGGGGAGGGTGCTGGTCAATTGGTACATACTGGAGGGGAGGATGCTGGTCAATTGGTACATACAAGAGGGGGGTGCTGGTCAATAGGTACATACTGGAGGGGGGGGGGGTGCTGGTCAATTGGTTCATACTGGAGGGGAGGGTGCTGGTCAATTGGTACATACTGGAGGGGAGGGTGCTGGTCAATTGGTACATACTGGAGGGGAGGGTGCTGGTCAATTGGTACATACAGGAGGGGAGGGTGCTGGTCAATTGGTACATACAGGAGGGGAGGGTGCTGGTCAATTGGTACATACAGGAGGGGGGATGATGGTCTATTGGTACATGCAGGAGGAGAGGGTGCTGGTCAATTGGTACATAATGGAGGGGAGGGTGCTGATCTATTGGTACATACAGGAGGGGAGGGTGCTGGTCTATTGATACATACTGGAGGGGAGGGTGCTGGTCAATTGGTACATACTGGAGGGGAGGGTGCTGGTCAATTGGTACATACTGGAGGGGAGGATGCTGGTCAATTGGTACATACAAGAGGGGGGTGCTGGTCAATAGGTACATACTGGAGGGGGGGGGTGTGCTGGTCAATTGGTTCATACTGGAGGGGAGGGTGCTGGTCAATTGGTACATACTGGAGGGGAGGGTGCTGGTCAATTGGTACATACGGGAGGGGAGGGTGCTGGTCTATTGGTACATACTGGAGGGGAGGGTACTGGTCAATAGGTACATACTGGAGGGGAGGGTGCTGGTCAATTGGTACTTACAGGAGGGGGGATGATGGTCAATTGGTACATACTGGAGGGGGGATGATGGTCAATTGGTACATAGTGGAGGGGAGGGTGCTGGTCAATAGGTACATACTGGAGGGGAGGGTGCTGGTCTATTGGTACATTCAGGAGGGGGGGGGGGGTGCTGGTCAATTGGTACATACAGAACGGGGGGGGGGGGGGGTGCTGGTCAGTTGGTACATACTGGAGGGGAGGGTGCTGGTCTATTGGTACATACAGGAGGAGAGGGTGCTGGTCTATTGGTATATACATGAGGGGAGGGTGCTGGTCAATTGGTACATACTGGAGGGGAGGGTGCTGGTCAATAGGTACATACTGGAGGGGAGGGTACTGGTCAATTGGTACATACATGAGGGGAGGGTGCTGGTCAATAGGTACATACTGGAGGGGAGGGTACTGGTCAATTGGTACATACTGGAGGGGAGGGTGCTGGTCTATTGGTACATACAGGATGAGAGGGTACGGGTCAATAGGTACATACAGGAGGGGAGGGTACTGGTCAATTGGTACATACTGGAGGGGAGGGTGCTGGTCTATTGGTACATACAGGAGGAGAGGGTGCGGGTCAATTGGTACATACTGGAGGGGAGGGTGCTGGTCAATTGGTACATACAGGAGGGGAGGGTGCTGGTCAATTGGTACATACAGGAGGGGAGGGTGCTGGTCAATTGGTACATACTGGAGGGGAGGGTGCTGGTCAATTGGTACATACAGGAGGGGGGATGATGGTCTATTGGTACATGCAGGAGGAGAGGGTGCTGGTCAATTGGTGCATACAGGAGAGGGTGCTGGTCAATTGGTACATACAGGAGGGGAGGGTGTTGGTCAATTGGTACATACTGGAGGGGAAGGTGCTGGTCAATTGGTACACACAGGAGGGGAGGGTGCTGGTCAATTGGTACATACTGGAGGGGAGGGTGCTGGTCTATTGGTACATACTGGAGGGGAGGGTGCTGGTCAATTGGTACATACAGGAGGGGAGGGTGCTGGTCAATTGGTACATACAGGAGGGGGGATGATGGTCTATTGGTACATGCAGGAGGAGAGGGTGCTGGTCAATTGGTGCATACAGGAGAGGGTGCTGGTCAATTGGTACATACAGGAGGGGAGGGTGTTGGTCAATTGGTACATACTGGAGGGGAAGGTGCTGGTCAATTGGTACACACAGGAGGGGAGGGTGCTGGTCAATTGGTACATACAGGAGGGGAGGGTGCTGGTCAATAGGTACATACAGGAGGGGAGGGTGCTGGTCAATTGGTACATACAGGAGGGGAGGGTGCTGGTCAATTGGTACATACATGAGGGGAGGGTGCTGGTCTATTGGTACATACAGGAGGAGAGGGTGCTGGTCAATTGGTACATACAGGAGGGGAGGGTGCTGGTCAATTGGTACATACTGGAGGGGAGGGTGCTGGTCAATTGGTACATACAGGAGGGGGGGGGGGGTGCTGGTCTATTGGTACATACTGGAGGGGAGGGTGCTGGTCAATTGGTACATACTGAAGGGGAGGGTGCTGGTCTATTGGTACATACAGGAGGGGGATGATGGTCAATTGGTACATACTGGAGGGGAGGGTGCTGGTCAATTGGTACATACTGGACGGGAGGGTACTGGTCTATTGGTACATACAGGAGGGGGATGATGGTCAGTTAGTACATACAGGAGAGGGATGATGGTCAGTTAGTACATACAGGAGGGGGATGATAATCAATTGGCACATACAGGAGAAGGATGATGGTCAATTTGTACATACAGGAGGGCGATGATGGTCAATTTGTACATACAGGAGGGGGATGATGGTCAGTTGCCACATACAGAAGGAGGGTGCTGGTCAGTTGCCACATACAAAAGGAGGGTGCTGGTCAGTTGGTACATACAGGAGGGGGATGATGGTCAGTTGCCACATACAGAAGGAGGGGGGGGGGTGCTGGTCAATTGGTACATACAGGAGGGGGATGATGGTCAGTTGCCACATACAGAAGGAGGGGGGGGGGGGGTGCTGGTCAATTGGTACATACAGGAGGGGAGGATGCTGGTCAATTGGTACATACAGGAGGGGAGGGTGCTGGTCATTTGGTACATACAGGAGGGGAGGGTGCTGGTCAATAGGTACATACTGGAGGGGGGATGCTGGTCAGTTGGTACATACTGGAGGGGAGGGTGCTGGTCAATTGGTACATACAGGAGGGGAGGGTGCTGGTCTATTAGTACATACTGGAGGGGAGGGTGCTGGTCAATTGGTACATACTGGAGGGGAGGATGCTGGTCAATTGGTACATACAGGAGGGGAGGGTGCTGGTCAATTGGTACATACTGGAGGGGAGGGTGCTGGTCAATTGGTACATACTGGAGGGGAGGGTGCTGGTCAATTGGTACATACAGGAGGGGAGGGTGCTGGTCTATTGGTACATACTGGAGGGGAGGGTGCTGGTCAATTGGTACATACTGGAGGGGAGGGTGCTGGTCAATTGGTACATACTGGAGGGGAGGGTGCTGGTCAATTGGTACATACAGGAGGGGAGGGTGCTGGTCAATAGGTACATACTGGAGGGGGGATGATGGTCAATTGGTACATACAGGAGGGGAGGATGCTGGTCTATTGGTACATACTGGAGGGGAGGGTGCTGGTCAATTGGTACTTACAGGAGGGGGGATGATGGTCAATTGGTACATACAGGAGGGGAGGATGCTGGTCTATTGGTATATACTGGAGGGGAGATGCTGGTCAATTGGTACTTACAGGAGGGGGGATGATGGTCAATTGGTACATACTGGAGGGGAGGGTGCTGGTCAATTGGTACATAATGGAGGGGAGGGTGCTGGTCTATTGGTACATACTGGAGGGGAGGGTACTGGTCAATTGGTACATACTGGAGGGGAGGGTGCTGGTCTATTGGTACATACAGCAGGAGAGGGTGCGGGTCAATTGGTACATACTGGAGGGGAGGGTGCTGGTCAATTGGTACATACAGGAGGGGAGGGTGCTGGTCAATTGGTACATACAGGAGGGGAGGGTGCTGGTCAATTGGTACATACAGGAGGGGAGGGTGCTGGTCAATTGGTACATACAGGAGGGGAGGGTGCTGGTCAATTGGTACATACAGGAGGGGGGATGATGGTCTATTGGTACATGCAGGAGGAGAGGGTGCTGGTCAATTGGTCAATAGGTATATACTGGAGGGGAGGGTGCTGGTCAATAGGTATATACTGGAGGGGAGGTTGCTGGTCAATAGGTATATACTGGAGGGGAGGTTGCTGGTCAATAGGTATATACATGAGGGGAGGGTGCTGGTCAATTGGTACATACAGGAGGGGAGGGTACTGGTCAATTGGTACATACATGAGGGGAGGGTGCTGGTCAATTGGTACATACAGGAGGGGAGGGTGCTGGTCAATTGGTACATACATGAGGGGAGGGTGCTGGTCAATAGGTACATGTACATACTGGAGGGGAGGGTACTGGTCAATTGGTACATACTGGAGGGGAGGGTGCTGGTCAATTGGTACATACAGGAGGGGAGGGTGCTGGTCAATTGGTACATACAGGAGGGGGGATGATGGTCTATTGGTACATGCAGGAGGAGAGGGTGCTGGTCAATTGGTGCATACAGGAGGGGAGGATGCTGGTCTATTGGTGCATACAGGAGGGGAGGGTGCTGGCCAATTGGTACATACAGGATGAGAGGGTACGGGTCAATAGGTACATACTGGAGGGGAGGGTACGGGTCAATATGTACATACTGGAGGGGAGGGTGCTGGTCAATTGGTACATACGGGAGGGGAGGGTGCTGGTCAATAGGTACATACAGGATGAGAGGGTACGGGTCAATAGATACATACTGGAGGGGAGGGTACGGGTCAATAGGTACATACTGGAGGGGGGATGATGGTCAATTGGTACATACAGGAGGGGAGGGTGCTGGTCAATTGGTACATGCAGGAGGAGAGGGTGCTGGTCAATTGGTACATAATGGAGGGGAGGGTGCTGGTCAATTGGTACATACAGGATGAGAGGGTACGGGTCAATAGGTACATACTGGAGGGGAGGGTGCTGGTCAATAGGTACATACAGGAGGGGAGGGTGCTGGTCAATAGGTACATACTGGAGGGGAGGGTGCTGGTCTATTGGTACATACAGGAGGAGAGGGTGCGGGTCAATTGGTACATACAGGAGGGGAGGGTGCTGGTCAATTGGTACATACAGGAGGGGAGGGTGCTGGTCAATTGGTACATACAGGAGGGGAGGGTGCTGGTCAATTGGTACATACAGGAGGGGAGGGTGCTGGTCAATTGGTACATACAGGAGGGGAGGGTGCTGGTCAATAGGTACATACAGGAGGGGAGGGTGCTGGTCAATTGGTACATACAGAAGGGGAGGGTGCTGGTCAATTGGTACATACATGAGGGGAGGGTGCTGGTCTATTGGTACATACAGGAGGAGAGGGTGCTGGTCAATTGGTACATACAGGAGGGGAGGGTGCTGGTCAATTGGTACATACTGGAGGGGAGGGTGCTGGTCAATTGGTACATACAGGAGGGGGGGGTGCTGGTCTATTGGTACATACTGGAGGGGAGGGTGCTGGTCAATTGATACATACTGGAGGGGAGGGTGCTGGTCTATTGGTACATACAGGAGGGGGATGATGGTCAATTGGTACATACTGGAGGGGAGGGTGCTGGTCAATTGGTACATACTGGACGGGAGGGTGCTGGTCTATTGGTACATACAGGAGGGGGATGATGGTCAATTGGTACATAATGGAGGGAGGGTGCTGGTCAATAGGTACATACAGGAGGGGAGGGTGCTGGCCAATTGGTACATACAGGAGGGGAGGGTGCTGGTCAATTGGTACATAATGGAGGGGAGGGTGCTGGCCAATAGGTACATACTGGAGGGGAGGGTGCTGGTCAATTGGTACATACAGGAGGGGAGGGTGCTGGTCTATTGGTACATACTGGAGGGGAGGGTGCTGGTCAATAGGTACATACGGGAGGGGAGGTTGCTGGTCAATAGGTACATACGGGAGGGGAGGGTGCTGGTCAATTGATACATACTGGAGGGGAGGGTGCTGGTCTATTGGTACATACTGGAGGGGAGGGTGCTGGTCAATTGATACATACTGGAGGGGAGGGTGCTGGTCTATTGGTACATACAGGAGGGGGATGATGGTCAATTGGTACATACTGGAGGGGAGGGTGCTGGTCAATTGGTACATACTGGACGGGAGGGTGCTGGTCTATTGGTACATACAGGAGGGGGATGATGGTCAATTGGTACATAATGGAGGGAGGGTGCTGGTCAATAGGTACATACAGGAGGGGAGGGTGCTGGCCAATTGGTACATACAGGAGGGGAGGGTGCTGGTCAATTGGTACATAATGGAGGGGAGGGTGCTGGCCAATAGGTACATACTGGAGGGGAGGGTGCTGGTCAATTGGTACATACAGGAGGGGAGGGTGCTGGTCTATTGGTACATACTGGAGGGGGGGGGGGTTGCTGGTCAATAGGTATATACTGGAGGGGAGGGTGCTGGTCAATAGGTACATACTGGAGCGGAGGGTGCTGGTCAATAGGTATATACTGGAGGGGAGGGTGCTGGTCAATAGGTATATACTGGAGGGGAGGTTGCTGGTCAATAGGTATATACTGGAGGGGAGGGTGCTGGTCAATAGGTATATACTGGAGGGGAGGGTGCTGGTCAATAGGTATATACAGGAGGGGAGGGTGCTGGTCAATAGGTATATACTGGAGGGGAGGTTGCTGGTCAATAGGTATATACTGGAGGGGAGGGTGCTGGTCAATAGGTATATACTGGAGGGGAGGTTGCTGGTCAATAGGTACATATTGGAGGGGAGGGTGCTGGTCAATAGGTATATACTGGAGGGGAGGGTGCTGGTCAATAGGTACATACTGGAGGGGAGGGTGCTGGTCTATTGGTACATACAGGAGGGGAGGGGGGGGGAGGGTGCTGGTCAATTGGTACATACTGGAGCGGAGGGTGCTGGTCTATTGGTACATACTGGAGGGGAGGGTGCTGGTCAATTGGTACATACAGGAGGGGAGGGTGCTGGTCAATAGGTACATACAGGAGGGGAGGGTGCTGGTCAATAGGTACATACAGGAGGGGGGGGGGGTTGCTGGTCAATAGGTATATACTGGAGGGGGGTTGCTGGTCAATAGGTATATACTGGAGGGGAGGGTGCTGGTCAATAGGTATATACTGGAGCGGAGGGTGCTGGTCAATAGGTATATACTGGAGGGGAGGGGGGGGGGGTGCTGGTCAATAGGTATATACTGGAGGGGAGGTTGCTGGTCAATTGGTACATACTGGAGGGGAGGTTGCTGGTCAATAGGTATATACAGGAGGGGAGGGTGCTGGTCAATAGGTATATACTGGAGGGGAGGTTGCTGGTCAATAGGTATATACTGGAGGGGAGGTTGCTGGTCAATAGGTATATACTGGAGGGGGGGTTGCTGGTCAATAGGTATATACTGGAGGGGAGGTTGCTGGTCAATAGGTATATACTGGAGGGGGGGTTGCTGGTCAATAGGTATATACTGGAGGGGAGGTTGCTGGTCAATAGGTATATACTGGAGGGGAGGGTGCTGGTCAATAGGTACATACTGGAGGGGAGGGTGCTGGTCAATAGGTATATACTGGAGGGGAGGGTGCTGGTCAATAGGTACATACTGGAGGGGAGGTTGCTGGTCAATAGGTATATACTGGAGGGGAGGGTGCTGGTCAATAGGTACATACTGGAGGGGAGGGTGCTGGTCAATAGGTATATACTGGAGGGGAGGTTGCTGGTCAATAGGTATATACTGGAGGGGAGGTTGCTGGTCAATAGGTATATACTGAAGGGGGGGTTGCTGGTCAATAGGTATATACTGGAGGGGAGGGTGCTGGTCAATAGGTACATACTGGAGGGGAGGGTGCTGGTCTATTGGTACATACAGGAGGGGAGGGTGCTGGTCAATTGGTACATACAGGAGGGGAGGGGGGGGGGGGTTGCTGGTCAATAGGTATATACTGGAGGGGAGGGTGCTGGTCCAATGGTATATACTGGAGGGGAGGGTGCTGGTCAATTGGTACATACAGGAGGGGAGGGGGGGGGAGGGTGCTGGTCAGTTGGTATATACTGGAGCGGAGGGTGCTGGTCTATTGGTACATAATGGAGGGAGGTGCTGGTCTATTGGTACATACAGGAGGGGGGGGGTTGCTGGTCAATAGGTATATACTGGAGGGGGGTTGCTGGTCAATAGGTATATACTGGAGGGGAGGGTGCTGGTCAATAGGTATATACTGGAGCGGAGGGTGCTGGTCAATAGGTATATACTGGAGGGGAGGGGGGGGGGGTTGCTGGTCAATAGGTATATACTGGAGGGGAGGTTGCTGGTCAATTGGTACATACTGGAGGGGAGGTTGCTGGTCAATAGGTATATACAGGAGGGGAGGGTGCTGGTCAATAGGTATATACTGGAGGGGAGGTTGCTGGTCAATAGGTATATACTGGAGGGGGGGTTGCTGGTCAATAGGTATATACTGGAGGGGAGGTTGCTGGTCAATAGGTATATACTGGAGGGGGGGTTGCTGGTCAATAGGTATATACTGGAGGGGAGGTTGCTGGTCAATAGGTATATACTGGAGGGGAGGGTGCTGGTCAATAGGTACATACTGGAGGGGAGGTTGCTGGTCAATAGGTATATACTGGAGGGGAGGGTGCTGGTCAATAGGTACATACTGGAGGGGAGGGTGCTGGTCAATTGGTACATACAGGAGGGGAGGGTGCTGGTCTATTGGTACATACTGGAGGGGAGGGTGCTGGTCAATTGATACATACTGGAGGGGAGGGTGCTGGTCTATTGGTACATACTGGAGGGGAGGGTGCTGGTCAATTGATACATACTGGAGGGGAGGGTGCTGGTCTATTGGTACATACAGGAGGGGGATGATGGTCAATTGGTACATACTGGAGGGGAGGGTGCTGGTCAATTGGTACATACTGGACGGGAGGGTGCTGGTCTATTGGTACATACAGGAGGGGGATGATGGTCAATTGGTACATAATGGAGGGAGGGTGCTGGTCAATAGGTACATACAGGAGGGGAGGGTGCTGGCCAATTGGTACATACAGGAGGGGAGGGTGCTGGTCAATTGGTACATAATGGAGGGGAGGGTGCTGGCCAATAGGTACATACTGGAGGGGAGGGTGCTGGTCAATTGGTACATACAGGAGGGGAGGGTGCTGGTCTATTGGTACATACTGGAGGGGGGGGGGTTGCTGGTCAATAGGTATATACTGGAGGGGAGGGTGCTGGTCAATAGGTACATACTGGAGCGGAGGGTGCTGGTCAATAGGTATATACTGGAGGGGAGGGTGCTGGTCAATAGGTATATACTGGAGGGGAGGTTGCTGGTCAATAGGTATATACTGGAGGGGAGGGTGCTGGTCAATAGGTATATACTGGAGGGGAGGGTGCTGGTCAATAGGTATATACAGGAGGGGAGGGTGCTGGTCAATAGGTATATACTGGAGGGGAGGTTGCTGGTCAATAGGTATATACTGGAGGGGAGGGTGCTGGTCAATAGGTATATACTGGAGGGGAGGTTGCTGGTCAATAGGTACATATTGGAGGGGAGGGTGCTGGTCAATAGGTATATACTGGAGGGGAGGGTGCTGGTCAATAGGTACATACTGGAGGGGAGGGTGCTGGTCTATTGGTACATACAGGAGGGGAGGGGGGGGGGGGGAGGGTGCTGGTCAATTGGTACATACTGGAGCGGAGGGTGCTGGTCTATTGGTACATAATGGAGGGAGGTGCTGGTCTATTGGTACATACAGGAGGGGGGGGGGTGCTGGTCTATTGGTACATACTGGAGGGGAGGGTGCTGGTCAATTGGTACATACAGGAGGGGTGCTGGTCAATTGGTACATAATGGAGGGGAGGGTGCTGGTCAATTGGTACATACTGGAGGGGAGGTTGCTGGTCAATAGGTACATACAGGAGCGGAGGGTGCTGGTCTATTGGTACATACTGGAGGGGAGGGTGCTGGTCAATTGGTACATACTGGAGCGGAGGGTGCTGGTCTATTGGTACATACTGGAGGGGAGGGTGCTGGTCAATTGGTACATACAGGAGGGGAGGGTGCTGGTCAATAGGTACATACAGGAGGGGAGGGTGCTGGTCAATAGGTACATACAGGAGGGGGGGGGTTGCTGGTCAATAGGTATATACTGGAGGGGGGTTGCTGGTCAATAGGTATATACTGGAGGGGAGGGTGCTGGTCAATAGGTATATACTGGAGCGGAGGGTGCTGGTCAATAGGTATATACTGGAGGGGAGGGGGGGGGGGGTGCTGGTCAATAGGTATATACTGGAGGGGAGGTTGCTGGTCAATTGGTACATACTGGAGGGGAGGTTGCTGGTCAATAGGTATATACAGGAGGGGAGGGTGCTGGTCAATAGGTATATACTGGAGGGGAGGTTGCTGGTCAATAGGTATATACTGGAGGGGAGGTTGCTGGTCAATAGGTATATACTGGAGGGGGGGTTGCTGGTCAATAGGTATATACTGGAGGGGAGGTTGCTGGTCAATAGGTATATACTGGAGGGGGGGTTGCTGGTCAATAGGTATATACTGGAGGGGAGGTTGCTGGTCAATAGGTATATACTGGAGGGGAGGGTGCTGGTCAATAGGTACATACTGGAGGGGAGGGTGCTGGTCAATAGGTATATACTGGAGGGGAGGGTGCTGGTCAATAGGTACATACTGGAGGGGAGGTTGCTGGTCAATAGGTATATACTGGAGGGGAGGGTGCTGGTCAATAGGTACATACTGGAGGGGAGGGTGCTGGTCAATAGGTATATACTGGAGGGGAGGTTGCTGGTCAATAGGTATATACTGGAGGGGAGGTTGCTGGTCAATAGGTATATACTGAAGGGGGGGTTGCTGGTCAATAGGTATATACTGGAGGGGAGGGTGCTGGTCAATAGGTACATACTGGAGGGGAGGGTGCTGGTCTATTGGTACATACAGGAGGGGAGGGTGCTGGTCAATTGGTACATACAGGAGGGGAGGGGGGGGGGTTGCTGGTCAATAGGTATATACTGGAGGGGAGGGTGCTGGTCCAATGGTATATACTGGAGGGGAGGGTGCTGGTCAATTGGTACATACAGGAGGGGAGGGGGGGGGAGGGTGCTGGTCAGTTGGTATATACTGGAGCGGAGGGTGCTGGTCTATTGGTACATAATGGAGGGAGGTGCTGGTCTATTGGTACATACAGGAGGGGGGGGGGGTTGCTGGTCAATAGGTATATACTGGAGGGGGGTTGCTGGTCAATAGGTATATACTGGAGGGGAGGGTGCTGGTCAATAGGTATATACTGGAGCGGAGGGTGCTGGTCAATAGGTATATACTGGAGGGGAGGGGGGGGGGGTTGCTGGTCAATAGGTATATACTGGAGGGGAGGTTGCTGGTCAATTGGTACATACTGGAGGGGAGGTTGCTGGTCAATAGGTATATACAGGAGGGGAGGGTGCTGGTCAATAGGTATATACTGGAGGGGAGGTTGCTGGTCAATAGGTATATACTGGAGGGGGGGTTGCTGGTCAATAGGTATATACTGGAGGGGAGGTTGCTGGTCAATAGGTATATACTGGAGGGGGGGTTGCTGGTCAATAGGTATATACTGGAGGGGAGGTTGCTGGTCAATAGGTATATACTGGAGGGGAGGGTGCTGGTCAATAGGTACATACTGGAGGGGAGGTTGCTGGTCAATAGGTATATACTGGAGGGGAGGGTGCTGGTCAATAGGTACATACTGGAGGGGAGGTTGCTGGTCAATAGGTATATACTGGAGGGGAGGGTGCTGGTCAATAGGTACATACTGGAGGGGAGGGTGCTGGTCAATAGGTATATACTGGAGGGGAGGCTGCTGGTCAATAGGTATATACTGGAGGGGAGGTTGCTGGTCAATAGGTATATACTGAAGGGGGGGTTGCTGGTCAATAGGTATATACTGGAGCGGAGGGTGCTGGTCAATTGGTACATACTGGAGGGGAGGGTGCTGGTCAATAGGTATATACTGGAGCGGAGGGTGCTGGTCAATTGGTACATACTGGAGGGGAGGGTGCTAGTCAATTGGTACATACAGGAGGGGAGGGGGGGGGCTGCTGGTCAATAGGTATATACTGGAGGGGAGGGTGCTGGTCAATAGGTACATACTGGAGGGGAGGGTGCTGGTCTATTGGTACATACAGGAGGGGAGGGTGCTGGTCAATTGGTACATACAGGAGGGGAGGGGGGGGTTGCTGGTCAATAGGTATATACTGGAGGGGAGGGTGCTGGTCCAATGGTATATACTGGAGGGGAGGGTGCTGGTCAATTGGTACATACAGGATGGGAGGGGGGGGGGGTTGCTGGTCAATAGGTATATACTGGAGGGGAGGGTGCTGGTCAATAGGTACATACTGGAGCGGAGGGTGCTGGTCAATTTGTACATACAGGAGGGGAGGGTGCTGGTCAATTGGTACATACAGGAGGGGGGGGTTGCTGGTCAATTGGTACATACTGGAGGGGAGGGTGCTGGTCTATTGGTATATACAGGAGAGGAGGGTGCTGGTCAATTGGTACATACAGGAGGGGGGGGGGGTTGCTGGTCAATTGGTACATACAGGAGGGGGGGGGGGTTGCTGGTCAATTGGTACTTACATGAGGGGAGGGTGCTGGTCTATTGGTATATACAGGAGAGGAGGGTGCTGGTCAATTGGTACATACAGGAGGGGGGGGGGGGTTGCTGGTCAATTGGTACATACTGGAGGGGAGGGTGCTGGTCAATAGGTACATACAGGAGGGGAGGGTGCTGGTCAGTTTGTACATACAGGAGGGGAGGGTGCTGGTCAATAGGTACATACAGAAGGGGAGGGTGCTGGTCTATTGGTACATACTGGAGGGGAGGGTGCTGGTCAGTTTGTACATACAGGAGGGGAGGGTGCTGTCAATAGGTACATACAGAAGGGGAGGGTGCTGGTCAGTTTGTACATACTGGAGGGGGGGGGGTGCTGGTCAGTTTGTACATACATGAGGGGAGGGTGCTGGTCAGTTTGTACATACATGAGGGGAGGGTGCTGGTCAGTTTGTACATACAGGAGGGGGGGTGCTGGTCAGTTTGTACATACATGAGGGGAGGGTGCTGGTCAGTTTGTACATACAGGAGGGGAGGGTGCTGGTCAATAGGTACATACAGGAGGGGGGGTGCTGGTCAGTTTATACATACATGAGGGGAGGGTGCTGGTCAGTTGGTACATACTGGAGGGGAGGGTGCTGTCAATAGGTACATACAGGAGGGGGGGTGCTGGTCAGTTTATACATACATGAGGGGAGGGTGCTGGTCAGTTTGTACATACAGGAGGGGAGGGTGCTGGTCAGTTTGTACATACAGGAGGGGAGGATGCTGGTCAGTTTGTACATACAGGAGGGGAGGATGCTGGTCAGTTTGTACATACAGGAGGGGAGGGTGCTGGTCAGTTGGTATATACAGGAGGGGGGGTGCTGGTCAGTTTGCACATACATGAGGGGAGGGTGCTGGTCAGTTGGTATATACAGGAGGGGGGGATGCTGGTCAATAGGTACATACAGGAGGGGAGGGTACTGGTCAGTTTGTACATACATGAGGGGAGGGTGCTGGTCAGTTTGTACATACTGGAGGGGAGGGTGCTGGTCTATTGGTACATACAGGAGGAGAGGGTGCTGGTCAATAGGTATATAGAGGAGGGGAGGGTGCTGGTCAATAGGTACATACAGGAGGGGAGGGTGCTGGTCAATAGGTACATACTGGAGGGGAGGGTGCTGGTCAATTGGTACATACAGGAGGGGAGGGTGCTGGTCAATAGGTACATACTGGAGGGGAGGGTGCTGGTCAATAGGTACATACTGGAGGGGAGGGTGCTGGTCAATTGGTACATACAGGAGGGGAGGGTGCTGGTCAGTTTGTACATACAGGAGGGGAGGGTGCTGGTCAGTTTGTACATACAGGAGGGGAGGGTGCTGGTCAGTTTGTACATAAAAGAGGGGGGATGATGGTCAATTGGTACATACTGGAGGGGAGGGGGGGGGGGTTGCTGGTCAATAGGTACATACTGGAGGGGGGGGGTTGCTGGTCAATAGGTACATACTGGAGGGGAGGGTGCTTGTCAATAGGTACATACTGGAGGGGAGGGTGCTGGTCAGTTTGTACATAAGAGGGGGGATGATGGTCAATTGGTACATACAGGAGGGGGGGTGATGGTCAGTTAGTACATACAGGAGGGGGGCATGATGGTCAGTTTGTACATACAGGAGGGGGGATGATGGTCAGTTAGTACATACTGGAGGCGGATGATGATCAGTTTGTACATACAGGAGGGGGAATGATGGTCAGTTAGTACATACAGGAGGGGGGCATGATGGTCAGTTAGTACATACAGGAGGGGGATGATGGTCAGTTTGTACATACAGGAGGGGGATGATGGTCAGTTTGTACATACAGGAGGGGGATGATGGTCAGTTTGTACATACAGGAGGGGGATGATGGTCAATTGGTACATACAGGAGGGGGATGATGGTCAGTTAGTACATACAGGAGGGGGATGATGGTCAATTGGTACATACAGGAGGGGGATGATGGTCAGTTTGTACATACAGGAGGGGGGTGATGGTCAGTTTGTACATACAGGAGGGGGATGATGGCCAGTTAGTACATACAGGAGGGGGATGATGGTCAGTTAGTACATACAGGAGGGGGGTGATGGTCTATTGGTACATACAGGAGGGGGATGATGGTCAATTGGTACATACAGGAGGGGGATGATGGTCAATTGGTACATACAGGAGGGGGATGATGGTCAGTTTGTACATACAGGAGGGGGGTGATGGTCTATTGGTACATACAGGAGGGGGATGATGGTCAATTGGTACATACAGGAGGGGGATGATGGTCAGTTAGTACATACAGGAGGGGGATGATGGTCAGTTAGTACATACAGGAGGGGGATGATGGTCAGTTAGTACATACAGGAGGGGGATGATGGTCAATTGGTACATACAGGAGGGGGATGATGGTCAGTTAGTACATACAGGAGGGGGGTGATGGTCAGTTTGTACATACAGGAGGGGGATGATGGTCAATTGGTACATACAGGAGGGGGATGATGGTCAGTTAGTACATACAGGAGGGGGATGATGGTCAGTTGGTACATACAGGAGGGGGATGATGGTCAGTTAGTACATACAGGAGGGGGATGATGGTCAGTTAGTACATACAGGAGGGGGATGATGGTCAGTTAGTACATACAGGAGGGGGGTGATGGTCAATTGGTACATACAGGAGGGGGATGATGGTCAGTTAGTACATACAGGAGGGGGGTGATGGTCAGTTTGTACATACAGGAGGGGAGGGTGCTGGTCAATAGGTACATACAGGTGGGGGGATGATGGTCACTTTGTACATACAGGAGGGGAGGGTGCTGGTCAATAGGTACATACAGGTGGGGGGAGGATGGTCACTTTGTACATACAGGAGGGGAGGGTGCTGATCAATAGGTACATACAGGAGGGGGATGCTGGTCAGTTTGTACATACAGGAGGGGAGGGTGCTGGTCAGTTTGTACATACAGGAGGGGAGGGTGCTGGTCAGTTTGTACATACAGGAGGGGAGGGTGCTGGTCAATAGGTACATACAGGAGGGGGGGATGCTGGTCAGTTTGTACATACAGGAGGGGAGGGTGCTGGTCAGTTTGTACATACATGAGGGGAGGGTGCTGGTCAGTTTGTACATACAGGAGGGGAGGGTGCTGGTCAGTTGGTATATACAGGAGGGGGGGGTGCTGGTCAGTTTGTACATACATGAGGGGAGGGTGCTGGTCAGTTGGTATATACAGGAGGGGGGGATGCTGGTCAATAGGTACATACAGGAGGGGAGGGTACTGGTCAGTTTGTACATAAAAGAGGGGGGATGATGGTCAATTGGTACATACTGGAGGGGAGGGGGGGGGGGGGTTGCTGGTCAATAGGTACATACTGGAGGGGAGGGGGGGGGGGGTTGCTGGTCAATAGGTATATACTGGAGGGGGGCTGCTGGTCAATAGGTATATACTGGAGGGGAGGGTGCTGGTCAATAGGTATATACTGGAGCGGAGGGTGCTGGTCAATAGGTATATACTGGAGGGGGGGTTGCTGGTCAATAGGTATATACTGGAGGGGAGGTTGCTGGTCAATAGGTATATACTGGAGGGGAGGTTGCTGGTCAATAGGTATATACTGGAGGGGAGGTTGCTGGTCAATAGGTATATACTGGAGGGGGGGTTGCTGGTCAATAGGTATATACTGGAGGGGAGGTTGCTGGTCAATAGGTATATACTGGAGGGGAGGGTGCTGGTCAATAGGTATATACTGGAGGGGAGGGTGCTGGTCAATAGGTATATACTAGAGGGGAGGTTGCTGGTCAATAGGTATATACTGGAGGGGAGGTTGCTGGTCAATAGGTATATACTGGAGGGGGGGTTGCTGGTCAATAGGTATATACTGGAGGGGAGGTTGCTGGTCAATAGGTATATACTGGAGGGGAGGGTGCTGGTCTATTGGTACATACTGGAGGGGAGGGTGCTGGTCAATAGGTACATACTGGAGGGGAGGGTGCTGGTCAATTGGTACATACTGGAGAGGAGGTTGCTGGTCAATAGGTATATACTGGAGGGGAGGTTGCTGGTCAATAGGTATATACTGGAGGGGGGGTTGCTGGTCAATAGGTATATACTGGAGGGGAGGTTGCTGGTCAAATAGGTATATACTGGAGGGGAGGGTGCTGGTCAATAGGTATATACTGGAGGGGAGGTTGCTGGTCAATAGGTATATACTGGAGGGGAGGTTGCTGGTCAATAGGTACATACTGGAGGGGAGGGTACTGGTCAATAGGTACATACTGGAGGGGAGGGTGCTGGTCAATAGGTACATACTGGAGGGGGGGGTGCTGGTCAATAGGTACATACTGGAGGGGAGGGTGCCGGTCAATAGGTACATACTGGAGGGGAGGGTGCTGGTCAATTGGTACATACTGGAGGGGAGGGTGCTGGTCTATTGGTACATACTGGAGGGGAGGGTGCTGGTCAATTGGTACATACTGGAGGGGAGGGTGCTGGTCAATAGGTACATACTGGAGGGGAGGATGCTGGTCAATAGGTACATACTGGAGGGGAGGGTGCCGGTCAATAGGTACATACTGGAGGGGAGGGTGCTGGTCAATTGGTACATACTGGAGGGGAGGGTGCTGGTCTATTGGTACATACTGGAGGGGAGGGTGCTGGTCTATTGGTACATACTGGAGGGGAGGGTGCTGGTCAATTGGTACATACTGGAGGGGAGGGTGCTGGTCAATAGGTATATACTGGAGGGGAGGTTGCTGGTCAATAGGTACATACAGGAGGGGAGGGTGCTGGTCAATAGGTACATACAGGAGGGGAGGTTGCTGGTCAATAGGTACATACAGGAGGGGAGGGTGCCGGTCAATAGGTACATACTGGAGGGGAGGGTGCCGGTCAATAGGTACATACTGGAGGGGAGGGTGCTGGTCAATTGGTACATACTGGAGGGGAGGGTGCTGGTCTATTGGTACATACTGGAGGGGAGGGTGCTGGTCTATTGGTACATACTGGAGGGGAGGGTGCTGGTCAATTGGTACATACTGGAGGGGAGGGTGCTGGTCAATAGGTATATACTGGAGGGGAGGTTGCTGGTCAATAGGTATATACTGGAGGGGAGGGTGCTGGTCTATTGGTATATACAGGAGGGGGGGGGGGGCTGCTGGTCAATTGGTACATACAGGAGGGGAGGGTGCTGGTCTATTGGTATATACAGGAGGGGAGGTTGCTGGTCAATTGGTACATACAGGAGGGGAGGGTGCTGGTCAATAGGTACATACAGGAGGGGAGGGTGCTGGTCAATAGGTACATACTGGAGGGGAGGATGCTGGTCAATAGGTACATACTGGAGGGGAGGGTGCTGGTCAATAGGTACATACTGGAGGGGAGGGTGCTGGTCAATAGGTACATACTGGATGGGAGGGTACTGGTCTATTGGTACATACAGGAGGGGAGGGTGCTGGTCAATTTGTACATACAGGAGCGGAGGGTGCTGGTCTATTGGTACATACAGGAGGGGAGGGGGGGGGGGTTGCTGGTCAATAGGTATATACTGGAGGGGAGGGTGCTGGTCAATAGGTACATACTGGAGCCGAGGGTGCTGGTCAATTCGTACATACTGGAGGGGAGGGTGCTGGTCTATTGGTATATACAGGAGAGGAGGGTGCTGGTCAATTGGTACATACAGGAGGGGGGGGGTTGCTGGTCAATTGGTACATACAGGAGGGGAGGGTGCTGGTCTATTGGTATATACAGGAGGGGGGGGTTGCTGGTCAATTGGTACATACAGGAGGGGAGGGTGCTGGTCTATTGGTATATACAGGAGGGGGGGGGGGGGTTGCTGGTCAATTGGTACATACAGGAGGGGAGGTTGCTGGTCTATTGGTACTTACATGAGGGGAGGGTGCTGGTCTATTGGTATATACAGGAGAGGAGGGTGCTGGTCAATAGGTACATACTGGAGGGGAGGGTGCTGGTCAATAGGTACATACAGGAGAAGAGGGTGCTGGTCAATTGGTACATACAGGAGGGGAGGGTGCTGGTCAGTTTGTACATACAGGAGGGGAGGGTGCTGGTCAATAGGTACATACAGGAGGGGAGGGTGCTGGTCAATTGGTACATACAGGAGGGGAGGGTGCTGGTCAGTTTGTACATACAGGAGGGGAGGGTGCTGGTCAATAGGTACATACAGGAGGGGAGGGTGCTGGTCAATTGGTACATACAGGAGGTGAGGGTGCTGGTCAATTGGTACTTACTGGAGGGGAGGGTGCTGGTCAGTTTGTACATACAGGAGGGGAGGGTGCTGGTCAGTTTGTACATACAGGAGGGGAGGGTGCTGGTCAGTTTGTACATACAGGAGGGGAGGGTGCTGGTCAATTGGTACTTACTGGAGGGGAGGGTGCTGGTCTATTGGTACATACAGGAGGGGAGGGTGCTGGTCAATAGGTACATACAGGAGGGGAGGGTGCTGGTCAATAGGTACATACAGGAGGGGAGGGTGCTGGTCAATTGGTACATACTGGAGGGGAGGGTGCTGGTCTATTGGTACTTACTGGAGGGGAGGGTGCTGGTCTATTGGTACATACTGGAGGGGAGGGTGCTGGTCAATAGGTACATACAGGAGGGGAGGGTGCTGGTCAATTGGTACTTACTGGAGGGGAGGGTGCTGGTCAATAGGTACATACTGGAGGGGAGGGTGCTGGTCAATAGGTACATACAGGAGGGGAGGGTGCTGGTCAATAGGTACATACAGGAGGGGAGGGTGCTGGTCAATTGGTACATACTGGAGGGGAGGGTGCTGGTCTATTGGTACATACTGGAGGGGAGGGTGCTGGTCTATTGGTACATACAGGAGGGGAGGGTGCTGATCAATAGGTACATACAGGAGGGGGATGATGGTCAGTTTGTACATACAGGAGGGGAGGGTGCTGGTCAGTTTGTACATACAGGAGGGGAGGGTGCTGGTCAGTTTGTACATACAGGAGGGGAGGGTGCTGGTCAATAGGTACATACAGGAGGGGGGGATGCTGGTCAGTTTGTACATACAGGAGGGGAGGGTGCTGGTCAGTTTGTACATACATGAGGGGAGGGTGCTGGTCAGTTTGTACATACAGGAGGGGAGGGTGCTGGTCAGTTGGTATATACAGGAGGGGGGGTGCTGGTCAGTTTGTACATACATGAGGGGAGGGTGCTGGTCAGTTGGTATATACAGGAGGGGGGGATGCTGGTCAATAGGTACATACAGGAGGGGAGGGTACTGGTCAGTTTGTACATAAAAGAGGGGGGATGATGGTCAATTGGTACATACTGGAGGGGAGGGGGGGGGGGTTGCTGGTCAATAGGTACATACTGGAGGGGAGGGGGGGGGTTGCTGGTCAATAGGTATATACTGGAGGGGGGGCTGCTGGTCAATAGGTATATACTGGAGGGGAGGGTGCTGGTCAATAGGTATATACTGGAGCGGAGGGTGCTGGTCAATAGGTATATACTGGAGGGGGGGTTGCTGGTCAATAGGTATATACTGGAGGGGAGGTTGCTGGTCAATAGGTATATACTGGAGGGGAGGTTGCTGGTCAATAGGTATATACTGGAGGGGAGGTTGCTGGTCAATAGGTATATACTGGAGGGGGGGTTGCTGGTCAATAGGTATATACTGGAGGGGAGGTTGCTGGTCAATAGGTATATACTGGAGGGGAGGGTGCTGGTCAATAGGTATATACTGGAGGGGAGGGTGCTGGTCAATAGGTATATACTGGAGAGGAGGTTGCTGGTCAATAGGTATATACTGGAGGGGAGGTTGCTGGTCAATAGGTATATACTGGAGGGGGGGTTGCTGGTCAATAGGTATATACTGGAGGGGAGGTTGCTGGTCAATAGGTATATACTGGAGGGGAGGGTGCTGGTCTATTGGTACATACTGGAGGGGAGGGTGCTGGTCAATAGGTACATACTGGAGGGGAGGGTGCTGGTCAATTGGTACATACTGGAGAGGAGGTTGCTGGTCAATAGGTATATACTGGAAGGGGTTGCTGGTCAATAGGTATATACTGGAGGGGGGGTTGCTGGTCAATAGGTATATACTGGAGGGGAGGTTGCTGGTCAATAGGTATATACTGGAGGGGAGGGTGCTGGTCAATAGGTATATACTGGAGGGGAGGTTGCTGGTCAATAGGTATATACTGGAGGGGAGGTTGCTGGTCAATAGGTACATACTGGAGGGGAGGGTACTGGTCAATAGGTACATACTGGAGGGGAGGGTGCTGGTCAATAGGTACATACTGGAGGGGGGGTGCTGGTCAATAGGTACATACTGGAGGGGAGGGTGCCGGTCAATAGGTACATACTGGAGGGGAGGGTGCTGGTCAATAGGTACATACTGGAGGGGAGGGTGCTGGTCAATAGGTACATACGGGAGGGGAGGGTGCTGGTCAATTGGTACATACAGGAGGGGAGGGTGCTGGTCTATTGGTACATACTGGAGGGGAGGGTGCTGGTCAATTGGTACATACTGGAGGGGAGGGTGCTGGTCAATAGGTATATACTGGAGGGGAGGTTGCTGGTCAATAGGTATATACTGGAGGGGAGGGTGCTGGTCTATTGGTATATACAGGAGGGGAGGGTGCTGGTCTATTGGTACATACAGGAGGGGAGGGTGCTGGTCAATAGGTACATACAGGAGGGGAGGTTGCTGGTCAATAGGTACATACAGGAGGGGAGGGTGCCGGTCAATAGGTACATACTGGAGGGGAGGGTGCCGGTCAATAGGTACATACTGGAGGGGAGGGTGCTGGTCAATTGGTACATACTGGAGGGGAGGGTGCTGGTCTATTGGTACATACTGGAGGGGAGGGTGCTGGTCTATTGGTACATACTGGAGGGGAGGGTGCTGGTCTATTGGTACATACTGGAGGGGAGGGTGCTGGTCAATTGGTACATACTGGAGGGGAGGGTGCTGGTCAATAGGTATATACTGGAGGGGAGGTTGCTGGTCAATAGGTATATACTGGAGGGGAGGGTGCTGGTCTATTGGTATATACAGGAGGGGGGGGGGGGGGCTGCTGGTCAATTGGTACATACAGGAGGGGAGGGTGCTGGTCTATTGGTATATACAGGAGGGGGGGGGGGGGTTGCTGGTCAATTGGTACATACAGGAGGGGAGGGTGCTGGTCTATTGGTATATACAGGAGGGGAGGTTGCTGGTCAATAGGTACATACTGGAGGGGAGGGTGCTGGTCAATAGGTACATACTGGAGGGGAGGGTGCTGGTCAATTTGTACATACAGGAGCGGAGGGTGCTGGTCTATTGGTACATACAGGAGGGGAGGGTGCTGGTCAATTGGTACATACAGGAGGGGAGGGTGCTGGTCTATTGGTACATACAGGAGGGGAGGGTGCTGGTCTATTGGTACATACAGGAGGGGAGGGTGCTGGTCTATTGGTATATACAGGAGGGGGGGGGGGGGGTTGCTGGTCAATAGGTATATACTGGAGGGGAGGGTGCTGGTCAATAGGTACATACTGGAGCCGAGGGTGCTGGTCAATTGGTACATACAGGAGGGGAGGGTGCTGGTCTATTGGTACATACAGGAGGGGAGGGTGCTGGTCAATAGGTACATACTGGAGGGGAGGGTGCTGGTCTATTGGTATATACAGGAGAGGAGGGTGCTGGTCAATAGGTATATACTGGAGGGGAGGGTGCTGGTCAATTGGTACATACAGGAGGGGGGGGGGGTTGCTGGTCAATTGGTACATACAGGAGGGGAGGGTGCTGGTCTATTGGTATATACAGGAGGGGGGGGGTTGCTGGTCAATTGGTACATACAGGAGGGGAGGGTGCTGGTCTATTGGTATATACAGGAGGGGGGGGGGGTTGCTGGTCAATTGGTACATACAGGAGGGGAGGTTGCTGGTCTATTGGTACTTACATGAGGGGAGGGTGCTGGTCAATAGGTACATACAGGAGAGGAGGGTGCTGGTCAATAGGTACATACTGGAGGGGAGGGTGCTGGTCAATAGGTACATACAGGAGAAGAGGGTGCTGGTCAATTGGTACATACAGGAGGGGAGGGTGCTGGTCAGTTTGTACATACAGGAGGGGAGGGTGCTGGTCAATAGGTACATACAGGAGGGGAGGGTGCTGGTCAATTGGTACATACAGGAGGGGAGGGTGCTGGTCAATTGGTACTTACTGGAGGGGAGGGTGCTGGTCAGTTTGTACATACAGGAGGGGAGGGTGCTGGTCAGTTTGTACATACAGGAGGGGAGGGTGCTGGTCAGTTTGTACATACAGGAGGGGAGGGTGCTGGTCAATTGGTACTTACTGGAGGGGAGGGTGCTGGTCTATTGGTACATACAGGAGGGGAGGGTGCTGGTCAATTGGTACATACTGGAGGGGAGGGTGCTGGTCTATTGGTACATACAGGAGGGGAGGGTGCTGGTCAATAGGTACATACAGGAGGGGAGGGTGCTGGTCAATTGGTACATACTGGAGGGGAGGGTGCTGGTCTATTGGTACTTACTGGAGGGGAGGGTGCTGGTCTATTGGTACATACTGGAGGGGAGGGTGCTGGTCAATTGGTACATACAGGAGGGGAGGGTGCTGGTCAGTTTGTACATACTGGAGGGGGGGGGGTCTATTGGTACATACAGGAGGGGAGGGTGCTGGTCTATTGGTACATACTGGAGGGGGGGGGTCTATTGGTACATACAGGAGGGGAGGGGGCTGGTCAATTGGTACATACAGGAGGGGAGGGTGCTGGTCAATTGGTACATACTGGAGGGGAGGGTGCGGGTCAATTGGTACATACTGGAGGGGAGGGTGCTGGTCAATAGGTACATACTGGAGGGGAGGGTGCTGGTCAATAGGTACATACAGGAGGGGAGGGTGCTGGTCAATTGGTACATACTGGAGGGGGATGATGGTCAATTTGTACATACAGGAGGGGGATGATGGTCAATTTGTACATACAGGAGGGGAGGGTGCTGGTCTATTGGTACATACAGGAGGGGAGGGTGCTGGTCAATAGGTACATACTGGAGGGGAGGGTGCTGGTCAATAGGTACATACTGGAGGGGAGGGTGCTGGTCAATAGGTACATACTGGAGGGGAGGGTGCTGGTCAATGGGTACATACAGGAGGGGAGGATGCTGGTCAATTGGTACATACTGGAGGGGGATGATGGTCAATTTGTACATACAGGAGGGGGATGATGGTCAATTTGTACATACAGGAGGGGAGGGTGCTGGTCTATTGGTACATACTGGAGGGGAGGGAGCTGGTCAATTGGTACATACAGGAGGGGGGATGATGGTCAGTTGCCACATACAGGAGGGGGTGGGGGGGGGTGCTGGTCTATTGGTACATACAGGAGGGGTGCTGGTCAATTGGTACATTCAGGAGGGGAGGGTGCTGGTCAATTGGTACATACAGGAGGGGTGCTGGTCAATTGGTACATTCAGGAGGGGAGGGTGCTGGTCAATTGGTACATACTGGAGGGGAGGGTGCTGGTCAATAGGTACATACTGGAGCGGAGGGTGCTGGTCAATTGGTACATACAGGAGGGGAGGGTGCTGGTCAATTAGTACATACTGGAGGGGAGGGTGCTGGTCAATAGGTACATACTGGAGGGGAGGGTGCTGGTCAATAGGTACATACTGGAGGGGAGGGTGCTGGTCAATTGGTACATACAGGAGGGGAGGGTGCTGGTCAATAGGTACATACAGGAGGGGAGGGTGCTGGTCTATTGGTACATACAGGAGGGGGATGATGGTCAGTTGCCACATACAGGAGGGGGGATGCTGGTCAGTTGGTACATACTGGAGGGGAGGGTGCTGGTCAGTTGCCACATACAGGAGGGGGGGGGGGTGCTGGTCAATAGGTACATACAGGAGGGGAGGGTGCTGGTCAATTGGTACATACAGGAGGGGAGGGTGCTGGTCAATTGGTACATACAGGAGGGGGATGATGGTCAGTTGCCACATACAGGAGGGGAGGGTGCTGGTCTATTGGTACATACTGGAGGGGAGGGTGCTGGTCAGTTGCCACATACAGGAGGGGGGGGGTGCTGGTCAATAGGTACATACAGGAGGGGAGGGTGCTGGTCAATTGGTACATACAGGAGGGGAGGGTGCTGGTCAATTGGTACATACAGGAGGGGGATGATGGTCAATTTGTTCATACAGGAGGGAGATGATGGTCAATTGCCACATACAGAAGGAGGGTGCTGGTCAGTTGGTAGGCCTACATACAGGTGGGAGGATGATGGTCAGTTGGTACATACAGGAGGGGGATGATGGTCAGTTAGTACATACAGGAGAGGGATGATGGTCAATTTGTACATACAGGAGGGTGATGATGGTCAATTTGTACATACAGGAGGGGGATGATGGTCAGTTAGTACATACAGGAGTGGGATGATGGTCAATTTGTACATACAGGAGGGGGATGATGGTCAGTTAGTACATACAGGAGTGGGATGATGGTCAATTTGTACATACAGGAGGGGGATGATGGTCAGTTGCCACATACAGAAGGAGGGTGCTGGTCAGTTGGTAGGCCTACATACAGGGGGGGGGGGGGATGATGGTCAGTTGGTACATACAGGTGGGGGGATGATGCTTCAAAAATATTTTACAAGACGAAGTAGGCCTATACTTTTCCACCAAAATGTTTGTCGACCAAATTCACAGTTTACAATTTAACAATTTCACGTTTACTAGCCGTTTAAAACCCCAAACTTCTGCGCCATAAAGAACAGTTTGACTAATAAAAGCATCAAACAAAACATTTGTAACTTCAATCGGAATTCCATATTTTTTAATATTAATTATAAGGACATTTGCTGCTTTTTTACCTTTTTGTAGAAACAAATCGCGTGTGTTATTAAACTTACATTGGGAGCTAAAAACAACTCCCAAGTAATTAAATTGTTCAACAGTCTCATTTTGATATAACCAATTTTCATTTTGTTTGATGTCCCCCCCCCCCCCCCCCCCCCCTTTTGCGAAAGACCATACATTTCGTTTTACCTGTATTTAGGCCTACAGTGAGACCCCAATTTGCACTATACTTAGTTAAAACATCTAAGCGACTTTGTAACCCACGTACGTTATTTGAAAAAAGTACAACATCGTCCGCAAACAACAACAACATCAGAGTGAGGTCATCTGGCAGGATACCATCCACAGAATTATCTTACAAATACCTAGCCGCACTAGTGTGACTCTATCCTGGTTACACCTCGCCTTGTTTTAAACCGCGTGATCAATTAAAATAATCACTCTTTTCACCCATATGGAGAACACAGGATTTAACTTGTGTATATATGACACGTAATGCTGTTAACGTTGTACCCCTTATACCTAGCCGAGAAATCTTGGCTCTGCCGAATTTTTTTTTTCCGTGTTCGTCATAATTCGGCAGAGCCAAGATTTCTCGGCTACCCTTATACCCATTATAAATAGCTTATACCACAATGCCTTTCTATTTACACTATCGAACGTTTTTGGAAAATCAATAAAACAGCAGTACAATCTTTTCTTTTCAACCAAAAATTTCTGAATAACCCCATAGAGAACAAATATTGCATCAGTTGTACTACAACCTTCTTTAAAACCGACCATCAGATATCTTTTTATATTCCCTTTACCATTCTAGTATTCAATTATTCAAAATAGATGTATATAACTTTGAAAAACAGCTAGTTAAGGGGGGGGGGGGGGTGGGGGGTTTGTTGTTTTTTTGTTTTAATACATTTATTTTGACATATATAGATCACGATTTTACAAACGCCCTACAGACCCACGTGATCAAAGGATACGGGCAACAAAGAGGGTAATAACACAAAGAAAACAACGATATTGTTATAATTACATTAAGCTGCACTTAATCATGGAAAATACAATTGGAATGTACACAAACACACAAAACAAAAAAAAACCTTCGTCATGAGAGAAATATAAAACGGTGGCATTTGTTTATTAAACGTCTGTGCCGATGTACTCGCCAGAACGTTTGTGCAGAGCTTTTGAAGGAAGCTTTGGCCTGATGGAAGTTCTGCGAAATTAAGATGGTTTCTTTCTTAGTAGGTTAAGACAAAAACGATACAGAAATGAAATTTGATGAACAAAATGGGAACTTCACTATCGGCCTACAATGGACTCATAATGTCGGTTTGCAGAGTGCAGTGCCAGCGAGGTAAAGCGAATCTGTTGCGGAGCAATGTTGAGGTGCTAAAGTCCAGTCACCAGTAAGCCAATGGAAACACGAATTCTTGGCGACAGTTACAATTTTCAATATTCGTTGTTGTACCGTGTCAATATAAAAGTGAAAGTCACTTAAATTGGTTGGAAAAATTGAAAAATATACATGTTTAAAAGACAAAAACTTCAACGTTAAATTTTATACTACCAAAAGTTTTAAAAAAAAAAACGAAATTGAAAGGAAAGAAACCCAACCGAGTGATCGAAGCTGACCATAAATATTTGGTTAATCACTTTAGTTCCATGCCAGTTAAAAAAAACTAAATTCGCTCGTATACAACGTAGTGTAAAATGGGTCACGAGTAGCCGAATTAGTTTTAAAAACACTTCAATGTTCAATCTAACTTATGGGATTGATCCTACTGCCCTTCGTTGATATGTCTCGTGTAGAAGATCTCGTAGAATGCCTCGAGATTTCGATTGTGGAATGTGGCCAATTAGCATTCAGAGGTATTGTATTTCAAATTGAGGTTAGACTTTTCCATGGGACGGGCCAAAGCCAGCTTGGACTACATGGAGAGAGACATGTGACTGAAACTTACACATTTATTGGCCGGCTCTGTCAGTATAGAAAGCCCTGCCGAAATCAA
Source organism: Lepidochitona cinerea (assembly GCA_963971465.1). NCBI lineage: Eukaryota > Metazoa > Mollusca > Polyplacophora > Chitonida > Tonicellidae > Lepidochitona > Lepidochitona cinerea. The sequence continues at coordinate 1,580,545 of OZ020556.1, read as the reverse complement.
CATATTGGCCGGCTCTGTCAGTAGAAAGCCCTGCCGAAATCAACATATTGGCCGGCTCTGTCAGTAGAAAGCCCTGCCGAAATCAACATGGATGATCTACTTTCATCATAGCTTATACTCATTAAGCTGAATTTAAAAATATCGTAGGAATCAACTCCATACTTCTATCGAAAGTTGACTATATTTGAATGGGTGTACGCATTTGGCTGGTATTTTTCCCTTTAAATTCCCTTTAACCTTGTGCCCAAACAGGCCCAATATATATGAACTACTCTTCATCGACCTAGATCCTATTGCGTGGACCGGTTTATCACTTTCAAATAACGCACTAAAGAAATTTTGCTATTTCTATTTAGAAAAGACCAAATGTCGAAGAAAATTGCGGTTTCCATTCGACCTATAGATGTCCTTCCGACAGAGGCTCAAAGTCAACTTGTTTTATTTATTTTTATACCGGTACTATGATTTGAAAATATGCTAATGACTTTCTGTACAATAATTGACAGTTATGTTAATGAATTAATTAAACATCTAAACAGTAGGGCCATATCTCAAGATATTCGCCGAATACGAAACCCCTTGGGGCGAAAAATGTTCTTTTGGGGGATTATAATGTTATCAGCTACGCCCATCTCTACAACTCATTAAAATAAGCACGTGCACACATTCCATTGGACAAGGTTTAATTCTTGGGCCGTTTTAATCCAATATATGTGACGAAAACTTGGGCATTTACTAATTAGCCGCCGTTGTGTTTACATATAAGCGACGACGCACAACCCTCAAAACGTCGATCTCAAATAGCACCAATTTGTTTGAGTAGGCTATGTCAACCAGTTACTTATAAATAACAACTTCTTAATTTAGTAAACCGTTGACTTGGTATACCACCAACTTGTAAATGCCACTCAAAGAAGTTGTTTGAGCGTGAATAACTATAATTACATGGAATGTGTGGTACATCGACAATAGGCTATGTTAGTCAAATTATGGCATTTTCGGTAAGATATACAATAAACAGAGGAACAGCAAAATAATCAGGTAGAGAAAAAAAAAAACATGTTGACATACATTTGTACTATCAGATGCATGTTTGTTTACAGAAAATGGTCAACGCACAGTCAATCCTGACGCCTTTATACTACGATCACAAATAGTATAGGACAAAAGACTATGATGAAAGTTTCTGAAATTGTCTTTTCCCTTTGCATTCTCACAATAGCAGGTGTCAAAACTGACTGCGGGTCAACCTTGGGTAATGTCTATCTGCATTGTCTTTTTTATTTCTATCTTTTCATAGGCCTATTTACAATCAGGTTGGTTACGCGATTCTCAAAAAAATTATTCCACATTGATCTTTTTCTTCAATGAACCTTTCTGAAAGACTGAAGTGAATTCCTTTCTTTTGCTCAAATTTCCAAAATCCCAGTTATATAAAAGTAGAAAACATATTTTCCGAAGAAATCATATAAAATTGCAGAAATGCGTAAGTCGTACACACCTTCGTCTGCATTGGTACACATGTTAATTATATACATGGTTCGGACGTCAAATTAACCATCTTTGATAAAACTGAGGTATTCCATGATAAATTCGTTTTTCTTCAAGTTAATTCTCTTTAGATATTAGATATTTTCTCCTCGTTGTTTCTATAAATTTAGGGGGCCTCGGTGGGTTAGAATGGTATTCCCTTAGAGTGAGAGTCCCTTAAAGTGATAACCCCTCATGCCACCCATCGATGCGGCCCGGGTTCGAATCCCAATTAACGAAATTACAATTGATAAATTACTAAATGTATAATTTTAACTCTATCGCCGTATGTGGGAGAGTTGCCATGCAGGTACTCTCCGAAATTCGGGGGTTTCCCCCGGGACTGAGGCCGCTTTTCCCCCGCACTAAACCAGGCAACGCCGCCATATAAGTGAATTAATCTTGAGTGCGGCGTAAAACATCAATCAATAAATCTACTTGGTACCCTTAGAAAGCACAAACTAATTCTGCACATATACTATATATGGTTTGGTAGTTTATCTATATTCTGGCCATAGCTGAAGATGTATTAATTAAGTGTTCCAGAAAATTTTACGGACGAAAGCCAAACTCCTGTCTGTCGTCAACCTAATGAAATATCACGAGATTAGTTTATCACAGCAACCTATATATATGATTGGCTATATAAAGGTACAAATGACATACCCCTTTTTAACACTATTAGAAACCTATCTCCATGGTTATTTTAGACAAGAAGATTTTCCTTGAGCCCGTGTGTTTTTAGTGTTCATAAATATATATGATTTGGTTAGGTCATGTATTAACTATCGTAGAGGTCGACATATGCATGTCAATCGTAAACTGATTTGGTTAGGTCGTGTATTAACTATCGTAGAGGTCGACATATATGCATGCCAATCGTAAACTGTTATTCTGAATTAGTCAACCACAAGCCATATAGATTAGAATCGTTAAGGTATGCCCGGATAATTCCTTTCATGTCGGCCGTGTTGTGGCATACATAAAATGCAGGTGCTCGTTGAGCTGTCCAGGGCAATTGAAGCTGTAATTTTACGTTAGCAAAGAGAACGTTGTTCAGACCAGCGCACCCCAGGTATTAATGTCTTCATACACAGGGAGTCGTTCGTTTACCTATACAGTATACCTGCCTCTATAGACTTGCGTGTTATCATACCTGAGAAACACCTGTGTCGTACATAATGGGAGAGGGACCAAGGGTTGGTGACTTAAATCACCGCCCCTTTACAGAGCTTCGATTTACCGCCAGGTGTAATACACTTAACTGGAAGAGCGTCCGTAAAATTCGGTCAAATCTACGGAAACAACCTATTATACCAGCATATGACAGTAGCGTATCATCTTCGTGGGAAAGTGAGCATTACTCGATGAATCATTCAGAGTAAACTCGTGCGCAACAACAGAGAAAATTAAGCTCATCCATGCGAACGAATTTTATTGGAGGAAATCCTGTAAATAAGCTGTAAAGAAATCTCTTCCCATGCATTCAGTGGAGTACCGATGTAGAAAAGAATGCAGTGATTTGGAGAGGGGATATTAAAGCCTTCCCGCACAATCAAATAACGGTATGTGTATATATATACCTATTATTTTCATAATTTTATCATGCTTGCCATATACATTAATTAAGCAGAGGGCGGTTGTTTTAAAAGAAAGCAGTTATGTCAATAACAAAAAGATGTATATATATTTAGCCCCCCCGTACTATCAAATATGCATTATACCCTGTACCGGTGTGTTTTGGTGTAACTTCATAGTTATGTGATGTTTCCCATGCATTCAACAGAATACAAATATATTATAAGAAACGAATATTCAACCAACTACCAGATCGCCAAACCGTATATCAATTACCAATATATTTGTATTTGCCATTTGTGTTTGCCACTGGTACGTGACTTGTCTGTCTGCTAAATTTGAATGCTATGCTATCTATCTATTTATTTCAATTTAAAACACACGACATAGAGAATAAAATAGGCCTCGTATAAACCAACTATATACGCTAGGGGTCGTAAGGTTTGTACAAGACCAGTGATATCGGCCATTAGGTTTATAAAAGCAGCTTTAATCCGAAAAGCATTATCCAGGATTGTGTTACGACACCGTATGCAGTGCAGAGAAAAAGCAGGCGTGTGAATTTCCTTTATGTAACATATAACCTGTATCGTCGAACTGCGTCACGACATCTAGTAGAAAACCGAAAACCAAAAGCCTTAAAGGGATGTAGAAATAATACACATTTATTTAATAAAATATCCTATCATTATATCAATAGGTAATGAAACTAGTATATATTAAAAACATGTATAGGTCTTAATCATACGGGATATTTCAATATCTATTTCAGTGAAAACTGTTATTGATAATTTCTATCTAGAATTCGCAATGTTATATGATAAAGAGGGATAGAGATAACGTATCGCTCGAATGCCTAGATATTAATAGATAAACGGCCTGAATACGATACGTATGGTATGCTGTCACATATAAGTGAATTAATAGTTGATGAAACTTCAAACGTTAGCAAAAGTATTCAGGGGCCACTGCTTCACTTTCAACCTCTTCCCTGGCCGAAGAAAGTGTTTCTAAAGCCGAGGAGACAAATTATACGGTAGGCTTTACCGGGATAATAGAGAATAAGTGATGCGCATATTACCTTTACTGTACAAGCCCGGTTGTTTGTTCAACTTGTACGCTCAGGGCATCGCCTGTAGTTATATTAAGACAAGTGCGTGTTTTCAATAGAGCGGGAATTTTAGGGTGGCAAATGTTTGGTGGGTTAGACGTCAGGGTCAGTTCAGGTGAGAAATGGTGTGTTCACCTGACAGGTATACGTTCTTATTTGTTGGATATCACAGGTAAGGTCAACTGTTATCTTCTTTATAAACGTCCATCAAGCTAGTTAAAGGATTTGTTAAGTTGACTAACTGATAAACCAACGTTTATATATGCTGGCAAGATATTACAATTATAACGTACTTTAGCTCACTTCATATAGCCTTCCCATCTTTAGAAACTATATGTTTATTTGGTTTTGACTTCGTCATTCTGGGACGTTATTTCTTTAACTTGTGATCCCATTAGTCCTAATTTTAAAGTGCGATGAGCTGCCAAATGCAGATTTAAATATTTGTTTGTATAAAATAAGGGATTGTACCAAGCTTGGGGATGTACGTTAAGGTATAGTTTTATAGACAGCCGAAACCCAAAATTATACTCATATTTTACCCCTAATCCATGTCGTATCACATCTGAATTCTGTTCGCTATTATGAGGTTATTATATGACTTCGCATCCAATATGGATATTTATTGTACGAGTCGCCGTTGGGTTGAAAGCCGATATTGGACGAGACGCCGAAGGCGTCGAGTCCAATATCGACTTTCAACCCAACGGTGACAAGTACAATCAATATCCCTATCCGATGCGAAGTCATATAATAACCTTTTTATTATACATATGCAATCCAACGCCAACAACAATTATTTCAAGTTTAACTTTAAACAAGCACAATAATTTATTTCAATATTTAACGTATTCACAATTGCTAGAACGTCGCATTTCGTCTTCTTTTTAGTGTTTTCTGGTATTTGACCCTCGACAAATTTATCTATATCAGCGTCATCTAACATCTTGCAGAGATATGAGGGTTCTGACAAAACGACAGGAGCGAAACGGTGGGCGATTTTTTCTAACAACCATTTCCATGTCCCGTTCTCCGCATGCGTGGAGTTGTGCTGACCTATATAGAAATTAATAGGTCATCGCTACTCGATGTGAATGGATGTTCCACATTGTTTTAACCGCAGTGGAAACGTGCCAATTCTGAAAAAAAAAATGTTTATAGCCTCACCGGCCAATTCAACATATTTCAACTTCTTAAACTGAGGAGTTCATCTCATCAAAACCAGGAAATTATCATCCTTATCCTCTTGATCTAGGCCTACAACTAATTAATACTTCTAGTACTACTACTAGTAGACGGCCTACTAGTAGTACTGCTAGTAATAATACTACGGCTTGTACTTCTCAAGTACAAAATCGCAAATTGACCGTATTTATTCTTGAAGCAATGAAGTGTTGAGAGGTAACTAACTAGCCCTAGAATCTATATTACTCCCAGCTAGAATGAATGAGCATACATTTAGCGGTCATTTGAATTTCATTCACATTTTTTAAAAAATAAAAGTTTTTTTTTTGTGTTTCTGAAGCCCCCAGCGTATTTTGGTGTTTTTAATCAGATTCTGCGGACTCTGAAAACATAAATTTGTAAGCCTCACCTTTTTCAATTTTTGAACACTTCATGTCTTATGTTTCCCGGAATGTGTTCCCTGTTACCAATGTATCCCCATACCTATGTATCGCAGTACCTGTGTATCCCCATGCATGTGTATCCCCGTACCTATGTATCCCATACCTATGTATCGCAGTACCTGTGTATTGCAGTACCTGTGTATCCCCATACATGTGTATCCCCGTATCTGTGTATCCCCGTATATATGTATCCCGTTACCTTTTTATCCCTGTACCTATGTATCCACGTACAGTATCCCCGTACCTATGTATCCCCATACCCACGTATCGCAGTAACTGTGTATCCCCATACATGTGTATCTCTGTACCTATGTATCCCGGTACCTATGTATCCCCGTACCCATGTATGCCAATACCAATGTATTCCTGGACCTATGTGTCCCTGTACCTATGTGCATGTATCCTGGTACCTATGTACATGTATCCCGGTACCAATTTGCATGTATCCCGGTACCTATGTGCATGTATCCCGGCACCTATGTGCATGTAGCCCGGTACCTATGTACATGTAGCCCGGCACCTATGTACATGTAGCCCGGTACATATGTACATGTAGCCCGGCACCTATGTACATGTAGCCCGGTACCTTTGTACATGTAGCCCGGTACCTATGTGCATGCATCTCGGCACCTATGTACATGTATCCCAATAGTCGTACCCATGTATCTTGATATTTATGTGTCGCGGTACCTATGTATCCTGGTACCTATATGCAAAGGTCTAAATGATATACCTCTTCTTAACACAATTATTATAAACTTGTCTCCATGGTTATTTTAGACAAGAAGATTTCCCCTGTGCCCGTGTGTTTTAGTGATCATAAATATATATATATCCGGGACCTATGTTTCACTATACCTATGTGTCCAGATACCTATGTTTGTCTATACCTAGGTGTCCAGGTACCTAGGTTACTCGATACTATGTATCTCGGTACCTATGTTTTTGATACCTATGTATCTAGGTACCTATGTTTCTCGATACCTATGTTTCTTGATACCTATATTTCTCGATACCTATATTTCATGGTTCCTACATGTATGTTTCTCGATACCTATTGTTCTTGGCGCATATGCTTCTCTGGATTAGGGCGTGTGGTTCCCATTTTTAATGGTCCCAGAACTTGTGTCTGGACATACCTGGAAACAGACTAGGTACCAGGAAACATAAGTAGGTTTGGTTTTGATTGATTAATGTTTATCGCCGCTTGCAAAATTAATTTCACTTATATGGTGGCGTTGCCAGGTTTAGTGGGGAAGGAAACCGGGCTCTGCTTTGGGTAATTATGACCTAGACCTGGCCAATTAACTTGCAACAAATGAAGAATGACTAACTCTGTTAACTTTTAGTTTTAATACGGTAACTGCCTATTTTAAATAATACGTCGACAACAAGTAAAATAGTTATCTGGTTATACCGTAGCATATTAAATAGCCAAAACTTTGACCATACTCAATAGTATGGTCAAAGTTTTGGCTACATATTAAATAGGCTAATTAGTAGGCCCATATGTAGTATACCATATGGTGTATACAGTTATAATCTTATATAGGAGACTTGTAAGTTTAGTGATATAAATAATATACCGGGTAGGCTACATGTAAATTGTAATCTGATAACAGGATTTAACTTATAAAAAGAAAAAAAAATTGCCTCCTTTATTCACCATCAGACGATTGTAACTACAATTCATCGAACATAGCCTACAGTCAAATTATATCTAATTGGAAATTAATTGGCACCGAAAGAAAGAAAGAAAGTAAATAACATGTGTGTGATACATTAGCCATGTGCCTTCGCCACTGTCTGTTTACTTCCAACTGGTTTAACGCGTGCGCAGAATGGAACATGGAAATGGTTGTTAGAAAAAATCGTTCACCGAGCGAAACAGACGACTCCGCGGTGACGTCAGATTCGAATGTTACACATCATCGAACTGACGTAGTCGCTCTTCTCTCTGCCGATACCCGGATGAAAATCCAATAGCACTATCCGATATCGCTTTCGGCTCCAATATCGACTGATATATGATCGACACGTGGTACAAATGCTAGTCTTTCATTGGTTAGTGAATACTGGTTGTATAATAATAATTCATATCTTCGGTTCGTAAGGGTTACTGGCTTTACCAATATTTTTCATTTCGTCGCCAATCCTTTAGTTTTTTCAAGATACGTCAAACGTTCAACTTCTCATGACAATCAAAATTGATGAAAAAAGTCTGAATGTTTTGCAGCTCATGTCACTTTTAACACAAAAGTTCCCACAAATATTTTAGGCCCACTCATCCGGATTAAAAGACAAGTTCTATGGCTGTGGTTTATGAAGAACACTCATAAAGCTGTGATTTGATTGATTGATGCCATACGCTGCGTTCAAATGTATTTCGGATTTGGCGGGTTTAGTGACGAAGGGAACCGGACTATTTCCAACAGTTGCACATCTATTGGGTTATCGAACGGAAACTGTTTGCGGGGGGACATACAATTGATTGGTCTATAATAGGACTGTAGTGACCTAACTAAATATGATTGGGAAAAATAATAATTAAGTTTACCCGGTAACCGACAAGACAGAATACATTCACCCTTAGCATTTATGATTTTCTTAAAGTGGCATGTGTTAATTTTGACAGCTCATGCCCCTTTAACGCGTAGGCCTAATTTCTGACCACAGAAATATTATTAACAAGGATAAAAAGCAACCAATAGCTACACTGTTAAAGTGGCATGAGCTGCCAAAATGTTGATATGTTGACGTAAATACAGAATGTTGAATGTTGAAAGTAATAGCTTTTGAAGGTTATCGAAAAACTAAATTATTAGCGTTGGAATGAGGAAAATCCATACAGTATGTGGCTTATATGAACCGGAATTATACATAATAGTGTTCGAAAGCAAACAAAATTTAAATAACCGGGACGACCATTCATTCATTCTAAGCCAAAGCTAGTTCAAAACAACACTTTATCGTACATTCTCGAGACTAGAAGCACTAAAAAGCTTCTGAACTATACGTCCTGAGAAAAATAGGCAAAATTTTCAACATTCTGTTTTAACGTCAAAATATCAACATTTTGACAGCTCATGCCACTTTAATTAGGCAATCTCAATGGAAACACTAGCCATTGCATTGATTGCAAGCATTACCATAGAAACACGAGCTCAGCAACTTTGAGTGTGGCGCTAATAACTGAGCTGCCTTTCCAGCAATAGTGCATTTCCCGCGCAGTGTATTTGCTGACGTTAATCTTTTTTTTTTACATTGATATATTGGCCTATTTCATAGAAACACAGGACACGTCACACGTCAATAGCGACATGGTAAAAAAGGGACGAGTTTGTGTGTGGTATCCTGCTTTGATAACTTGATTTTCTGGAGATCGCTTACAGGTTATTTTGAGTTCGACACGTTATTAAAAGGCCTTATCAGCTTATCTAGATTTAATGGCAGATTGAATGTGTTTTAACATACACCAGTAGATATTTACATATATTGAAATACTTTATTATTATTCGGAAACATGTCGCTTTAAAAAACATGCGCTGTCCAAATTGGGACTTCCTTCTCCGAATTTCGATATGCCAAGTGACGAAAGAGTAGCCGAGAAATCTAGGCTTTGCGGAATTTTTTTTTTCACATTACCAGCCAAATATAATACAAGTGGACTTCAGGCCGACAATCCGGGCTAACGAAAGAGGTACATGTAAGAAGGCTTGGTTGATTGAATCTGATTGATTGATATATTGACTGCTTTAGTCTGAAGTCTGGCAAGTCTGAAGTCTGGCAATATGGCGGACACGGTCAAGCCGGACCTAAGATCGCTACGATTACTATGTCTGATTTTGAGTATTCCGTTGGTCCGATCGCTGTAATTTTTGTACAGGTATGTACATGAACACTAGGTGAAATAACTTTAATTCATCAGTTGTTTATATTGAGCCCTTTTTCGAAGGATTGATACCAGCTTTACCTGCACTTTAGTTCAATCAGCTCACTACAACGACAACATGTTTGTTTACAAAGTGAGGCTCTCTACCTAAGTCCCCGTATGTCGAATAAGAACGATGGCCAGTGAAGACCCTAATGATAGGCACTCCAACACCGAAATGCAAAATGTACTTTATTAGTAATTTTAAGCAACATATACGTAAATCATGTGCCCTTTAATTCATATCAAAATTTGGAAATAAAAAAAAACAAAGCCAAATAGCTATCAGGCTAAACAAATAAATGTGGGTCACTCACTTGCTCTGCAGATAAAAAATGGATGTCAAAGCTCTCAAGTACAGCAATTCGGAAACGCCATCTGGTGGCTAACTTGTAAGAAAAGTTCAAAGGGAGTTAACAATTACTTAGGGGCCATTACAACTATCCAATTGGTTCAGATTTCTGAACATGTTTGCCACAATATAATTAGAGACGTTGAGACGGCCCCTAATATACAACCACGTGACCTATAGATAAAATGGAAATGACGGAGACAGAAGGAGAAAGTTAGCAGGGAAGTTTAAATATGATATTTCGTTGTTTTTACACTAATGCTATCGTCTGTGTAAGCGGCTAAATGCGGCATGAAGAAATACATTCTTGTCCTCAGATAACGTGGACTGCATTGGAATAGGTATTTAGAAATTGATGAATGTTCTGGTTAACGAAAATCATTTTAGTCCGAAGAACTGATGTTGTTGTTGTAGTGTGTTCACATTGCCCTGTAAACGTATGCTATTTTTAGTTTCGAAAATTAATTTTTATTCAAGGATAAGCAGAATCCAGCTAATTCAAAACCGGAAGTGCCACCTGTTATTTCATATGCGCATAAAGGATGCGCCTTTAGAGGTTGGAGTGCCTACTAATGACACTGGCGCGTCCAACCAAAACAATTCTCTATTGGATACATCAGGTGGTGGCCCGAATACAGTGTTAAATGAGGCAACAGATACAAATAACATCAGAAAACCTGAAGCCATAATATGTGAGTTGCTATGTTTTTTCACTGATAAAATAAACATTATGACAGTTGATGCCATCGTCAAATTATGTGAGGACGTATATTCTGAGGACGAGGTACAAGATGCTAGAGACCTGCTCTATAATTCTGTCCGAAAATTGCTAAAATTAAAATATCGGAAACGAACTGGCCCCAATAGAAAAACAACAACTTTGAACGATGTTGCAAAAATGCTTCATGAACTTGATCCTGATGACATCCCATGCTTTGTGGCGAAGGATTTAAGTCGTCTACCGCCGGTCGGTATTAATCATATCGATGTCACCACTCTGATTCGGGAAATAAGTTCACTGAAAATTCAGATGAAAGATGTTTGCGAGCAAGTTGTTACATTACGAGATGCTAATGCCTCAGTCGACAAGAAACTTGACAAAATTGAAAGCAAGCTTCACAAATTTTCTGGCACCGTTACTGATAAGCTTGAAAAAACACTGAAATCAAAAACACCAGATTCTTCCAGTACTCGCGACGAAACAAATAGTTTTCTGACTACACCTGTGGTGATTCATTCAATCAGTGATAGTTCTCCAGATCAAGTCTTAATTCCGCCAAAAACGCATTCTGATGAAATCGTAAGAAATCGTAAAACTACTGTGCCAATATTTGAAAGATGCCAATCAAGCATCGAGTCACCGGTCCCGCCTGTACGTAATGCAGATTATACAAAGGATAGGCCTGCACTTGAAACCTATGCTGAAGCCTTAAAAAGTGATATTAATTCCCAAATTCCCTTTTCTGTTGTACAGAGGAACCACTCTAAGCCTTCTAAAAATGTGAAACTCCGTGGGGTGAGGTCGTATCCTCAAGTTGAAATTTTCGTTACCCGTCTACACCCAGACACTGATCCTGATGACATATGCTCATTTATTAAACAGAAATCTGGCGTGGATGTGAAATGCGAAAAACTTCCCACGAAGTTTGACTCTTATGCATCTTTCTGGGTTAGTGTTAATGGTAAAGTTTCCAGAGACATACTGTCCAGAGGTTATTGGCCGGATGAAGTGCTAGCAAGGAAATACTTTCGCCAGAGGAATCAACAAAACAGGTCCGAATACACATCATTGCATCGGGACAGATACGATCAACATACGTCTCAATATAATCATGGCTGGTTTGAAGATGAGGGAAGCTACACATATAACCAAGACTACTAACTTTATTCCATGACTTTACGTATAGCATCATTCAATTGTCGCTCTATTAAATCCTCAATCACTGAGGTACGTTCTTTATGTGATGTTTCTGATATATGCCTTATCCAAGAGACTTGGTTAAGTACTGAGGAGCAACCTATTTTAAATTCTATTAATGAAAACTTCCACGGTCGTGGAGTTTCTGCTATCAGTGACTGTTCCCTTATTAGAGGTCGCCCCTATGGCGGTATTTCATTTTTGTGGCGTAAGACTTTGTCAAATCAGGTATCTCTCGTTGAATATGACGATTCTAGAATCCTAGGGCTACGTGTGGATGGAGGTATGTCGAAACTACTTATTCTAAATGTATATATGCCTACTGACTCACCGGATAACCTTGAGTCATTTCAAGTGTATCTCGGAAAATTACGGGCTATAATTGAAGAGAGCGACATCCCTAATGTGATCGTAATGGGGGATTGGAATGCTAATCCTTCGAGAACATTTGGTTCTCAGTTGAAAATTTTCTGTGATGATCATAATATGTTTCTGTCTGACATGTCTTTATTACAATCTGATAGTTTTACGTATTTTAGTGAGGCTCATAATACTACGTCATGGTTAGACCACTGTGTAACTTCTAAACATGTTCATGATTCTGTATGTGATATACATGTACGATATGATTTTATATCTTCCGACCATTTACCGTTGTGTGTTGAATTAGAATGGACCACCCTGCCTCCCTTATCTAACACTCAGAACAATAATCAATTTTGTTCTATTAATTGGTCCAAACTAACCCACGAAGAACTTTCAGATTATAAGCTCACATCAGAGTCTCTTCTAAATTCTATAGAAATCCCACGGGATGCCTTGTTGTGCGATGCTGAAAATTGTAAATCTTGTGACCACTCAGCTCTGATAACTCGTTATTATAACGATATTGTTACTACCCTTTTTACAGCAGGTAATTCAACAGTAGCAAAATATGGTAAAACTAAAGATTTTATTGTCCCTGGCTGGAATGAGTGTGTGGCAGACTTTCATGCACAGGCACGAACTGCGTTTATTTGGTGGAGGGAGAATGGAAGCCCTCGCTCTGGACCGGTTAGCGAGTATATGCAACGCACTAGGCGTCTTTTTAAATATGCCCTAAGGGCTTGTAAAAAAGAAGAAGAGACCATTAGGGCAAATAACATTGCCGAAGTTTTCTGTTCCTATAACAATGAAGAGTTCTGGAAAAAAGTACGTAATGCTAATTGTAAGTCTACGTTACTGCCTGGTACTATTGATAACGTAGAAGGGGAGGCTAACATTGCTAACCTATGGAAGGACAAATACTCCACATTACTTAACTCAGTTTCGAATGACCAAGACAAAGATGACGTCTTAAATAGTATGTTGGCTGATGTAAATAATAAGCCCATGTCACTGCCAATTGAATCTCCTAATGTAATCCTTCAAATCATACAAAATCTTAAACTGGGTAAATCAGCAGGAATTGATGGACTGTCCGCAGAGCACCTTAAATTTGGATCTGATAAGCTTTACATTCACCTGTTTTTGTGTTTAAATCTAATGTTGCGCCATGGGACTCTACCCCCAGAGCTAACGCATGTTTTTATTATACCTATTATTAAGAACAAATCTAGTGATATTACACAATCTGATAATTATCGCCCCATAGCCATTGCCACTATAATATCTAAACTTCTTGAAAGAGTTATTTTGAATATCTGTGAAAAGTTCTTATACACTACTGACTCACAATTTGGGTTCAAGAGCGGACATTCTACAGATCAGTGTATTTTTGCTTTGAAAGAGATAGTCAATTATTATAGGTTTAGCGGTAGTCCTGTTTATGTCTGCTTCATGGACGCCTCTAAGGCGTTTGACAGAGTTAATCACTCTGTACTGCTACGAAAGCTCATTGACAGAAACTGGCCCATGTATATAGTCAATATTCTATACTCATGGTTCAGAATTCAAAAATTTACAGTTAAATGGGGAAATCAATTTTCATCAATGTTCAGTGTTTCAAATGGTGTTAGGCAAGGCGGGATACTGTCAGCAAATATGTTTTCCATCTATCTTCACGACTTAGACAAACATCTCACTGATAGCGGTGTTGGATGTAATATATCTGGTGTTTTTATGAATCATTTCTTATATGCTGATGATATATGTTTGATCTGTCCATCTGCTTCATCTTTACAAATTCTTTTGAATGTATGTGATAGCTACGCTAAATCCCATGACATCATATTTAATTGTAAAAAGACTGTATGTATGTTTATAAAGCCTAAAGGATACTATCTACACTCGAATGCTAATGTATCGTTGAATGGTAGACGGCTAGATTTTGTCAAATCCTATACCTACCTGGGACATATCATTACGAACAATTTGTCTGATAATCTTGAAATTGAGTCTCAGAGAAGAAAATTATGCATTAGGGCAAATGTTTTACTACGAAAATTTAGATTGTGTTCACCTCTAGTAAAGAAAACTCTTTTTCGATCATTTTGTACCAATATCTACTGTGTTTCCCTATGGAGCGTGTTTAGCAAATCTGTCTTAAATAGTATGAGAACTATGTACAATAATTCATTTAGATGGTTAATGAACTATAAGCGCGATTGTAGCGCCAGTTCGATGTTTGTGACGAACGGGATAAGATCGTTCAGCGAACTGTTAAGGTCGTCTATTTATAGCCTTAAGTCAAGAATTGAATCCAGCAGCAACTCCCTAGTATATATATTGAATCACTCTGATGTAAGAAATCACTCTGTGTTAGTATCTAAATGGGAGGAATTACTTTTCAAACAACGAGTGTAAACATTTAATATCCTTTATACTGTACCAATAATTCATTGTTGTTAACCCTGTTTTATGGACCTGTGTGTCTGAAATAAAGTATTATTTATTTTTATTTTTTAAGCTGCGCATACGATGATGTTGGTTTTGCCAGAACGTTGGTGTTGCCAGAACATTCCCACGCCTGGTATTGGTTCGAGGTGGATTGTAGAAGAGTTCGTACATTCATAGAACTAACGCCCGTTTCTCGGTAGGCCTGCGTTGCCCTAGTCCGAAATATCTGCGATGATGATGTAAGACATTTTCTGACCTATCTGTCAGAAAATGTCTTACATCATGATGGCCTATCTGTCAGAAAATGTCTTACATCATCATCGCAGATATTTCGGACTAGCGTTGCCCATGCAGTAGACTGAATCCCAAAGGCGTCCGCTCTGAATCACTCGTCCGTTATGAAATATAACGCCTGGCTTTATTTTGTCGCTTAAGAAATGTCATCTTCTGTGTTATGTTTCTTTAATTTTTTGGATTCTTCTAATAAGGATGTAATTTTTGTGTGTAATGCTATGTAAACCTTAAGTCACGACCCCCCCTAATTATGTCACCGGAAATGAGTGAGACCGGCTTTCATCCCATAATCATGACATGACACTTATCTTTCGTTCCTATCAGTTCTCGGTAGACTATTAATTAATCTTGTCACTTTGTTACACAATGCTGTTCGTCGCATTTAAATGCTCGCGGAAGATATATTACCATATATTACTCGATGGAGCTATCCTCGATTTGATTATTCAAATGGAAAGGGTTATCGTATATAATTGGACTCTTTTATTTTCAATCGCCAACATGGTTTGGGAAATAGTGTATGGAGATAAGTTTAAATATCCAGGAGACAACTAGTCAGATATTAGTCAGTAGTATGTTGAATGGAATGAAGTAATGATACGTGGAATGGAGGTCACGTGGTGTTTGATATGCATCGAACGCCATTATTAGGATAACCAAGGAACTATATGCGTGGAATGGACACGTCTCATTGGCTGGTCTGGAACTGACTATGTAAAAAAGTGCCGCCATTGATAGTTGAAGCGCGCGTGCATACCCGATATGGATTGAAATAGCATCATCTCTTAGTAATGGCGATGCGATGCGTATCAAATACCAATTTGACCTCCATTCCACGCGTGTAGTTTATTGGGCGCAATATTGATTCAGATCTGTCATGCACGCGCTCATGACTCAACAATGGCGGCGCTTTTTACAAAGTCAGATCCAAACCAGCCAATGAGACGTGTCCATTCCACGTAAATATTTCATTGCATGGAAATCATTCTGATACGCCCACACGGACGTCAGATATATCGAAATTTCCTTTTTTGTTATTAAAAGCTATACCATAAGTTTGATATTTTTAGTAAAAACGAAATTTTCTAATTCTGGACTATTTTTGTCAAGAAGCAACAAATTATAAGCTATTTGGTGTTACAAATCTTTAGAACAATCGTGAACGTGGCATGAGTTTAGAAGCAGTTATAATGCCTACATGTAGTAATAATGTGCCAGCCATTGTTTAATTTTGTTCACCGTTTGAAAACATCTTCGATTTGTATATACATGTATAGGTGACACGCTTGATGATTATATCGCATTTGAAGTTCAATCAATTTATCTTTTGAAGAACGACAAACACTTTTATTGTGTGGAAAATACATGAAAGAGATTATGAAAAAAGTACCACTTTTGTTAGCTAAGCCTAAATCCAATTCAAGTTGATTGGACGTCCCATCGTTTCCGGTAGACGTATAAGATTAAATCCATTAACAACGCAATGTAATGTGAAAGAATTTTATCGGCCTCTCTTACAGGAAAGGTATCGTTTTACATTTGCTGGCGTAACTAAAAGTAATATTTTGTTCAATAGGTTTAGGGGTAAATGACGTCACTAAGCAATCAGCATAAAACACACACTTTTTTTTCTTGAAAGATTGGTATCAAGCAAATGCTATCATTTTGTACTCTTTTATAGAAATAGCCAACAATTAGCTAATTCTGTTTCAACGAAATGTCCCCTATATTTGGCAGCGCATGCCGCTATAAGGAACTAAACGAGAAAGAGACTAGTTAAGAAAAATACCAATTCATGTTGGGAATGTTACACACACACACAGATCTGTCAAAGCTCGAATATCGTTTAATGTTGTCCAACGGTGTGTTGTTTTTTATCATTTCATATTGTTTGTGTTGTATAAACCCACAAA
Organism: Lepidochitona cinerea; assembly: GCA_963971465.1. Taxonomy (NCBI): domain Eukaryota; kingdom Metazoa; phylum Mollusca; class Polyplacophora; order Chitonida; family Tonicellidae; genus Lepidochitona; species Lepidochitona cinerea. The sequence goes on along the minus strand of OZ020556.1, from coordinate 1,563,473 downwards.
AACCATTCACTGAAGTAAATAACTGTTTTTCGGATGAATTTATTTGTATCATATATCTAAGTATTTTTTCTTTGGTGTAACATATATTTTTTATATAAAATGACAACACCATTCATTCAATGTTGGCCCAAAAGTTTACTTTCCCTTTTTTTAAATTACTGCCATTTCAGTAAAAATGTTTTCGCTTAAATACATATTTTTCTTTTTGGCAGATTCCACCGGGAGGTGTGAAAGTTATACCAGCTGCCAACCTGTCAGAACCCAAAGTAACACATTAATCAGTGCACTCGGATCACACCTGCAGATTTGAGTACTTCAACTGGAGGCCATCGGAAACGGCCGAAGTCTGCTCCACTTTTGAACTGCTGACAAATATGGCCACCATTTAGTTTCGAGTCGTGCTTAAGGAATAAGGACTGTACCAAATGAAGATCCTTGAAATTAGAGAATCTATCAGAATCTTTATATTGGCTCGTGTGATAAAGTTTAGGTATGAGACGTAATAAAATAAAAATGTTTTCCGCGGGAGGTACATTCACTCAAGATATAGGCCTACACTGGAAAGAATTTTCTTTGCCAATTTGGACATCTTGCAATATTTCATGTGAATATTGCCAATTGCCAGTACAATTCTGGATCGACGTGTACGGAGATAGGATAGAGGTGCTGTGGCAATCAATTGTGAGTTGAAAGTGAAATGATAGGTCTTCACATTTTCGGTCATTTCGTTTGGTAATAGCATTAACCCGATGCTTGTGATCGACGCAATATGCCAGAGAGCACCGAACAGTCGCAACCCGGAAGATCGTTCTGGTGCCCATCGACTTGTTTCACGCTGTTTCTCGTCGTATCGTTACTCACCCACATCGCAGAGTTGTTTTTAAACGCCGTCCATATATGGTACATACAGACCAACATCGGAAACCCAGCATGGACGGCTACGACTCTAGGATTTTTGTTGCTTCCTTTGGTTCTAACCCAGCTATTTTCGGCCATTTTGTATCTACAGAGAAAGGAGGAGTCGAATAGTAGGGCGTCGGTTGCCTTTATCGCACTGACACACGTCTTTCAGTTCGGGTTTATCTGGAGACATTTGAATATATTACAACAAAGGAACCCCCTGCGAAGAAAAACATTTCTCGTGGATCTTTTATTACTGAGATTAGTTTTTGCGTTTACATCCGGGTTACCCATGCTATGCTTACAAGCATACAGCATGGTGAAAAATGATTTATACCATGGTATACAGATAGCTTCGATGGTTGTGTGTTTAGTGTCGACGTCATGGGCGCTAGCCTCATTTCGGCGTCAAAATGAATCTTGTGATATTGAGAAAGTAATTTTGACCTGGCCCGGGATTTTATTCAAGCTTTTGTGGCGATCTGGTGAAATCACAGCTCGTATTCTATCATTAGCACTTTTCGCCAGTTCGTACGAATATTGGACATTTTTAGTTATCGGGTTACATTGGGTGACTATGCTGATCTGCATTTGGGCCGCCATTTTGGGTACCGTGAGCCGGAAAGACTTTGGACGCATTAGTCACGCGATGATATGTCTAGCAATTGGTTATATTTACACGTTTACACATCTCAATTTTAGTTCTACTCGGTCCAAATGCAGGTATATCAGCTACTATGTGATCATTTTTCTTGAAACATGCGTCTTAGTGGTCACGTGGATTTTATACACGCCATTATGGCGCGAAGATTTAAAGTCTGTTGTTTTATTAACAGCTGTCCTGAGCGCATTTTTCTTGTGTATTGTTTCAATGACATTTTACTACAGTTGTTTCCATGTGAAGTTATCCAACATTCGGGGAAACAAAAAAGTTTGTGTAAACGACGGTTGTATCAACTGCAAACTAAGTCTATGCACGAAACACAGCCAAGTACTTCAGAGACCCTTCAACGCTGGTTGGACAAATCAGTATCAAAGCGCCCTCTACAGTGGACAATATTACAGAAACGTTCTGCAGGACTCGCTGTTAGACTCAGCGTCAGAGTTAGAGGACCGTTGCCATGGCAACGTATCCTTTAACGACAGGGAAGTGGAACGAATCATGGATTCCAACCTTCAGGAAATACAGACAGTGCAAGTTCATTCGCCTTCTGAAGGCGCCGATACACATCTACCTCCAATTACTCAAGATATGGCTGTTTGCCAAGCAGAACCTCGGGATAATGCAACCTTAAGTGCAACATCAACAATAAAAAGTAGTTTAGATTTGTACAATAATCTTAATAACGTTCAAAGTGACAAGTCATATTACAGCCCATGTGTTCTCAGGGAAAAAACTCTAGTGAAAAATTCACTGAATACCTCCTTACTTAAAATGGATTCTGAATTTTGGGTTCGGGATGGAGCGTCGTCACAACGTGGTTTAGAAGGATACAATTTACAGGTGTCCTCTATTGGGGAAAATTGTGTGTCTCGGAGAAGTTGTACAAATAATGAAATTGTTGCATCTAGTACTAAAAGCAATATAGGACATAGGCCTAGTGTGCCAATCACAGGTCGTGCTTCGAAAACTGTTGGTGACAGGAAACGTTCTAAAAGTCACAAGTATCCATGTGAAAACTCAGATGGAGACCAGTCTAAAGTTGACGCATGCTCTGAACAATGTAAAATAACTCGCGTAAATAGTGCTGAAACCGTAAAGAATGTTGATGGAAATAGTGCTTGTGGAAATAGTGCTCGTAAGACTGGTGCCGATGAAAGGTATAGGCATAACAGTACAATTCATGTCATTGGGAATCATGAAGATTTAGGAAATGGTGAACTTTATAGCTGTAATAGGAAAGTATATGATATTGAAAATCACTTCTCAGATGACGATGTTTTTTATGATGATCAGGTAGAAAAAGAAAATGGCGAGCATAGGGTTGCAGAGGTTTTATCAAGAGCGGAAAGTTACGGAGAGACCCGACCGTCTATAACACCAAAAGAAGACGGCATAAACCATACAAAAGTTCCTGACGTGGAGAATGGAAGCCATGTTAAACCATGGTACGTAGCATTGGATTCCGAGTCAAATACCATGACTGATAAATCAGAGGATAACATTCATTCGGACCACCCCGAATCATTAAACGTTAAGTCCCCCAGAAAGACCAGTAGGCTTACAAAGTTGACCAGCTTTCCCACCGAACCCGCTAGCTATGTAAGCGATTCGGACAGCGATGGTAATCTAGAAATGATCATTTAAAAGCACAGAGGTGTAAAGACCCAAATCTCTAACTGGCCATTTTCGATAAGTAGCCATTAGCGATAAGCAAGTCATGTTCAAGCATGTCCTGCGGCAATTTGAAATTTGATCGATCCAGATGACACTTTCATTCAAGTGGGTCAAATTGTCATTATATCTGAGTTATTTAGATTGCCGTTTTCATAAGAGCCTATATTGACCAGTGCTGCCAAAAAATTAATTTGGAAACCTCGAAATTGTCTTTTTTTCTCTAAAAAAATGAAGAGTTATCAGATACGATATGATAAAATCACTCGATCAACGTATGCACCATTGTTTCTAGTTAAAAAAATCGAAAATTTGAATCAAAATTTGAGCATTGGTTTTTTTTTAAGTTCAACGTGAATAATGTAAGTCTTTGGTGGATTTCAAATGTCTTTTTGTCCCCGAATGTCATTCATGGTTTATCGTCAATATTTAATTGTATGCCAAACCAGGATATTAAATACCATACTAATTGCCATGTTAAAGTGAAAGACTTTGTACATGGTAAATCATGCAATTAAAGCAAGCTATATTACCGTTTTTCTAAACAATGGTGTATTAAACACAACCCATGGTATTTTTCGCTAAAAAACGACCGGATGAATATCCGGAATAACAATTTTTGATAATATAAATACATGTACCATTATTAAGGTATAAATGTCAATATTATAACACATGTATTTGGCAAATGTAAAAAATATATATGAATATGATCAATTTTCAATATAGAATGTTCTCAGGAAACGAATCTATTTTATTCTATGATTTAATATTTTCTTGAACAGATCTAGTCAATGTAAGGTCAATATACTAAACTTGTAAAAACTGTCAAACATTACAGTCAAACATTACAGTCAAACATTACTGTGAACATTACAGTCAAACATTACAGTCAAACATTACAGTCAAACATTACAGTCAAACATTACAGTCAAACATTACTTTGAACTTCATTGTAAACTGACCAATATGCAGTATATAAAGTGATTTAAATTTCGTATATAAACTGTTTTTGTTCTCCCTTCATATCAAGTTATTGGTTATGTTTTACAAACCCTTCGAAGTTATCTGAAGAGATGGCAGGTATTATCCAAAGTTAACTTTGGTCGCTTGTCTCTTTGCTGTCTTGTGAAGACCGCTCATGTCAGATACATGTTAACTATGAGTTGTCTTGCTCGTTCTTGTAAAAGGTGATCTTTGATAGATAGGCCTTTGGTACCTTGGTGGGTTGATTAAAATCCCTAGATGTTCAGTGTTACTCTCAGAACAGATACGGCCATATTACGTGTATTAAGTTTATTGACCTCTCTGGAATTTTCCCACGTCCTATATATAAAATAAGGTTAAAGCATTGTAACAATATCTGCTTCTTAAAATCTATTTAGCACTGACTTTCAATGGATGGTCAGTCGACAGATCGAGCGATATTCTCTCAGTCCGACTCAAGCCTCCCATCGATGGTTTGCGGGTTCGAATCCCGCTCAGTCAAAGCAAAACTTGAAAAAGTGTTTCTCTCGGTCGCCCTACGAAGGAGCGTTTCCAGGTACTCGCCGAAGGTCGCGGGTTTCCTCTGGGAAAAGAGACCGGTTTCCTCCCGTACTAAACATGACAAATGAATCTTGAATGGAGAGTACACTCATCAATTAATCGATGGTGAAAATTTCACCAGCACAAACAGTAGAATATTAATCAGGTGTTTAAAATGTTTCCTTTAATTAAAGTTACGCAACGTAAACTTATCAAATAAAATTCAATAATATAGAGGCTCTACCTAAATCATCCAAAATGTCTAGGCGTCAGCCCATGCGCGCAGTTGATATTAAGCTCACGTCATTTTTAGAAGAAAAAAAATATCCGAAATTATATTTAGAGCCACAGCACTTATTTGTATAGCTATAAAGGTTCAATGTTGTCCAAAGTGAATAACTATTTCTCATAATGTATACGTTACAGTTTGTTATGTCACAATACATCGGCCTGCGGATATATATAGGAGCTTGTGAGAAATATATATTCATAAGTCATCCGGAACTAATTGCTGCGCCGAATGAAAGGAACAAATACAGAAATGACTTAATAAGGAAATTATTAATAAAATTCGTACAAACGTTTGATTCATTGTCGTTTGTTAAATTACAAAAAAAAGTGTTTTATTAGCTTTTGTCTTTTTGAGCCTTTGGAAAGAAGCTGTCTAAACGCGTCCGTTTATTTTTAGCAGAAAGCCTTAAGCGAAGCGGAGTTGTTTTTCACAGGTGCAATATTCAAGTCTATTGCCTCCAGTTCACCAATTACCGCTTTATTTTGACATTTTTCGCAGCATAATAGATAAATGGATTTAGTGTTGATGAAAAAGTAGAACGTATTGCTTACGTCATAATGTTATGTAGAAGGAATAAAGACCTATCATATTAAGTTAAAGTATGGCGTCATTCCATCGACAACCAATTATAAACGTTGAAGAATCTTGATCACACAACTACCACGTCTAAGCACAAGTAATAAAAGAAAACAGTAAAAAAAACGGAATATTTAAGATTGATTGATTGTTTGGGGCTTTACGCCGCACTCAAGATGCGTTGCCAGTTTTCTTGTGGGAGGAAACCGGGTTCTATATATGTCCGGAGGAAACCCACAACCTTCCGGTGGTAACTGGCAACCATCCCACATAGGTCGTTCGACAATCTAAAATAGAGATTGATCCTACTGCCATTCGAGAGATCAACTCTAAAACCATTGAGTGACATGTTGCTTGAACGCAAAGGGAGGCCACTGCTGTCGACGTCCTTAAAATTGTAAACAACGACGCGTGACTGGTGATGAACAAATGTTTTATTGTAACAATGTTTGTGTAGCCTTTTTTATATTTCAATGTACATTGTATTGTATATGTATCAGTCCTAGCGTAAACATTAGTACAAGCCGTATAGTGCAACCTTGTCACGTGGAGAGTACATTTGCGGCATTTTGTAAATTCGTGACTATCTTCAATAAACGCCTATATGCATTTGTATAGGCTTAAACTTGAAAAAAAAAAAAAAAAAAAAAAAAAAAAAACAACGAGGCGTGACACTGATAGTTAACTCGGTTGTGTAGAGAGATATCCGATATAATTCTGGTAGGTAACGTTTCAGCCACCGATAACCTGTTTTGTTATATTGATTGCTACTCTCCTAATACATATAAAATACCTTGAAATACCTTGAAGTCCATATCATATTTTACCTTGACATCCATGGGCGCTGCCATCTTGTTTTTGAATGTATTTATGAGTTGATGTAGTGCCCATTATATTTTGATTTTTAACAAGTATTTCTGCCCAAAGGCCTTAATTGCGATACAGGTTATTATTGTAGGGTTATATATTTGGGAACAGTATAGAACAGAGAATTAAATATCATACACATTATAAATTCTCAGTAAGTTTCTTACAGTTCACTATGCGCGAAAATGTAGGGCGACGGCTCTCGAGCCATGTCTCGTGTTGAAGATCTCGTAGATCGTGTTGAAGATCTCGCGGAATATTAAAGACCGCACGACATCTTTGCGCAGGCATTTTTCTGCAGACAAGCTAAGTGCAGTACCTCCGTTTAATTTATCGCCTGAATCTCACACTTACTTTACCATTGGGCAAACTGGGTAAAAAAAATTCTTAGGGGCCTATTTGGTAAGCACGTGAACCACAGTATTGTGGCGGAAATTTATCCAATCACATTTCGCGTTCCTTAAATATGTAGATCATGAACAAAACAAAGATGGACGACATTTCTATTGTATTGGGATCCGAGTTAGCCGAGAAATCTTGTCTGTCTGTTTTTTCTTTATTTCTATATTCTGTGGCGCATACGTCAGGGAGTATGTTAGATTCTCCGCACCACAGAGGCTGATTATTCGGGCTAGGATCCGAGTTTGTGTTCACTGATTCTAGAGACGCGTTACAAGTAAGGAACCATAGTCATACAAGCACGACACCACCCAAGTTAGTCCGGGTTTCTGACTACAAAATTACTTTTTTGTTTTATACTGATGGCCGTATTTTGGAGTCAGGGCTCATTGCAATCAAAAAGTCGGAGTAGACTGCACGCGTCTGATCGGGCAGTTTGCAGTCAGATTTAGATAGTAAATAACAACATAACTAACTCAAATAGTGTCAGCACGACATTCATTAATAATTTAGCCTTTTGTAAAATGAATTTAACGTTTAAAAACTGAAAAACCGGTAAACAGTGTTACGTCATCAATGGCGGAGAGTTTGAGACTTGAAGAAGGCAAAAGTGAATTCAGGGGAAGAATAATGTTTACTGACCGATCCTACTCGTCAATACCAGGCACTGGTAGGTAGCGAAATTATCCATGAATGTGATTATGAGCGTTTAGACACGATCTGAGTAGGTTATATTGCTATTTCTTTGTCTAAATCGGACCACATACTCCGGCTTTTTGATTGCAGTGAACCCTGACTCCAAAATACTGCAGTCAGTATAAAAAAAATAGTAATTTTGGAGTCAGAAACCCTGACTACACCCAAGTTAGGCTCACACGAGTAACATTTATTTTTTTAATGAACTCTAAACTTTTACATTCTGTTGACAATCGAAACTCACGAGAAAAACCCCGATTTTGGCAGCACGTCGCTTTTATGTCGAGTGAAAGGTTATTTTCTCAAACAAGGTTTAAAAGCTCCCCAATATTACTACACGAGGAACGTAAAGGTACTTGATATTTTGGTTACCTTACTCATCCAACAAGTATGAGTGCAATAAATTTTCCTAAACTTTTGTTAAACCGGCTTTTAACAATATGTACGGTAGTCTACTGATCGTAGCTCAATAGCATGCAGTCGTTAGGAACTTATGTGTTCCTCATGAACAGCAATATCGGATTGATTGATGTTTTATGCCGCATTAATTTAGGCTTAAATGGCAGCGTTGCCAGGTTAAGTGGATGAGAAAACCACGCTATTTGCCCAGAGGAAGTCCTCAACCTTCGATGTGTATCCTGCAACTCTTCCACTTACGGCGATCGAGTAACTCCATGGAGTGCCCCAATATTGGATTGAAAGTATATTGAAAATATGAGCTTTTGCGCACGTTACATAAAAAGTTAAGCTCGATATGAGGCATAGGCCTACTCATGCTTATGATAGAGAGTTTAATTAGTTTGTGTCTTTTAGAAAGTGAACATAACAGTATTCTGGTTATTTTGGGATTACACTTTCTTGAAAATATGGTAGAAATTCTTCTACCGATTTTTGGATGACGCCCGAAACGGCAATCGAACCCGGGTCCCAGAGTATGGCACTATATCGCCAGCACGAAATGCCGGCTGCCTTATCCATTCAGCCAACCGGCCTCCTCAGAACGAATGTAATGGTGATCAGAAAAAATATTGTAGGCCTACATATCACGCTACTGGATCACCCGTGAAGCGTTACAATTTTGTCATGAAGATCTGTCCATTAGTTTGGATTCATGAGTCTATCAGAACTTTATCAGGACGTCTGGGGCTGTTTCTCAAGACAATTACGCCCGACGTAACTTTCCACCTGGTCGTAACATAATGTTGAAGGTTAAATGTTGCCCTGCATTGGACGAAGATCGGGTGTAAATGTTTTGAGAAACAGCCAGCCCCCCCCCCCCCCCCCCCCCCCCCCCGCCCTTTGCTCTTCCTGGGCTATGGTCAACATGACAACAACTATGTGACAGCACTGCATTGAGTTTTGGTTACGTGGTGTCAAAGATTGATTGACTGATTGATTGTTTGGTGTTTTACGCCGCGCTCAAGATTATTTCACTTATATGGCGTCGTTGCCAGTTTTATTGTGGGAGGAAACCGGGCTCTGTGCCCGGAGGAAACCCACGACCTTCCGCTGGTAACTGGCAACCATCCCACATAGGTCGTTCGAGTGAAAACCCAGTCAGAAAATTTTCCAATTTTTGGACAGAGTGGGATTCGAACCCGCGACCCATTGGTGGAAGGCTGTTTGGATTGGTGTCAAAGAAGAATACCAGGTAATGTTAGACCACAACTTATTGCTATCTGCCGAATGTGGCTTCTGTAATTTCACGAGACAAGGGAGGTAAATCTTGACAGCAAATTAGACCACTCTGAAACTTCGGGGATTTACGTACGTGAAATACCCTCTGATAGGCTGCAGGTCATTTTGAATGTGGCGACCAAAAAGGTACCCGTGTAACGTACAATTTCCATATCCTCTTCAGGGCCCATCGAAAGTGTCCTCGTGATAATGTAAGGGACCGGAATACTCTGTTTGTTAACTTTCAGGCGCGATCAGTTTTATAATTGAAGTATTGGAGGCTTCCTGGAATGTACCGAAACTGCGTCTCTTCTTTGCGTTACCGGTACACAACATGTGGTTTACCGGGCTAAATATAATATATAAACAAATATCTTTCTGAATGATATTAGCATTTAATAAATTTATAATTATTTTTATTTTATTTTTTCGTCTGAAGTAAAACATTTTAAGATTTACTTTCGGCGCCATTTTTATTCAGCCCCAAAATACGGTGAATTACCGAATAAAAGGCGCAGACTGTCCGAGGCCAATCTCATTCTCGCGAGATCCCCTGCTACTACGTGAACGCGACGGACCTCTCAGGCCGTCCCAAGCCATTTTACCCAAAATTTGGGTAATCAAACTTATTTCCAAAATTGATTTGTACGTGATGTTTACCTGATTCTATATGTTGGCTTGTATTTCGTTTCTGGTACACGCCCTTAAGTTTAGAATTATCGTTGAGGAAATACAGGGACTATATTTCTAACCTCCGCGATTGTGAACAGGCCAGCGTATAACATGCAATTTTGTATGTCTACGTCACATGATTGTAGTGAGAGTATTCCTCTGCAGCTCTGGCAAAAGGGGATTCCACTTAGCAGACTAAGACAAATGGCCTGGGACGGCCTGAGAGGTCCGTCGCGTTCACGTAGTAGCAAGGGATCTCGCGAGAATGAGATTGACTGCAAATCAGTCGGAACTCCCTTCGGCTACCTTCGCTCTCTACCGGTCGGGTAGTTCACGCACGTAAATCCCCTAAGTTTCAGAGTGACTGCAAATCACTCAATCGTATTCTCGCGAGATTTCCTTTACACGTGGCTAAGAGAGACCTCGTACGACTTTACCGGACATAGCGCAGGGGTTTTCGCGTGCGACCTAGGGTAACATTTTTAAAAGCTATCAGATAAATATAAAAATCCTGACATCATACTGTACGTGAATATATATTTTGAATTTAAGAAAACGTTAAATTAGTAACGGAAACTTAGAGTCAATTTCACGAAATAGCCCCATTTTGACGAAAACTGGCAAAATGGCGACGTTCCCTGTCGATCCGATTCACTTTGAACTGGCCACTGTGAAAGGTTCCACGGGGCGTTTCCAATAGCTGCTAGTGTTTAAATGTGCGATGTAACTAACAATAGCTCTAGCTAAGTGTAAGAGAATAATAGAACAGCACGTAGATGCGAGCAAATGCTAGGTAAAATTCCACTGTGCTCTTTTTATTGAAAACTAACTTAAAAGTCACATGATCAATTGACCTCCTATGTGAACTCTCCAACCCCATTCCAATGGATATTTCCGATAAAAATGTCGTCCAACGGCCTTAGGGGTTAAATCTGGCCTTTAGGACTAGGGTAACTTCTAATTTTAGATTGCAAATCACTCTGAAACTTCGGGGATTTATATCACAAATGGTCATTTATGTGAAATAATCTCGAGTGCGGCGTAAAACAATCAACGAATCAACCAATATCTACTGGTATACGGAAAAATCTATCCTCTCTGGTCAAAGAATTTATATATTTTTTTTAACACCATAACACACGGGCACAGGGAAAATCTTCTTGTCTAAAATAACCACAGAGACAAGTTTCTTATTGCGTCAAAAATGGGAATGTCATGTAGACGTTTATACTCAATCATAAGTTGTTATAATAAACCACAACCCATGATATTTCATTAGGTTGACGACAGGCAGAATATATACATTGATGCGCTGGCCAGCTGGTCGGCACTACATCTAGGACAGTTTTAGGAGAAAGAAAGCTGTTGATGGAAGGCTTGTGTCGGGAACAGAGACTATCGCTCCACTGCCTAAAAACTCTAGCCCCAACCCTCAGCCATAAAAGTTTTTAAGAAACAATCCCAGTGAAATGGGCCTCAAGTCTTGGTCTCAAGTGATCGATATATTAAAGTGGCATGAGCTGCCAAAATTCAAACTTTTTCATAATTTCTGATCGTCACGACAGTAAGAAGCTTTGAAGGCCATCGGAAAACTAAATGATTGGCGTTGGAATGAGGAAAATCCATACAGTATGTGGCCTGTACGAACCGAAAAGGTGTTCGAAAAGTAAACAAAATTTAAATAACCGGGACGACCATTCATTCATTCTAAGCCAAAGGTAGTTCAAAACAATTCTTTATCGTACATTTTCGAGACTAGAAGCACTTAAAAGCTTCTGAATTTTACGTCTTGAGAAAAATAGCCAATAATTTCAACATTATGTTTTAACGTCAAAATATGAACATTTTGGCAGCTCATGCCACTTTAAGGTAAAATAATTATAAAGTTGAGAAGGTAAATTGACTGTGGAGCCCATCGTAAAATTCTGACAGAATTCTGAAAAGCAATCCCACGGGCAGATGATATCGCTATATTCCCTTGAATTATTTCCAGGGAGGAGGGCAGAACACATACTCGTCTGTGGCCCAAGTGGGATCTTCGCGGGCTAGGGTTGGAAATGGCTGCCCATTTGGGACCCAACGGGGGCCCAACACGGAATTTGACTAGCACGAACAAGACCGACTGGTTGCATAAATGATTCATTAAGATATTCTTACTTATTAGATGATATTGAAAAATAAAACCGGGCTCGTTGACCGCATTGAAACATAGTTAGGAATACATAACAGAAAATTCAATTCAATTGAAAAATGGGTTTGTTTATTGTTACAAAAATAAATATCGAACATATATTTTCTATACAAAAACATACATTATGACTAAGTAGAAAATCTACACAGCTGACTCAAGTTCTGTCGTAGATGAATTGGGACGCAGACTCTTAATCATAGGATACGATGGGGGAGATACATACGGTGGATAATCACTTGTTCCCGGCAATTGAGATCGTTCAGGGGCAGATTGTGGTGACGTGGGAGTACGTAATGAGGGCGTATAAGGTATTTTGTACTCCAAGGATTTGGGTCTAGAGTTTTCGCCTTTGCAAGTGTCCAATGGGATTTGCTGAAAATCAGTAATGCCTTTAGAAGAATCTCTCATTGGCTTTGCGTGGTTGGAATAAATATGTTTGGCGTCGCCAAGGAGTGAGCTGTTAAACTGTTTTTGTGAAGGGTGATTGTGATCCTGTTTTTCATAATTTATGCTATTCGTTGCTTTATAATTATTAGGCGCGGAAGGGGACGACTGACTATCTGGATAACTGCAGCTATCGGGCGGCGAGGATAAGGACGGACTTCTTCGGTCCCTTCCATGCTGCGGTATGGGTGATGAACCGTGGTGTTTGTCTCTGTAATGTTGTGGTGTGTGGAACGAAGGATTTGGTCGATTACGCATAACTACGGTGGGCGACGGATTTGTTTGATAATTTCTATGCTGTGAAGGAGGAAACGAACGTTTTTCTAGATAATGTATATGCTGTGCAGCAGAGTGATTTTCTGGATAATTTATATCCTGCATTTGTGGACTGGAAGGGTTTTGGGAATGGTTTTCTGAATAATTTCGATGCTGTGCTTTTGGACTGGATGTGTTTTGGGAATGGTTTTCTGGATAATTTATATGCTTTTTTTCTGGACTGGAAGGGTTATGTGAATGATTCTCTATATAATTTCTGTGCTGTGTTTCTTGGTTTCGTGGATAATTACTATGCTGAACTTGAGATGACGACGGACATACGGGATCACTTCTGCGCTCGGCTGATTTTGTAGAAACTATCTGTGGATACAATTTATGCTGTGTTTGTGGAGATGAAAGATTTTGCGGATAACTTCTACGCTGCACAGGACGAGAGGAAGGGTCTTGTGGGTGACTATTACGATTGACTTGGGGAGTGGACGGACCTCGGGAATGACTTCTACGCTGGACTGGAGAAGATGGGTTGTGCTGGGGAGTTCTAAATTCAATTTGAGGGTTGGATGGATTATCCGAATAACTCACTGCAGTGTTTTGTTGATAAGTATTGCAGTGGACGCGAGGGGAGGAAGCATTTTCTGCACAACTATTACGTTTTACAGGAGGGGAGGTCGGATTGTGTGAAGTTCTCGGCTGGACTGGCGGAGAAGTAGGGTTTTGTACTGGACAGGATGGAGTTTCTAATGAATGTCTTTGCGGATGGCCGTATAAAGGAGAGAGGGATCTACGTTTGTTTACATTATCTGACGAGTCTAGATTTACGTCTTGAGGCCTTAAACGCTCTTCTCCTAAGTGGGAACGTTTAGATTGACTTCGATATGTTCTATCAGGGAGAGGTGGGCAGTGATCAGAAGCAGAACGTTCTTGTAAAGTTTGTTGTGATTTTGAATCGTTTACTGTAAGTGTTCGTTCAGGGAATTTCTCTAAATCTAAACCATGGGATTGGGGAGATTTAGGCGAAAGAATGAGCTCGGGGGAAATACCAGTTGGGGAAAATAAATGAGGAGAAGTAAGAGAATTAGAAATAACATCAGCAACAAAAGACAAAGAGTTAATATCTCTAGGAGGCCTTGGGGGCCTTGGGGGTCTGGCTGGTGGGTCTGCACAAAATGTTAATTTCCTTTTCTCAGTCTTGTCGCCAATGGCAGTATGTTTCCTAGTTTCTGATTTAGAATGAAGCTGGTCTAAATGTTTTTCTGGATGCTTACTTGGGTTATCGTTCTTCTTCCCTTCTTTTAAACTGTCCATATAACTTTGGAATTGTATTCTATATTCTTCCGATTGACCTTGCTGCTGCCTCATCCATTTAGAGGTCAAGCGCCTGGAAGACGCCGATGACCTGCTGGCTTTGTTCTGATAACCACAAATTGTTCTACGATTCGAACCGAATCTGGACGAAATACTGCTGTTGTCTTGAAAGAGAACAGGGTGTTTCAAAACCTCTTGCGAAAAATACTGTTTTGATCTTTGGAGCCAAAGAGAAATCCTTTCTTCCGGTGAAAACTTTTCCTCCGGTAGCTGTACATTATAATTTTGAGACGCGGGTGGTAAAGATGGCGGCCAGGTTTGAGCGCAGTCGGAATCTTGTGAAGAGGTATGTGAGCTGGTCACCGTGTAATAATAACTTAGTGTATCGTAATATGAAGTGGTGTCGGTAAATAAATCACAGTTGTTGTCTGGGCAATGTGTTAAAACACTTTTTTCGCGATCTCCTTTCTGCCATCGAGTGGTCCAATATTTGTACCATTCATCCGGAGGTTGTTTGTTCTGGGCAAGGCTAGAGAAAGGGACACAACTCTTTGGACGTATACCATTAGGTTCGTATTCTTTTTGTTCCTGTGTTAATGTATTTAAATCAGGCGTTGACTTATTGACAGATTTTCCTGAATTAATAACCTTATGACGTTTCGCATTATGTTCTTGATCGTCGTAAGAGTTATTTCCCTTTGTATTACTTTGAGCACTTAGATCCAATGTGTTTGTATTACGACTGTTGGAAGAGTCAATATCAGTATGCTCCTCTGAATAATACCCTCTTTGTGTTTTAAGCACTTTACGGCTATGTTTACTTTTTGTTGACGCGTGACGATTTGAATCACTGTTGTCTTTGTTTGTTTCAACATCAAGTCTATTTTTTGGCGTTACTTTTCGGTTCTTTGTGTTTGCACTTTTACTTTTGAAGCGGGGATTATCACATTTAATGTCCGTACCTTCAAATGCCATGTTGTAATAAGATGCCGAACTTTTATCTTGGGTAGAGTTACTTTGAGATGACACTGCTTTAGTTTCACGCTGGTCACGTGTTGGTATGGTAGCACAAACGGTGGCAAAGGTGGAGTCAATGACAAAGCCACCAAGAGGGTCCGAATTAACGACTCCTTCGATTGACCTTGGGCGAGCAGGGTGGTGGTCGCGGCTGGAGGATCTGGGATTAATGCTTGTGGAAGATGGAGCCCGGACTTGTAAACGTTTCGTATCCGAATCCTCAATCGAGCTGCTACTGGTGCAGCTATGGCAGAGAAACTTGAGAACTAAGCCGATGACGAACGAGGACAACATAACCATGACGGTGACAAGTTTTGTGATATCCGTGTGAGCGGAAGTCATCACCCACACAGCTGTCATGAGGATGTTCTCTACCAAGAGAAGCGTATAAAAAAGCACATTCACACATTTTCCCGGAGCTGTTCCAGAGCTGACGGAGTCAAACACCTGCAGACACATCAAACCTGTTTCTCGGAGGACACACATGAAATTCACTTTCTTAAGTTGCAGGTGCGTGGAAACCAGAGACACTATAATACATACTGTTAGATGAAGTCCCAGCAGCAAAGCGATCCAGAAAGTCAACACATAAGAGAATAAAACAATAGACAAGCACCGCGACACAAACAGGCAAATCACTCCTACAGTGTGACACACCAACAGTATGACATATTTAACGTTAGACACATCACTAGTCTCAGTCCGTTTATCTGTCAAAGTCCGTTGAGCCAAGACAAACGATAAAGCACTTGTTAAGATGCCTAATGCCACAAACGCTTTGGACGTGATGGGTATGGATGGTAGAAATGGTTTTAACAAAACGCCTTCCAATAACACAGAAGGCAGGAAACTGGACGTTACTTGGCCCACCATCAGAAGACTGAATTCGTGAACTTTTCCTCGTTCATATGAAAACATGATGTTGAAAATTCTCCAGACCATTCCAAATTGTGAACAGTGGCTAATAACACAAACATTCTGAGAAAGAAATTTTCCTTGGAAATCGTCCTTTCTCATCAAAAGGATGGCTGAGAGTAAATTGACGACCAGCATTGGGGCAATAAGTAACACAACCAGTGATAAGAAAACGTCCAGTCTTTGAAGTTGGTACCAGCCATATGTACGGTATATAAATACGGATAGAAACCCGAGGTATGTAACAATTGACTGAAGACAGAGGGACTTCTCCAGGCGACTTTGAAAACACATTGTGGTCAAGTGTCCCGGGTACTTCAACGAAATCCCCGTAATCCTGAAACATTGCAGTTACACCTTTACTCCATGGCACAGGCGTCTCCTGCATAAGTACAATCCAGAACAGAGGATGATGTATTGTATCTGCGTCTTTGTTACATCTGAGACCGGGCTAATACTTATCGCCCTGCGTTATCTCAAACTCCATCTTCAACTCCCGAAAACCACATCTGTAATTAAACAAAGGAGATTTAATTATGGGATTATAATCGTTTTTCCTTTGAGATGTAAAGATATCATCAAAAGTTCATAAAAAATACCTAAAATTTACATAAAAGTAACCTCTAATTTGAATTGTGTGGTTCATTTATGTAAATCAGTTTAAAGCAAGCTTAAGAATTATTATAACTTTCCATGTATCACTTATTACAGCTAAATTGTGGCTTAAAGGTTTATATCATTTCACATAGCACTTAACATAAATATATCGAAGCATTAACATTAAATATATTGTCATTTCATATTAAAACCTTAACATAGATGCATCGTGGCTTAAAAATTACTGTCATTTCATATTAAAACCTTAATATAAATATATCGTGGCTTAAAAAATAGTGTCATTTCATATAAAAAAAACTTAACATAGATAAAATTTGGCATAAAAATTAACGCCAGTCTACGGTACACTGCTTACAATATCGCAACCACTTTCGACACTATAAATGTCAGATATAAACTCAACAAAAATAATGTCACAGAACAACCTTAAACTGCATATTGACTGTTTGTGCCGATCATTTTCCTAGATTTCAGTGTGGAACTTCTCTCTAACACAAGTTGCTGACAATACATACGTTCTGCTGGATTATCTGGGGGAGTGTTACGTAGAATCAAACCAGGGTTTAAACTTAATGATGCCTGCCCTTCAGCCTTAATTCTATCAAAGTACAAATTCAGTTACACCCTCTAGTCCCAAAGCATTGTTTCTTTTTCCCGAAACTGCAACTAGAGGTTCGGTTGAGTGGGCGGGTGTTTACCATAGAGCTCTGTTCGTATCCGAGCAGGGGTTTGTTTTCAGATCGGGGGAGAAGTGTACGTGAGATTATTCAGTGCATGTGATTGCGTGCTGAAAATCGAGACAGTCAAGTGTGCTGACATTTCACACAAGGTTTGAAACAAAGGCTCGAGCAAAAGCGGCACTTCACAGGCAAGAGAAAGGTTAAATTGCAGAAGTAAAGTATGACTTATTAGACAAAATGCATCAACTATCGACACAGTCGTGTGGATAATCATGTTTACACTCAGTTAAAGTATTATATTTATACTCAAAACACATCCTTTAATTGTGGGTTCCGACGATGCCCAAAACAGCGTTTAGATGCATTTGCAAGGCAAGATTAGTTGCATTTGAAGAGAATAATTCGTTACATTCCGGATTAGAACGTAAGTCAATCTGATAATTTCAAAATTTTTTGATGCAGTTTTGCTTATCTACAAAATTGAATATTGAAAGTTGAAGCTAGATTCAGATCAATGAATTAAAACGTTTATTTTCGGATATATGCTACTTCTTACATATATATTATAAAGACAATAATTTTAAAAGATATAAAATATATAGGCCTATACATATACAATGCATTTAGCGACCTTTAAAATATACACGTAATACTTATATCTTACTTATATCTTGGATTCATCCCAGCTTATATCATATCAGAAGTCTATGAACATTCATAGACTTCTGATCATATGTATTGTCCTCTACAATGACACTCAACGGTGTATGTGAAAACATCTAGAAAATTAAAGTTTAGGCCTAATATGTTTGATGGTTTTTGTTGTGATTATTTCACTAAAACGGCAATTTTGCTAAGAGTCTATATGGTCCGAAGAAACTCCGCCCACTCGCTTGTACCTATAGCAAACCTTAATTAAATATATTTAAAAACAAAGCATTATCCTTTGCTTACGTCGAACGTCCCATGTATGTCGACGGATTTAGTGAATGTTATTACAGTTGGGGGGGGGGGGGGGGGGGCGCATTTGTGGAAGGAGCCCGGTTTCCACTCTAACAAATGGCAACGCCGTCATAAAGGTGAAATAATCTTGTATCTTGTTGCCAAGTATTTGTCGAAGGTGGGTGTCTCCCTCGGGTCGAACCGCCTGGTTTCCTCTCCCCACTAAACTTGGCAACGCCGCGATGTAACTGAAATAATCTTGAATGTGGCGCAACACATCAATCAATCAAATATACTCAAGCGTGGAGCTCTACCTGAGTATGTGAGCGCCCAATCACAATGCTGCATCATTTGAAACGGATTATCTCACAGCTAATTAAAACATTACCAACAAAAACACTTTCAAATCTAAAATGATACCCGCATAAACTGTCAGGTAACGTACTTTACACAGGATGTTGAAATAACTCTGTGATAAATTTATGCTATACTCTATGAATTGCATTTTGGCTTGAATTTCGAGTTTTTAGGTATATTAAAGAGATTATCATCAGAGATTTATAAGAAATCTTAAATGACATCATGACTTATCGCCCTTTATACGGGATGAGGATATTGCAATGCGATAAGCTGGTCTATAAGTCAATGGCTTATTGTCATTTTGAAATCATTTCTTAATTAGGAAAAATATCAAAGGATGTGAGGTATAGAGATTGCTAAGTGCAGCGAAAAGATCGACAGGACCGAGTGACAAATTCTTTTCTTCTCAGCCAAATCAAGAGCGATTTTCTTAAATCAGCGAAGCTTTTGTTCACTAAATCTACAGGATATGCCTGCTCGACTCTATTTGACTCCAAATTTGCAACAATGTGTGAAGCGACTTGGAGCAGGCCTTGAATATAGGAGTACGTCTATGCAGATATTGACACAAGTCGACTTAATGGCTAGGTTCTCCAGCATGAGAGATGATGTGGCCGGGTCGTATATGCTGTCCTCCCGCAAAGCAGAAGTTTTCGTACCCCCTCCCCACCCCCGCACTCTTAATTTTTTTTTGTCAATTTTTAAAATGATAGCTGTACAGTATAGCCGGCGTACGAACAGATGAGACAAAATACATCTAAAAAATAGGCCCACTGGTTGGTTGTTGTTTTACGCCTCGCTTTACCAGGTTTCTAGGCCTAAAGCTTAATGACGTCACTCAAAAAATTATGGGATATTTGATGGTGTCTGGCTTTGTAGTGACCACTTTGTTACAAAACCCATGTAGCAACACAAGGTAAAACCCTCTAAAGCCTATACCCTAGTTTTAAAGCTCTGGACAACCTGATATGAGAGTTCATGCCAGACCCATGGTTGATAATACCGGTACATAAAATTCCTATCGCAGGCCTATCCTTGCGAGATCCCATTTAATAAAACGTGGGTTGACGATATGAATACCGTGGTTTCTATTTAGATTGAGGATGTCTTGCTGAAGTCAGACAATTTGTTTTGAAGCGCAGTTAAATTCGAAAACGCAATCATCATTCATCACACTCACCCTACATGGGTTTTAAGTACCGGTATAGGCCTACGTCGAATGCCATGTTGGCGCCAATTGGAAACTGTCGAGATTTGCTTCGAATGCCACAATCGGATAACTTCGGGGTTTACGTACGATACGTCAACACCGACCGGAAATGAGCGAAGATAGCCGAGGTGTGATTCGAATGTGAATATCATTGAGCTTTGGTTGGCCCATCATGGTGTTCACCAATGGCGCAATAAGCTAAGTCTAGAACGTTTTAGAAAATTCTGCGTTAACTTAAAAATATCTCCTTTAAATTGTGGACGATGAACAATTGAATCTGCCTTTTTAACGCATTATGAACACTTACTCCTTTGGTCCCGTCACTTAAAACTGCCAAAATGACAAATGGCCCCAGTAAGTGTTAATGGGAAAAGTATAAAAATAAACTATTTGTCACCTTTTTAGGGCCTGGGGCAATCTATAATATACTTGAAGCTAAAAATGGAGCAGCTGTGCAATTGTACAAACATTAACGATATCTAACTTAAACTGTTAATAGATTCTAAGAATGTTAATTAAAAAGCTCTGCTACCTTGTGACTCGGACTGTCTGGTTTAATGTCCTATTCTCCAAACACTGCTATAGGTATATATAATTATAGAGTTTCAGCATTCAGTTTAACCTAAAAGGTCGATTTAGTTTTCAAAAACAATAACAACATGGCTTCCTTGCCGGGATTATAGGGAAAATAAAACTTCTACAAACCTTTGGGTAAATTTCTAGCGACGATCTAGTATTTAAATGATATTATAGCATCTGTTGAAATAATATTTGGACCGAGGATGTGTGCGTTTACCCGGCCAAATAGCCCGGATGTAGGAGCACATTTCTGATGCTTTCAAGACAACCTAAGCGTACCATTAAAAAATTGTTATCCTTCTTTTACTTTTTGATGTCTTTTTTTTTTACTTTCTGAACAACAGTTAGTAAGTAGGCCTATTTCCCAATATTTTACAGATCATGCCACTTTAAAGTGGCATGAGCTGCCAAAATGTAGATATTTGACGTAAAAATAGAATGTTGAAATTATTGGCAATTTTTTTTTTCTCAAGACGTATAGTTCAGAAGCTTTTTAGTGCTTCTAGTCTCGAAAATGTACGATCAAGTATTGTTTTGAACTAAATTTGACTTAGAATGAATGAATGATCGTCCCGGTTATTTAAATTTTGTTTACTTTTAGAACACGTTTTCGGTTCGTACAGGCCACGTACTGTATGGATTTTCCTCATTCCAACGCCAATCATTTAGTTTTTCGATAGCCTTCAAAGCTTCTTACTGTCGTGACGATCAGAAATTATGAAAATTATGAATTTTGGCAGCTCATGCCACTTTAAACTAATTGTCTACGGGCTACATGTAAAAGTAATTTAATAAAATTTCGACCTACATGGAAAAGCCAAAGTAATCGATCTCTGGGAATCTATGTACACTCCCTGACGTAGGCAGAGCCCAGATTTCTCGGTTAGCCTATGGAATAATCAAAGTTTGTAACAGATTGATTAATTCACTTATGTTTTACACCTCACTCAAGATTATTTCACTTATATGGCGGCGTTGCCAGGTTTAGTGGGGAGAAAACTGGCTCTTTTTCCGGAGGAAACCCACTACCTTCGGCGAGTACCTGGCAACTGTCCCACATACGGCGAGTTATTAAAACAGAAGTTCCCGACAGGCTTATGCGTTACGCAGAGACGAGACACAACGGGTAAACTCTCTACTCCTAAACCGATGTAAGTGTATGGAAGCCGACAGTTTCCACCTTGTATGCCTGGTATGAAAGTCGGTCCATTAATCACTCGAGTCAGGATGTTTACCTATGTGTTATTATTTATGAGTATATATTACCTGGCCAGGTGTGTTGGAGTAGCTATTATAACTGTGACGAGTAGCTCGATTAACACACCTGGAGATTTAAGATGTAAAACCAGTTTCTCAGCTGTTCAGAATCCCAGGCCTGCCTTCATTATGCAAAGGCTGATATTCAAGCTGCAATTATCATCAGGGAAATTATTGAATTAGTAAATTAACCGACACGGATTGACCAGGCCAGGGTGAGAATCGAACTCACTACTTCGGGTTATAGCGAACCGCTCCCAGCAGGGCAGGGTAGCTCAATTCATGAGTTCGATTCTCACCCTGGCCAGGAATTTTTCCGGGTCAATCAGTGTCGGTTAATTTACTAATTCCGCTGATGATCAGTTGGTTTACTATTTTCTGACTGCAGTATGTTTGTGCAGAAGACAGGTCTAATATAAAGTAGTTTCTGGCATGTTATATGTCTCAGCCAAAAGATTATTTCACGGGCTTGGAATAGCCTACGTGTACATCGCAACCATCCCAAATATATCAGCAGAATAATAGCTCAGCGAGATTTTCATTTATTTTTTACTGACAAGGATTCGAACCCGAGATATTTGGTGGAAGGCTTGTCCGAGCTGAGCCTCCAATTCGAAACCTAGCCTTAAATGATCATAGTGTACGTTTACTGGATGCATCCCTTTCCATTTTGTGTAGGCCTAAAATCTAAAACTATGACTGAAGTTGACGTAAAACACCAATTAAACAATTGACCCTCAATGGTACCATATCAAATACATTTTTTTATTTGATGAACGTATATGGATGCAGTATTATGCAACCAGGGATGTCCTAAATTGTTCTCGACACACCATCTACCTCTTAGGTATATAATCTAAAAAAATTGTCAAGATCAGGTCAAAACTTAAGAAGGTATGGACTAAAAGAGAATATTGCATAATATAATATGGATGCCGTATTATGCAATCAACGATTTCATGAATGGTTGACGAGAAACCATCTACCAATAAGGTAAAGCTGTGAAAAATTGTAAAGATCGGATCAAGTTTATGGAACTTCAGCTAGAGCCCAGATATAGACTAAAACAGAATATAAAATATGGAATAATAATCAAATATGGATGCTGTATCATGCAACCAGCGGTGTTCTAAATAGTTCCAGACACACCATCCTTCCTTAGATATATGTTCTAAAAAATGGTCAAGATCAGGTAAAAAACTAAAGAAGATATGGATTAAAAGAGAATATTACACAATCCAATATAGATGTATCATGCAACCAATGATGTCATAAATGGCTGATGACACAACATCTATACCCAAAAGATAAAGGCTTTGAAAGAATTGTAAAGATTGAATCAAAACTCTTCAAGCGGAAGGCAATGAAGATGCAGCATAAATAACAATATTATACATATAATCTAATACAAATGCCTATTATGCAACACACCATCTACCCATAAAGTATATGCTGCGAAAGAAAAAGACGGATGGCGCTAGGTATACCATAAGACAACCGACTTTTTTAAGTCGGGCATATTATAACTACGGTACCTTAAAGTAAGCCTACATCTAGGAGATGTGCTTCTTGATAAAAAATAACGAACAATTAGCTAATTTTGTCTCAACGAAATTTGACAGCTCGTGCCATTTGAAGTACCGGTACTGTCATATGCAGAAGCTAGCTATAACAAAAAGTATAGTATACACGTGACAATTTCATGTCAAGAAAAAAAAAATCCCCAAAACACAGAAAAACAAAACAGATAAAGAAATATATACAATACGCATTAAGCTGTCACTTAACAACTTCCCGTGATTCGTCACGTTATAATAAAACTGGACGTTCGTTTGGATAATTAGGTTAAACTCACCTCTACTGTGGATAAAAAACACCTGGTAATTTCAACCTTTACCTGTTTACCTAGGTATTTTACTGTGTATGTAAAGAGGCTGGTGTATGACTTTATTTACCCGGGCTATTTTTAATTAGCTTATGATTTCGCCTCATTATCATTCCCTCATCTAAACACCTCTACTTATCGCTCTCTCTTTCATCATTTGCATTTCCTCTATATAGATAACAACAATAACGCATATTTATTGCTATAATTGAATAAGTTAATTAACATTAGCAGACTGAAAGCCTGTCTATTTATACGCTATAGTATAGCCATAGTCTCATTCTAAAACAGAGCGCAAACCGCATATACACACAACATTCTTTGTGGAGATTTTATAGACTCGAGAAGACTTACTGGCCATGTTCTCCATAGAAAGTCCGAGATTTGTTTATATAGGTTGATAGATTAAAATAAAATTCTAATTATAAAAGCACGTAAAAAGTGATATGAGCAACCCAAATTTCGTTGAAACAAGATTTAGCTATATAATTGTTCGTTATTTTTATCAAAATGTACAAAATAAGAGCTTTCTGTATATAGATACGAATCTTGTAGATGTATACCTAATAGATACATCCCGGCTATTTGAATTTTGTCCCTTATTTGCACGCTTCTTCGGTTCGTTACTTTATCAACAGTTTTTATTTCAACGTCAATCCTTTAATTTTGGCAGATCGTCCGCTTTAGCTGTTTAATGACCTTTGACCCTTGTTAACATATACATATCCTCCCATCTTCTTCTAAAATAAAATCCAAAACAATCACTGGTACCAAGGTCGCAAAAATCTCGTTAACATAACTACTTGTATAAAGTCGGCAAACCCGGCAGGTGCGAAACTCTCGTATGGCAGATCATGTTTCAAAGTCGTAATCATGTTTCAAAGAGAAAATGTGCAAGGTCTATCGCCGTATTGAAGGTGAAAATGAGATTCAGATGGTATTAGCTTTTATAGTACGAGTGCTTTCTCTTCCAGGAGGTATTCCCGATTTAGATGAGAGTTCGTGGCTTTGTTCAGTTGATGTGAAATATTATCTTTGTCAATCTATAAGTTATAGGCTACAAACCTAATAGTGCTTCTATAAATTTTATTTCATTTAATTCCTGGAAAAGGGACAAAATTTCGTTGAATCTCGCAAGCAAAAATAAATTTTACAGAATGTTGCCTTGTCCGAATTTCCCCTCAAGGGGAACAGCCTTCGTGCAGGTGGGTGAAATGATTTATGCAACAACAGCTTGTAGCCTCAAGACGAAAATTTGCCAAACTTGTTGCTGGGGTTGTGTCAGGTATAAATGTGTCGAAAAAGTTGTTAAAATGCCGGTTTGGTCAGTTACTGGCTGACAGTGATCAATGGAGCGTCATATCCAACACAATAAATTAGCCTCAATCTTCGTCAAAATCCGTTAAGTTAATCCGTCATGGTACAACTGACATCGTCCACTGTGTAACACAAACAAGCAGGAAGCCTATACATCGATTTATCACTTTAATGGCTTGCGATAAATGTGCAATAGCGCCTTGACCAATCTGTATTTTTCTAATAATCTGAAGCTCAACGGAGAACCAGAACAAACTTAAGGGATGCCTCCTTTTAGGCATATCAAAAATATGGGGGAACACATGTAAACCGTGTTTTTCGTCCTTATATATTATCAGGCACTTATGTAACCCACCCCATGCAGCCACAACCAAAACTGGTATTCTTATCAAGTGAACTCAAGAATATGTCACAATTACAAAATCGGAGAGGAATCCAAAGTCAAGTCAATATGTTCAATGTCTGTGATGCGTCAATTTCCTTTGTGGGACTGAGTGGGATTCGAATGCCACGTTGATGTAAGGCCTGTGTTGGACCGAGAGACTAAGCCCACCCCTCCCCCCCCCCCCCAACCCCACACCCCGCCCCCAACCCTTACTCCTTAGCAAGTCAATAATATCGGGTTTGCTCGCTTCGACAATGTATTTTTTTTAAAAAGTACAAATCAAATAATGTATATAAATGATATACCCCTTTTTGAGACAAAAAGAAACTTGTCTCCGTGGTTATTTTAGACAAGTAGATTTTCTCTGTGCCGTGCGTTTTAGTGTTCAAAAATATAATTACATGTATATATAGGAATAGCCGTGTCTGTAAGTCTCAAGGAGACTATATAGAAGGAATGGGCTACTTGACTTCGCCAAACAATTGCCAATCAATCTCAAAGTAGTACAAGGCAGTCAGGAATATAAATATCTTATGTAGCACAATGATAATTGTCACATTGAATAAGCCTTGGCCGTTCGCAGTAAAGCGCAATTTCCCAGAATTCGTGCCATGGTTCAGCCATATATGAAATTCCAAGTGACTAAATTTATTTTTCAGTTTGATATCAAGTGTGACGGTTATTATTTGTTTTATAATAATATCAATATATAAATTTTAGTCAAGAAGATTTTCCCTGTGCCCGTGTGTTTAAGTGATCATAAATATATAAATGTATATGCCAATCTCATTTCCTACCAATTTTTTTTTTTATAATTGCCAGATAGGTCTGGGTTTTGTCGAGGCAAAAAAGTAGTAAGCCCTCCATATATATTAAATAAAATTAAAATAAAACTGGTACAGAAACATTTACAAGAATAGCCCATTTTCATAAAATATTTCCATAACTGTTTTGTGAATAAAACTTGAAAATCGTTCAGCAATTGAACATGTTTTGAGTAAACAGAACTTTTTTTGTTTGTTAAAGTTTTGAGAAAATTTGGCAGATTTGTGACTTTTGAAGACTATGAATTAATAAGGACAAAGAGGAATAAAATGCTACTGTGTATAGGCAGTTTGGCTCGAGAGTAATATACACAGGACAAGCATGGGGTGTTGGCGGTATATCTTTTACCTATAGAATTAACGTGTATATTGTTAGACGACAATTCCCACGTTTTGTCGGCTAATACAAGCGATCAAAGATCTAAGTGATACGTCAATCAAAATCATTATTACTCCGGAAATCATCCGTAGAATAGTAATAAGGGCAATCTGTTTACAAACCCTACACAAATGGGTCAAGATTGTCTACTATACGGTATGGTACACACACAGGTAGATATGTCGTCAAGAAACATACACATGCGATAATTACCTGCTCAGATAAAAGTTCCGATATACCAGCAGAGTTTCTCATACAATTTCCCCATCACAGCCACTAGAAATGTCTTTGTTTGGCCGTTTTAAACTCGACTTGGCTTTGAAAAGTAGCCCTTCAGTTTAAAGCGGCTCTCAAGGCACGGTGTCCTACCTCTCCGAAAACCCACAGAGCACTGAATTTAATCCGGGTAAAAATAGGCTCAGGTAACCCCTGACCCGCTCACGTAGCCCGAAGCATTTAAAGTCGGCAAGTAGCTTATCCACTCGCTGTTCATTAAGTACGCTGGAAAAAGAAATATTGTTTATTTCAACTAGTGTGGAACACAGCTCGTCTGCAACGCTAAATGCACATTCCGTATTTATGAACAATCGCCATGTTGTCTATAGTGGAAGATATCTGTTTATACATATATGTGTACAAAAATAGGCCTATAACTCCCCTTATGAAATAAACGGTATATATAGTATATATAATCACCTTATAACAATTAACAAACAATAACATAGTCCAATTTGCTACATGCTGATAGCTCTTTGCAGTAAGCGAGTCACAAAATCCCAGCCGCTATACAAGAGCCGCAGGGCCCATATAAGCCAACTAAGGGTTAACGAACACATATTTTACTGCGTTTTCGGTATATGCCATTAGAATATTTGCTTAATTTTTAACAACGATCAAGATCTATCAAATTTCTCAACTTGAACATTTGTTCAAAAAAGTCTCTACCAGACGCAGTTTGTCGAGTTAGAGTGAAAACAGTCTAATTCCATGTATTCTTATCATATAGGTCTGAAGCTTAATAACGTCACTACAAAAATGTGGGATATTTGAGGGGGTTTGTTTGAAGAGACCGTAGCTATACGCAAGACTGCATGCCTATATACTCTTCTGTGGAGAACATTCTGCGTGGATCTTGTTGATCCCTTATGACGTCATTAGGCAGTCTGTCTATTAGCAATAAATACAATCCCGATTTCTTGAAAGAAAAGGGTTAACAGGAAACAAGTCTAAACAATACTCCAGTAACCTGACACATATTCTGGGTATAGTAGCAGGTGGGCATGATAAAGTATTATCGATCTAAGGGACTGAAGAAAAAGGCGGATCAGTAACGGTTAAAGGCACACTCGACTGCAGCCTTTCTGACATTTGTGGAGAATGCGAATTTACAAGAGCTTGTTCTATAAATTCTTGAAAATAAAGTCAAACTGACACAAGGAACAAAAACAAGAATGAGCTTTTTATATGAAATCGCTAAAATTAAACAATGGGCACATTAGACCTATACGTCCATGCAGTTATACTTAAAAGTTATAAATGGTGTTGCAAGAGCGCACGTAAAAATGAAGTCCGACCGCCAGCCGATCGAAAAGAAGCCACGTCATTTCTATGTTCGGTTACACTTACTTCAGGTCTGTTTGTTTTTAGTTTATAACCTCTTTTGTGTCCCTCAAAGTAAAAACTATACCCAAATAAAGAGAAATTCGTTGATTATTTGTCATCTGCCGTAATATACATTGATTGATGTTTTACGCCGCACTTTAGTTGAAATTCTTGAAACTCTGTTGCCAAGATATTGATGATGGGTTTGCCGCCCATCATCAAATATCTTGGCAACAGAGTTTCAAGAACTTCAACTAGCCGCACTTAAGATTATTTCACTAATATGGCGGCGTGGGCAGGTTTAGTGGGGGCGGGCGGAGGGGCTAATATAAGCCTTTTGGGCTATAGATGTTTTACGCCACTTCTATGACGGAGTTGCCAGGTTTAGTGGGGGGGGGGGGGGGGGGGAAACCGGGACTAATATAGACCTATGGGGATAGTGAATATTTTTCGGTCACACAAATGTTATAGGCCAGTACAAGCCTATCAAAGGAAACTATAAATCATATGATATAAATTTGCCAGTTAAGACACCTTTGTATATAGGGCATATCTAGGCGTTTCGTATAAACGTATAGATCTAGCCCCAGCATAAACCATCACAACAGTACGCGAGACACACGTATGCGATTAAGTCCAATGAAGTCTATATGTCATTCTCATCAATGATTTCAGCCTGGCGGTAATTTCATGTTCACGATGTTTATAATGCAACTGTACAGGGAAATCGATTGGCAGCCTGTAGGTTATAGGCATAATCTTTACCTGGGTTCCTAATCCATGCACCATGCCGGAAGGGTTTATTGAACACGGAATTTGGTTTAGCATACATACATGCAATAACAGTGGTATAATAAATCATGCGATTTTAACAGTATAAGTGTATAACGGGGAAATGCAAACAACACAGTCTCGCGATTCTCACAAGTTAGATTCTACCCTTTAATATTCTATAATGTTACCAGTGACGTCAGTAAGCATCAGGCCTATATTGAACCAATTTTAAATCCAAGAGTTGATGGACGTTTTCCAAACATGTCACAATAATTAGGTTACGTTAGCGTTATAGGCTCGCGATGGATAGATCAACATGCGTTCATATAGCGTAGCGTAGGCTACATCATTTAGCCTTTTAAATTAAAACCGACCTATGTGCGCTGGTGAACAAACTTACATTGGCCAGCTTTTCAGTCATACAAATATATGTATTTTTGAACACTAAAACACACGGGCACAGGGAAAATCTTCTTGTCTAAAATAACCATGGAGACAAGTTTCTTATTGTGTTAATATATACATGATATAGGCCTACATAACTAGGTTAATAATAGCTAAACCGCCCTTTTCTTCTGCCTATTAATTAAGAATGTTTAAACCCTATAATTTGTATCTTATATTTACCATTGATGAAACGTTATACTCTTTGCTAGTTGTCCCTGCCATGGCTGCATGCGTATTAATAGTTGGAGATCTCCAAACTCTGTGGCCAAAGTATATTGATGATGGGTGACCAACGCGCATAAAGGGATCGACTCACCGGATCGAATGATACCTAGATTGTCTGATCAGCTCGATTTAACCTATAATGTTATGCATTGGGATGGGCGTGTATAAGCCTTTAGAATTAGGCTACCTACCTCATATTTAGATTCCAACCGGTTCGACTTGTGGCTAGACTATTCTTCAATCTTCATGCAAATATCGCCGTTGGAAATCAAGGGGTCTCTATCAGTCTGCCCAGCTTTCGCGGTAGGTAGGCCTCACAGCATCGGAGGGTCTTTCTCACCTGGAGCTGACTGAAATATTTCTCCCGTAGCCGCCTGTGTCCGTCTGTGGGTTTGTGCAGGTTACTTTCGTCGATTTAATTTCGATCATTGAAATCCCTAATACTGGCCACATGTGTGTGAACTTACAAGAAAGAAAAATCAATTCGCCGAACGAAAGACGTTTTAACGCGAAACGAAACAACATAAGCTACCGGCTGGTATGGAGCTCATGGGCCGAGGACCTCACACGACTTCTGCGCCCCCAAGTATTTCTCATAGACTGCCCAGACCGGGGTGTGAGCCCGACGGACATAAAACGTCTTCAAAAACACATTTATTATCGATAGTTTTTGTAAAGACTTCGACGTGTTTGTATTTTAACTGCTGAACAAAACGCTACAGGTCATTTCACTTCTGAATATCATTCAATGAACCGTGACGGGCCAGTGGATAGAAGACCCAGAGGTGTTATATGACCGGGGTGGTTTAGAGGTGTGTCCATCAGGTTAGAGGGCTATGCCGTCTCAGTAATACCAGAGACACATGTAAGAAGCTTCCCATTGCATAACGCCTTAAACTTTTTTCATAACGTTTGATCGTCACGACACTAAGACGCTTTGAAGGCCATCGAAAAACTAAATGATTGGCGTTGGAATGAGGAAAATCTATACAGTATGTGGCCTATACGAACCGAAAGAGTGTTCGAAAAGTAAACAAAATTTAAATAACCGGTTGATTGGTGACCAAGTTCAAAATTGGGTGATTGGTGACCAAGTTCAAAATTGGGTGATTGGTGACCAAGTTCAAAATTGGGTGATTGGTGACCAAGTTCAAGATTGGGTGATTAGTGACCAAGTTCAAGATTGAGTGGTGGTGACCAGGTTCAAAATTGGGTGATTGGTGACCAAGTTCAAAATTGGGTGATTGGTGACCAAGTTCAAGATTGGATGATTGGTGACCAAGTTCAAAATTGGGTGATTGGTGACCAAGTTAAAGACTGGGTGATTGGTGACCAAGTTCAAGATTGGGTGATTGGTGACCAAATTGAAGATTGGGTGATTGGTGACCAAATTGAAGATTGGGTGATTGGTGACCAAGTTAAAGATTGGGTGATTGGTGACCAAGTTGAAGATTGGGTTATTGGTGACCAACTTCAAGATTGGGTGATTGGTGACCAGCTTCAAAATTGGGTGATTGGTGACCAACTTCAAAATTGGGTGATTGGTGACCAACTTAAAATTGGGTCATAGGTGACCAACTTCGAAATTGGGTGATTGGTGACCAACTTCAAAATTGGGTGATTGGTGACCAACTTCAAAATTGGGTGGTTGGTGCCCAACTTCAAAATTGGGTCATAGGTGACCAACTTCAAAATTGGTTGGCTGGTGCTCAAGTTCAAGATTGGATGATTGGTGACACAGTTCAAGATTGGTTGATTGGTGACCAAATTCAAGATTGGGTGATTCCTGACCAAGTTCAAGATTGGGTGATTGGTGACAAAAGTTCAAGATTGGGTGATTGGTGACCAAATTAAAGACTGGGTGATTGGTGGCCAAGTTCAAGACAAAGTTCAAAATTGAGTGATTGGTGACCAAGTTCAAAATTGGGTGATTGGTGACCAAGTTCAAAATTGGGTGATTGGTGACCAAGTTCAAGATTGGGTGATTGGTGACCAAGTTCAAAATTGGGTGATTGGTGACCAAGTTCAAGATTGGGTGATTGGTGACCAAGTTTAAGATTGAGTGGTGGTGACCAGGTTCAAAATTGGGTGATTGGTGACCAAGTTCAAAATTGGGTGATTGGTGGCCAAGTTCAAGACTGGGTGATTGGTGACCAGGTTCAAAATTGGGTGATTGGTGACCAAGTTCAAAATTGGGTGATTGGTGACCAAGTTAAAGATTGGGTGGTTGGTGACCAAGTTCAAGATTGGGTGATTGGTGACCAAATTGAAGATTGGGCGATTGGTGACCAAATTGAAGATTGGGTGATTGGTGACCAAGTTAAAGTTTGGGTGATTGGTGACCAAGTTGAAGATTGGGTGATTGGTGACCAACTTCAAGATTGGGTGATTGGTGACCAGCTTCAAAATTGGGTGATTGGTGACCAACTTCAAAATTGGGTGATTGGTGACCATTTTCAAAATTGGGTGATTGGTGGCCAAGTTCAAGTTTGGGTGATTGGTGACCAGGTTCAAGATTGGGTGATTGGTGACAAAGTTCAAGATTGGTTGATTGGTGACCAAATTCAAGATTGGGTGATTCGTGACCAAGTTCAAGATTGGGTGATTCGTGACCAAGTTCAAGATTGGGTGATTGGTGACTGACTTCAAAATTGGTGATTGGTGACAAAGTTCAAGAATGGGTCATTGGTGACCAACTTCAAGACTGGGTGATTGGTGACAAAAGTTCAAGATTGGGTGATTGGTGACCAAATTAAAGACTGGGTGATTGGTGGCCAAGTTCAAGACTGGGTGATTGGTGACCAGGTTCAAAATTTGGTGATTGGTGACCAAGTACAAAATTGGGTGATTGGTGACCAAGTTCAAGATTGGATGATTGGTGACCAAGTTCAAAATTGGGTGATTGGTGACCAAGTTAAAGATTGGGTGATTGGTGACCAAGTTCAAGATTGGGTGATTGGTGACCAAATTGAAGATTGGGTGATTGGTGACCAAATTGAAGATTGGGTGATTGGTGACCAAGTTAAAGATTGGGTGATTGGTGACCAAGTTG
This sequence comes from Lepidochitona cinerea, assembly GCA_963971465.1. Taxonomy (NCBI): domain Eukaryota; kingdom Metazoa; phylum Mollusca; class Polyplacophora; order Chitonida; family Tonicellidae; genus Lepidochitona; species Lepidochitona cinerea. The sequence goes on along the minus strand of OZ020556.1, from coordinate 1,530,848 downwards.
AAGATTGGGTGATTGGTGACCAACTTCAAGATTGGGTGATTGGTGACCAGCTTCAAAATTGGGTGATTGGTGACCAACTTCAAAATTGGGTGATTGGTGGCCAAGTTAAAGTTTGGGTGATTGGTGACCAGGTTCAAAATTGGGTGATTGGTGACCAACTTCAAAATTGGGTGATTGGTGGCCAAGTTAAAGTTTGGGTGATTGGCGACAACCTTCAAAATTGGGTGGTTGGTGACAAAGTTCAAGACTGGGTGATTGGTGACCAAGTTCAAGATTGGGTCATTGGTGACCAACTTTAAAATTGGGTGGTTTGTGCCCAACTTCAAAATTGGGTCATAGGTGACCAACTTCAAAATTGGTTCATAGGTGACCAACTTCAAGATTGGGTGATTGGTGATCGACTTCAAAATTGGGTGATTGGTGACCAAGTTCAAGATTGGGTGATTGGTGACAACCTTCAAGATTGGATGATTGGTGACCAAGTTCAAGACTGGGTGATTGGCGACAACCTTCAAAATTGGGTGGTTGGTGACAAAGTTCAAGACTGGGCGATTGGTGACCAAGTTCAAGACTGGGTGATTGGTGACAAAGTTCAAGACTGGGTGATTGGTGACCAAGTTCAAGACTGGGTGATTGGCGACAAAGTTCAAAATTGGGTGATTGGTGACCAAGTTAAAAATTGTGTTTTAATAAGTTTTAAGATTGGTTGATGGGTGATCCAGTTCAAGATTGGGTGACCATCTTAAAATGTTCAAGTGAAGATTGGCAGATTGGTGGATGAATGGTGACCAACTTCAAGATTGGGTGATTGGTCACTTTCTTTCTCAGTTCAAATTCAAATGTCCTCACTTGCCCATTATTGTCTCAAAGTGGCATGAACTGCCAAAAGTTTACTTATTTTAACTAAATAAAAAATTAGGAAAATCTTTAATGAAAGTACATCTAGTTTACCTTATGAGGTATTTGCTGCTGAAATACTGGTACATGTACCAATAAAAGTTTGTGATTTACACAAATAGATGAAAATTTCAGGATTTTAAACATTTTAGAACCTCGTGCCACTTTTTGTAAAATTATACCATCAACTCACTGAACCTTTTCTATTTCAATGTTGATTGTTCCACATTTAGATGAACTATAAGCACACAAATTGTCATGACGATCAGAACTTCGCCTTTCGCAGCTCATGTCCCTTAAATACAGGAGAAACAAACTTAATAATAAGTGAACTGTGGCATAAAATACCCAATCAATATGTAAACTGAGATACATAATATATTGATTGATTGACGTTTTACACTGCACTCAAGATTATTTCCATTATATGGCGGTGTTGCCAGGTTTAGTGGCGGATCATTGCCCGAAGGAAACCCTGACCCAGGCGAGTACCTGACAACTCTTCCACATACAGCGTTTTTTTAATTTTTATTTGGAAGGTTCAATGGAAGGTCTGTGTGGGACTGAGGGATGATCACTCTAACCCACTGGACCACCGAGGTCTGTGTGGGACTAAGGGACGATCACTCTAACCCACCGGACCACCGAGGTCTGTGTGGGACTTAGGGATGATCACTCTAACCCACTGGACCACCGAGGTCTGTGTGGGACTGAGGGATGATCACTCTAACCCATTGGAACACCGAGGTCTGTGTGGGACTGAGGGACGATCACTCTAACCCACTGGAACACTGAGATCTGTGTGGGACTGAGGGACGATCACTCTAACCCACTGGAACACCGAGGTCTGTGTGGGACTGAGGGACGATCACTCTAACCCACTGGAACACCGAGGTCTGTGTGGGACTGAGGGATGATCACTCTAACCCACTGGAACACCGAGGTCTGTGTGGGACTGAGGGATGATCACTCTAACCCACTGGAACACCGAGGTCTGTTTGGGACTGAGGGATGATCATACAAACCCACTGGACCACCAAGGTCTGTGTGGGACTGAGGGACGATCACTCTAACCCACTGGAACACCGAGGTCTGTGTGGGACTTAGAGATGATCACTCTAACCCACTGGAACACCGAGGTCTGTGTGGGACTGAGTGACGATCACTCCCAACCCACTGGACCACCGAGGTCTGTGTGGGACTGAGGGACGATCACTCTAACCCACTGGAACACCGAGGCCCCCTGATACACAATAGAACATAACAAATTATGTACAAATATCAAATTTATTTAACAAAAATATTGAGTACAAAGAGTTTTAAAAAAAATCTTTTGCTGAAAGGTTTATTAATGCCCTTAGGTCAAAATTTCCTTTATATGCCCAAAATAAACTTTCTATCTATTTTTTTTTAATGTGTCTTTTTTTAACTAAATAATCAACTGATGACTGATAAAGTTGCATAATGATAACGAGCATTGGTAAAGACAATTTTGTGTTATACTTTGACTTCAAAACGCCTATGATGTAAATTCACGCATTTAGCAGCCGAAAACAAGGGAGGCAATCAAGCACATTTTTTTAAATAAAATATCAACATGAGACCTTATTGAATAATTTAAGAAAGGTAGATACAGTTTTTTTAAAACACAACATACAGGTAGTATAATTTCTAAAAAATGATAAAATGTTAATGAAGTCAATGATTTTTAATGAAGATTTCCCATTTTGATTCCCCTATTACATAATTATTAAACGTGCTGTTTTTAATAAACTTGCTCTTGCTGTTAATAATTAAAAAAATTACATTTTTAGGGGAACTCGTCTTCATAGTTATTTTTATCCAGAAGGGATTTCCCTCCCTGTCAGTGTGTTAAAAAAAATGATATAACAGATTTATGTCATGGATATGAGTAAGATAAAGTTTAAAGGCTATATTACACGGGTATATATATATACAAAAACCTTCGGCAGGTATTTGCCAACTCTTCCACATAGGGCTATCCACTCCAAATTTTTAAACATTTTCGTCTGTGTGGGCGTAAGGGAATGGGCCACAGACTCTCATTTGCATTGAATAATAACCTTGTCATAAAATTGAATGCACTGTGTGGTTTTGAAAGCTCTCATTCAGTAAAGTCAGTAAAGAAAGAGTTAATAATAAAAATAGCAGTAAAATAGCTCAGTAAAATGTAGATAAAGAAAAATAGGACTAGACAAAAATTGATGTATTATGTTGATAGAAAATGTTCTACATTAGGAGATCCAAATTAATTTCATTTACCCTTTAATAAATCTATACATAGAGAAATATAAATATCTTTACAAAGGTTTTTTTAAACAGCAGCATTATAACTTCTAAGTTCGTGCTGGGATGAATATGAAAGGGATATGAAAGCCTTTCTATTGCAGTCAGTCTACTGGCAGAACGTTTGGCTCGCTATTGTTCGTTTCAGACACCCCGTGACGGCATTCCGATCAGCCTCGAGAATAGACGAAACCCCATTCGGAACACACTTCGGCTATCTTCGCTTGCTACCGGTCGGTTTTGACACGCACATACGTAAATCCCCGAAGTTTTAGAGTGCCGAAACCCGTGTTGTGTATTCCGATTCATTCCGAACCTTACCGATGTCGTGGATATATGGACTGCGAATGAATCTGAATGCCTTCACAGGGTGTCTGGGACAGACAATAGCGAGCCAAACTGCTGCTCGAAGACTGACTATAATACAAAGGCGTTTCATATCCCTTTCATATTCATCCCAGGTTCGTGTAATTAGTAGATATGTCTATTTTAAATTTCATTCAACAAACATGATGGAACACTTTGTCAAGCTTTCGCATACAGCTAACAACTAACTTTGTGGTGATGCCTTGATCATTTCTCATTACTATGATTGATTGATTGATTTATTGTTTGGTGTTTTACGCCGCGCTCAAGATTATTTCACTTATATGGCGGCGTTGCCAGTTTTATTGTGGGAGGAAACCGGGCTCTGTGCCCGGAGGAAACCCACAACCTTCTGCTGGTAATTGGCAATTATCCCACATACTCATTACTATGGAACCAATGTATAAAGACAGTTTCAAACAGTTCTTAGCATAAATATAAGCCTGTTAAATGCAAAATGATGACAGTACCTGCTGCCAGAAACCTTAAGGTGCATGAGCTTTGAGATACATGGAGCATTTTGTACATACATGTACATGTACATCCAAGGGACAGTTTCACATCCAGAGTAGCATTAGTTTTTACGTTTTAACTACCATAGCAACGCATATGGTAGAGATACGCTGCTATGGCAGTTACATAAAAACGTTACGCCGCTTTGTGAAACAGGCTCCTAGCTATTCAAATTATAAGCACATATCTTCAGTTAATGCAGGGTACAGGCTAGTAGTTTTAGCAATACTGTTAATCTCAATGTCAATCTTTTATTTTTTTAAAGAATAAATGACAATTTTTTTTTCAAATACCTAATAGTAATTTGTGACTGTATATCAACTAAATAAGTATATGGCACTCAAGAATAGAGAACAAAACTATATACACCGTTCTTTGTTTAGACATATCTTCGACCATGAAGAGCCTTGGAGCTTCATCAAATTTGTTGGATCGTCAATGATTTATATATAAGATTTCTCTGAGAAAGTGTCTTCAGTACTGCAACTTTCAAGAAAGTATAAAGAAAAGTATCCAGGGACCCTGTTATGTAGCACAAGTATGTAGTTTTCCCATATAATTGCCCAAATCAATATAAAAACCGCAGGCGCTTCTCCTGCTTGTCTTATTTTATTATTATTAAGAATTAGGGAAAGCAAAATCCAGAAATTGTTTACTTGCAGAACAGCCTCAGAGGGTTTCTCAGGCAATCTAGAACCCCTTAGTTTCCGGGGCCAATGTTTCACTTAAAACTGGGGAATATAACGATTTTGCTGTTAGCATTTTTAGTTGCAGAACACCCTCAGAACGCTTCTTGCGCAATCCAAAACTCCAGAGCTTATGGGGCCTAGGCGGCCCTGAACCCTCGCCTAATGCCTCTTTTAAATTTGTTATGTTTCTGTAATCAAAGGGCCTGGGACCCCCTCTTTCGTAAAAAGCTGTCAAAAATCTTTTAAACTATGATAAAGTTTAACTTCAATAAAAAGGTTCTTTCAGAGTTCAGTATCCCTGAAAAATGCCCTGGTCAGGTACCGGTATATCTATGATCTGGGTGGCAAGAACACTTAACATCGAGAGAAAAAGTAACAATCCAAACAATTTCTATTCCACGTGAATCCTGTCAACACACTACGATATCACATTTGAAGTGTACACGTAAAATATCACCCTTTCGGGAAATGATATTTACAATCATTTCCCACTTGATCTATCAGCGTCTTGGAGACCTTGCATGATCTTACCCATTTTATAGAATAGTTTCCGTGTACCCGAATGGAAAATATGGTGCCTGATTTTGATTTCTAACTTCAGTTTTATCTCTATGAACATTTTCTTTGAGAGTTTTTCCTGATGTCCCTGGTTGCGAACTGGACACAGAACTCTGAGTATCTTCTTTAGTTGCCACACAATATTCATCCACACTATTTTGATTTGAGACGTTTTTCTTACTGGGTACTTTTTTCTTTTCATTATTTACTTCGTATTTGTTCAGACTTTCTGAATCACTGTCCGCAGACTCATATTGCGTCAAGTCTTTTTTCTCACTTTTTGTCTCATCTCTCTGTTTTATGTACGGGCTTTCTGATTCGCTATCTGTGGAGTCATATTCTATTAAATCCTCTGATTGGCTGCCTTCTTCTTCCATTTGGGATTTGGATTGGTTGAGAGGAGTTTCAAAGCCTTTCTGTGATTGGCTGTCTTTAACCATCTTGGATTGTGGTTGACTGTCCCCTTTTTCAATCATCGATTGTGATTGGTTGTCTTGCATCTCCACCCCTTGTTCTGATTGGATGCTTTCCATGTCAATTTCCACCTGGCCATCACTTTGTTTGAGACAAAGTCCTTGATCAACAGCATTTATCAGATTGGAAGCATCTGTTGTCTATAAAAAAACAACAAAAAACAAGACGAGTTTTTATCTCAATTATTGAATAAAATCATGCAATCCTCAAGAAAAAAATTCCCTTTCTAAAGATAGCTGGAATATTTAACATAAAATATATTGTTCATAAGGAGCAATCTTTAGCCATCTCAATTCTTCTTCTGACTGGCATCGATGTGGCGCGTGTTTGAATCACACTCAGATCAAATAGAACTTGAAAACTTTCTGAGTGGATTTTTCACTCGATCGCCATATTTTGGAGAGTTACCAGGTCCTCGCCAAAGGTCAGGCCTTCCTCCGGGCAATGAACCCGGTTTTCTCCCCGAGTAAAAATGGCAATGCCAGAATATAAGCGAAATAATCTTGAGTGCGGCATACAACATCAATCTTTTTCTGACAGAGGTTTTATGCCACATTGAAAAAAAAACAATTTTGTATGTGTAATAAAAGCCGAAGTGGTGTTTTACTTTAGAATACCTGATACCAAATGTTACATACCAGCTGTTTAGCAATAGATGTAGCATGGACAGGAGACAACTATAGAGTGTTTTCCTTAATTGAACAGAGCGTATTGAAAACAATCTTCCAGTAAGTATTGGTTTAAAAAAAAATTTAAATCATCAGATAGGCAATAGTTACAGATGTTTTACTTGCGAATACCTTACACCAAATGTTACATATCAGATAGTAAGCACGAATAGTAAGCAGTGTTGAAGCAGGGAGTAAGGTTCACATGGTCTTATGAGTTTCTATCAGTCTACTAGACTTTTAAGCTGAGCTGTAGCCTACCGTTTTCACCAATGGGTTTGTTGCCTCTCAAGACAAAACATATTAAACAGGGCAGATCTTAGCATTGTATTAAAGCATTACCATATATTGCAGGCGTAGAGCGACTTAGTAGGCCTATATACCGAGTCACTCTAAGCCTGCAGTATAATGCTTGCAATGCTAGGCAGATCTTGGCCTCAGCACCTAGCAAGGCAAAAACCTCACCAAAACATCAGCATACAAGGGAGATTACTCATGGCAGTAGCTCAGCACATTTTTTAAATATTTTTTTATATTATTTTTCGCTTTGAGCTGCCAACTTCAGAGAGCTTTGTCACTCTTTCTCATCATTTAGGCTTGACCTATTGACAGTTGTAGTCTGATCACAATCCAGCTAGACAAGAAGTATCTTTTTTCCATAACACCATTTACAGATTATATAACACAGGAACCTGGTCATTTCATTGGTCAATTGATTAGAAGTATGTGATAAAGGAAATAAACATACCGTGGAGGTCATAATGGTATAAGATGAATTTGTGGAAAAACCAAATGACCCAGTTTCAAGTTTCTGAAAGTGAAAATGAAAGTAAAGATTTGTTGATTTACTAATTTAATTTATTTCACATATGCATTGATTGACTGATTGATGTGTTTTTGACGGACTTAAGATTATTTCACTTTAATGTATGGTGCCGTTGCCAGGTTTAGTAGGGAGGAAACTCGGCTCTTTGTTCGGAGGAAACCCCTGAATTTCGGCAAGTACCTGGCATATAAGACGATTGTGTGAAAAATCCAGTGAGAATTTTTGTAATTTTTCTTTATACTGAGTAATGAAGGGCCTGTGTCAGACTGAGGGATTATCACTCTGAGGAAAACTGGGTAAAGTAGCAGCGGAAACCCTGACCTTTTGTTGGTAGTAAAAGGTGGCATGAGCTGCCAAAATGTTGATATTTTGACGTTAAAACAGAATATGTTGAAATTATTGACGTATAATTCAGAAGCTTTTTAGTGCTTCTAGTTTCGAAAATGTACGATAAAGTATTGTTTTTGAACTAACTTTGGCTTAGAATGAATGAATGGTTGTCCCGGTTATTTAAATCTTGTTTAATTTTTTAACACGTTTTCGGTGCGTACAGGCCACATACTGTATGGATTTTCCTCATTCCAACGGCAATCATTTAGTTTTTCAGTGGCCTTCAAAGCCTCTTTACTGCTGTGACGATCAGAAATTATTAAAAAAGTGTGATTTTTGGCAGCTCATGCCACTTCAAGTCGACAAAAATGGTTATATTTTTTAGTTTAAGCAGAATATCGAAATTGTCAGCCAATGTAAAAGTGATAATAAGAAGCTGTTTGGATAAACAAAGTCAAATGGAACCAATTGAAAGTCATGTTCTGTTAAAAGAGAATTTTGCAGTTATCGGCTATTTCTCTCAAGGCATACAATTCACAAGCTTTTTAGTGTTTCTAATGTCCAGAAGTAGTGTTTTGAACTACGTTAAGCTTTGAACGAATGAACGTTTGTCTCAGGCCTACTTTTATTTTGTTTACTTTTCGGACAAGAATGTATGGATTTTCCTCATTCCTATGTCAATCATTGGTTTTTTATGAACTTCCAAACCTTCTTATTGTTCTAACAATCCATATTTATGAAAAAATGTGAACTCTAGCAGCTAATGCCACTTAAAGGTTTCCTTGGGACAAAGCAAAATGGGATGTTTGTACTGAACCAATTAAAGGTTTCCTTGGGACAAAGTGAAATGGGATGTTTGTACGGAACCAATTAAAGGTTTCCTTGGGACAAAGTGAAATGGGATGTTGGTACGGAACCAATTAAAGGTTTCCTTCAGACAAAGTGAAATGGGATGTTGGTACGGAACCAATTAATGGTTTCCTTGGGACAAAGTGAAATGGGATGTTTGTACAGAACCAATTAAAGGTTTCCTTGGGACAAAGTGAAATGGGATGTTTGTACAGAACCAATTAAAGGTTTCCTTCAGACAAAGTGAAATGGGATGTTTGTACGGAACCAATTAAAGGTTTCCTTCAGACAAAGTGAAATGGGATGTTTGTACTGAACCAATTAAAGGTTTCCTTCGGACAAAGCAAAATGGGATGTTTGTACGGAACCAATTAAAGGTTTCCTTGGGACAAAGCAAAATGGGATGTTTGTACAGAACCAGTTAAAGGTTTCCTTGGGACAAAGTGAAATGGGATGTTTGTACGGAACCAATTAATGGTTTCCTTGGGACAAAGCAAAATGGGATGTTTGTACTGAACCAATTAAAGGTTTCCTTGGGACAAAGTGAAATGGGATGTTTGTACGGAACCAATTAAAGGTTTCCTTGGGACAAAGTGAAATGGGATGTTGGTACGGAACCAATTAAAGGTTTCCTTGGGACAAAGCAAAATGGGATGTTGTAGGGAACCAATTAAAGGTTTCCTTGGGACAAAGTGAAATGGGATGCTGGTACGGAACCAATTAAAGGTTTCCTTGGAACAAAGCGAAATGGGATGTTGGTACGGAACCAATTAAAGGTTTCCTTGGGACAAAGTGAAATGGGATGTTGGTACGGAACCAATTAAAGGTTTCCTTCAGACAAAGTGAAATGGGATGTTGGTACGGAACCAATTAATGGTTTCCTTGGGACAAAGTGAAATGGGATGTTTGTACAGAACCAATTAAAGGTTTCCTTGGGACAAAGTGAAATGGGATGTTTGTACAGAACCAATTAAAGGTTTCCTTCAGACAAAGTGAAATGGGATGTTTGTACGGAACCAATTAAAGGTTTCCTTCAGACAAAGTGAAATGGGATGTTGGTACGGAACCAATTAAAGGTTTCCTTGGGACAAAGCAAAATGGGATGTTTGTACGGAACCAATTAAAGGTTTCCTTCGGACAAAGTGAAATGGGATGTTGGTACGGAACCAATTAAAGGTTTCCTTCGGACAAAGTGAAATGGGATGTTGGTACGGAACCAATTAAAGGTTTCCTCGAGACAAAGTGAAATTGGGTAATTGAACGAAACCAATTAAAGGTTTCCTTGGGACAAAGTGAAATGGGATGTTGGTACGGTACCAATTAAAGGTTTCCTTGGGACAAAGCAAAATGGGATATTGGTACGGAACCAATTAAAGGTTTCCTTCGGACAAAGCAAAATGGGATGTTTGTACGGAACCAATTAAAGGTTTCCTTGGAACAAAGCGGAATTGTAGGAGAGTACTTCAATGGTTCCGGGAAACTGTCCACTAGCAGAAGAAGAAGATCTGAGACAAAGCACCATTATTTATAAGAAACCCTTCAACTGGATTCAAAACCCAGGGGTGCTAATCCACCCAGCACAGAAAGCTGTTATTATATATTATGTTCTATATCCATAAGCGGGGATTAAATTAGCAGTGCTATATGGTAGTGTAACTTGGGATATACAAGAGGGGGGTTAACGGCGCTTTTGAACTACTACAATTAAGTCCGCTTGTATGGATAATGTTTGTCTCGGACACCTGGCTTGTTAAAAATTTCCTAATCAGTTTTCCATGTATTTAACATTAAGGGCCGTTCTGAATCGAATTCGATTTAGTTGCATGCGACGAGTTGCAAGACAGTTGAATGGAGCAGGAAACGTCTTCTGTAATCATTTGGAATTATCTGCCCCTGCCTATATTCTTCATGAACAAACCCTGAGCAGGACTTCGCTAGCTCTCTGATGGCAGAGCGTTTTTTTGCAAATTTGACGACAAAGCACAGTGGCCGCAACAACAACAACATCCCTAGCAATGAGATGAATCAAATGCAACTTGTAGAATGAAAACTTTCGCTGCATAACAGTCGCGTTCTACAAACGAGGAATTCCCTTTTGAAGCTGCATGCAAGTAATCGTACAGTGAGAACGGCTGTTTACACCTGTGCCAGAAATCTAGCAGGAAGTTTGCAAGGATAAAAAGTTATTGTAAAACTTACCGGTGGATATGCGAATTTGAAACCATTGGATTTGCAATTGTTAAAAATTCTTCTGAAAAAAAACAGCAAAAAAAAATTTCATTTCTGATAAGGTAAAATATACAACGAAAGTGAACCAATGAAGCTGAAAAAAAAAATCAAGATTATTATATTATTTTTAGTCTGCCAAAACGGTGACTTCTAGATACATTGTAGGAATTTGCTGTTATAGCAGAAATACCGAGCTCTTTGCCGGGAAGAAACCTCCACCTTCTGCGAGTACCTGGCAATTCTCCCACACAACATGATTGAGTGAAGTCCCCTTAGAAATTTTATAATTTTTTCTTTGGTCTGAGTGGGATTTGAATGTAAGCCTCATCACTGGAAGGCGTGTGTCGGACTGGGGAACTATCGCTGTGCCAACTGAGCCATGGAACGCCCTTTTAGATTTTAAGCCAGCACCAGAGGCGGAACATTTTTTCTATCACAAAAAAAATCTTCAAAAAAGCTTTTATGTAGAGCCCAACTTGTGAAAAAATAAAATGTGTTGTGAAACAATTTTACATTGCTTACCCTTTGTTATAAAGTAAATATAAACAAGCTATAACCAAAAGCCCAATAACGACTCCACAAATAATGGCAGCATACAGCGGAAATGGGTCATCTGTGAAGAAAAAATAAAGCATAACATAATAGCCATCTTAAAAGTAATGTTGTGGGTTCCACTTGATTAATTGGTGTTTTACACCGCGCTCAAGATTATTTCACTTACTAGTTATATGGCGGCGTTGCCAGTTTTATTGTGGGAGGAAACCAGACTCAATGTCCGGAGGAAACCCACGACCTTCTGGTGGTAACTGGCAACCATCCCACATGGGTCTTTTGAGTGAAAACCCAGACAGAAAATTTTCCAATTTTTTTTGGACTGAGTGGAATTCGAACCTGCGACCCATTGGTGGAAGGTTGTTTGGATTGAGCGTCCAACGCTCTACCTACTGAGCCACAGAGGCCCCTTAATAACTGTTTCCAATGAGAGATAATTAACAACAATTGATAGACACCGGTGTTTAAAGCTTGTTTGGGGGCCTCATTGGGCAGAGTGATACATATAGTCCTTCATATAGTCAAACACAGGTCTTCCATTGATGAGTGGCCTGGTTAAATCACACTCAGATCAAATAAAGTTGAACAATTTCTGAGCTGCTAGGTACTTAACAAAGGTCAGCTGTTTGCTCCAGGCAATGAGTTTCCTCTCTCACTAAGCCTGTCAATACAGCCATATATGTGAAATAATCTTGAGTGCAACGTAAAACATCAATCCATCAAAGCTTTGTTGTGACATCTTAATCTCGTTATAATGTTCGATTTGATAAAAAAAAATGAGACAGAATTTGTAAATTGTTTATCTTACTTACACATAAATTTGCCGTCATCTATCTCTGGAGAAATTTGATCACTTGAAAGACCTGGCGCTGTTTAATATAAAATATAAATAGAAAAGTTAAATGTTTTATTCAACAAAAAAAAAATTACTAACAATTCTTATTTTAATTCCATAGCCTTCAAAAGTTTTCAAATTCTGATTATGTTTTTCTTTTGACATATGTGGATTGATTGATTGATTGATTTTTACGGCGAACTCAAGTCTATTTCCCTTACATGGTGGAGTTGCGAGGTTTAGTGGGGGAGGAAACCAGGCTCATTGCCCGAAAGAAACCCCCGACTTTGGGCGAGTACCTGGCAACTCTTCCACATACGGCGACAGAGTGAAAAATCCACTCAGAAATTGTTCAATTTTTATTTGGTCTGAGTGGGATTCGAACCCGTGCCTCACCGATGGAAGGTCTGTATGGGACTGAAGGACGATCACTCTAACCCACTGCACCACCGAGGTCTGTGTGGGGCTGAGGGACGATCACTCTAACCCACTGCACCACCGAGGTCTGTGTGGGGCTGAGGGACGATCACTCTAACCCACTGCACCACCGAGGTCTGTGTGGGACTGAAGGACGATCACTCTAACCCACTGGACCATCACGGCCCCCACCGTATGTGGAAAAGTTGCCAGGTACCAAAGATCTGCAGTTTCCTCCGAGCACCTGATTTCCTACCTCACTAAACATGACATCTCTTCCATATAAGTCAAATAATCTTGAGTGTGACGTAAAACTTCAATCAATCAATCAATCACACATTATCAAATTAGATGGGTTACTTGGTTAACGGATAATTTTTATTTCAAAGTCACCCCTTTAGTTTTTGAAGGTATGGTACTTTAAACGGTTAACTTCAGAATCTGAACGCTGAATTACCGCCGAGCCTGATGACATCACATAGATTTACGCAAAGCTTTCTGGGTAAAATGTACCTCAGTTCGCCATTTTGTTTATTGCTACTTAACAAGATGTAACTTTTATGGAAAAACATTGATGACCTGTATTTATGCACACGTTTTTCTGGTAACTATACGCCTTTTATGTCTTCTGTTCGATACAATATTATTTCTTCCGCCAAATTTTAAAATTATTTTAACATCCCTCAATCCCCCGAAATGCTTTGCGCGTAAATTCCAAGTGACGTCATCAAGCAATCGGTCAATTGTGGCACCTCATCCCACAATAATGATGAAATATAAAAGTTGATGCTGTCAAATAATGCAAAAAATCCTAAGCAGCACAAAAACACAGTACAAATAAATTATAAATACTTAAGATGGACAGTTACCCCAAGTCACACCACTACTCAGTCCATCTATCTCCATGGAAACGCCAAACATGGTGTCAGCAAGGTGTGTCAAATTAACAATGTAGTGACTTGTGTTTCCAGGAACTGTGATCCATTTATAATCATCCTGTAATAAAATAAGAAAAAAAATTAATGAAGCAAACATTTCAGCCATTGATTGATTCATTGAGTGATGTTCAGTTATGCAGGAGAACTATGGTTTGGAGCTCTCCGACTTCAGGAAGGAGAATGAAGGATTTGGTTTTGATTTTGAGTTCTACCATGCCCTATTTGACAGTTCTTTTGGTTTAGTTTATGAGTAGGGCCTGTAGAAAAATACTGAAGTCAACAATCTAGTTAGCACATAGCCTACACATCACCCTAGAGAATCCTACCACCAAAACATGGAACAAGACGAATGGAAGAGTGTTTGTTGTAACTTTGTCAATCACATTCCCTCTCTTTATAATTTCACAACACAATATATCATACTCGACAGTCCAAATAAGTTCATTTTTTCGCTATATTGAAAATCAGTCGATGGCCACCTGGCTAGTTTCTGATTGGTCTACAGATTCAGTCAGAAGAGTGGAAACATTATTGGGCAAACCAGAGTCAACCGGATTCCTGAACAAAATATCTGGCATGTCTAAAACGGAGTAAAGACGCGCCATAATTTTCCTCAAATTTGCAGTGACAAAAGATTTAAAAAAGAAATGAGGAAGTCTGATGGAAGAATCAACATATTGGGACATTTTAAATTTTTTTAAAAATTTACAACTGAATGAATTTAAGCATGTTTGAGGGTTTTTAAAATTCTGGTAAAATCGTCCAGAAACTGATAAACATTACAATCTTTTTCAATTTAGGGGAGATAACCCATTATCCCATGTCTGCTTTTAGATTGGTTGATAGATTGATTGATGTTTTACGGTGCGCTCAAGATTATTTCACTCATATGACGACATTGCCAGGCTCATTGCCAGGAGGAAACCCCAGACATTCTGCAAGTACCTGTCAACTCTCCCAAATTCGGCGATCGAGTGAAAATCCACTCATAAATGTTTTAATTTTATTTCCGAACCCATTCTTTTGGGGCTCTTTGATAACATATGGGAACGTGTTGTAAAAGATCACTTAAATTAACCTATTTTTGACGTTTGTATATCGAACGAAAATCCATTCAGAAATGTTTTAAATTTTTATTATAGTCTGAGTGCGATTCGAACCCACGCTGGACTGAGCGACGATAACTCTACTGACAGATTTTACATTAGATCAAATTTTTAGGTGGCTTAAGTTAAACCCCTTATCATCAGACAATGATAAGATAAGCCTACATTTCAATTGATTATACATGTTTCATAATCAACAAGTGATGGAGAGGTGTTGATATAGGCTGTAGGCCTGTTCACCAATCCAAAATTTCATTTCATTGAAATAAAAATATTGTTTAAACTAATCAACAAGTGAAATTATGGTCCAACTTACTGCTGATTGGTTAACAAACATGATTTTCCAAGTTCAACTAATCAAAACACAAGCTTGCATTCTCAGCGTAGGGATAATACGTTCGTTTTCCTTTTATGTAATAACTTGAAGACATCCTTGTTAGATTACAAGTGATTGGCAGTATAACTCACAACTGTGCCATCACGTCATTGCTACTTCCATATAAGGAAAGCATTTGAATGTACATGACATACTTCTTGACATAAACAAACTACTTCGTCTGCATGCTTTCGTTTTGCTCACAACATTGCAGACATTGAACTATTGATATGTTTATTTTTGTTTTATTCTAAGAAGTGCCATTCATTTGTAGGATAAATATTTTATCTCTTTATTCTTAAGAATTCGTGGGCAACAAAACTGTTTGATTTTAGAGACCTTTCTTGTGTGGTGTAATGAATACAGTCTCCATAGCGTTTGACCTCATTAGAATCCAGAAAGGTTGGCTGGATTGAATGATGTGATGTAGAGCTGCATTTCAGAATAAAATGCAGTATTTTTGTGTATTGTGAGAAAAAGATTAACCAACTCGACTCGTTACAATGAATATCACTCTCATCTAGTCTCATCTAGCCAGAGGTTCGTGACTTTGAAAATTAATAGACTTGAGTCATATTTATTGTAACAAAAGGGCTCTCGTTAGTTACCCTCTATGTATTATTAATGCAAAATGTTTGTTTGCTTTACTTTCCAAAAATTCTGGTATCATTTGTTTTTTAGCAGAATCTAACACTGGTTGACCCCAAACCTCACAGATAGGAATAAGCTACTAAGTACTAGGGGACCACAAACTTTCTTTCTTAGAAATCTCACATATAGGAATCAGCTACGAAACCCTGGGGGATCCCAACCTTTCTTTCTTTGGTTACAAACCTCAGATAGGAATAAGCTACTAAGCACTGGGGGACCCCAAACTTTCTTTCTTAGAAACCTCACAGATAGGGATCAGTACTAAACCCTGGGGGACCCCAAACTTTCTTTGGCTACAAACCTCACAGATAGGGATTCTGTACCATTCAATGGACGCCTTACAATAATGAACTGTCACAGCAAAGTCTTCTGTCATTGAACTTAGTTTTGCATCTATACTCCAAGAAATATTGACACCATCACCCTGATGAGGTTTGACTTTGATATTTTGTAGTTTCATCGGGGCTGAAAAAGAGCAGTGTCATAAAAAGCATAATTTAACATTTAAAATTCAATGGAATAGATTTTTTTAGACCTTGGTTATTTAGTAACATTGTAGTTTCCTTAAAGTGGCATGAGCTGCCAAAATGTTGATATTTTGACATTGAAACAGAATGTTGAAATTATAGGCTATTTTACTCAAGAAGTATAATTCAGAAGCTTTTTAGTGCTTCTAGTCTCGAGAATGTATGATAAAGTATTCTTTTGAACTAACTTTGGCTTAGAATGAATGAATGGTCGTCCCGGTTATTTAAATTTTGTTTACTTTTCGAACACTATTCCGGTTCGTATATGACACCTACTGTATGGATTTTCCTCATTCCAACGCCAATCGTTTAGTTTTTCGATGGCCTTCAAAGCCTCTTACTGTTGTGGCGATCAGAAATTATGAAAAAAGTGTGAATTTCGGCAGCTCATGTCTCTTTAATGAGGATTCTAACTGCATTTAAAACCCTGACTTTATCAATTACAATATTTAAAAAAAACATGTTTAAATGTCCTGGGAGCTCAGTCTGACACAGGTCTTCCATCGATGGGTCGCAAGTTCCCATCCTAAAAACAATCTGAGAGTGTTTGTACTTTGATTGTTTAAAGTGGCATGAGCTGCCAAAATGTTGATATTTTGACGTTGAAACAGAATGTTGAAATTATAGGCTATTTTACTCAAGATGTATAATTCAGAAGCTTTTTAGTGCTTCTAGTCTCGAGAATGTACGATAAAGTATTCTTTTGAACTAACTTTGGCTTAGAATGAATGAATGGTCATCCCGGTTATTTAAATTTGGTTTACTTTTTTAACACTATTTCGGTTTGTATAGGCCACATACTGTATGGATTTTCCTCATTCCAACGCCAATCATTTAGTTTTTCGATGGCCTTCAAAGCCTCTTACTGTTGACTGTGTGACGATCAGAAATTATGAAAAAAGTGTGAATTTTGGCAGCTCATGCCACTTTAAGTGGAAGCAGTTTTCTTGTGGGCAAAGAGGCTGGTTTCCAACTCAATTAACCTGTCAAAGAAGTCATCTCAGTGAAATAATCTTGAGTAAAACATCAATCAATCAATCAACAAATAGACCAGAGTTAAGCTCTGGATATATTACAGAATTTTGAACTTTGAGTGCACTGATCCAAAAACTTTCAACCAAATACTCCAATAAAATAATGCTAAAGCTCACCTTTCTCTGCTGGGGGTATAGAAATACTGGACGGGAAAACAGAGCAGCCGATTAGTGTACAATATCGCAGGTGAATAATATAGGAGTAGGCGGGGTTTATATCATTCATTTTCAGAGTATCATCAACTTCCAACAACTGGACCGTGTTGTTGTTATTTAAATCGTGAGTTTTAATCGTTACCTCTATGCCAGTCAAATTTCCATTTCTTTCTAGTTCAGAGATCATCTAAAACCATTGAGAAAAAATATTAACGAATTTTAAATGGGTATGCTTTAATTTATTTGGGTAGTGTAAGTCAATGTTACATGCAAATTTGACTAAATGGATACAGGTCACAGTTTGTCACTTCCGGAAATTCCTAGGGACGAAAGAAGTTCCAGATATTTTTGTGTGTTTTTTTTATTATTTTTTCCTGGCCCCCTGCATTTTTTTTCTGGGCATTTTTGTAGTTTTTATCAAAGGACAGGGGTTGAGTTACTGTCTGGAAATGATTTTAGAAGTGGAATGGGACCAGTTCAGGTGGTGGAGATCTGGCAGTTGGGGGTGCTTTGGTCTATTTACATGCGGCGGAATATGTGCAAAGAGACCCCTATCAGCTGATTCTACTCGTATCTCAAAATTTCTACCTTCAACCTATGAAAAAATTGTGCTTAAAATACTGCCAAAGGACTGTTCAAGGCCCCCACCGAAGGATTTGGTTCAACGAAAGTTAGGGAAGGTGCTGTGAGAGCAGACATTAACATTACCGCAAATGGGAAATGAAGGAAAATGAAACTGTGACCTGCTGCCTGTATGGGTTGAAGACATATTTTGTGAAATAGATCACTGTACAACAACAACACTGTGTTTGTGACTTAAAACTTGTAAGAAACACATTATAAGACCTATAGTACTGTCTAGATGTGCTGAAAATGTATCTTTCATGTCTTTTCTAGCAAAATATTTGCACAAAATTGATTTCTTGATAGTTTTGGGGGGCAAAGTAATGTACATGATTATGAGTTGAATTTCTCCTGTAAGTAAATGATACTTTTCAATATGGTAGTTCACCTATTTCTGCAATGATATGCCACACAATCTGGTTGCTTTTCTCAGTACCCTTGCCAAAACACACAGAACACTACCCTACCCCCCAAAAATTGAAAAGAATTTGGGCATTACTTGATTTTGTGTACATATTAAATTTTATTTGGCTTTCTGACAAAACCCTATAGTTCTTACATTGATTTGATGGTCAGCATGTGAGAAACATAATAACCTCCTTTTAACTCTTTCGCTACCGCAAGCCGTACTGTGCGGCTCTCGGTTTTCACATCTCAGACGGCAAGCCGTACACTGCGGCGATCAGCTAACCTTAAGTAAACATCACTGTGATTGGTTATTTTCCTATCAAATACTTGATTTTGACCAATGACTGTATTTTTAACGTAACGACTTGTGGTATGAACACTGTCAGCTTCAGGGAATTCCCAATGACGTAGTATTTACTAAAAGTAGACATTCCGACGAGTTTTTTGTTTACGGCTCAACATGCGGCAGATCTTATTTCCCAGTGGGCTTTTAGTGACAATGAACAGGTTATCAACACATTTGTACCTTCTGATAAATAAAGTGGCAGTGATAGCGGTAATGATAGCACGGAAAACGTAATGACAACAACAACAACAAACAATACATGTGTAGGTGGGCGTTGCAGTTTCAGACATTACTCGTCCCCGACTTGTTCACCAAACAACTGTTTTTTCTCAACTCTGGAGGTTATTTTTATACTTTGTTATATTGGAACTATGTCACATACTCATTATCTTCCTCTAAATCTGACAACCAGTGAAAAATCTCTGTTTTTTTTCCTAGTGTTGAACTGAAATTCAGAATTGAATTTTGCGAATTTTTAACATTCTTCCATTTCTACCAATATGTAAATTAGGAAATAAAAAAGCCAAGTTACATTTGAGACAAAATGTTTGTTTAGTTTTCTTAGAAATACATCTAGGATTATGAAAATATAAACTTTGCCATATAAATTGAGAATAGGTCGGATTCACAAGGCGTTTATGTAGTTTGATGTCGCAATATAAAAATTTACCAAAAGTGTGCCTGGGCCAACCATGTAAATTGCTCCGGTAGTGAAAGAGTTAAGTCTTACCAAATGCCTTTTCTTGTAAAAAAAAAAACCTTTTTCAGTGTTGTTTTATGTCAAACTGAATATTTTGTGTACTCTTTCATGTAATTTCAGGTCCTGTATAAGATGAATGGAATTGTTTATCCACCTGTGAGCATATTTTCCTGATTCACACATCAAAGGAATGTAAATGAGAGTCTTTCTACTTTTTCCAGAGGTAATTTTACCATTGGCATGGCTTCACAGCTTCATTACATTAGAAATTCGCCTCAAATAGCATGCCTAATGGCACTCACAGTTGGCATAAAACCGCCCAGAATATAATGACCTGGGCTTTCCTGATTTTATTCAGTACCTGCATGTGTCTTACACAATTTTCACTTGCAAGAATGCAGGAATCAATTGTTTTAAAAAATAAACCAACCTAACATTTACCCCACCCCCCTTTTTTTGCATATTTTTTCTTAAATCTAATCATATTTTCCCAGAAATATCCTTTTAGACCCTTGTTTGACTTTTTGGGGTGCAGTTATGTTCTCTGGGCTAGGCTAATAATTAAGTTTATATTTAAGGGTACTTGTGGGCAGTTTTGAACAGAGTTTTGTGTTGGGGGATCCCAACAATAAGCCGTGTGGCAGGGGACTTCTTCCTCTGGTTTTAAGCTTTCCAGTACACTTTTGAGCCTAAAATCAACCTGGGATACAAGAATAACACTTGTTTTTTCAAGCTGTTTAAATTTGGTCACAGTATGACTGACTTTGAGTAGAATTTATCCATTTTGTAATCCAACAAATCTTAAAATGTAACAAATGCACAGTATATTTTAGTTGAGGAAGCCACAAAAAGATATGTGTCCTCATAAAGTTAGTATTTTATGGTAGAACACTCTTAGTAGAAGTCACACTAGTTTACAGAGTTCAAATATGTTATCCCAGAGCTGAGATATGACAATTTTAAGCTTTTTTAGCTCACCGGTCATTGTCCTTGCTATGTTCTAATGGGGGGTGGTGTAAATGGGAGGGCTACAGAAGGCTTAGTTTTCATTGCATTTAGTTTTCCTCTTGAGAGATCATTCCAAATACCTTTAACCTCAATGTGTTAGATTTAGAAGTAGATTGAAGGAATTTTGTGCCTCTGTTAGGATACAGGTCACAGTTTGTCACTTCCGGAAATTCCTAGGGACGAAAGAAGTTCCAGATATTTTTGTGTGTTTTTTTTATTATTTTTTCCTGGCCCCCTGCATTTTTTTTCTGGGCATTTTTGTAGTTTTTATCAAAGGACAGGGGTTGAGTTACTGTCTGGAAATGATTTTAGAAGTGGAATGGGACCAGTTCAGGTGGTGGAGATCTGGCAGTTGGGGGTGCTTTGGTCTATTTACATGCGGCGGAATATGTGCAAAGAGACCCCTATCAGCTGATTCTACTCGTATCTCAAAATTTCTACCTTCAACCTATGAAAAAATTGTGCTTAAAATACTGCCAAAGGACTGTTCAAGGCCCCCACCGAAAGATTTGGTTCAACGAAAGTTAGGGAAGGTGCTGTGAGAGCAGACATTAACATTACCGCAAATGGGAAATGAAGGAAAATGAAACTGTGACCTGCTGCCAAATATAAATTCAGGGGAGATAATAACATTTATCTTGTTTGTAGGGGAGATAATAACATTTATCTTGTTTGTAGGGGAGATAATAACATTTATCTTGTTTATGCCAAACCAGAAAAACTAAACCATTTCGTAAGCTATTGGAAAAATATAAATGTTGATAATTATTAACTATACCTGGGTATACAGCAACAGTGTACAATTGATCTGACAGGGACTGGGTACAAACGTGTAGGATCCAGTGGACAAATTCGGACTCCTATCTGGAACTGATTAAGCAGCATCAACGTTATCAAATTATTCTGATATTAAAAATACTTTCACTCATTGAAAACATACTGGAACTGATAAAAGGCAATTAAAATTTTGGTACAATGATTACAAATAATAATATTACAATGATTACAAATAATAATATTACAAAAATTCTCATTTCTCCAGTCATTTGGATTGATTGATGTTTTACTCCTCACTTAAGATAATTCACTTATATGGCAGCGTGGCCCATTGCCCAGAAGAAACCCCTGACCTTTGGCAAGTACCTAGTAGCTCTTCCACATACAACCATGTACGGCAATCGAGTGAAAATAACAGTCACACTTAAAGTGATATGAGCTGCCAAAGTAGGGGGAATTTTGTGGAAACAGAATTAGCTATTGAGAAAATTGTGAATAAACCATTTTTCAAGAATTAAATTTTCAACGATTCCAAGTAAAACCTACCATCTTCATCTGTCATAAAGGATATTTGCTGTGTTGTCCAAAAAGGGCTCTCTCTTAGACGGCTTTCAATTTGAACCAAGTAACGCTGAGCTGGTTTTAGCTTCAGGAAGTGATATGAAGTTTGATCCAATTCTATATACTCCTTGAAAGGAAAAAAACAACTTTGATCGGCTGATGTTAGGACCTCATTTTTACACATGCTTTAGTTCAACCATTAAGAAATTGTATTTTATACTTCTAGCAAAACAGGTAGTTTAAGTTTATTGGAAAACTAAACCTTTAAATATTAATATGGATATATTTATATTAAGCACATGAGCTTTAGAAAAAGTTTAACAAACAAAATTTTAATTGCCACAAAGCTGTTTCAATTTTCAACACTGTTTTATAAAATTATAAACAAAAGAAATCACCTTCCAAACATTGGCTTGAGCGAGTTTGTGCGTGACCCTGAAGATGATGTCAGATAGTAGGTCTAAATACATTGTCCACTTGACCTTTACAGCACGGCTTGTCGTAATCACGGACATTTCAAACACAGCTGGTGCTCTAGCTAAAAGTGGAAAAATGACCCAAAACAGTTTATAGAATTGCATCCAGACCTGATGGGTATTGTGGAACCTGTGTAAAAGGTCACCTGGGGTGCACTTGATTCCTCGCTGGCAGCAGATCTCAGTGATGTGCTACATCGCACTTGATTGGACCCTAAGCATGCTTACAGCATGACCAACTTAACAGCCAAACGCCAAACGTAATTTTGTGAAATGCGATCGGCAACGTTTAAGAATTTTGCTTGTAAAAGAAATAAAACTAAAAAAATGACAGATGTATTTCACTGCCTAATATTATAGCTGTTAATTTGAAAAAAAAATAGTTTTTCATCCACCATTTTAGAATGATCACAGCACTGCGAGTTGACAGTGACAATCCCTTGTATTGTCGAGAGTTGATGTTATCTACAGGCTTCACTGTACAGATCAATTGGACGGACTTTACATTCAGGGTAATATATCCGTCATTTTGAAGTTCGACCTAATCTACTGTATGATAAGTGGATACCAACTATTCACAATAATTGCGTATGTTGTTTATGCATAGCTGTGGTACATCGCAAAGTGCTTTTTCAAATGGCGGACTTGGACCGGAAGTGATGTCAATTGCAAGTGATGTATTCTTGTTAACCAGCATTAATCATGATTTAATATCAGATTTTATGTAGAGCGAGTAAGCAACTCTCATACCAGTGGTTGATAAAAAATATAGCTACAAGAAACTTTTCAGAAAGATGAATAGAGAATATACTTTACCTATTTCCTTAGATACAGTCACATTTTTCACAGTTGTTGCGTTGCCAAAATCTGTTACCATGGTGACCAGAAAGCTATAGTTACCATGTAAAAGGCATTCAGACTCCTCACTGTTAATAAGTTGACAAACATTACTGTGAAGAGCAGGGCAGGGTTGTGGTATCACACCAATAGTAAACGTTTCACACATATCAACAAGCTTATCAAATCCCCTGAAATGAAACCATATTTCATATGAGTTGAACTAAATCTAGATCATCAAAAAGCCAAATTTACCAATATTCATCCTCTCAATCCCTCTGCAACACCAGAAAAGTTCCACATTCTCAAGTTTCGTTTGTTTTAGATATGAGGTTTGGTTGACAGAATCAATCGTTGACAATAGACGATAGCTCACACAAACCTACGACATTGGTTCCAAAATTCATATTTTACTCAATAAAAAAACATTTTTGAGCGTGTTTTTAGACGATTGTGGGACGTCAGTGACTCAGTCAGTTAGAGTGATTGTCCCTCAGTCCAACGCAAGCCTTACATCGATGCACTGCGGGTTCAAATCCCACCAGACCAAATAAAACTGAAAAATTTGGATTTTTTCACTTGATTGCCAGAAGTGGAAGAGTTGCCAGGTACTAGCCGAAGGTCGTGGGTTTCCTCCGAAGAGCCTGGTTTCCTCCTCCATTAAACCATCAATCAGTGGATCGCTCTTTATGGTTGCCACGTACATGTCGATTGATTGATTGTTTGGTGTTCTACGCCGCACTCAAGACTATTTCACTTATATGTCGGCATTGCAAGTTTTATTGTGGGAGGAAACCAGGCTCTATGGCTGGAGGAAACCCACAGCCTTACGGTGGCAACCATCCCATATAGGTTGTTCGAGTGAAAACCCATCCAGAAAATTTTCCAATTTTTTTTGGACTGAGTGCATGGTTTCGAACCTGCGACCCATTGGTGGAAGGCTGTTTGGATTGAGCGTCCAACTCTCTAACCACTAAGCCACGGAGGCCCCCGCCAGGTATCTGTTGAAGGTTGGATGAGTATTCATTACGAAGTGAAGTTACTTTAGGAAAGGGCTTGGTTTACTCCTCCATTTAATCTGGAAATGTTGCAACATAAACATATTTCTTGCGGCATGCCACATAAAACCTCACCCAATCCTTGATCTCTGTTAGTAACTGTATCTTTATGAGAGTCTTACCTTTCACTGACGGTATAGCGTATGTCCCAGTTAGTTGGGACGTCATCTCCTTTAGGTTTAGCTATCACATTTACATATTCTGCCACGTCACTTGATATCTGGTAAATGACTTCTACTTCAGGGGGAGTAGGAATGTCTGGGAAAATAGTAGCAAAATTGAGTATAAGTTGATCCATTTGAGAGGAACTTGAGGGAGGGGCGTGTATTTCTCTTATCGTACCTTTTATTTAATTTCATTTATATATTTGTTTCTCTCTTTGCAACGGTAAATCCTTGTAAATGAGTTTCCTCTCCTGAGAGCAGAAGATTTTTTCCTCCTTTCATGGAGGCCACTAAGGGACATAATCTTTCAATAGAAGTATGACAAATTTGAATAGAACATATTACAAACTATCTTAAAGCTGCCAAAATTCCCACATATTTTCTTATCGTCACGGCAGTAAGAGGCTTTGAAGGCCATTGAAAAACTAAATGATTGGCGTTGGAATGAGGAAAATCTATACAGTATGTGGCCTATATGAACTGAAATAGTGTTGGAAAAAAAAATTTAAATAACCGGGGCGACCATTCATTCATTCTATGCAAAAGTTAGTTCAAAACAATACTTTATCGTGCATTCTCGAAACTAAAAGCACTAAAAAGCTTCTGAATTATACATCTTCAGAAAAATAGCCGATAGTTTCAATATTCTGTTTTAACATCAAAATACATGTATCAACATTTTGTCAGCTCATGCCACTTTAAGTAAGGGCATTCTATCATTAGGATCAATTAAAAAAATAGAAGATTATCGTACTATTGATTTTCCATTGCAAAAACTATTACCAGTACTTACTTCCGATCTGCAATTCAATTTCTTCAGAAAAGCATACTTGCGGTCCAACATAAGAAAAGTATGAACCACTATGATCTAACGTGACATTTGTAAAAATGAGTTGTGAAGTGATGTTATCTCGGACTTGAATGTTATCCGGTTGTATCGTAAATTCTGTCCGTTTGAAAACTATATCAGCTGATGTCAGACCATCACAGTCAGTCGTTACCATACATGTCCATGTCACGGTATCGCCAACAATCCAAATGTGCTTCTTTGTGCATTCAACTACAACCGAAAATATATTATGGTTCAAGTTTCAATATCGGCCTGACATGTTACTAAGTTCATTCATTTCCAGAGAGATCGTAAAAAGTAAAGAAAGAGGTCTTGAATTCTTTCAATTTGAGGTCTGAATTATTTTTTTTTTGATCTGATGTATACTTCATTACAATCATAAAAATGGATTGATTGATTGTTTGTTTGATGTTTTATGCCGCGCTATATGTGGCGTTGCCATTTTTATTGTGGGAGCAAACCAGGCTCTATGCCCGAAGGAAACCCACGACCTTTCGGTGGTAACTGGCAACTATCCCACATAGGTCGTTCAAGTGAAAACCCAGTCAGAAAAATTACCAACTTTTTGTTTGGACTGAGTGGGATTCGAATCCGTGACCCATTGGTGGAAGGCAGTTCGGATTGAGCGTCCAACGCTCTACCTACTGAGCCACGGACGCCCCCATAAAAATGGAGATATGCGTTACAAATGAATTTCATAGTTGTGTTGAAATATATATTAAAAATTAGTCGTCAACCTAATGAAATATCATGGGTTTTGGTTTATTATAACAACTTATGATTGGGTATAAACGTCTAAATGATTTGCCCCTTTTTAACACCATAAGAAATTTGGTTATTTTAGACAAGAAGATTTTCCCTGTGTGCCTGTGTGTTATAGTGTTCAAAAATATATAAATCAATAAAAAATACTTACGCTTGCATGAATTATTGGATAAGCATCCGTCAATAAGAGCAAGAGATTGGCTGAATAACAAACCAAGAAAACCTAGCAACCAGCTTAGGTTCCTGAAAGCCATTAGCTGCGGTCAGATTTTTTTCTTATGAGTTTTATCTCTAGTATGATGCCATACATGGGCCATGTTTTCTGTATACAAAGCAAAACAATCACCAAATAACACATTAAGCATTAATGCAAAGCAATTTAATAGTGTACATATAATTCAGGTAAAAAGAGGCAAGCAGGCAATGGTTTAACAGTGTATAATTCTTATCCAAGCAGCCCCTATATCCCCAAATTATCAGTATACTTTGGATTATTTCAATAACATTAAATGCCTACAAGTAGACCTACTTCTTTATTTATGGTGTAAGACAGTTACTTTAAGTGGCATGAGCTGCCAAAATTCACACTTTTTTTTCAGAATTTCTGATCGTCACAACAGTAAGAGGCTTTGAAGGCCATCAAAAAACTAAATGATTGACGTTGGGAAGAGGAAAATCCATACAGTAAGTGGCCTGTACGAACCAAAAATGTGTTCGAAAAGTAAACAAAATTTAAATAACCGGGATGACCATTCATCCATTCTAAGCCAAAGTTATTTCAAAACAATACAGAAAGACTAAAAAGATTCTGAATTATACGTCTTGAGAAAAATAGCCAATAATTTTGGTCGTCGACCAGGTTCCGACCAATAAATATCCAAACATAAATAACGAGGTACCTGTAGGCATTTAATATTATTGAATTAACCTAAAGTATGACATGTAATAATCTAATATCACCATAAGTGCGATAAAATTGAACTAATATACGCCTATAAGCTATATCAATAAAAGTTGAACAACTCATACAGATTAATAATTTCTTATATAGTAATAATAAACAAAGAATACCAATACCGAGTATTTTAAACGTGAGCTGCCAAACAACATTATGGAAATGTCGAGGTGACTGACAGTGACAGTGACAGTACCGTATATAACTAGAATCGAGCTCTCTGTCGCTGTGTCAATCGGCCTCCTGCGTAGTGCTGTGACCGTAAGTGTAATATCGTTCTGCATTTAAAAACTAACAACGTACCTTCCTTTATCTCAACTTTGTCGTCATCAGTTGAGAGATAATTGGCTGCCTTTTTCGTTTACTGATTCTGAAAGCGAAAGCGTCGCCCTAAAAATAAAAACAGGAAAAGTATTCGTTGACAAACGTACGGTGGCCTATATGTATATGCAACGTCATGTAAAGGGAATTCCCCTTTCTATCGTCCAATAAAACGATTACATCTTGTCACGTGGCAGAGGGCTTGCATTTCTCGGAAAAGACATTTAGCAAAAATATTATAGACCGTCTTCAATGATAAAATACAACATGCCTGTTCGCGTACGACTTGAAACAAAGACGAAATAACAGAAAATTACACAAATCAGTCTAAAAATTACGTAATAATAATGTTTAGGCAAAGAGTCACATTAATAGACTAAGGCGGCAATATAAAAAAAGCGCATGAATTCAAAGACTCTGACATAATATGCCTATAATATCATTTAATATATGCGTAGGTCAACTATATTGTTATAAATATAACATATACATTTTCCTAAGGTAACTGTAAATGTAGTCTTAGTTTTTGCCAAAAAAAACATACTTTCTGTATGACTATAAATACCGGTTGTCGTTCGAGTTCCAAGTGGCATACGGTCAAATGGCCTGCTAGTGCGACAATATGGCCCGATAGAAAAAGTCATTTAGGCTATTAATGCGGGTCCTGAATTTGCGAATTTTTTTTTTTTTGTTCTAACCACACTCAAACAAGTTTTTTTTATTTTAGAATGCTCATATTGGTCAGAATCTCTAAATTCTTAAGATTTTATTTACAGCTTCCTTCAGAAGGAAGATTCCACCAATTGATGGGTCGCGGGTTCGAATCCCACTCAATCCAAAAATTGGAAAATTTTCTGACTGGGTTTTCACTCAAACGACTTATGTGGGGTGGTTGCCAGTTACCAACGGAAGGTCGTGGGTTTCCCCCGGGCATAGAGCCCGGTTTCCTCCCACAATAAAACTGTCAACGCCGCCATATAGGTAAGTGAAATAATCTTGAGCGCAGCGTAAAACACCAAATAATCAATCAACCAATCAAAAGGAGCGTGTCTCTCTGTCAAGTCCATACCCAAAGATCTCTAGCTTCTTTTAAAGAAGTGAAAACATGTTTTCATTATATAAAGAACAGTTGAGTAGAAAATGCTGTTCATCTTCAATGTGGAAAGGGAAAAAGGGACAATCGACGGTCAGGGACAGTGGGTCTATCTTTACCTCTTTTGTATTTCACCTCTTTGCCGAGTTCATTTTCAAGGAAATGCGGAGGGAAATCAAGAGATTCTTCCGGTCACACACCTCAATGTAAACAAGCATGGCCATACAACGTTGCCGCAACTTTATTTTTTAATTTTCTTTCCAGGAATTTATAAATGGCTGGAATTTCCAAATTCCCTGTAATATTAACAAGAAGAAATCAGCATTTTGGCACCCCATGCCATTTTTAATGTGAAAATGGTGGTGTAAAACCACACGAAAAATGAAGTGACCTTGGCCTTGCTGATATATATATATGACCTTGGTTGAAGGTCATGACACACCACCTATATATAAGGAAGCTTCTAGTCTAAATACAAGCTTTTGGTGTCATTCTCTTTTGAAGATAGGCTTACTGTATATATAATGACCTTGACCTTGTCTACATGACCTTGATTGAAGGTCAAGACACACTGCCATCAATATTTGGAACTGATAGTTAAACTTAGACCAGAAGCTATAGGTGTTATTTCGTTTTGAAGATACGTACCAGTCAAGATTTATAAGACTCACTAAAAACAATTTTGAAGATGACCTTGACCTTCTCAATACGGTACCTGGAAACCATTTCACTTAGTGAATTTTAGAACTAATTGCTCAAAGATAATTTCTTGGACAGCATATGTTCAAAATGGAACTATTTCAGTGGACAGCATATGTTCAAAATGGAACTATTTCAGGTTTTTGCAACTGATGTCCTCTATGCCCGTATGGTAGACGTATGACTGACTCGATGAGGTTAACTGTTTGAGAAAATCATATAAATGATAATGCTAAATGCAGCCACCCCCCCCCCCCCCCTCCATGATTTAGAAAGACAAGAACACCCCCTGTAAGGCCAGGCTTAGTGGGGGAGGAAACTCTTTGCCCGGAGAAAACCCTCAACCTTCGGCGAGTACCTGTTGACTATTTTGAATATTTCAAGTATTTCAATTTATTATTTGGTCTGAGTGTAATTTGATGCATCGATGGAAGGCCTGTGTGGGACTGACGGACTAAAACTTGATGCATCGATGGAAGGCCTGTGTGGGACTGACGGACCTTGATGCATGGATGGAAGGCCTGTGTGGGACAGAGAAAAACTGACGGACTAAATCTTGATGCATGGATGGAAGGCCTGCGTGGGACTGACGGACTGTGTGGGACTGACGGACTGTGTGGGACTGACGGACCTTGATGCATGGATGGAAGGCCTGTGTGGGACTGACGGACTAAACCTTGATGCATGGATGGAAGGCCTGTGTGGGACTGACGGACTGTGTGGGACTGACGGACTGTGTGGGACTGACGGACCTTGATGCATGGATGGAAGGCCTGTGTGGGACTGACGGACCTTGATGCATAGATGGAAGGCCTGTGTGGGACTGACGGACCTTGATGCATGGATGGAAGGCCTGTGTGGCACTGACGGACTAAACCTTGATGCATGGATGGAAGGCCTGTGTGGGACTGACGGACTGTGTGGGACTGACGGACTGTGTGGGACTGACGGACCTTGATGCATGGATGGAAGGCCTGTGTGGGACTGACGGACTAAACCTTGATGCATGGATGGAAGGCCTGTGTGGGACTGACGGACTGTGTGGGACTGACGGACTGTGTGGGACTGACGGACCTTGATGCATGGATGGAAGGCCTGTGTGAGACTGACGGACCTTGATGCATAGATGGAAGGCCTGTGTGGGACTGACGGACCTTGATGCATGGATGGAAGGCCTGTGTGGCACTGACGGACTAAACCTTGATGCATGGATGGAAGGCCTGTGCGGGACTGACGGACTGTGTGGGACTGACGGACTGTGTGGGACTGACGGACCTTGATGCATGGATGGAAGGCCTGTGTGGGACTGACGGACCTTGATGCATGGATGGAAGGCCTGTGTGGGACTGACGGACCTTGATGCATGGATGGAAGGCCTGTGTGGGACTGACGGACCTTGATGCATGGATGGAAGGCCTGTGTGGGACTGACGGACCTTGATGCATGGATGGAAGGCCTGTGTGGGACTGACGAACTAAACCTTGATGCATGGATGGAAGGCCTGTGTGGGACTGACGGACCTTGATGCATGGATGGAAGGCCTGTGTGGGACTGACGGCCTGTGTGGGACTGACGGCCTGTGTGGGACTGACGACTGTGTGGGACTGACGACTGTGTGGGACTGACGGCCTGTGTGGGACTGACGGCCTGTGTGGGACTGACGGTCTGTGTGGGACTGACGGCCTGTGTGGGACTGACGGCCTGTGTGGGACTGACGGCCTGTGTGGGACTGACGGACTTTTTTTAGATTTTTATTTCTATATATATATTTTTTTTCAACTCTCGTTTCTTTTTTTTTAAAAAGTATATAAAAAAAATAACAAAAATGAAAACATGTTCATGGTAACGATGGGCCACCATATATGTCTCATTGGTTGGTGTAGATCTGACTTTGTAAAATGCGCCTCCATTGCTGAGAGATGAGCGTTTGCAAGACCGATCTGCATCGATGTTGCACCATTTTCTAGTAATAGTGACATTCGATGCATATCAAATACCATGTGACCTCCATTCCACGTATATAGTTCATTGGTACGAACCTTGGTTCATCGTAAGCCTTACTGTATTTATGACTTAGTTAAAAACACAACTTAATCGTACATTCTCAAGACTAGTAGCACTAAAAAACTTCTGAATTGCATGCCCAGAGAAAAATGTTCAGTAATTTCTACATTCTTTTTCAAGAGAAAAAAAAACATTTTGTCAGCTCATGTGGCTTTAATCAACATACAAGGATGGTTACATTTGATTAAATAAATATACACCATTTCGTTGAATTAAAGTCCACAAACAACCTTTAATGATCTTGACAAAACTATATGCACAGAATTTATGATTGTCATAGGTTCATTTATTTCATTTCTGAAGCCCAAAGATCACATACTGGTAAACTGGAAATTCACATTGGATCCAAATCAGTTTTTGATTTTAACTTGTTAAGGAGTTAATGGTGACCACTGGTGTTATCATACAGTAAATTTCTTTGGAAGAAAACGTTTTTTAATCCCTCGGAGACACGCCCATCATTCTGAATCTGCAAAGATAAATATAATAACATGAGACATTTGGTTTATTTAAATTTAATTTAATTTAATAAATTTAATCTTGAGAGTGGTTTTTACACATACAGCGATCAAGTGAAAAAAATGTGCAACTTTTCAATTTTATTTGGTCTGAGTGGGATTCGAACCGGCGAGAATCACGACACTTCGCTGAAAGGCCTGTGTCAGACGGAAATACTAACAGGTCACTGAGGCCCCCGTTTCTCAAAAGAATGCATTCGTCCATGACATTTTTGATTGATTGTTTGGCGCTCAAGATTATTTCACTTATATGGCGGCGTTGCCAGTTTTATTGTGGAAGGAAACCGGGCTCTATGCCCGGAGGAAACCCACAACCTTCCGTTGGTAACTGGCAACCATCCCACATAGGTCGTTCGAGCGAAAACCCAGTCAGAAAATTTTCCAATTTTTTGGGACTGAGTGGGATTCGAACCCGCGACCCATTGGTGGAAGGCTGTTCGGATTGAGCGTATGATTGACGCATGACATTTTTGAGAAGACAGCTAACCAAGGCACTTCACTGATCAAGTCATTGAAAAATTTTGAATTAAGTAAATAGGACAAAACAGAACATGCTGTATATAATTGCTATAATAAATAAGTCATAAATTAGGAGCCAAAATTATCAGCATGAGAGTCAATTTTTCACCAAATTAGATTGATTGATCGATTGATGTTTTACGTCAGACTCAAGATAATTTCGCTAATATGGCGGCATTGCCAGGTTTAGGTGGGGGTGGGAAACCAAGCTCATTGTCCAGAGGAAACCGTTGGCGCATACCCACCAACTTAGAATATGATATTTGACAGCGATTAGCCATCAAATCAGAAAATGTTATAGTATGAGTGCCACATAGATGAAACTATCAGCAGAAATTGAGTCATAGTTTTGTATATTTTCAGACTTACATTTTTAAACCACCTTGAGACATTGATGTACTTTTCTTTCTCATAAAACGTCAGATCATTCTACAAAATGGAGGGATGATTTTTACAACAACAAAAAAAGTATAATTTAAGACAAACAATAAAACAGCATTGACATCAAACCAATGAACTACTGTATATGCGTGGAATGGAGGTCACATGGTATTTGATGTGCATCGAATGCCTCCATTACTAGGAGATGGTTCAATTTCGATCCAGATCTGTTCTGCACGCGCTTCAACTATCAATGACGGCACATTTTACAAAGTCAGATCCAAACCAGCCAATGAGACATGTCCATTCCACGCATATAGTTTATTGCATCAAACAAGAGTTTTTTTCAAAGCTCCCTGGGATATCATAGGTACGTAAATGGGTAATTTTATCTGCTCAAATTCGGTATAGATATTGCACTGATATTTGTCAGCAGTTCGCTCAGTGTGTTTGCAGCTTTAAGAAGCGTACAAGTTCGGCAGAAAAATCACCTGGGGTGTCCGCCCAATTTGACAAATTTAGCACTGATGTTTTTTATAAATTCGCTCAGTGTATTCGTAACATACAAGGTCAGCAGAAAAATCGCCTTGGGTGTCCTCCCAATTTTTCGAGAAAAAAATTGGCCCCGATAATTTATTTAGCAATTTGCTCAGTGTCTCCCATAACTTTAAATAGCATACAGGAATTGCACAGTCCTCATTCTTCTTGTCATCGGCTGAGGAAGAAAAATTGCTGTGATGCCCTCACGAAAATACTACTGACTAAGGCCAAGCTCCTTTCAGTCGTCAACCTAATGAAATATAGGTTTAGTTTATAATGCAACTTATGATGGGGTATAAAGTTCTAAATGATATACCACTTTCTAACAGACTTGTCTCCGTGGTTATTTTAGACAAAAAGATTTTCCCTTTGCACATGTATTTTAGTGTTCATAAATATATATATATTTATAGATACAAAAACATCCGAAAATCTTCTTGACTAAAATAACCATGAAGTCAAGTTTCTAATTGTGTTAAAAAACCTTTATAGCCAATCAAAGGTTGTTCTAATTTAAACAAAAACTTGTGATATCTCATCAGGTTGGAGATAGACAGGAGTTCAGCTTCAATCAGTAGAATTTTCTGGAAAACAGGTAATATATACCTGTATGCACTGGTTGGAGAGTAAAAATGTTATGATAATCACCATAAATATGAGAAAATATATAACTATGTTTTATTTTCATCTTTGAACTATACCCTTTTTTTTTATAAAGCCCTCAAATCTTGATGACAATTGAAATTCCTAAAATGTGAAATTTTTTGGCTGTGCAAGTCACTATAGCATTGTGTTATATTGGTAGCACACTCACCATGGTGTTATATAGACTATAATAAACTAAAACATCTGCAACTGATATTGAGGCTCCGACAAAATAAACTCTGTTAGAAAGGTAGCGGTCCAAGTCCTGTAGGAAAAAACAGAAAAGAGTTATCTCCCTTTGTTTTAACATCTGGTTTCCTACTTGTTAATATTCACATCTTTTTTGAGATAGTGGGGAAAATCCCACAAAATAAACTATATGAAGAACATAGTTACATATAAATTCTTCAAGAGGCATTTAGAAGTTGATTGATCATATTCACTCGACAGGTTTAAAAATATTTCTGTTTATTTGTGAAGTGACGCAGACGTTTCCGTCGGTACAGATTCTAGTAGTAGTATTGTTATCAATCATAGTTATATATATATTTCCTTTCTTTCATTATGAATTTCAGAGATCGTCAAGCAAATAAAGCACGTTAGTCCTATATCAAAAACATACTTATATTCTTTTTATCATTTTTAATTCTATTGTGGAGATTGGGTATCGAGAGAAAATCTTGGCTGTTTTCATTCGCTTGGCTTTGACATGCCCAGATCATTCTGCACTGATGAATTGTAGACGTGAAATGGCCGTCATGGGACATTCGACATACAGGATATATTTCCATTACTGTGAGATGTCTTTGGTAAGCACCCTAATCTGTATTTTGACGTTAAAACAAAACTGTTTGACCAAATGTTTGTGGGGCCATTGGTAATTGTCCGTAGAAGCAAAAATATCCCCACACTGTCAACACCACCAAGGAAATAACAAGAGTTTAAAAAACTCATAATACGCCCTCAAGGGTTACTTCAATATAGCACACTATCTATCCACTATCTATTTCCATTTTGACTGGAAATAAAAATTCAAAAGCCTGTTTACTGTATAAAAACTTTATAGAAAGTGTGCATGAGAACTGCTGTAAATAAGGAGACTTAAATCATTGCTAGGAGATAAGTAAATATGTATTTTACAATTGATCGCATATATACATGTAGGCAGCGCTAATTCTTATAAAGATGTTTAACACCTCACTCACAATTTATTCACTTATACGGCAGTGTTGCAATCTTTATATTAAGTGAGGGAGAAAAGCAAGATCTTTGCCCAGAGGCAACCCCTGACCTTTCACAAGTACCTGCCAGCTCTTCTGCATAGGACAATTAAGGGAAAACTCAACTCAGCA
Source organism: Lepidochitona cinerea (assembly GCA_963971465.1). Classification (NCBI taxonomy): domain Eukaryota; kingdom Metazoa; phylum Mollusca; class Polyplacophora; order Chitonida; family Tonicellidae; genus Lepidochitona; species Lepidochitona cinerea. The sequence continues at coordinate 1,495,889 of OZ020556.1, read as the reverse complement.
ATTTTTCTTTGGACTGAGAGGGATTCAAACCTGCGACTTATCGGTAGAAGGCCTGTGTTGCCCTATGAGATAATGGCTCTCCAAGGCTCAGCGTGAGCCCTAATTCTCAATCTAATTAAGATAAATACCTGTAAAGCTTGATGGAGGTCTTTCTCCTGTAGACACCTGTCCAGATGGGTGACAACATATTCTAGCCACTGGTCAATCTGGGCGGCTTTCTCTGGGACATTACCTGAAATAAATCCAGGTATGTTTGTGTTTCATTGTGAGATATACACAGGACAGTTATCTGATTGATTGATATTTTAAGCCGCACTCAAGATTCACCTACATGGCGTTGCCAAGTTATGTTTGGCCGGAAAACATGGCGCTTTTCCCCTGAGGATTGATTGATGTTTTACGCTGCGCTCAAGATTATTTCACTTATATGGCGGCGTTGCCAGTGTTATTGTGGGAGGAAACCGGGCTCTATGCCCGGAGGAAACCCACGACATTCCATTGGTAACTGGCAACCACCCCACATAGGTCGTTCGAGTGAAAACCCGGTCAAAAAATTTTCAATTTTTTTTACTTTCCCTGAAGAAACCCTGCTTTGCCAGGGTTATTTGACAAAGATTACCTGAATGATTGTTCCATGTTGTAATGAAGATAGTTTCATTTATTTTTATTGTTGATTGATCGACACAGAGTTCCTTGCCCAGAACCTTCCACATAAAGTGGACAAGTGAAAAAAACATTCAGAAATGGTTCCATTTTTTGTGTGGACTGAGAGTGATTTGTGTTCCTAAATCCATTGCTGGGAGGTAGGTGTCAGAGACAATATTAATTTGTAATTCTCTTCATTTCACGTGGCAAATAAATGCAGCAATTGTCTTTTTTGTTTTTATAACTGGGAGAGTTTCTGTTTTTTATTTCTTTTTCTTTTTTCTTCTGTATTTAGCATTAATATGTAATTTAATATGTTCATCTAAAGTCGTACCTCACTAGAATTCCTGAGGAAAGAACAAGCCGTTTGACCAAATAATTGTTTCATTCATTGGGACATTATCCAGTGTAATTTCTTTGATACAAGTCTTGATCCTGTTCCATTTTCAACATAGGTAGATTGATTGATTGTTTTGCGCTGCACTTACAATTATTTTAATTATATGACAGGATTGCCATTGAAGGGTGAGAGGAAACCAGGTTCGTTTCACGTTTCGCGGAGAAAGCCCCTAACTTTGGCAAGTACCTGGCAACTCTTCGACATAAGACGATAGAGTGAAAAATCCACCATTTTTATTTGGACTGAGTGGGTTTTGAACTCGCTTTTGAACCTCTGGTCAACCATACGTTTTCTATATCTTCTATATATCGGATTTTGCGTCTAAAGCCATTCTCTGAAGGATGTGAAAATTCTTAAAGTGGCATGAACAGCCAAAATGTTCATGTTTTGACGTAAAAACAAAATGTTGAAATTATCAGCTATTTTTCACAAGACGTATAATTCAGAAGCTTTTTAGTGCTTCTAGTGTCAAGAATGTACGATAAAGTATTGATTTGAACGAACTTTGGCTTAGAATGAATGAATGGTCATCCCGGTTATTTAAATTTTGTTACTTTTCGAATACTATTCCGGTTCATATAGGCCACATACCGTATGGATTTTCCTCATTCCAATGCCAATCATTTAGTTTTTCGATGGCCTTCATAGACTCTTATTGTCGTGACGATCAGAAATTATAAACAAAAGTGTGAATTTTGGCAGCTCATGCCCCTTTAAGGTTTTTAAAACTTACTGTAAAAACTTTGATTACTGGGTGAATTTCTTGAGAGATACTTAGATATCGTTGCTAGACCAGAGATACAGGAGCCATCAGGTTTTGTGAGAACAGCAGTCTGAAAATACATCCAAATAATAAACAGATTCTCAATCATAATATATTGTACATGTATATCTATAAACACTAAAACACACAGGCACAGGGAAAATGTTCTTGACTAATATTATCAAGAAGAAAAGTTTCTAATTCTGTTAAAAAGGAGTATGTCAGGTGGTTGATTGATTGATTGTTTGGTGTTTTACGCCGCGCTCAATTTTAGTTCACCTATATGGCGGCGTTGCCAGTTTTATTGTGGGAGGAAACCCACAACCTTCCGGTTATAACTGGCAACCATCCCACATAGGGCGTTCAGGTGAAAACCCAGTCAGAAAATTTTCCATTGTTTTTGGACTGAGTGCGATTCGAACCCGCGACCCATAGTTGGAACGCTGTTCGGATTGAGCGTCCAACGCTTTACCTACTGAGCCACGGAGGCCCCAATTTAGGTTGAAGACAGGAGTTTGGCTTTAGTCAGTATTTCTGAGTAATCTAAAAGAATATCCCCTGTGTAGAGTGAGTGAGTGAGTGAGTGATTTGGGTTTTACGTCCTGCTCAACAGTATTTCAGTTATAACTTATATGAAGACGTGGTCTCCTTGTTGCAGGGCGGATTTCCACCGCTCTTTTAGGTGCTGCCTCACTGAGACGACTTGCCGAAGACAACCAGCAAGCCCCCTCACCCAGTCACAGTATACTGACACCGGGCCAACCAGTCGCTGCTCTAACTCCTATTGCTGAGCGCCAAGCGAAGCAGCAACATCTACCACTGTTAAAATCTTTGGTCTGACTCGACCCAGGCTTGAACCGGGGCTGGTCCCCTGTGTATAAGAGTCTGAAATAGTACGGTAAAAGGCTGATTAAAAAAATCTAAGGTCTTCCAATGCATGCTGGCATATGAAGGTAAATAAAAGGTTTGTGACATTCGCTAAGTATGTCACTCTCCCACTCAGCCATAAAAATAGAAGCAAAGTAGGACTAAAATATTTTTCTAAAGAACATTCTTTAGTAGAAGAATATAGAAAACCCTGCTTTAGAGTTTTGATCCGATTCCATATAAATGTTTTGGGAAATAGAATAATAATCATACATCAATAATTAACTTAATTAAATTATATACTCGGTACTGATTGTTTGGTTGATGGCGGGGGGGGGGGGGGGGGGGGGGGGGGGTGTGTGTAGTTCTTGCTCTGTAGTTTTCGAAAATGAACCTGAGGCATAATCCATGTCCAAATTAGGCTGAAATTGTTGAAAAAAAAAACTGGAAGCAACCTCTACCAAACACGGTTACAGTTCTTCAACAATTTCAGCCCACTGAATCGTCATTTATGAAAGATACAGAGTGAGCGCTATACGCGGTTAGGTGAAACATGTGAGTAGATATTTTGGTTTATTTTAAAGCACACGCTTAAAATGGTGTAATTTCATCCTTTGATTGCTGTTTTTATCGAATACCCACGTCTTGAACCTCACTTGTTTTTTTTGCCTGTTCTGAGTTACTTCCCTCAGTTGAAATGTCAGACAAATCGACAATCATAGCAGGTGTACAAACTTTACCGATTTCTATACACAGTAGTTTGGAGACCTCTGGCTGTTATTTTTGTGAATTTGGTGGCAGATCTTAGACTTTCATTTCAAACCTTTTCGTTAAATCCGACTCTACATCCCTACACTGGCTACAGAGAGAGATGAAATTGTTCTTGAAACCGAAGACCGATCGGTGGACAACCCGCCAATTGGCGCCTTTCTCCAACCTATTGAGCGTTGCTGAAAAAAAGCCAAGTTCTTATAGTGAGCGCAGCGAACTCTATACACAGCATGCGTACATAATCGCTAATGACGTCACTATACTAACTTCCAAGTCTGGTCAACTTTCCATATCGGTGTTCGAAACCGCTGCCATCCTCGTTCTAAAATCCAAAAATACTTCTTGGAAATGTTTCCGCTACCGCTTCTCTTTTTACAGAAGAGGACATCTGATGGGTTGTTTAAAAAAAACTACACTGATCAGCTGCTGATATTGTCTTTTTGATAAATTATGAACCGGAACTTTTTAAGCTATTTTCTGCGCTCATTTCTAGGCTTTGCCTATTACACATTATCATCTATATCTTCTATAGAGGCTATGCCCCCTTATACCATTGCTTCGTGTGTCTGTCACACAACGTACATTACTTACATTTGCAAGGTAGAATACACAGGTTGGGGAAATACGTGAATCGAAGGATATCCGTGAATCCACGGACTATCCGTGAATCGACGGACAGTTTTGTCACAGAATCACGGATAGGCACCCGTCAAAAACGATAAAAGTTATCCGACTTCCAATTCTTACGAAGACGCAAAGTTTTGCAGTTCAACAACAACAGAACAGCTTTCAAGCTTTCCATTCACACTCTTATTTCGTCCTCAGCTTCAATATTTTTCTGCGCTGAAGCCGTCAAAGTCGCTGACACAAACTGTCAAAAAGCAGTTCGCCATTTTGGATAAATAATTTCGAAAAGAAAATAAACATTTACATACATTTCCATACCGGTCACGTGGTTTAAATAGGTCCACCGGCAAGATCACACAAGAGCATCTGAAGTAGGGCCCTCCAAGAATGCAGCGCCACTAGCCATTGTATGGTGAACCAAAGGGGACTAATCTAGCAGGCCTGTCATGTACAAGAGGCATACAGTATCCAAGGCAAATTAGTCCCCTTTGGTTCACCATACAATGGCTAGTGGCGCTGCATTCTTGGAGGGCCCTACTTCAGATGCTCTTGTGTGATCTTGCCGGTGAACCTATTTAAACCACGTGACCGGTATGGAAAGGCGAAAAAACACGCTTTAATTTGCGGGTTTCAAATGTATGTAAAAGTTTATTTTCTTTTCGAAATTATTTATCCAAAATGGCGAACTGCTTTTTGACAGTTTGTGTCAGCGACTTTGACGGCTTCAGCGCAGAAAAATATTGAAGCTGAGGACGAAATAAGAGTGTGAATGGAAAGCTTGAAAGCTGTTCTGTTGTTGTTGAACTGCAAAACTTTGCGTCTTCGTAAGAATTGGAAGTCGGATAACTTTTATCGTTTTTGACGGGTGCCTATCCGTCGTTCTGTGACAAAACGCTCCGTCGATTCACGGATAGTCCGTGGATTCTCGGATATCCGTCGATTCACGTATTTCCAACAGTACCCAGCCCAGAATCATCTGTAGGGCATCATTTTCAGGGCTTTGACCTACATCACTTTCAGGGCTGTCTCGGCGCGCACATTTTTAACATAAACAAATATAAAAAATCGTAACTTGTTTCACAATTGAATAATGATCTAATAACCCATTTTTAGACATTTTTGGAATTGTGTTTAATAATGGTAATTTGATGACTGCATCGCGAATTGTGGATAGCTTCAGTTAAAATATCTGCTCTCAAAACTGAATAAAGATTTCCTTGAAAATATAACTGTAGGACGTACTGGTAGCTAAACAAAAGGATTGAGAAGTAATCGATAATTTGTTGCACATACAATAATTTAATCAGATATTTTTTTGCGATATTTAAAGAGAAATATTCCGTTTTAGAAATAAAAATCTTAAAAGTTGATGGATACTACTAGGTTTTTTCAGTTGATAACACTTCGAAAAGTGTATTTATGGCTTTTTTTTGTGATGGGAATCTCTAAAACTGAGGTAAACCCTCTCAAATGACGAACAGCCCCACAGGTGATGTTGGGCCTAAGAGTGCATCTGGGGGTAAGTTGATGGATACCAATAAGCTATTTAGGTTGATAACACTTACAAAAGTGCATTGATGGCTCTTTTTAGTGATGAGAATCTCTAAAACTGACGTATAGCCCCTCAAGTGACGAACAGCCCCACAGGTGATGTTGGGCCTTAGAGTGCATATGGGGGTAAGTTAATGAATACAATTAAGCTATTTAGGTTGATAACACTTACAAAAGTGTATGGATGGTCTTTTTTAGTGATGGGAATCTCTAAAACTGAGGTATAGCCCTTCAAGTGACGAACAGCCCCACAGGTGATGTTGGGCCCAAAAGTGCATATGGGGGTAAGTTAATGAATACAATTAAGCTATTTAGGTTGATAACACTTACAAAAGTGTATGGATGGCTTTTTTAGTGATGGGAATCTCTAAAACTGAGGTATAGCCCCTCAAGTGACGAACAGCCCCACAGGTGATGTTGGGCCAAAAGTGCATATGGGGGTAAGTTAATGAATACAATTAAGCTATTTAGGTTGATAACACTTACTAAAGTATATTGATGGCTTTTTTAGTGATGGGAATCTCTAAAACTGAGGTATAGCCCCTTAAGTGACGAACAGCCCCACAGGTGATGTTGGGCCTAAGATGCATTTGGGGGTAAGTTAATGAATACGATTAAGCTATTTAGGTTGATAACACTTACAAAAGTGTATGGATGGCTTTTTTAGTGATGGGAATCTCTAAAACTGAGGTATAGCCCCTCAAGTGACGAACAGCCCCACGGGTGATGTTGGGACTAAGAGTGCATATGGGGGTAAGTTAATGAATACAATTAGGCTATTTAGGTTGATAACACTTACAAAAGTATATTGATGGCTTTTTTTGTGATGGGAATCTCTAAAACTGAGGTATAGCCCCTTAAGTGACGAACAGCCCCACAGGTGATGTTGGGCCTAAGATGCATTTGGGGGTAAGTTAATGAATACGATTAAGCTATTTAGGTTGATAACAGTTACTAAAGTGTATTAATGGCTTTTTAAGTGATGGGAATCTCTAAAACTGAGGTATAGCCCCTCAAGCGACGAACAGCCCCACAGGTGATGTTGGGCCCCAGGGTGCATCTGGGGGTAAGTTAATGAATACAATTAAGCTATTTAGGTTGATAACACTTACAAAAGTGTATTGATGGCTTTTTTAGTGAAAATAATCTCCAAAAAGTAAGGTATAGCCCCACAATTGACGAACAGCCCCACAGGTGATGTTGGGCCCCAGGGTGCATCTGGGGGTAAATTAATAGTTACCAGTGATCCTTTTCACTTGATAACATTTACAAAAGTGTATTGGTAGCTTTTTGTGTTGATGAGAATCTCCAAAAACGAGGTATAGCCCCTTAAGTGACGAACAGCCCCACAGGTGATGTTGGGCCCAAGAGTGCATCTGGGGGTAAGTTAATGAATGCAATTAAGCTATTTAGGGTGATAACACTTACAAAAGTGTATGGATGGCTTTTTTAGTGATGGGAATCTCTAAAACTGAGGTATAGCCCCTCAAGTGACGAACAGCCCCACGGGTGATGTTGGGACTAAGAGTGCATATGGGGGTAAGTTAATGAATACAATAAGGCTATTTAGGTTGATAACACTTACAAAAGTGTATGGATGGCTTTTTTAGTGATGGGAATCTCTAAAACTGAGGTATAGCCCCTCAAGTGACGAACAGCCCCACAGGTGATGTTGGGCCTAAGAGTGCATCTGGGGGTAAGTTGATGGATACCAATAAGCTATTTAGGTTGATAACACTTACAAAAGTGCATTGATGGCTCTTTTTAGTGATGAGAATCTCTAAAACTGACGTATAGCCCCTCAAGTGACGAACAGCCCCACAGGTGATGTTGGGCCTAAGAGTGCATCTGGGGGTAAGTTGATGGATACCAATAACCTATTTAGGCTGATAACACTTACAAAAGTGTATTAATGGCTTTTTAAGTGATGGGAATCTCTAAAACTGAGGTATAGCCCCTCAAGTGACGAACAGCCCCACAGGTGATGTTGGGCCTAAGAGTGCATATGGGGGTAAGTTAATGAATACAATTAAGCTATTTAGGTTGATAACACTTATAAAAGTGTAGGCCCTATTGATGGCTTTTTTAGTGATGGGAATCTCTAAAACTGAGGTATAGCCCCTTAAGTGACGAACAGCCCCACAGGTGATGTTGGGCCTAAGATGCATTTGGGGGTAAGTTAATGAATACGATTAAGCTATTTTAGGTTGATAACAGTTACTAAAGTGTATTAATGGCTTTTTAAGTGATGGGAATCTCTAAAACTGAGGTATAGCCCCCCAAGCGACGAACAGCCCCACAGGTGATGTTGGGCCCCAGGGTGCATCTGGGGGTAAGTTAATGAATACAATTAGGCTATTTAGGTTGATAACACTTATAAAAGTGTATTGATGGCTTTTTTAGTGATGAAAATCTCCAAAAATGAGGTATAGCCCCACAATTGACGAACAGCCCCACAGGTGATGTTGGGCCCAAGAGTGCATCTGGGGGTAAGTTAATGAATGCAATTAAGCTATTTAGGTTGATAACACTTACAAAGGTGTATGAATGGCTTTTTTAGTGATGGGAATCTCTAAAACTGAGGTATAGACCCTCAAGTGACGAACAGCCCCACGGGTGATGTTGGGACTAAGAGTGCATATGGGGGTATACCTCGTTTTTGGAGATTCTCATCAACACAAAAAGCTACCAATACACTTTTGTAAGTGTTATCAAGTGAAAAAGCTCAATGGTAACTATTAATTTACCCCCAGATGCACCCTGGGGCCCAACATCACCTGTGGGGCTGTTCGTCAGTTGTGGGGCTATACCTCATTTTTGGAGATTATTTTCACTAAAAAAGCCATCAATACACTTTTGTAAGTGTAATAAACTGAAAAAGCTCACTGGTATCCATCAACTCACCCCCAGATGCACTCTTGGGCCCAACATCACCTGTGGGGCTGTTCGTCGCTTGAGGGGCTATACCTCAGTTTTAGAGATTCCCATCACTAAAAAAAGCCATCAATACACTTTTTTAAGTGTTATCAACCTAAATTTCTTAATTGCATTCATTAACATACCCCCATATGCACACTTGGGCCCAGCATCACCTGTGGGGCTGTTCGTCACTTGAGGGGCTATACCTCAGTTTTAGAGATTCCCATCACTTAAAAAGCCATTAATACACTTTTGTAACTGTTATCAACCTAAATAACTTATTGATATCCATCAACTTACCCCCAAATGCATCTTAGGCCCAACATCACTTGTGGGGCTGTTCGTCACTTGAGGGGCTATACCTCAGTTTTAGAGATTCCCATCACTAAAAAAAGCCATCCATACACTTTTGTAAGTGTTATCAACTGAAACAGCTTATTGGTATCCATCAACTTACCCCCAAATGCATCTTAGGCCCAACATCACCTGTGGGGCTGTTCGTCATTTGAGGGGCTACACCTCATTTTTTGAGATTTTCATCACTAAAAAAAGCCATCAATACACTTTTGTAAGTGTTATCAACCTAAATAGCCTAATTGTAATCATTAACTTACCCCCAGATGCACCCTGGGGCCCAACATCACCTGTGGGGCTGTTCGTCAGTTGTGGGGCTATACCTCAGTTTTAGAGATTCCCATCACTAAAAAAGCCATCAATACACTTTTGTAAGTGTAATAAACTGAAAAAGCTCACTGGTATCCATCAACTCACCCCCAGATGCACTCTTGGGCCCAACATCACCTGTGGGGCTGTTCGTCACTTGTAGGGCTATACCTCGTTTTTGGAGATTCCCATCACTAAAAAAAGCCATCAATACACTTTTGTAAGTGTTATAAACATAAATAGCTTAATTGTATCCATTAACTTACCCCCATATGCACTCTTGGGCCCAACATCACCTGTGGGGCTGTTTGTCACTTGAGGGGCTATACCTCAGTTTTAGAGATTCCCATCACTAAAAAAAGCCATCAATACACTTTTGTAAGTGTTATCAACCTAAATAGCTTAATTGCATTCATTAACATACCCCCATATGCACACTTGGGCCCAGCATCACCTGTGGGGCTGTTCGTCACTTGAGGGGCTATACCTCAGTTTTAGAGATTCCCATCACTTAAAAAAGCCATAAATACACTTTTGTAACTGTTATCAACCTAAATAACTTATTGATATCCATCAACTTACCCCCAAATGCATCTTAGGCCCAACATCACCTGTGGGGCTGTTCGTCATTTGAGGGGCTATACCTCATTTTTTTAGATTTTCATCACTAAAACAAGCCATCAATACACTTTTGTAAGTGTTATCAACCTTAATAGCTTAATTGTATTCATTAACTTACCCCCTGATGCACCCTGGGGCCCAACATCACCCGTGGGGCTGTTCGTCAGTTGTGGGGCTATACCTCAGTTTTAGAGATTCCCATCACTTAAAAAGCCATTAATACACTTTTGTAACTGTTATCAACCTAAATAACTTATTGATATCCATCAACTTACCCCCAAATGCATCTTAGGCCCAACATCACCTGTGGGGCTGTTCGTCATTTGAGGGGCTATACCTCATTTTTTTAGATTTTCATCACTAAAACAAGCCATCAATACACTTTTGTAAGTGTTATCAACCTTAATAGCTTAATTGTATTCATTAACTTACCCCCAGATGCACCCTGGGGCCCAACATCACCTGTGGGGCTGTTCGTCAGTTGTGGGGCTATACCTCAGTTTTAGAGATTCCCATCACTAAAAAAGCCATCAATACACTTTTGTAAGTGTAATAAACTGAAAAAGCTCACTGGTATCCATCAACTCACCCCCAGATGCACTCTTGGGCCCAACATCACCTGTGGGGCTGTTCGTCGCTTGTACGGCTATACCTCGTTTTTGGAGATTCTCATCAATACTAAAAAGTTACCAATACACTTTTGTAAGTGTTATCAAGTGAAAAAGCTCACTGGTATCCATTAAATTACCCCCAGATGCACTATGGGGCCCAACATCACCTGTGGGGCTGTTCGTCACTTATAGGGCTATACCTCGTTTTTGGAGATTCTCATCAACACAAAAAAGCTACCAATACACTTTTGTAAGTGTTATCAAGTGAAAAAGCTCACTGGTATCCATTAAATTACCCCCAGATGCACTATGGGGCCCAACATCACCTGTGGGGCTGTTCGTCACTTGTTATCTCATTTAGGAAGATTTTCATCATTGAAAAACAGTCCATATTACCAACATACCATTGATAGTGTCATTTAAGCATATGTGTCAATTGGTTATTTTAGAAAACATTGTAAATACATATAAGCCCTTTTCGAGTTTGACTGAAATCATACGAGACAATTCGTGCTTGGGGGTATTTGCCACCAGGTATGCATTTGAACGGTTGTTTGCCTGTCCGTGTATGGTTCATTTCCATAGAAAAGCTGACAAAGTTTATAGAAGTGATTTATCATTCCTTCTTTCGTATTAAATGTATTAATTGGTCTTTTGAACATGGATGATATTCATTTAGCAAGACTTTACCTCTGCTCTCTTATAAAAGTATTAAAAATGCTGATTGCTTTAATTATTTAAAATTACGATATGGTCTTTGTAACATGAGACAAATACAACATTTGCATTAAAATTATGGTTTACCCTACAATTAGATGTGGTTCTTGATTTTTCAGTTTAAATAGAAGCTGAAATTCTTTTGACAATAGGAAATCACAAAAAAAAACAACACTTTAAAGACGTACTCGCTACCATGGCCTTTCTCCTGTATGATAAGAAAGATAATATACAGTACATTAAAACAACTAAAATTCAATATGGGTCATATTGTGCATGTCCAAGTATATTCAAAAGATGTAAATGGGTGCGTACAAACATCCGTAGAAATTAGAATTGAAGCCCGAACAAAACAACCACAATTTAAAACAACATTGGTAAATTTAAATTAGACAAAACTCATTTTGAATATGTCACGTTGAGTTAAAACTGTAAAGTTAAAAACAGTTTTTTTAATGATTTTTGAATTTATTTGATAATTGTTTTACTTAAAAGTGTGATTATTATGATAGACCTACATGTTTGAGAATCTATCGATTCATGTTATGCTGTTGCATATGCAAATAAAAATAAAATATCATGTTTTAGTGCTTGAGTTTTTTTTTCCTACACAGGGTAAATAAAATTGCTGACGTATTCACTCACTAAATGCAAACTCAAAAAGATAAAAAAAAAAGAAAATTGCAAAATATATTTATTTTATCAGGAGAAAGAGATGAGAAAGATTAGTAATGTTCCCCTTCGTACTTAAAACAGGTCCTAGTTTTCGCATTTTTAAGCAAAAAAAGTACGAGTGAACATCAGTCCTGAGAAATATACGAGTGTATCCGAACAGTTTACAGGAAAATGTACGAGTCAGCCCCACAAGTGATGTGAGAGCGCCCTGAAAATGATGGCCCCACAGATGATCCTGTGGTAGACCCTACTCCGTATTTCCCCAACCTGATACAACAACAACACAACAATCAGATTGAGTTGACAGAAATTGTAAAAAGGGTAAAAATGACTGTATCCAACAGCACAAATCCCCCAAAGATGGGCGTATTGACTACACAGCTGCCCTCAAAGCATTACCTTGCTGTTGAAAAAGCCATCCCTCATAGAAATAGACCCTCCACAGCCGAATAAATTTGACAATCTTTGAACATGATCACACGTGTTAGCCATGTTGTTTACTAGTTCGTACCTTGTTCGTACCGAGGCATGCCTTGATTTACCTCGTACCTTTTGTACTATATTGGGTGGGCTACAAAAAAAAACAACTATTCTTGCTTGGATTAGGCATGTCAATGACGTCATCAATATCACCAATTTTGACATAACTTGCAAAAGAGTAGCGTATTTTATAAAGCTTGAAACAAGACAATAAAAGAATAATAACTCCCGGAATGAACATAAAAAAGAATGGCCTTTCTATTTAAAACGAAATACGAAGACATAAGCTACTTTCTCACTTGGTAAATCGCAGCGTCAAGCCTTTCACGAGAGCGAAATTTGCGTCTTTCACCACTGACGGCCATGTTTGGAACCATGTGCTGAGCTGTGATCCCGGTCTGTCACGTGCTTTTTAGCGGACTTTTTCAAAAAAGTAAAACGTCATGGAAGCAAAATTTTAATACTGTTGAATTTGCGCTGATAAAATTTTATATTCTATTATATAGTCTTGATATTTTTTGAAGCTGTCGTGGACGGTGAAAAGAATTAATTTTTGTCAAAAATTATCCGAAGTCCAAAATTTAGTCAAAAGCATTTTATTTAAATCTGCATCTATTTTTAGAAATATTGATATCAAATTCCACGCGCTCTGTTATTTTCATCACGTTTTAATTTGATTGTCAAAATCTGTATCAAAGCGAGGCTGGTTGACAGTTTGTTGTTAGTATCACTACATGACGGATCACACCAGCCAGATGAGCTTTGATAAACGTGAATTATAGGCAAATGGAGAGATCGATCGTAAAATTGACGATCTGATTGTGCCATGTGGGTGTAAATATATATCTCTATTTATTAACCGGTCTGCATATGTTAGAATTTCGTAGATATTTAGTTTTTACACTTTCGCGGAACGATAAGGTCATGACCTCAAACTTGCTAAAGTATTGATGAGGAGGCTTCCATCGGTTAAAATCGGCTACCGGTACAAAGAAATTGTTCCCGGTATATCACAAGTTAGGCTATGTTGGGTAAATATATTTATGAATAGGTTTTCCATAGTGATCGAGTAAACAGTGAATGAAAAATACCTCGGGTAAAGTTAAATTATACTAGAATTCATAGTTGATTCAGATTTCAGCTTAAAGAAAATTATAATTTAACTGCAGCGGAAATTTAACATTAGTCGTTACAATTGGGCATCTTTGTCCATATCAAATAGCAATACCTGACGTTCGAAAAAGTTAGACTCACTCGATATTTTAATAATATTGGTAGGGTCACAAAACGCACGCTGGATTTGCCTAAACTTTTCCAAAGACGGAAATGTATGTGGCGCTGACGGAGATATTGATGATAATATGAAAAAGACGCTCCATTGTCCTAACGGGAAAGCTTCCCTAATGTCGTAATGATGTAAGCAGGGGCCTATATATCGTAAATCTTTTCCTTCATAATAAATCAAGGAATTTTGAGGAAAAAAAAATAAATGGTGGGAAACAGATTACATGCAGATCCATATGTGTTCAACTGAAGTCTAGATTGCTTTCTGGAATTGATATTCTAGCCAGGCCTACAACTGTTTCACAGAGATTTTTATTTTTATTTTCTAGTATCAGTGAGTTAATTTAAAGACATAAGATTAGACTCATACAATGTACCTTACTTGAGATATAATATGTAGAAGATAATATAGCATAGTTCTTGATCATTTGTTGTTATTCTAACTCAAATAGTTTCCATGAGATGGAATCCTGCTGGAAAAATGTATACAGGTAATATTAGGTTTTAAACAATTACTTGAATAAAAGTAAATGTTTTTTGGGGCAAAATAAATGTGATAGACAAGACTATACCTAAGTACATTGTTACTTGCCAAAACAATTTGGCATCAAACCAGGGAGGGTCTCAGTAGAGAACCCCATCCTTGGCCTACATTTTACCTGACAGTGACATGTATCAATCAGTTATAGTCCAGGTAAGTGGGTCAAGAAAAACCATGTGTCCCTGAAGTCACTGGACAGCCATGTTGTCCCATGAGCTACAATCTTTTGTTCACTGACCAAGTTTGTTGGTGGGATTGTGAGTAAAGTATGTTGAGCTGGGTGCCATCATTTGTTGCAGGTGAAGCTGAGACAATATATTTTATTTATTTCACTGTTTGAGGTATTTTTAGGTCATATTTTGTAGTATTTTCATACATTTTACCAACAGGCCTGCTGCAGTGGTACTCACTTTTGTCTAAAAAAAAACTGAAATTTAGAACCATCAAAGTTGGTTTTTCAGACTTACACACACAATGGGACCGTATTATTTTGTATATTTGATTTACAGGTGGGTTTTTATATTCTGGTCATACTTAAATACTGGTATGTTCTTGTTTCACAAACCACTTGACATGCCTACTTGGATATATATCAAACTCAGAATTAAAGCAATAGTTTAGAATAATCGACTAATTAAGTCGATCCTTGCCCAGCCAACACCGGGGAATGGATCCTAACTTGACCCAAGTTGTTTGTTTATTCACCACAAAATGCATTTAAGTACATACAGATGAAAGAAAATATATTAGTATATGACAATAAACCATTGATATTGTGGCGGGAATAGAGTCCCAAGCTGGGCTACTGAAAGAACCGCAGTATGACTCTCTGTGTGGAACCCAAGTTATTTTGGCACTCTGGTCCGATTGGGTCAGAATTGGGCAGCCCTACGGGCGGCAATTGGGCAAGGGTGGTTTTAAATAGGTTATATGGGCTTGCCCAATCAATCAATCAGGGTTGAAATTGCCCTCTTAACCATTATTATAAGGAAAGGAAAAGCTATGGGGTTGTTGTTGTTGTTTTTTTTTTTTGCTCTCTAAATTGTATTGGGTAGCAGAGGAGCCAATCCGTGGAAGCAAGTCTAAAAGAGGTTAGCGTATTTCGCTTTTAGACAGCCTAAATTTAGTGAGCTGAAAAAACTTGAACATGGATCGTATGTTGATTCAATCAAAGCAAATTGCTATTATATGTAGGACAGGTTGAAAAAATAATGCACTTTTCTCTCTAAAGTCCAGGAAACAAGTTCAAAGAAAATTGACGCAAGGGACAAAAACGGCGGGACAGCTATTTTGAAAAAAAATTTAGGCTGTCAGCCAGTACTACCGTATTTCTTTAGTGACACTACCTCGAGAAAATATCCCATTTACACTGCATCTTCTTCTTTCAAGTCACCGTTTTCATATACAATCCTCAAAGGCGGTGTGCCATTTTTTTACTGGCAATCGACCAGGGGATTGACAATCGATGGTAAATTAAGTTAGCCTAGATACAGTGCTATGCTTCGATTCCACAGACCTACTCGTCCCCGTAGCAGATACACTGGGTATGGGAGGGGGAGGGCGGTAACATATTTGCATTAGGATTACTTGGTAAAAGATACAAAAACAGAATAAGTTTTCGCGTCGACCCAAAATACGTTTGTTCCTAGAAAGAGATTTGCTCAATCAACAGTTTTGATTGAATGAATTATTTTACAGATTAACATTACTTTAAGTTACATGTCACTCCCTTGGTGACATTTGCAGGAACATGATTTGATTCCAAATTAAGAAAAAATCCGAAATCTATCATTTTACAGAATGAATTCCAAAGCTATAACAATAGAGTATATATTTTTTTTGCATATCTGAGTAAATTTTGTAAGTATACATGATATTCAGTATGATAACATCCTATTCAGTGATAAGATATATTTACAGCACACTTGAAGATTTACAAAGTAGAATATTTTGAACTGCCTGAAAAAAAAAATAGAATAAAAAATATACGGTCCCAAAATATAGTGATCTACCGTATAGTAGTACAGACGGTTCGATTGGACTTCACATTATAGAATGATACCTTTGGGAAGGCCACAAGACGTTTTGAATGAGAACCATTTTTGTATTTGTAAACGTTCAGTCTTTATCAGTTAAAACTGATGCATTGGACAAATCTATATATGTTCAGAAACGGCAACTGTGTCTGTTTGTGTTAGACCTACACAAGATATGGGCATACGGGCTAAGTAACAAATAACTTCATCGATGATCTTAGCTTTTGATTAGTTTATGATCATTTTTGTCATAAGTAAAATATTTAGTGTGTTATTCCTGGCGCCATTTGTATTCAACCCGAAAGTGTGAAGATTTTTCGATTACAACGTACAGATTGACGACAGGACAGAAGTGTAGACAGCCGAAGTTCGCTCCGAATGGAAAGCAAATATAGTGTGTCGGTTTCAATTTCGACCCAGATCGGTCATGCACCCGCTCATCACTCAGCAATGGCGGCGTTTTTTTTACAAAGTCAGATTCAAACCACCCAATGAGACGTGTCCATTCCACGTGTATATAGTTAGGAGATCAAATCCCATCAGTAAGCCTGGCAACGCCATAAGGTAGATAATGTTGAATGCTGTGCAGAAACGATGAACTTGATGAAAGAGTTTATTAAAAGAAAAAAAAAACCCTTCCGTCAAACATTTAAACCGCCATATTCAGAGCACCTAAAAGGGCCTCAATTGTGACGTCGCGGCTATCTATACATATCAAGACTTGTCAGTAGTATTGTATACCTATTAACCCAGAGATTAGGATCCTTGTTTTGAACCGGTTGAATACTTCTCATTGATTCCCTATCTAAAGTGAATCACATTGATGCCGTTTGGACTAAACAATACACCTTCTAACTTTAAACGATTGATGTCCTTTAATATTTGAGTGACAATAATATGCGATCCCCAACGAACACAAAACATTTACACAGACACAACTAGAAAACAAAATTTGCAACGAAAATTTTGAACAATTGAAAGATATGAGAATAAATTCCATCCTTTTCTTATTTTTTTTCCTAATCTTCGCTGAGAGTGGAAACTATATATACTGGGCTAGATGCTGTTTCAAGCAATTTACGAAAAGACTCGTTACTTGGAGTTGCGTATTGAACTGTTGCCCTGTGATTGAAGGATTAAAAAGATAGTTAAATTGTTGATCAAAATAAATTTTGGACTAAGTTTTACACTCAATCAATGTTTTTAACTTTTCCTCGTCCGTTACATTTAGTTTTGAGCACATTGCACGGTCTCTACAGACTAAAATACGCGTAAAGCTATGTTCCACTAATTAATGTGAAGCATACAGTTTATGGCCGAGAAGGGAAACGTTGTTCCCGACAGTCAAGTCCAAATGTTTCATAACATTCCCGTTGTTCCATTTTGCGGACAGTTTTTGCACGAAGATAAGATTTTATGGTCCTGTTGGGGTCAAGTAGCTGAAGAACTTAAAGTAATTTGGCGAGGTGGCGGCGTGATAATCGACAATTGTATCATGTTACTCGAGGGCCCAGGGATTGCGCAGACCACAGTCAATTCCCATGCCTTACTTTGATCAGAATACTAGGTAAAAAGACAAGTTGTGAAACACGGTTTCTGGAATCGTCGAAAGATAAAACTAAGAAGGTAGTAACTTCGAGTGCAGTGCTACCCCCACCCACTCAGTAGCGGGTATGTCCACCGTGAGCATCAATACATGCGTCTGATGACGTTGGAAGTGATGCGTTCCCATTCCCCCAGGAGGCATCGATTCAAGTCCAGGGCGTTGACTGGAGGCTTATGGCGCTGTCTGATTTGCCGATCGAGGTGGTCCCAGAAGTGTGTCTGAAAATGAGGAATCTGCTCTCATCAGATAGTAGAACCAGTGCCCAGTACCGCCCTTACCAACGTCGAATTAGCCTGGCCCATATCAAGTTGGTATCGTTTCTGTTGGACACTAGTGTAGTAAAGCGCGATATCTCGATCGGAATAGGCCGCGACCGGAAGCCAAGAAGCTGTTGATAGCTGGGTGCGCCATTACGCAATGTTCCAGAAATTTGCGATCTTCTGGACTGTTCTAGTCCTAGAAATCACAACGTGAGCCAATTAAGTGGTATTTGGAGGTAAGAAACCATGGAGATTTCATGTTGACCGTTACTGGAGAAACTGGATATATCATTCCTGAGTGAAACCTTTTAGAACTCCATGCGATCTTTCAGAATTGTATCCATTTTTCGTTGAACCTGGGATGAATATGAAAGGGATGTGAAACGTCTGTGTATTATAGTATTATAGTCTACAAGCAGCAGTTTGGCTTGCTATTGTCTGTCCCAGACACCCCGTGAAGGCATTCCGATTCATTCGCAGTCCATATATCCACTACATCGGTAAGGTTCGGAATAAATCGGAATACACAACACGGGTTTCGCCACTCTAAAACTTCGGGGATTTACGTATGTGCGTGTCAAAACCGACCGGTAGCAAGCGAAGATAGCCGAAGTGTGTTCCGAATGGGGTTTTGTCTATTTTCGAGGCTGATCCGAATGCCGTCACGGGGTGTCTGAAACGAACAATAGCGAGCCAAACGTTCTGCCAGTAGATTGACTACAATACAAAGGCGTTTCATATCCCTTTCATATTCATCCCAGGTTGAACTGAGTGGGATTCGAACCATATTGACCCATCAATGGAAGGCTTTCGTCAGAATAAAATCTATCATCGCTCTGCCTCTGGAGCCACCTTCCTTGTGGATAATCATCGCAGCACTTCGGTCGCAAAGTTACCAGAAAAATGTGTGAATAAAACAGGTTATGTCAACAATGTTTTCCAAAAAGGTGACGTCTTGCTAAATACCAGAAAACTAAATGGCGAACTGAAGTACATAGTTTATCCAAAAAGCTTTGCGTAAATCTATGTCACTTCATCAGACACGGCGATAATTAAGTTTGAAAGATATCAACTGAATTAATATCAACAAATATTTGAAAAAATGTTTTATCTTATTCTTACATAAAAAATTACGATAAAAAATAAACAAAACACGACCGTAGCATTTTTTGTTATATGCATGCCACTTTGATCGGGTCCAGCGCCTCTTCTTCCAGTTTTTCTCTCACAAGGTTTAGAGTGAAATGTTGTCCCTGTTGTTCCTCGTCTTAATGAGTTCCATTAGTTAGGTTGAAGATAAGATGTTCTCCGAACCTAGGATAATAGTTACTCACCCCTATTTGTGTAAGTTGAAAAGAAAAGAAAAAAGGCTTTATTATAAGATTGTTAGGTTTATGACGCCACACTCTGGACACTTTCCCCTAGGATTATGACAGGACTATTCGGCATACCGGGTTTATTATAGAGAGGGTAGGGGGTGGATGATTGATAACTGGCACTGGGTTAATGGCCAACTGAAAATTAAATGCCCGTTTCATAGCGTAAGGTCTTCAGCGTAATTAAAAAAACCAAAACAATTAACATAGGCTAAATGCAGACAATTTCGATTTGAAATTGACAATAGAAACCAAAGGATGTCAAGCAGTTCAAGTATATATTTCTGTATTTATGCCTACTGGTACTCAAGTGAAAACATAACCTAATTAAACTGTGTGAGCTCAATTAATATCAATTAATCCTACCGTTCGGTTACGGCATTCGAGTTTGCCTATAGGGCCTATAAGTTTTCAGAAATAATTCAAATATTTGCATTAAATAGTTGACCTAAGATCTAATATGAATTTTTACCTTTGTTCAGAAGCGTATCTGGAGCACTGAGGAACGCCCAGAAAGAATTGTCAAGGGAGTAGTCAGCCTGCACCTTATTTATCGTAGTGATGAAATATCCCAGCTTGAAGTTGAAATAGTCAGCGCTGAACCTATTAAAAAATACGTAGCTCATAACAGACCACCACTTTACATATTAGCGATGTAGGCCTACTTTTAAAAGCTGTACGTTGTCACGTGTTGCATACTAAATTGATCGCAAATTACAATTACAAAGACCAACGCGTATGTCATTGATACTGAGCAGCATTGAACCCACAGGATACTCGTGTAGTCAGATTGCAAATCGCTCTAAACATAGTTACAAGGGAAACCCCCAGTCCGAAACCAGCAACGAGCGAAGACAGCCGAAGTGTGTTATGACTGGGGAAACCACACCAAGTAAAGAGTTAGGCGTAAATTGACCATCACCAACTGATTAAGAGATTTAATAGATTGATTGATGTTTTTACGCAGTCAAGATAATTTCACTTATATGGGGACGTTGCCGGGTTTCCTGAAAACCCCGTTTTCTAGGTCTGGAGGAAATCCCCAAAAGTAGTACATAATAACTCTTCCACTTACGACGATCGAGTAAAATCCACTACATTCTTTTTTCTTTGGTCTGAGTGGGATTCGAACCTGCTCCGCATCGGAGGAAGGTCTCAGACCGAGGTACTATCACTCTGCCGACTGAGCCACTAAGGCCTCGGATTAAGTACATGGTTTGTAAAGCGATATTTATGTTACTAATTTTGTATTAACGCTATAAGCTATTCCGATCAATCATGCAATAATTTAATAATAAGATGCAAAACCCAACAAAAAAACTAACTCACTTACTATCTAGCACTAAACCTTTATTTGGTATAATATCACTTTTGTCATATACCTGAATGTAGAATTTTTATTGGCAGCTCTCTCCATCACCCGGATGAAAGGTTCGCCTCGGAACAGTCGAACCTCCATTGATTCCTCAAACGTCGGCTCTCTCAGATCATTACGGATTGTGAACGTCACAAATGGGCGTGGACGGGGGCGCGGCCTGAACCAATTCCACCATCTTCCACTAAAAAAGATACCGTATATTGTTTTGTGTTAATTTATCATGTTGACATGGGATTGGTAAAAGCAATAATGCGTGTATATAAGGAGACAGTGAATCAGAGAGCTGTTAATCAAAAGGCTTACACCATATATCTTCAAGATTCTGTTACTACCGGTTCCATTCGCAAAGTTAAGTCGATCCTGAATCTTTTGGAACAGGGGGCAGATGAAGAACAAGCCAAACGTCATTTACTCCCCCAAAATATACACTTAAAAAAACTGAACAGATCCTTATAGGCTATCAACCTCAGAACTTTATCAATAACCTGATGTCGGTCCCTGGTGCAATGTATTAGGAGACGTTCGGCATGACGGACGTAAAGTATCCTGGACAGAATAGTATCTGCGTGCAGTCATGCTTGTCGATATAAGGGCTTGTAAAAAGATCGTCACTTCAAGGCAAACCCCCCTCTTTTACCTGCAATTCACTTTTAGAGTGACGGTATTAGGCTTTAGGTCTGTATATATATAGCATATGAATACTATACAAGAGTTATTTTTAACAGCTTCTAAGGTTTATAGGTAAATGAAGACTTGACAAAACAAAGCATTGAAAGAAACTTGTCTTAGGCCTTATAAAACCTTTTCAAGTAAAACGGAGTATTTGCGTTAATATTTCTGTGTCAGTGTGAACTAATTTAAAAAAAATACAATATCGTGGGTTTCAGTACCCGCTTCAGACATGGGAAGATGTAGCCCTAACGAAAAGCCCCTGCGTAGTTTATTTATCCAGTATTCACTGCCAAATAAGTAAAACATTTTTGAGTGAGACGGGAACAACAAACACCAATCAATCGATAATAACAATCGATTAAAAAGACTCTATCGATAAACGAATTAATGAGAGTGAAATGATTTACCCGGAGACTTCTTGGCAAGCGAGTCCAGCTAGAAGGAACAACGTCAAGGTAACGATTCCTCTCATTTCTCCAGTAAATGTCTTCTGCGTTTAATATGTATTCAGCAAAGTCTCAATGACAACTGAATTCTGTGAATTCCGTCAACATGTTTTACCTGGTCGTACCCGGATTTAAACCGTGGGAGGGGCCGGATAGACGAATAGGCCTACAGGTATTGGTCGTATAAATAAAGGCCGTTAAAGGAAGTTGTGAACAATACAAAAAATATATTTGGGAACTCCATGAGGCGTAAATATGTAAACATGAAGCGTAAAAGAATTTATATATCATATAACGTAGCCTACTCCTGTTATATTATGAAGACATGCATTCAGACATAAGCAACAACAAGTCTTTTGTTGTCATACAGTTTGGTCTTTAAAGTTAAGAGGTACATACTGTTACAAAAAATCATGCACCGTGTATTATTGTAACCATTCTACCCAAGCGGGCAAAATATAGGTTCATATATAATAAAAGCCTAACCTTACTAAACTTGTATGCGATATCGCTATATATATAGGGCTTACTAGTTTGTTTCTTAGTCTATGAGCACCGACAAACACGGTACTGTTTTTTCTGGCTACATTTGTATAGCCAATCAAGAATTTCGAATCAATAGTAATAGAATTTTCATAAATTCTGATTGTCAAGAAAATTCAGCGTTTGAAGTATACTGAAAAAATAAAGGATTGATGTTGAAATAAAAAAAATATTGATAAAGCCAGTAAGCCATACTAACTAAATGAGTGCAAATAACGGACAGAAGTCACTTTTACTTTCATGTATCTACTTAACTGTGCATCTAGTGGATTGGTGACAATAAAAAGCTGTTATTTTGTACGTTTTGATAAAATGAAAAAAAATTAATCCATTTTGTTTCAACGAAAATTCCCTTATATTTGGCAGCTCATGCCACTTAAAGGTACCCTAACTTCTTAACATAAATGAATGTGCAAAGCAGTTTCCTTTCTCTTCTGTGGGGCAGGTGCTCATCGAAAAAAATTAATATCAACATCTATTTTCCACATTTTGGCAGCTCAATTCGCTTGTAGACATAGCTATATGTAATTTAGCAGTGGAAGCTGGTGACTGTATTATTCATTCCATAAGGCATCGCCAAGCACTAATCAAGAGACACCAGGGATCCGGTCAATGTGACACTAGCGTTCCAAGTTCATTAAAACTTGACGTCTAATTTACATAGCTTTAGAAAAATAACTCACAATTTGATTTTCCTAATTTGGTTTTAAAGGGACAAGCCCGAACAAAGATCGTTAAAATGTGTGCTTTTCGACTGTTGTTTATATAAAATGAGGTTTCCAGATGGCCATTGGTAACTTTCCTAGCTCCCACTGACAGCTGAATGGCGAGTTTTAATTGGGCAATCATTTGTCTGCTTTGCTTACTGACTGAGAATGGACCTACGTAAGGTGCGCGTTGTGGATACGCGTGTGGTACATTTTCAGCTGTTTGTTTACTGACTGTCAGAAAACAAAGCAACAAGGAATTCCCTAAATAACTCTTCAAATGTATATTTTTGGCGGAAAGCCGACTTAGTAATGCGAAAAAAATCCTCCTCTATTACTGCGTTGCGCCCCAATTCTTGGGTTTAATTTACTTCGGTTTACTCTGAAATACTTAGTTACTAAATCTTTCAATCACATTTAGAAGTTAAAAGGTTACAATACGGTGAAGAATTACTTATGGGTAACAACTTCTTGGTTTATTGGGTGACAACGTTTCGATGTAATTATTACATCGTTATCAAAGTTAATGACAAACAACAAAATTATTCATTTATATAGCAGATTAGAGAATTACAAGTTGGGACAGGTACGTAGTATTTTTTTTATTGAATAAATCATGTAATTGATATTTGATGTTTCGACAAGAAACTGATTTTAAAAAGATCAATGTGCTAACTATTTTCGATTATTTTTTATTGATTACCTTATCTTATTATCTGAGTGGGTCATCGTGTAATTTCTCAGTACTGGTACTGCACATATTTTATTTTGATTTATTCAGAACGCATCGAGGAAGACAACTCTTCTTCTCGCTTCTATTCATTTCTTAATGTATTCGATCTATATATGCCTATAGAT
Source organism: Lepidochitona cinerea (assembly GCA_963971465.1). NCBI lineage: Eukaryota > Metazoa > Mollusca > Polyplacophora > Chitonida > Tonicellidae > Lepidochitona > Lepidochitona cinerea. The sequence goes on along the minus strand of OZ020556.1, from coordinate 1,471,872 downwards.
TGGCAGGGCGTTTTGAGATTTGATCAGTGAGTTTATACGTACCTTTCCAACCCTGCAAAACAAACAAGTTAAGAGCAAAGATACAATGTTAGTTTTCAACTTTTGATGACGACTGTATGTGTAGACGATCTGCGAAACATTTCTCAATGTTTCGAAATTCTCGAACCAAAACAGCGACGTCACTCGTCATCTGTACTGGTACAAGAGTTGTCTTTTCTTTGCTGGTCCTTGGCGAATGCCACTCGGCACTCGGAACATCCTTCGGCTATCTTCGCTCGCTACCGGTCGGCTTTGACACGCCTCGGACAGTCTGCGCTTTGTATACCGTAAATCACCGTATTTTGGGGCTGAATAAAAATGGTGTCGAAAGTAAATATCAAAATGGTTTACTACAGACGAAAAAAGAAAATAAAAATAATTATTAATTTATTAAAGATATTTGTTTATATATTTTAGTTAGCCCGGTAAACCACATGATGAGTAAAGCAAAGAAGAGACGTAGTTTCGGTATATTCCAGGAATCCTCCAATGCTTCAATTATAAAACTGATCGCGCCTGAAAGTTAACAAACAGAGTATTTCGGTCCCTTACATTATCACGAAGATACTTTCGATGGGCCCTCAAGAGGGTATGGAAATTGTACGTTACACGGCTACCTTTTTGGTCGCCACATTCAAAATGACCTGCAGTCTATCAGAGGGTATTTCACGCACGTAAATCCCCGAAGTTATCAGACTGGGCGAATGCAAGAGCGCGCGCAGAGACAGCCCTGAAAGTGATGTAGGTCAAAGCCCTCAAAATGATGCCCAACAGATGATTTTGGGCTGGGTACTGACTGTTGCACTGCATTGAATATTAAATTTCAGGAAATGTATCAAAATACTACAAATATGAGTTAGGCCTAATTAGCTTTACTTTGCTTTACAATTAAATTTAAGCAAAGATTCCCCAAAATATGTGGGAAACGACAAGACAAAATATGGCAATGCTAGCAGGGTTAGCGATTTTAACATGCACCATCGACATTTTCGACGCTAGGGGCGCCACCAGTATGGTAGCTTCGGAAATCTAAAATTAGAAGTTACCTTAGTCCTAAAGGCCAGATTTAACATCTAAGGCCATTAGGTGACATTTTTATCAGAAATATCCATTGGAATGGGGTCGGAGAGTTCACATAGGAGGTCAATTGATCATGTGACTTTAAAGTTTTCAACAAAACAACAACACCGTGGAATTTTACCTATTATTTGCTCGAATCTACGTGCTTTTCTATTATTCTCTTACACTTAGCTAGCGCTATTGTTGGTTACATCGCACATTTAAATCCTAGCAGCTATGAGAAACGCACCGTGGAACCTATCACAGTGGCCAGTTCAAAGGGAATCGTATCGACTGGGAACGTCGCCATTTTGTCAGTTTTCGTCAAAATAAGACTATTTCGTGAAATTGACTCTACGTTTTCGTTACTAGTTTAACGTTTTCTTAAATTCAAAATATATATTCACGTACAGCGTGATGTCAGGATTTTTATATTAAGCTGATAGCTTTTAAAAACGTTACCCTAGATCGCACGCGAAAATCCCAGCGCTATGTCCGGTAAAGTCGTACGAGGTCTATCTTAGCCACGTCTAAAGGAGATCTCGGGAGAATACGATTGGTAGCTTCGGAAATCTTCGGAAAAAGTAGATAAATATTGTAAAATGGAAACGGAGGTAGCCCTGAATCTTCCCCGGCAATTGTTTTCTTCTTATAACTGTACATTTGTAAAATAAGTTCAAAATCTATAAATACGGAATATTAGAGTGGCATGAGCTGCCAAAATTCACACTTTTTTAATAATTCCTGATCGTCAGGAATATTAAAAAAACATATAAAAAGTATATTCCAGAGATCAGCCACGGAACCCTATTTATAGCGACTTTTCAAATTACAGCCACGGTGGCGCAGTAGGTAGAACGTTGGACGTTCCCAATGGGTCGCGGGTTCGAATCCCACTCAGTCCAAAAGAAAAAAAAATCGGACTGGGTTTTCAATCGAACGACCTATGTGGGATGGTTGCCAGTTACCACCGGAAGGTCGTGGGTGTCCTCCAGCGTAGAGCCCAGTTTCCTCCCACAATAAAACTGGCAACGCCGCCATGTAAGTGAAATAATCTTGAGCGCGGTGTTAAACACCATACAATCAATCAATCAAATTACAGCCACCGGCCGACTAGCTTTTCTTGCTTTTCTCCCTGTTCTTTCAGCATCCCACCAATAATCGTTAGTGTCTATATCCCACCCTTGTTATTATGAACGGTAACTTCATTTAAATTACTCCTAAAAATAAACCAGGTAAACATAAATAACAAGGTACCTATATAGACATTTACTACTATTTACTTTATTTTCCTTTCATTTGAAACGTCGCGTATTAATTCAGCCTTCTGGGGCAGATACTATAACATGTACCGGTACGAAAATAAAGCTAGTGACACTTTTTATTAAAACACTTGAAGATTAATTTGCGTGTAATTGGAAACCCCAGTCGGTTGAGCTCATCTTCAGCATATCCCTGCTTCATCCGACAGCTCAATTATCACGTGATCTCCAGCTTCCGGGTTGAAGTTACTTACACCTGTTGATATAGAATAAAAAATAAATTGATTAATTGATTGCTTGATTCACCACGGAAGCCAGTTAGTGTCACAAAAAATAAATAATAATTATGGCGAAATTTTGTGATAATTATCGCGAAATTTTGACACAATTATTCCAAAATTTCCCGATCGCTTCCTCTCTTAGATCGGTGTAATCGAGTTGATCAATCTTTGTCACTATGCCAAAAGAATGAGTTAAAGTAAAATGAAAATGACTTCCGTAACCGACTGATGTTTAGGCCGCACTCAAGATTACTTTATTATATGCATGAGTTGTGGTTTATTATAACAACTTAGGATTGGGTATAAACGTCTAAATGATATGCCCCTTTTTAACACAATAAGAAACCGGTCTCCATGGTTATTTTAGACAAGAAGACTTTCCCTGGGCCCGTGTGTTTTAGTGTTCAAAAGGTATATGGGGGAGGAAACTGGGCTCTTTTCCCGGAGGAAACCCTGACCTTCGGCGAAAAAAAAATGGAAAGTTAGTAAATAAACTCACACAGCGGTTAAAACTGACAATGCTTCAAACAACAATCTACCTTTGTCCTTCATTTTGTGGGGAGCATCAAGTATGTGCCAGTAAGAGCCATCTCCACTGTAGTTAGACACCACCTTGTTGATGCCGGTGACCATATAACCCAGTTCCCCATAATATTCGACAGAAAACCTATCACCAGGAAAATAAAACGAAAAACCAAAATAAAAAAACATGCCGTATTATCGAGCAAATTGCTTTAATGAAACACACAGGTTTTTTTTTATGTATATATGCCTATAACGATATCAGTTAAATCCCACTCGACTATAGACGCATTGCTTCCCTCCTACCTCGAAATAAGCATTTTCTGAGTATGACTAGATGAGCCCCCCCCCTTCCCAGAAAACCTAGGTAGAAGGCAGACAGGGGAGTTTAGCCCTGACCAGTATGTCTTTCAAACTCTTGTTCTTTTTATAAGCAATGACTGGCCTTTGGGTCAGAGGTCGAGCAAGTTTACTTTGAAGTAGTTTGTATTCTTCTATATAATCTTGGCCATAGCGATGCTAGCTTTGTTAAACTGAAACACAAATGGTATTATAGTTTTTTCACAACATCTTCCTGGGTCCAAGTTCAAACCCAAAGGATAAATAGTTTGTAATGTTTGAATCCAAAAACTTTCCCTTTCCAAACGTTTGTGCTTGGTATCTGCAGCGGAAGTGAGAAAAGGGATTTTCTCAATAGGCATGATTTCAAAATGGTCCTTGAACGAATGACCTTGAGTATCGAAATGATGTGCCAAGTCTAATACTAGATAAATGGTTGGCTGCTCTTTGTCGTAGAGAATTCTGAGTTTCTCCGACGTACTGTTTGCGACATTTTTTGCTCGTGATAACATACACGATATTAGAGGAGTCGCAATTAAGATTCTCTGCCATTTGATATTTGTCGCGAGATTGTTCTCCGGAAAAGGTTCCGCGATCGGGTAGGTATACATCGAGTTTGCATCGCGTCTTAAGGCATTTCATTGATTTACCTGAGAGAAATGTTGGGCGGTAATGGTGCACTCGTGAAGGGGAGGTAAACATATCGGGGGGCTGAAGGGGGAAACATGATTTGTCTTAGTGTGCTAGATTTGATCTTCGGAGTAATCTAATAGAATACCCCCTAGGGAGGAGAGCTTTAAAAAGAACAGAACAAGCCTGGTTAAAAAATCCTAAAGAACTACAGTTTCTATAGAATCTAAAAATCTGAGACTAAATGACTCCCTTGAAAGTGTGAGGAGAATGGTATGACCCAGCATGTAGCAGCTGATGCGTGTCAGTAGGTTTGAAGAATACTTTGTAATCTAGATACCCAGTAGTATGATATGTATGACCCTTGTAAATAGTTACATCCAAAAAATCCACAGAAGTGTGATCAATAGTAGGCTGTAATTTTATGCTTGAGTCGTGAGAATTAAGAGTATCAATGAAAATATGAAGGTCTTCCAACGTATGCTGCCAAATGATAAAAATGTCATCCAGATACCGAAGGTAAATAAAAGGTTGTTTGTGACATTTGTGAAGAATATCACTCTCCCACTAAGCCATAAAAATAGAGGCAAAGTTAGGACTAAAACGTTTCCGATAGAACACCATTTAATTTGCTGAAAGATTTCCCCATTGAATTCAAAATCGTTACCTTTTAAGCTAAGTTCCAGCAATTCTAAAATGTCTTTATCCGGACGACGGTGGTCAGGATATCTTTGGAATGCTGATTTTATGGATTTAAGACCCAAATCTAGGTCAATGTTTGTATACATAGACTCCACATCCAGAGTAACCAAAATCACATCTTGTGGGATGGATTTCTCAGACAATTTGGCAAATAAATCATCCGTATTTTTGATAAAGCTAGGATGCCGATTCGCTATAGGTTTTAGATAGTAATCAATTAGCTCTGATATTCTATAACTTTCACTATATAGATCGAGACCCTGTTTTTAGAGTTATGATCAGATTCCAAGTAGCGATACTGTTTTTCATTAAATAAGCCTTTATCTTGAAGAGAAACAAGAATTTTATTAAACTTCCTAACATTTTCAGGCCAAATTTCCTGATCAAGTTTTTTGTAATGATGAGGGTTGCTTATCTGCCGTTCTACCTCTTCAATATAATCCTGTTTAGACATAATAACTGTTGTCGAACCTTTATCAGCAGGTTTAATAACTATGTTTGGATTTCTCCTTAGCTTACTTAAGGCAAGACATTCTGAATGAGTAAGGTTATGTTGGTTTCTAGGACTAGTTAAAACATCAAACTTCCTTGATACAGAGGTCACGACTTATGCTTATTTCTGGGTCATACATGTGAGAAGGGGGCGTATAGCCGCTTTTAGATGTAAACGGCTCGCGTACGCCACTAGAATCTCGGTAGATATCAGCCAGACTTACGATTCTGGAGTACTCCATAACATGCACTAATTTACTAATAGAAAAGTCCCTATCAGATCATGAATTTGGGCAAGGCACAAATGAAAGTCCTCTATTGAGTAGAGATATATCATAAGCAGTGAGTTCCTCGTTACTAAGATTAAAAATATTACTTCCTAAGCCGAAAGTAGGTTGGTACATGCCCTGTCCCAAATTTAGTTTAAATCTAGTGTCTGAAGCCAGTGGGTATACAATCAATTTTCCTTTTTATCTATGGTTTACACTCAAAAAATTATCGTCAAATTAACGACTCAAAAGATTTCATTCTGTGGATTTATATTTCGTGATCATCGGATTTAAACTGCTACCAGCGAACTCAGTGAAATTATCAGAACTACAGATTTCTAGGAACTGTAAATTCTTAACTTGTATAAGTTAGTCATTTTGATATATATTTTCTTTTCAATGTTTGTATAATATTTGCCTGTAAATAAGGTACTCTGTTTTTTAATAAAAATTCTGCTGGTCTGTTACTTGTTTTTGTTGCTTTTTGTCTGGTAACGATATGTTTTTATAGGCCTACCTGAATTTCTGATTTAGGTTGGCTGCCCTCTCCATGACGCGGATGAAGGGCTCTCCTGGTAATAACTCAATCTCCATAGTTTCCTCAAACATTGGCTCTTTAAACAGATTGCGTATTGTGTACTTCATGGTTTGTGCCTGCTCACCATGACCTTTTCTAAAAAAGAAGATAAAGAAAAGACTAAAGTATTTTTATCCCTTTTTTATCAATAGACGCATTTTTCATGTCCAAATAGTTTTATTTGATTATCCTTTATATATTTCGAGGGCTTTTTTCATTGTTGGTAAAATTCCTCAAATTTAATGTAAAATGTAAAATGTAATGTAAAAACTTTAAGCTAAACAGCCAACCAACCAACCACTTTAAAATACTCCTACAAAATAAGGAAATAATGCGCTTTTCCTGCATCAATTTTGTTCATTGTTTAACGTAAATTTCAACGGTTATTCAATGCATGGTAAATCTGTACCTCTAAGTTTCTTCTACACGGGTCTAGACTTTTTATAAATTCTGATTGTCAAAAGAAGTTCAACGTATGAAGTATCTTGAAAAATTAAAGGACTGACGTTAAAATAAAAAATATTTGTACAGTCAGTACCCTTTACGAATCAAAGATATGTGCTAATAACGGACAAAATTCAAATAGCCGGGATGTATGGGTTCATTTTGGGGACTTATGCTGTTTATAAAACCACCTCAACGTACATTCTCAAGATTGGTATCAACTGAAAGTTCTTATTTTGTAATAACAGATAAAAATAAACCACAATTAGTTAATTCTGTTTCAACAAAATTTTCCTTATATTTGGCAGCTCATGCCACTTTAAAAAAAGAGAAATGTTGAAAAAGATCCATTCCGGTCTGATATAAACTTACACGGATACGCCCTAAATTGAATGGCAGACAGTTTCAGGACATTTTAGTTTCACTTTCGGTTACAACATATAGTATATAAGGTTCGCCAGACAAAAACTACTTTAAATCCACCTGTAGCCAACTGCTAAGGGCAAAATGATTTAGTATGAATCTGAGTTAAACTATGATCTATACTTACGCTTTTTGAGTGGATTCTGCCATTTTGTCGCGAATGACCAGTTTTCGATCTGAGAAGTGCCACAAAATTGGCAACAGCACAAATCATTTGTCACATATATAAGCAAATATATGATGGACTAGCAGTGCCATCCATTATGTGCGTTTTTTTTTTCTTTCCTTCTTTTTTTTTCCACATCTAATATAATTGTATTTTTTACAAATTAAGGGTTAAATTCCGATTAAGGATACAGACTTTTTACATACATCCCATCCCCAATCTCAATCTCATCCGGACCTCGATTGTTAATTAGCCTATATCGGGTAGTTCTCACTGACAAACTTGGCTCACCAAGTACAAGTATGGTGTCGAAGGGGGTGGGGGTTGTAAGTATCAATCTAACGAGTCTTTCGTCCGGCGCCATGCATCTGAGTGAACCAATCTTTAGAGCGGTGGAAAATACGGTGGAAAAACATTCAGGGATAGTTAATGCATTAATTTCTCCTTCCGAACAGCTATTATACCCCAACTAATTTTTTTTTACAACCAACAGTAATTTTTTTGAAACACCACAGCAATTTAAAAGTGAAAACCAAAAATATAAACTCATAATTTGAAAATGTAGAAAAAAAACTCCAATGTCCTATTCAGGCCCCCATACCGAGCTCCTATACATTGTATGTGCATATTAAATGAAGGAAAAGAACTATCTGTGATTTTGGTGACTATTATGCGACATAAAAAGGGATCCGTTTGCAGGCACGATGCCAAGAGGTAGAGAGGCATTATACAAAAGCAGGGAGTCCAGTTTTGTCACAATCGATTTTCAATACCCTTATAAAGCAATGTTTGCGCTTATGAAGGGACGAATATGGAATTTTTTATTCCAGAAGTAACAAGAATTCAGTTATGCTCACTTTCTAAAAGATAAACGGGATCATCAACGGGAGACCGGATGGTTGAATGGATAAGACAGCCGAAAGGTGCCACACTCTATAGGACCCATTCGAGCGTCACGCAAAATCGACAGAAGAATTTCTGCCATTTTTTATGAAAGTGTAATTCCAAAAATAACCAGAACTCAGTTATACTCACCTTGGAAGACACTATTTATTTTATTTTTTTTTTTAAACTACAAAACTGCAAAATAAGACTTTTCCGCTAAAACCAATTTTGAAGATGTGACTTCAAACGTTATGTACATGCATGGTTCGAATGTATAGGAGAAACATTTTGTCCGTTATTAGTCCTTTATCCGTAGGACAACTCTTACATTCCCACCAGTGGGCGCTGTTCGATTTACGTGTTTGAGTGGAGTAGTCCGCCAAGGTAAAACACGGAATGGGGACATGAAGATTTTAACTTGGCTAGAGAAGATGGTCCTTTATAAGCCCACGTCTTCGGTTCGTACAGGCTATACATGACTTTTGACCGATACATGACCGATATTTGTTTATTTCAATGTCAATCGTTCAATTTTTCAAGGTACTTCAAACGCTGACCTTCTCTTGACAATCAGAAATTGGCAGCTCGTGCCACTTTAAAATGAAACAGAAAAGCCTGTATCTTTCGATAGTAGCGATCAGGCAACTGTTTCCATGAAATAAGATTTAATATCGGTAATATAAGAGAATTCGAGTCGGATTTATATATAAGACTCCTTTATACTTCTTTATGGTTCGAACGAATTAGGATCAACTTATTTTTTTTATTCGATTCTCATATAAATAAATCAATTAAGTGGGTGAATTTCTGAACAGAAAATGCTCCCTACAAAAAGAAATTCTTTACAGATCAACAAAAAAATTTGTTTATTGTGCGGACCCACTGCAAAATTTCATGGGTCGGTCGGGTTACGCCAATCACAAATATTATTACGATCGGCCCAATAAGTATACAAATTAGAAGCTTTTTGGTAGTCTCAAGAATGATCGCTGACGTAGTGTTTTCTACCTTAGTTTTTCTGGGGGAACCAAAATTTTCACTTTCTCTTCCCAAGAACCCATGGGGTCCAGTCTCAGTCTGCCGATATTCATTGTTTGTCGGTATACTCATAGAAATCGGTTAAACATGTATATATTCGTAGCGATACCACGTAGGCCTATGCAGTAGGCCTACATATTTTGTAAGGTTAGGTTATTATGTCCCCTATTATACCAAATTATTCTCGCTTTGATAGAATTATTACAATAATAAACGGTGAAAGATTTCAGACCAAACTGTATGGCAACAAAAGACTTGTTGTTGCTCGAGCTTGAATGCATGTCTTCATAATATATACAGGAGTAGGCCTACGTTACATGATACAATTAATTCTTCACCATGGTTGGAACCGGGTACGACCAGATAAAACCTGTTGACAGAATTCATAAACGCAGTAAGCCTATACATTTCTGGGTAAATCAATTTATTCTCATTAATTCGTCTTTTTTAAAGGCACACTTGCCGCGAAAATCAGGAATATTGTTTACATTAAAAAAGAAAGTCCGTTTTCTGTATTTTCCTCAGACAATATAAGTTAGGAACTTTCTATTTTTACCAAAATTTAAAAGTTTGGACGTCACTTTGTATTTTTAATTTGAATTTGAAAATTTGAATTGTTAGGTGCCCAAACCAAACTGCCCCCTATTGGCGATTTTATGTTTCAGTCGAGTGAGTGAACGGCACAGTGTAATTTTACGTAGGCCTATTTATCTGAGAAATACAGACTGACGATCGGTTAACAGCGACTGAAAAAGCCTGCTGATAATTATTTGAGTGTAAACCACAGATAAAAAGGCCTGAAATGAGGGTAATCCAACACGAAAGTTGACCGACACTGATCGTTGTTGTTGTAATCAGGCTTCGATTCTTCGTTTGTTTTTCACCCCATTTCTACATTCTAAAGCTAACTAGACATGTTTTATGTGTCCTATGTTTAAGTTTAGTTGTATTAGTCGTAGTAAGCTCATGTAAATTGGTTTTCTTAGCAAATTTAAACAGGCTACGGTGGCAAGTGGGCCTTTAATCGATTGTTATTATTGGTGTTCCTTGTTCCCGTCACACTATTATTCATCATGGTTTGTGGAGGGGGGATACGAAGTATTTACATAGTCAGCGTGGGAATTGATAACGGTCAATATAGTTGAAAAAGGTCAGTGATGCGAGCACGCTGTATGACGTCACAAAACAACGGCCAAACGTTCAAAATAGCGTTCACGGAACGCCGTATCGGGTGTGTGTGTGAAAACGAATATTTATCGGATGGCAATTGACCAATCGGATTGCAGAGAAGCTTCTCAGTCCCCAAAAAATTGGAAAATTTTCTGACTGGGTTTCCACTCAAACGACCTATGTGGGATGGTTGCCAGCATAGAGCTCGGTTTCCTCCCACAAAAAAAAAACTGGCAACGCCGCCATATAAGTGAAATAATCTTGAGCGCGGCGTAAAACACCAATCAATCAATCGGGATAAGGACGATATCAAAGAGAGTAGATTGACAAGAGTGGTCACCTCGTCCAATCAGCATTGCCGGTATGTTTTTCGGCCCCCTAGCGGAAGGGTGTTCCGACTGTACACGATTCGACTGTAAAGCGCCCCCTACAGAAAGGAGGTTCCTAATAATCGAATCGCGTCCGTGTCAGCGGGTACTTTAGTTACCATTGTAAATATTTCCAAGTTATTCAATCCAACATGGCGCGGACGAAGTGACCACTCTTGTCAATCTACTCTCTTTGACGATATCCCACTCTAAACCAATACCTTGTATATGGTAAAAACTGGAAGAAGAGGCACTGAATCCGATCAAAGTGGTATGCATAAAAAAATGTGCGACGGTCGCCTGTTTTCATAGTAATTTCTGAGGTAAAAATAAGATAAAAAAATTTAATATTTGTTTATATTAATGGAGTTTTTATAAAAAATCGATATCTTGAGTAAACGGTGTAATTTGTTTGTCTAGAAATATAGTTTCACATGTGAGTGAATAAGGGGGAGGTGTGCAGTATTTGAATAGCTCTGAAAAGTTTAAAGGCCCACTTGCCGCCGTAGCCTGTTTGACATTTGTTAAGAAAACCAATTTGCACGAGCTTACTACAGCTAAAACCACTAAAATTAAACATAGCACACATACAGCATGTCCAATTAGGTTTAGAATGTATAAATGACGGGGAAAAACAAACGAAGAATCGAAGCTCGATTACAACAACAACACCGATCAGCGTTGGTTAACTTAAGTGTTGGATTATACCCTCATTCAAGCTTTTTTGTCTGTGGTTTGCACTCGGCAGGCTTTTATAGTCCCCCTTACTCGATCGTTAGTATGTATTTCTTCGATAAAGTTCGTAAAAGTATACTGTGTCGTTAGATCGCCCACACGACTCAAACCCTTACGGCACTTTTGCACACGATCAGGTTCGAGATTTGTTGACTTTACGGGTACCTCAAAAATCTGTTTTTCAATTTCAAATTAAAAATACTAAATGATGTCAAAACTTTCAATTTCTGGTAAAAATAGAAAGTTCCTAACTTTTTCTGTCTGGGAAAAATACAGAAAACCGTCCACTGTTTTTAATGTAAACAGTCTTCTGGATTTTCGCGGTAAGTGTGCCTTTAACTATGACCGAAGTGCTGCGGTGCTTATCTATGGGCGGCCGTTTGTGTCAAAATTAAACATTTAACACTCAACACAAAGTTATTACTTTACAAGAAACTCTACACAATAGTTTTTTATTTTACGTAAACATTCTGAATATTTCTTGTTTTTTTTATATTTGACACTCTCTCTTTAATTCAAAACACATAAGTATTCATGCATTCTCTAACATTCTGCACTCTGTAAATCTTTTCGAATCGCGCGCCAAACATTTTGCACTCTGTAAATCTTTTTGAATCGCGCGCCAAACATTTTGCAATCTCTAAACTTTACACGAACTGGATACTTCAAACACCACCAGGAGCGCCACGTTCCGACAGAAGTCGATCAGAGGTTCAGAGCCGCGCGGATCGACTAAAATAAGTACACGTACGTGCGCCCAGTCTGAACAGATAGATAGATAGATATATGTTTATTTATATAGTGGTAGGAACCATGATGCAAGATTTAGCACTAAATAAATATTTGAACCCAGCCCTGTCAGAGCTTATCAACCACTCTAAACTGAAAATTATACATGGTTAGAGTTAACAGCAGAGAAAAGGCGATTTTGTCGTACTATAGTAGGCTATAGGTCTACCATATGCTAATCGAACATAGGCCTTGATATATCTTTCTAGTATGAAACTCAGAAAGGTTTTGCAATTGTCCTCCATATGTTGGCATTTGAAGGGATATCATTTAATAGATTCAGTCGGACAGTCTTAGACAGGCGTATGCCGGACAATCAAAGATGAAGTAGACTTCGTCCTCTATGCTATGGCTATCACACAGCTGACAGATTCTGTCAACAGGGGCCTCTCCCCTATATCGACCGAACAAACTGTCTTCACATGAAATATTTTACTACACACGAAAAATAATTAAAAATTGATTAAATGCTGATATCATCTAGAAGTAGAAGCCATTGTACTATAAGCAATGGGTAGGCCTACACTGAATGAATTAATAAGTTACACGTAGATCACACAGAATAATGTTATTCTCTAAAAAAAATTAAATGGTTTGTCACCCCCATATTTAAAGGCTTTGACAACTTCCAGTTATAACACAGCAGGGGGTGCTTACAGTTTGCGAAATAGAAATACCTACGTTTATTTAAATGCCGTATCACTCTGTTCGCTTCTTCATTTTCCCCCAAAACAACTAAAGACTGGAATCTTTTGAGACCCCAAAATGCACATTTTCAGTTGCACAGATGAAGTCATTTCTTTTTCCTAAACAAAACCGATCCAATGATTCTACAGCCATATATAATTCTTTTGATAATTTATCTTCAGTTTTTCTGTGTAGAATGAGAATTGGGCTGAGTACTCTTCAAGCTGATTTATTTAAACATGATATTATAGCTGATCAGCCTTGTTCAAAATGGCATTCAAAAATGGAAAATGTCTTTCATTTCTTTCTTGATTGTCCCTTCTATGCCACTCAAAGGAAGCACCTCCCCATGGATATAGCATTTCACCCGTAGGCCTAGTTCATCATTTTATTTTTTGGTGGAAGGCTGGTCAGATTCAGCGTCCTACGCTCCAACTATTGAGCCACGGAGGCCCTATACGGTTCAAGAGGATATGGATAGTTCGTTTCACGGCTACCTTTTGGTCGCTACATTAAAAATGACCAAAGTCCAAATTAGCGGCTAATTCAGAGTTACCAAGTCCCATGTAGCCTAGCTAATTCGGAGATAGCACTCCGAATTACAAACATTTTTTTTCACTTGACCCTAATACGCTTCCGTAAATATGGACGTTCTGTCAACGGCTGAATACTTTATTTAAAAATTGAACAGTATTCAGCCGTTGACAGAACGTCTATATCCCCAAGGCCCCTGTACTTGTTTTGCTCAATCAGCGCTGCTCTGAACTTTAGGTAGACTTTCATCTGGTGGAACAGCGCGCCCCCTGGCGGTGTTTGAAGTATCCAGTTCGTGTAAAGTTTGCAGATTGTCAAATGTTGCGCGCCCCCTGGTGGTGTTTGAAGTATCCAGTTCGTGTAAAGTTTAGAGATTGCAAAATGTTTGGCGCGCGATTCGAAAAGATTTACAGAGTGCAAAATGTTTGGCGCGCGATTCGAAAAGATTTACAGAGTGCAAAATGTTAGGGATTGCACGAATACTTATAAGGTTTGAATTAAAGAGAGAGTTACAAATATTAAAAAACATGAAATAGTCAGAATGTTTTCGTGAAATAAAAAACTATTGTGTTGAGTTTCTTGTAAAGTAATAACTTTGTGTTGAGTGTTAAATATTTAATTTTGACACAAACGGCCGCCCATACTTATCCCCGAGGAAGGGGGCACGGTGGCTCCAGAGGCAGCGCAATGATAGATTTCATTTAGACAAAAGCCTTCCATTGATGGGTCGCGGGTTCGAATCCCACTCAATCCAAGGGAAGATGAAAATAGTTCTGAGTGTTTTGCTTTTTACTCGATCGCATGGAGTTATAAAGGTTTCATTTAGAAAAATATATCCGGTTTCTCCAGTAACGATCAGCATGACATCTCCATGGTAACAAGTTTCTTACCTCCTAATGTCTCTAAATTGGCTCCCGTTGCGATTTGTAGGTCTAGGACAGTCCCGCATCCAGCTATCTTTCGGCGTCATAACTTTCGGCCGGGGCCTATTCCGATCGAGATATGGTGCCATACTACGTAACTTTTTGTCCCATACATATCTCCTCTACATGTTTCAAATGAATTATTTCATCTATGTTCTGTAGAGAGTGGGACATAGCTTTGAGCGTATTTTAGTCTCTAGGTACCGTGTAAAATGTGCTAAAACTAGATGTAACCAACACGGAACATTGATTGAGTGCAAAAGTTATTCCACAATTTATTTTGGTCAACAGTTTAACTATCTTTTTGATCCTTCAATCTCTGGCGATGCAGATAGGGTATCATTTCATACGCAACTCCAAGTAACGAGTCTTTTTGTAAATTGTTTGAAACAGCCCCTAGTGTAGCTAGTTTTCGCTCTCAAAGTAAAAGACAATGAATGTCAGAGAAAATAAGAAAAGGATGGAATTTAAATTCACAATTTTCGTTGCAAGTTTTGTTTTCTAGGTATGTCTCTGAGACCCCTAACCCGTATTCCTTAATTTCTATTTAAATGTTTCGTGTTCGTTGAAGATCGCATTTTATTGTCACTCAAATAAAAAAGGACATTAACCTTTTAAAATTGTAAGGTGTATTGTTTAGTCCAAACGGCATCCATGGGGATTCACTTTAAATAAGGAATTTTATCAGTAAGAAGTATTCAACCGGTTCGAAACGAAGATTCTAATCTCTGGGTAAAGGTTAATTGACTGATTGTTTGGTGTTTTACGCCGCGCTTAATATTATTCACTTATATGGCGGCGTTGCCAGTTTTATTGTGAGAGGAAACCGGGCTCTATGCCTGGAGGAAACCCACGACCTTCCGGTTGTAACTGGCAACCATCCCACATAGGTCGTTCGAGTGAAAACCCAGTGAGAAAATTTGGACTGAGTGGGATTCATACCCGCGACCCATTGGTGGAAGGCTGTTCGGATTGAGCGTCCAACACTCTACCTACTGAGCCTACGGATGCCCCTCTGGGTAAAGGATACACATGGTGATGGCGCTTAGTTTTAGAGTTCAATCGCAAATTAACCTACATTTTCGGCTCGATGTTTCTTTTTCTCTTTAGTCGTATTTCACTTCCTCAACATAGCATGATGGTTTCGACCGTGGCAATCATACAAGGACGATCGGGCACTCTTGTTTACTGTAATACGGTTTTTAAAAGAAATCTTTGAAAATGTTTACTCATTTTAGACATAGAATAAAGCCGTATACGATAAGTAGCGTAATTTTGTTTTTTCCTTTCGATTAATCAAAGTGTATAAGCCAACAATTTCTGATCTTTCTTTATCGCCGGATTAAAGATCTTTCACAGATAGAAGAACAAGGTCAAGACAGTGTTTGTAAATGTAGTAAAAATACCCTAAATAAAATTCATTTAACTCCATTTGCGTGAACTATTCGAATATGGTGAGTAGATTGAACACACAATTATTGTTTATTTTACATTAGTATCGGTATTTACGTTTAAAAATAGTATAATGCCTAGCTGAAGAATTATTCCAGTGTACTGACCGAAGGTTTGGGGTAAAATATTATTATCTTCGCATGGTTTAGTACACACACTGCACCAATATCCTGTGTCGATTCTTCTACCGATTTTGGCTGAAACCCGAAACGGGAATCGAACCCGGGTCCCTGAGTACTAAATGTCGGCTGCCTTATCCATTCAGCCAACCGGCCTCCTAGAATCTCGGGTTCCCGGGTTCGATTCCCGATTCGGTAGAAGAATCTCTGCCAATTTTCAAGAAAGTGTAATCACAAAAAATAACGAGAATACTGTTATACTCACTAGCTAAAAAGACACTATTACTAATTAAACTTATGGCACAAGTGCCCCACCATAATTAAATGTCTGAACTGAATCAATTGACTAACTGGCTAATAAACGATATATAAAAATCAAACCAGATGTAATTATATGGCGGCGTTGCCAGGTTTAGTGGGAAAGGATACCTGACTCATTGCCCGAAAAAGAAAACCCTTCGGCGAGTACCTGGCAATTACTCCCCTACATACGGCAATCGAGTAAAAAATTCGCTCAGAAATTTTTCATTTTTTTTTTAATTTGGACTGAGTTGGATTCGAATCCGCGTCGCAAACTACGCTTGCGGTCCACGAAAGGATCAACGCTTTATTCACCGGCGCCAGGGGGGGGGGTCGCTAGGTGCGAACGACCCCCCCCCCCCCTCCCCCCCCCCCTTGCGCGTGGAGAAAAAAAAAAGAACCGAACCAAACCAAAAAACCCGGGAAAAGCTAAACAATAAAAGGGCGAAAAAAAAAGAAACAAAAAGTCAGTCTCCAAAATCGTTAGCACGGACCGTTTCTGCGTTACCTTTACCTGTTTGTTGTTTTACCGACTGTAGTGGCGTGTTATTTGTCAAATCGGTTGGCACCATGTCTGATATTCGAAGGTGTTTCAAATCGATACCTGTGGTAGAAGGTGAGTACCAAGAATACAACTGGGCTCCTAATATTTATTGAAGTCACTCGTACGTTAGAAGAATCTTGTGCGATAAATTGCCAGCATTGTACCGATAGAACAGATATGTTGGTCTCGAAAGACTTCTTGTACCGACTGCCATGAGTTTTGCAAGAGCGGACTGTGTTATATCCATGCGTCTGTTCTCCGTGGGTCGATCGCCAGAAATTTGAACCCAAACACATTGTCCTTCAGCAAGACAATGCGCGCCCACACTCTGCAAGGTTGACACAAGACTTCTTGCAACAGAATAATGTGAACATCATGGAATGGCCAGCTTACTCCTCCGATCTATCACCCATATAGAGCACTTGTGGGATCAGCTTAAGAATGCCGTTGCACAACGTCAACCCAGGCCACGCAACCGACGTGAATTGATCCAGGTAGTGCAGGAAGAGTGGGACCGGATCCCACAGCACAGAATAGCCACACTCATCAGGCCTTGCGTCGCAGATGTACTGCTTGCGTTGATGCCCGAGGTGGACATACCCATTATTGAATGATGACACCTTCAATTTCTGTATCAACGATTTGTTTGCAAGGAATAAAAATCACCAGGGTTTCACATATTGTCAATTCTTTGTCTCATTGTGACCAATGCCTTGTTCTTCAATTTAAGAGTGTTTACAATATTTTACACTTTACATTTCTCAAAATATTTTACATTCTTTGGGTCGCGCGTTTTTAATGGCGCTTAGTATATATCCATACTGTAACCCCCCTTTTACACTTTATTTATAGTGTCGGGCCCGATCTACGGAGACATGTAGTTGTGTTCAAGGATAACCATTTTCACACAGCGCTCATGAACATTCACTATGGTCATGAAGTGGATTATGAAAGAGCTGTAGCCCTGTTTATGAGACTCCATCCTCGGCGAATACAGCAGGCGAATTTGCTCTTCGATTGACCGATAACTCAAAGTCGCATTTCCCTCTTTCTTATGTCACCAAGAGCACATAAATATTACGTTTGAGTAAATAAAAATGTTATGCTAATATTTGACAATGGATTGTTTGAATTTTATAAAAATCTCTCAAAACGCTTTTCTAACGTGTAATATACATACCCCTAAATCTGAAAACAGGTTGCTCAATGTTTCACGGGAAACGGTTATAGAACGCTTCTACGGCGATCTAGGACCCCGTAGCTTTCGGGGCATAGGCGGCCCCTGGACCCTCGCCTAAAGTCCTATGATAGTCGACCCCCCCCTCCATAATTCCTAGCGACGCCCATGAATAACATATCTATTACTTACATGTAAGTCCATCTTTATATAAATTAGCAGAGAAAGTTGTATATATATTAAAGAGTTAGAAGCAAATATTACTCAGAATGTTTTCTGGTGCTCAGTTTTATTAGAAATTTTAGAGAAAATAAATGTATATATATTTAAACTAACTTTGGTCGACTAAATTAGAAAATATATAGCTATTTTTTATATCGACAAATCCCAAAGCATTAACATGCAAAACAAGCCGTATATTAACCGGACAGCTTTTTCCACGAACAACCTAGTTTTAACATCCTTGTTGTATTGCGGAACAGCAAAAATTTCTTAAAAAAAAAAAATCTCAGTATCAACTATACAGGAATTGTTTAGTATATCTTTGTATTTTCTTTTATATCGACAAATTACATACCTATTGTATACAAAACAGGTTTATTATTCGCTTATAAGCTTTATCGGTTGACAATCTAATTTCGACATCCCTGTTGTATTGCGGAATAGCAAAATTTCTTCCAACGAGCAATTTTAAGTAAAAACATCATGTATCCACTATACTTCTGTTATCACTATAAGATGTGTATAAGATACTGCATTTTAGTGAAACTAATAAAGATATGCTTAAGAATAAGATATTGCATTTTAGTGAAACTAATCTTGGGAAATGTAAAGAAGCAAGTCATTTTCAATTTAATTTTATTATAAGGATAAAATAGGACTGACACCATTTCCCAATATCCATTTTTGTCTTAAAACTTAAAAATTGAGAGAATCCAACATTCATTAAAATTTCAGATAGAATAATAATACAGATAAGTTGAATGTGTTAGATTGTTTATGTGGTTTTGTTGAAGGTTCTGACATTTATATCAAACCAAAAGGTACATGTTAAATGTAAATAAATATACATGAGGTAGATAAAAGAATATTATTTTATTTAATCTCATGTATGCACTATTTACTTTGTTACCTTAGGTTTTTGTGAGTCTATTAGTATGATAAGATATGAGAACTGAACCTACATCAAAACATCTCTAATAAATAAATCTAGAAAGAGGTACATGTAATATATACAGAAGCTTTCCTGGGCAATAAACCTATAATACATTGGCAGAAAGCTTGACAGTGATTAAGACACTCACCAGTCCCAGTGAGCTAACAGGCTCTGCTTATTTAATATGGTAATGTTATGTTAAGAAAGAAGTCCACAACAATGTAAGGCTCTTGAGAGAACTGTATATTACTTTAAATGGTTACAAAAAAGTATATTTCTTTTATTTTGGTCTCAAGTCCATAATTCACATGTATGCGTACTCTACTGCCCTCTCAATCAGTAAAAGTGACTAAAGTTGCACTCTAATAAAACCACCAGAAGAAATTCAGAAGATTTTAAAATTTGAATAAAAGTTTTGGAACAATTCCACTGTACCCAATAGTTAGAGAGCTGGGTGACTTTTAATCATAAACTTGCGTACAAAAAGTTTGAATGTCTATTTTTATTGAAAATAGTGTCATCAGAAAGGAACGGGGCGTCTTAAGTTGCGCGTTCCTGGGGTTTGGCCCCTGGGGTCATCCAAAAAATTCCCTAAAATCGTTTTATTTAAAGAATTAAGTACAACGATAGTTTTAACTTAATTTTATTTCATTTACCACCCAAAGCATTGTGGCGTTATTTAAGACACAAAAAATCCTGGGGTTACTAATTAAGACGCATACCAATTAGCGGCTAATTAACTATTTATTCAAACATCTGAGTACATGCTAAATTTCTTTTGCATATGGTTCTTCACTTGTTTTTGGTATAATATCACCAACCTAAGACATGTTTTCTCCTGGGGTTTGCAGTTAAGACGGGGGTAATTGGACCCCCATGGGGTACCTTGGTCATGAAATTAGATTTATTTAAAAACATGGTACATCGGTTATGTTTGTAATTTTGGATAAAACACAACTGAAATTAAGCTAAATTATAATTTAAGACACCTAAATTCCTGGGGTTGCTAATTAAGACACATACCAATTAACCAACAATTAACGATTTATTCACATATTTCAGTACACTCAAAATTCCTTTCGTATATGGTCCTTCGTTTGTTCCTACAATGATATTAACGATTTAAGACCTGTTTTTTCCTGGGCTTTGCAGATAAGACAGGATGTGTGTGTGTGTGTGTGGTGGGGGGGGGGGGGGGGGGGGGGGGGGGGCAGGCAATGGACAAGGTTAATGGAGGTTAGTATTACATTTTTTCCCTTGGGGTGTGCAGATCAGATGAGGTTAAATGGTCCCCCAGGTGTCTTAGAGAAAGGAAAGTACACCAATCTTTAGACACTCACTTCAACCTTTATTTTGAAAAAAAGCAGAACAAATAGTTTTTTAAAAATTTCTGGGCTGAAATTCGTGATGTGTAATGCTCCCTCCGTTGACTCGCTGCCCCTAACGGCGGAAACAAACGAAAATACAGATTTGAACAACCTAAAATGTTTAACAGATACGTTTAACCAATAACAAAACACAAAATGGGAACATCATTTTTTGCCAGTTATTCAAACTGTTTAAGAGTTAAACATTGGACTCATCTTATGTAAACCAGAATGAGCCTTTACGGGGTATTTATTTTCGGTTTAAGGTAGTCTGTGGAAGTGCCTATATAAACAAGCCAAAAAGGACAAAGCATCTGAATTACTAAGATTTCTTGAATGGGACACATATATGCAACCGACAAAAGAAACAATATATTAATCTTCGTTGCTATCAATCTCCTCATCAGACGATTCTAGGAGATAATGTCGATCTGCATCGACATCATCATCTGTATCACCATCAACTTCCTCTGGATTATCAGTCGGAATTTCAGGAATCAGTGCAGGAGGCAGCTGTTCTCCATCGAACCAAATCACACGGAATTTTCCATCAGCAATTTCCTATCCCTTCAGAGGTGTCTTGTCCAAGTATTGGCGATGAGCACTCCCCAACAACCTGGCTACAAATACACATCTATCAATGTGAGGAGCTAGTTCTGCTTCACAGAGAGGAACTGCACTGCCTGAAATACTCTTCAACTTGTTAAATGGGCGCTTAGAATTGGGATTTTTATTGTAGGTTTTGTCCACGAGATTAAACCGGTGCTTGTTGAGAGGAACAATTTTTTGGGCTCCATACAAAACACAGACGAAATCCTACACGTGTTTGACAATATCTTATGTTTGACAATATATTAAAGAAGCAAAAGCTCTCTGAAACTTTTGGCTTTTATCCACAATTGTATATGGCCTACTTTTACCTTTTCTTGAAAATGCAGAAGTGTAATCACACCCAATGAAAGCGTGTAGAGCAGGAACTGCAGCACAAATGTCTTGTCCTATCGCTACAGCAATCTTTGTTACGTTTACATAACGAAGGTTTTCTTGTCCTCTTGTGCCAACCTCCATCCAGACAGTGGACGACACGCGGTGCAAATGATGTAGGAGCAAAACCAGAATGTCTGTGTCTGAAACTCTGATGTCCCCCTGGTTAGATCTGTCAGCTTCTATCATGTGGAGGATGATTCTGGTGTCTGCCTCAGAATGATTACAGTTCAAGGATGGAACAGACTCTGTTTGTACTACCCTCCTTCTATGAAATACCGCGTGCACTCCCCCATCACTCCCAGATACAGCTCCCTGTCTTCAAGAAATTGCGCGTAAACTTGGCTAGACCAATTTTTCTGCAAAAATATTGGTAATTCTCGCTTATAAGACGCTCTCTCTAGCAGTTTCCTGAAACTTGTGTCTCGCTTTTGTTGAGATCCTTCGATAACCAGCCCCACGTTCACTACAGATTCTCTTCGTTCTCGCTCGCAATCCTTGATCGAAGGTCTCTCATAAGTATCGAAAATTACATCGATTCTCCGTGAGTGATAAGCCAAGCTAGCAATGAGAATATTTCTTGCCATATCCCCATATGTAAGAGGCTGACCCGGTGACATACATTGTAAATGGAAGTTGACATCAATAATATGAGTCCAAATGAATGTCGGGCTCCCATGATCACTGATAGTGCCTTCCAGGACCCTAAACAGTTTGCTTGTTTCGGTATGGACCATTGTACCATCGACATTGCACATGGACAGTGGAACAGGTGTTAGAGGGAACGAGAAGATATACTCAAGATCAATCTCAGTTGCCGCTGCGGCGAAAGCCATACGACCAAGGAGTTCACTGGTACACTTAAGTTGCGCTTCCTTTGGCTTTTTTTAGTTGTTTTACGATTGGCTACGCTTTAACTTTCGAAAGTGCGGAGAGGTTGTTCACAAAGCGATCGTGCAATTTTTTTCCTTCATCTGGGATACTCAAAGTGGATGTGCTTGTTGCATCTGTTACGCTCTTTCCTGTGCTGATATTGATTAAATGTAAACTTTGATCGAGTGTAAATGGATTAGCACACGATTCAATCTGGGCAACGATTCTCTGTAGGTCATCCTTGTCTCTCTTGACTCTGGAAGGTCCAATTTCCATACGTGATGAAGTCAGTGTTTCGAAAGCAAGCTGCAATTATCGTCAGGGAAATTAATGATTTAGTAAATTAACCGTATGAAAAACTATCCCAGCACAACAGGCGAGGGTCCAGGGTCCGCCTAGGCCTCGGAAGCTCTGAAACAAGAGAATGCCATACATGCGTTCTGGGCCATTTTCAAGGCCCTACAGGTGAAATTTGATGTTAAGATTTTTGACTTGTAAACTTGGAATTCTACTCACTTTGGAAGAAAAAAATCTGTTAAAGCCATTGCGCTGGATATTTTAGGGATCTCATTCTTTAACAACTGACGTAGTAGATAAAGTACGCACCCAAAAAACTGTCAAGGCTTTCAGATAATAGGTATACTCGCCCTCTGTATTGTAGCCAGGAATCTGCTGACAGGACAGCACAATCACGCGAGGGTCCAGGGGCCTGTAGGCCCCGGCAGCTCCATGGTTCGAGATTGCCGGCGATGCGTTCCAGGCCATGTCCGGCATTGAACAGTTGACATTTCAAAAAGAAATTGTCAAATTTACAGTAGCAAATATTGTAATAAGGCGATTGACTAACAAAATAATCTTACAGCAAGACAGCTTGAGTTGTTAGGCGTAGTTGGGAAAAATGTTGATTACGTGGGAGACAAAATCACAACACACTCAAGCGAAAGACCAGGGCTGCCGAAGCCCATAGAGCTCGCGGGTATTAAATCGCCGACATCTGCCTAAGCCATTTCTAGCATATAAAGATATAGATTTT
The DNA here is from genome assembly GCA_963971465.1 of Lepidochitona cinerea. Lineage (NCBI taxonomy): Eukaryota > Metazoa > Mollusca > Polyplacophora > Chitonida > Tonicellidae > Lepidochitona > Lepidochitona cinerea. The sequence goes on along the minus strand of OZ020556.1, from coordinate 1,448,533 downwards.
TGTAAACTTGCGATCAGACGATGGACTATCACAAAACAACCCAGCATCAAGACATATGGAGTAGTAGGGCGAGGTTTTGTTCTTTTAAGCCCTAGAAACTGTATATTTGTTGTATTAATCTCAGATTAGACAGGTCTGGCCTTGTGGCGCTGGCGTTTATGAAGTTTATGATTAAATGTCACCCAGCTCTCTAACTACAATGTCCATCTATGATATCACTGTTATAAACATAAATCATTAATTTAGGAATGAGTGGGTTGACACTCCAATAATTATTATTCACACATGGCAAAACACTCAGGCACACTGAACCAAGAGTAGAAACACTGGTAACATGGTTTATAACATGTCACATTTATCATCTGTTGGGCATTGTGATCATATGATAACTGTACTTAAATGCTGAAGTACTTTTTGGTCATTTCCAATAGTCAGTCTGTGTATAGATTTTAATTTCAACAACTTTTCCTGGCTGCATTCCTCTTTTACTATAGAACACACAGAAGAGTTTCTTTATATATCCTTCCTTGATTGGTTTGTCTGGTACCTGGAGTAAAATATGTAGAAAATATGTTTGTTATAAGCCATGGAAGGAAAGGTTTAACCCAATTAACAATTAACGGACTGTGTGTAATGTTTAAATTAAACATTCAGATACCATTAGAGTTTAATGTCAGTAACCTGTGAGTCAATATTACATGTAGTTTATAGTTATGCCATGTTTCTACAACTGGCATAAAGCGATAAGAGGCTGCAAAGAATTTCTCGAGTTGAATATTTTCAAAATAACATTACAAATAACAACAGTTATACCAGGATACACCCCTGTTTCATACAATAAGAAACTTATCTCCATGTTTATCTTATTCAAGAAGTAAAAAAATATCAAGATAACAGTACGGTAACTTTTCATTTTCTCATCTTTCTCTAGATATTGCAGATCCAGACAGGCAAATATCTTTGAAATTCGAAAAAATAAAAGCAGCTGTACGTTATTTATTCTAAACTATTTTGCACACAGTTAGAAAACAAAACGCTGTCAGAGTGGCTATCAGATTATTTTTGAATCCAAGGAGCTGTAATTCCCATTTAGCTAAAGTGTAAGTTGTAACTGTAAGCTTCTGCTCAATTCTGACTTGAAATTATCAAAACAACGACTGGTCCCTCTCTTTGAAAACTAGACAGACAAACTCCAGGACAGATCAACTAAGTGTCCTACCTAAGTCTCAGCTTGCTAATGTAGAACTTTAAAATTTTACTGTAGTCTCTACACCAGTGCTGTGTGACTACCGTCGTAGGTTACTGGGTGAATTGAAGCCGGTACGGGGCCATAGGGCCTACTGAACTTAAATAATTTTTCAACATTTTTTACTCTACCAGTTGAACATTATCATTGCCAGTCCCCCTTTATAGTTTGTAATTTGAGATTCAAACGGCAGGACGTCAAAATAGCATAACATTAAGTTACTACAACTGTAAAGATTTAGACTTACTTTGGAATCGCAGCTTACTTCTATGGAGGGGGATATCCGCCAAAAGTCTATGTGGGTAAATGTGTCAGTTTCAATGTACGCAGTGCTTACTTTTACTGTGTCGCTTGCGATACTCTTGCTTGAATACGGCCCCTAAGTCGAGATCGGAACTTGGTTATTGTTGAATTTAACTTATTTTATTGAAATTATATTCAATGACATTGGGCACAAGTTCTTGAAACTTACGAGTCCCTCTCCCTACATATGTGCAAAATGATGAAGTAAAAATGCAAGATAGAAAAATAACATTTATTCTATAATTAAGTGAACCGATATATTTTACGTCATCAGGGCCATATAGGAACATACAGTGAAACAGTTAAAAATTATAACAGTTTCTGATTAAGCACAATTTTATTTTTCCTCTGATATTAACTATAATAATGACGATACTGAGAAAAGGAGCAAAAAAAATAAAAGAAAAAAACTTTTACTCAGAAAAAAACAAACAAAAGAAATATATATGGACTAGAAATATGAACGAGAGTAGCTATAGAGTTAGTTAAAGAATTATTTTCATTCTGTGTACATATATGTATATACATTTATGTACACGTTTCAGACAAGAAGATTTTCCCTGTGCCCGTGTGTTTTAGTGATCATCAATATATACATACATCAAATTGGAAATTCATAAATTGTTGTTGTTGCACATGTATATATATGCCCAGATAACGAGCTAAGTTATTGAATATTCACACTACCAATATAGGCTATAATGATTAGGCCAGGCCGAATTATTTTAAATGTTAAAGTGGCATGAGCTACCAAAATTCACACTTTTTGCGTGATTTCTGATCATCACGACAGTAAGGGACCTTGAAGGCTTATGTTGTTCGTTTTCTTGTAAACCGACTTTAAATAAAGTTTCTTGTATCTTGTATCTTGTATAAGGCCATCGAAAAACGAATAGATTGGCTTTGGAATGAGGAAAATTCATACAGTATGTGGCCTATACGAACCGAAAACGTGTTCGAAAAGTAAACAAAATTTAAATAACCGGGACGACCATTCATTCATTCTCAGCCAAAGTTAGTTCAAAACAATACTTTATCGTACATTTTCGAGACTAAAAGCACTAAAAAGCTTCTATATTATACGTCTCTTGAGAAAAATAGCCAATAATTTCAACATTCTGTTTTAACGTCAAAATATCAACATTTTGGCAGCTTATGCCACTTTAATTATTATAATCTTTAAATCAAGGCCTTGGCCTATTTCAACTTAACTTAGGTAGGCCTATTATTAAATAGTATTATTTTATTAATATTATTCGTAGGAAATACTGTCATAGACGTAAAGGGGTCGTCTATAATTTCCAATATTTTATTTAAAAGCGCCCCCTGTCGTCATAATGGTACTTAGCCACATATGTGGCTAAGCCTGCACGCGGTTGTATTTGTCAGCTTCGCGGAGCAAGATCTCCAAAGAAAAGGGCCAAAACTGCGCAGCTATCAGACACGACCGAACTACAAGCCGTACTCGCCCCTCGGTGGTCGCATTGCGGATCTCGGTAGTGACATAGCCAGGTTTACAGTAAACGTAAGCATTGCGCACGTTGAAACTGACACAGTTACACTCATACAGTCATGCTTGCTAGCCACATAGCAGGGTCTCGGTGGTGACATTACAGAAGAAGCAGAGTGAACAAACACTACACACATTGAAACCGACACAGCTACACACATAGACTTTTGGCGGATATCCCCCTCCATACCCCAGGGGTCTGTCCTGGGGCCTCATGTACCTCATCTACGTCAATGATATTATTGTGGGTCTTGAATCTGACGTTAGCCTATTTGCTGATGATACGTCATTGAAAGCACCACTGTCCAACATAAATGTTGACCAAGCGAAAATAAATCGGGATCTCGAAATATTATCTGCATGGGCTAAACAGTGGTTGGTGAGTTTCAATGTTGACAAATCCACCTTTATCATAATTTCTCATAGACAACCTCGCAATCAAAATCTGCCCTTAAAGGGGCATGAGCTGCCAAAATTCACAGTTGTTTCATAACTTCTGATCGTCACGACAGTAAGAGGCTTTGAAGGCTATCGAAAAACTAAATGATTGGCGTTGGAATGAGAAAAATCCATACAGTATGTGGCCTGTATGAACCGAAAACGTGTTCAAAAGTAAACAAAATTTAAATAACCGGGACGACCATTCATTCATTCTAAGCCAAAGTTAGTTTAAAACAGTACTTTATCGTACATTTTCGAGACTTGAAGCATTAAAAAGCTTCTGAATTCTACCTCTTGAGAAAAATAGCCAATAATTTCAGCATTCTGTTTTAACGTCAAAATATCAACATTTTGGCAGCTCATGCCCCTTTAACTGTCGCCGAACATATTATTTTGTAGTATGGTAGGCCCCTACATATTATTTTGTAGTATTTTGTAGTATGGTACATATTATTTTGTAGTATGGTACATATTATTTTGTAGTATGGTACATATTATTTTGTAGTATGGTACATATTATTTTGTAGTATGGTACATATTATTTTGTAGTATGGTACATATTATTTTGTAGTATGGTACATATTATTTTGTAGTATGGTACAAAATACCGATTTATGACAGGGATGGCCAACCATAAGCGGGCCATTCGGCCAGCGGCCGGTCCATTTGACTTGCACCCTCCGTATACGCACAAATTCACGCAAGTGCTACGTATACGTAAATTATATACGCGCACTTGGATAGTCAGCCTTCAGGCCTGTGACAAAACAATGTCTTAGCCTACAGACGGAAATGTGAGATTTTCACAGATAAAGCCATTCCACTACAGGGCCCTGTTCTACTTAACTGGCGTTATACGCACAGGCTTACGTACAGCATGGAGTTGCGCCTCGAAATAGCGACCATGCATGCGTACGTGAGGTAGCCTACTAACATTCAAGTTTCAACATGCATTTGCGACAGGCGTACGGTACCGGTAACTTAAGCCAATAGCAATAAGTTTACGTACGTTTTAAGTTATTTCTGCGGTCACTTCTAGGCGTTGCCTATTACATATTAAATGTTACTGCCTTTGATGTTTGCATACAGCTTTGTGAAGTGCTAGGTCTTATAGTTATAAAATTGAATGGAATTGGTGTATACCCCCCTTATCAGGGTTTGATAAATTTTGTTCGGTAAGACGGCGAGCTACACAGCTGTTTCATAACACTCTTGTTTACGTTAGATTGTACATGTTAACCCACTTTTTTAGTATTAGCTTTGGAAAACTACTCAAATTTGATTGGTTGCTAAATTGCACGATCGAATTGATTGGTTGTTTTACTGCCCTCGATTTCGACTTATTCGACGATCGTTCAACAAGCCTACTGTATGGAATAGGATAACAATCTATATTTGGGAAGTGACGTAGAGGGAAATTTCGCGAATGTTCGACAGTCGGCTCGAAAAGTCGTTTTCGTATTTTAGCGGCTGCGAATCAACCGACAGATCAGTTGTAAGCTAAGCAGAGCAAGTGTTAACTTCGTATATCGGATTATATCGTGTACTACACGTGTCAGAAACAGTTGTGCAGAATTCAGGTAACTGAATTTGTCAATTAGACGTCAATATGGGAAAAGATTATTACAAAGTCCTAGGCATCGACAAGGGTGCAAACGAAGATGCTATCAAGAAAGCCTATCGAAAAATGGCCCTCAAATACCACCCAGATAAGAACAAGTCGCCGGGTGCAGAGGAAAAATTCAAAGAAATTGCCGAGGCATTTGAGGTGCTAAGTGATCCACAGAAGAGGGAAATATTTGACAAGTATGGAGAGGAAGGATTAAAGCAAGGAGGTGGGTCTGGCGGCGGCGGTGGTACTGCAAACTTCGGCCAGGGTGGAACGCATACGTACACATTCCAAGGTGACCCCCACGAAACTTTCCGTATGTTTTTCGGAGATGAAAATCCTTTCGGTAGTTTCTTTTCATTTGGCGGGGGCCCAGGCATGGGAATGAATAACTCCAGATCATTCCATTTTGGCCCCGGTGGTGGAGGTCGTCACGAAGATATGGACGTGGACGATGACCCATTCGGCGGTTTTCGAACCCACGGATTTCAGGGTCCAGGCACCCGCATGGGAAATCGACCGAAGAAACAAGACAGCCCTGTGGTGAGGGATCTGCAGGTTTCACTGGAAGACATTTACAAGGGATGTACCAAAAGGTTAAAGATAACGAAAAAGGTTGTGTCAACCGATGGCTCTGTGCGACAGGAAGATAAAGTTTTGACAATCGAAGTTAAACCTGGCTGGAAAGCTGGCACCAAAATCACCTTCCCGAAAGAAGGCGATCAAAGACCAAATAATATACCAGCTGATGTAGTGTTTGTGATAAAGGATAAACCCCACCCAACATTTACACGGGATGGTAGTGACTTGAGGTACAAAGCAAAAATAACATTGCGAGACTCCTTGTGTGGTACAACATTACAAATTCCTACAATAGACGGTCGGAAAATACCGCTTAGACTTTCTGATGTGATCAAACCCTCCAGTACAAAACGTATCCAAGGGGAGGGGTTACCAATTCCCAAACAACCAACGCGGCGCGGGGACTTAATCATAGAATTTGACATTAAATATCCTAACTCTTTGTCGCAGAATGTGAAAGAAATCTTAAGTGATTGCCTGCCAGTTTCATAGCATTACAGAAAAGTGGAATTTAGGAGACTTTTATTTATTTGACTGTGAGAGATGATCATATGTGGTTTACTTGAATGAAAAATGCTGCAAGTGCAAGTCAATAGTTTGCTTATGGTCGTTTAACTTGAAGGCCTGTTATAGTTTTATTTATTTTCAATTTCAGTTTGAAAAAAAAAAATTATGCGAGTGTCTTGCTGATTAAAATAACAAGTTTAATTTCTTGCAATTATTGGAGTAATTTTTTATATTGCATTTTATTATTAAGTTTCAAAAATAGATTTATATTTTTGTTTCAACAGATAATCATTTATTCCTCAAGTTGCCAAATTGATATCATTAGCAAAGCCTATTTGTCTGGGCACTTTTGAAACACTTGTAATAAATTGTTTCATATACATCATATCAATTTGTTGGTTGTAATGTTCTATACAGTAAAACATGTTTACCGACGCGCCTGTGGGAAAGAAAGACCGTTTAGAAGGTGTCTGATTATAAAGCTTTATTTAAAGTGGCATGAGCTGCCAAAATTCACACTTGTTCATAATTTCTGATCGTCTCGAGGCGACAGTAAGAGGCTTTGAAGGCCATCGAAAAACTAAATGATTGGCGTTGGAATGAGTAAAATCCATACAGTATGTGGCCTATACGAAACGAAAAGTTAACAAAATATAATTAACCGGGGCGATCATTCATTCTAGTATTATAGTTCAAAACAATACTTTATCGTACATTCTCGAGACTAGAAGCACTAAAAGCTTCTAAATTATGTCTTGAGAGAACATTCTGTTTTAAGGTCAAAATATCAACATTTTGGCAGCTCATGCCACTTTAACATGCATTTTAGTAATCTAGGAAATTGGGTATAGCCTACTGTCAGAGTTTGGTTTGGACACAGATTCAAGTGTCGGTTTACACTGGTTTCACTGTATTTGAAAAGGGGCTTAGTTTACATGTAGCTGTGTAACAAAAGATTTACGTACTTTGGAATACTGAGACTATATGAAAATGTCTGACATTTGAGGATCACACTGGTCAAGGCCCTTGTTATAAAGACAAAGTGCGCTAACACTTTTGATGGTCGAATAACTGATTTTCTTGGCACATAACTAGATTATTATGTCGGCGATTTTCCTTAACTATGGTATGATAAAGATTCTCCCATGGCCGCCATCCATGAGATAGCAAAATTAAACCGTTGATGGCCGTAAATACTTCTAAAGTTCTATTCGAACGGGTTTGGTATTCCACAATTTGAGAGGTTTAACTGGCATGAGCTGCCAAAATGTTGGTATTTTTCCCTTAAAAAAAAAACTTGTACGGTCGTGACCATCAGAAAATAAGTACAGCTTTGCCACTAACTTAAAATGAAAGAAAATTATATATTTTGGCAGCTCGTGCCACTTTAAGCTTTAACTGTGAAAAGGGCCTGGGTTTGCCCTGATGGTAGCTGGAGATATCCAAACCCTGTGGCAAAGGATATATTGATGATGTTGGTTGTCAACACATCAAAAGGGTTTTAGATACCCTAATGGAAGAAATGTTCGACGGAAATGGCCAAGGGGGTCCAAAAGTGAAACTTTTTACATGTTATTTCTTTACTGCTGTTGAGTCCACTAAAGTATCGATGACATTTATCTAACTAGCCATGCATGAATTTTGATGTGCCATCAGCATTCCAACATAAACTGAGAAAAGTTATAAAACTATCATTGATTTGTTATATGGGTTGTCCTACCACCTTCATAAGATGTCTATCCGAAAGTATCCAATGATCTTAAACTTGGTTCGAGGTTACCAAACTAAAGGTTCATATTACATATACCATAAGCTCTGTAATAACAAACTCTCGATGAACTTAACAGGATTTCTTAGTTTGATAATAGCTGGATCAAAAGCCCCTTACAGCTATATGTCCGAGGGACATGAGCTGCCAAATAATTCGATCAAACAGAATTTAAGCTTCTAGTGTTCAAAATAAGAGCTTTCAACTACAAATTTTTTTTTATAAGCTGCAAAAAAAAAACCCCTAAAAATAACCTGATTTTATTACATTTTGAATAACTTCTTCAAGCACTCAACTTATCTTACCACAAGGAATGTATTAAAAACGTCCAAATGTTGGCAGCTCATGACACTTAACATCCTCGGACGACCAGGGATTAAGAATTGCAGGTTAACTAGTGAAACTAGTCTCAACACTGTATGTTAGCTTGTCTCGCTTATTTAATTATTATCCACATTTCGCACAGATCTAAGGTTTGTTTTTGTTGTTTTCAATTAACTTAAAATGGAATTCATAAAAAAAGTTTGTAATCAAATGCCAGTTAAAACAGAATTGTCAAATTATTAAAAAAAAAAATATAAAAAAATCAAAACCTGTAAGTTGTAAGCCCTCTAACATTTGACCATCCCTGTAACAAATATTTACTTAACAAGGGCTTAGTAATTAAAATAAATATATTTATATGGCCCAGTATTAAAATTTAGACTATAGTTACATAAAATGTCTAGGATGGGCAAATCACATTAATGATGAACAAATTACTTCCTTTTCTTGGCCTGTGGGAAAAATTCATTACAGTTATCCTTGAACTTGAAATATATCTGATTCTAGAATTCTCTTGACCTATTTGTGTTAGTCCATCAAATCATTTGACCTAGATATGAATACACCTGATTAAGGGGATTCCCCATGACCTGTGTTTTTTTCCCTGCCTGCTTTGTCTTTACTTCTTGAACATTCTACGGAACTATTGAGAAATCTAAAACTGGAATAAACAGTCTCAGACAACATAAGTGGAGAAAACAAAGACAGTATAAATATAACTTAGATTTATTTCTTTCCTATATAATATAACTAAAACAGGATTATCCGCTTTTTTAAGTTTGGCAAAATTCCAGCATAAGAGATGATGCAGTATTTTGTAGCTTTATTTCTCAAGATTAGATTTTATACATTTCATTTTGATTTCGGAGGAAACAAAGCTTTTTTAAATGAATGTAATAATTTAACTTGAGCATAATTCAATTCTCAGTTTATTAAAAAAAAAATCCCCTTGTTTAAAAAAAAATTATCCTAACTTTGAATTTGAACTATGGTAGTTAGTCAAGAAAGCTAGGCAATCTATTAAAAGCGACATTACAGTACCTAGGCCTATTATGTTTTCAAGTTTGAATAAAGTTAACATTCTTGATTTGAAATTTTGGCAGTTGAAAACGGTGTTACGATTGCCCTGATTTGTCTGCTTCTCTGGCCTACCTAATACTCATCTTTAGAACTCTGGCACTCTCCTTGTTACCATGGCAACCTGTGTTTTCTAAACCTGTTTGTAGATATATTCTGGAGCTCATTCCCTGCATTCTCAAAAGCCAGTGTTGGCAGTGATGTTTAAGGCCAGGGTTAGTCAAATTATTGTTTTATGTACCCCATTAATTATAAAATACTCTTCGGAATGGCATTTAGAAGTTGGGTAGACAAGAAAATCAGAACTCGTAAGAACCGAAGATGTGTGCTAATAACGGACAAAATTCAAATAGCCGGGATCTACGAGTTCAATTTGGGGGTTTCTTGCTAACAGAAACTACCTTAACGTACATCCATAGGAATGGTACCAGAGGAAAGCTCTTATTTTGTACTTCTTGATAAAATGACTAACAATTAGCTCATTCTGTTTTCAACAAAATATATAAAGTAAATGATTGACATTGGAACAGGCGCCCGCCGCTATGACTGATTAATCTACTATTTCAGCAATTGAAATCCTATGTTTATATGAAAAAAATTCTTTTTTCTATTCGATGAACTTATATAGATGCCATATTATGTAACCAGGGATATCCGCAAGAGTTCCAGACACACCATCTACCCATTAGGTATAGGTTCTCTCCCAAATTGTCAGGATCTGGCCAAAAGATCTGGTCATGATGTGGACTAAAAGAGAATATTACACAATCTAATGTAGATGCCATATTATGCAACCAAATGTCATAAATGGTTGGTGACTTTTTTTTATGTCGGGCGTATAAAAAGTAAACAAAATTTAAATAACCGGGACCAACGTTCATTCAAACTGCAACATTAACATCTGGAGATTGGTACATTGTCAATATAAAACAGCTTCTAATTTGTACTTCTTGAGAAAAATAGTCGATAATTTCACAATTTTGTGTTAACAGAAGATATCAACATTTTGGCAGCTCGTGCCACTGGAAAGAAAACAATGAATTTAGACTAAATATTTGCAGTAGTATAATATACCACGTGTAGTATTAATGAAGTTTTCATTCACTAAATATATTTATTTTAATAAATTGATGTAAGAAATGTTTGAAACTCTTGGGTTCCATACTAATGAGAAATGATTAAGGCATCACCACGAAGTAAGTAATTCATGAACAACACAAGCTTTCTACCCCTATGCTGGTGTCTTTATCAAGTGTCATTGAATTTAATATTTCAAAAACATGGATTATATAGTATTTAAATTAAATTACACTTGATAAAAACATCGACAGAGGTTAGTATCGAAAGCTTGTGTTGTTCACAAACAACTATGCCATAATTATTTCTCATTAAATAGATATTATTATTACATAAAATAATAAGTCCTGAATACGAAAAATGCCGAAATATTTTTAGGACAATGATACTTTCTGTTTTTTGGTTGATTATTTCACTTATATGGCGGCGTTGCCAGTTATATTGTGGGAGGAAACCGGGCTCTATGCCCGGAGGAAACCCATGACCTTCCGTTGGTAACTGGAAATCATCCCACATAAGTCGTTCGAGTGAAAACCCAGTCAGAAAATTTTCCAATTTTTCTGTTTTTTGGAATACACTTTCCGAATGATCTGGCCATATGGCACTGGTAAAGAGGATCAGTCAGGAAAACAAGAATTTTGACAACATGGCCTTAATAAGGGAGTGGGAGTTATACATTAGTGTCAGTATAGGTAAGTGTCTGGCATATTAAACTTCTACAGTTATCTCTGGGATGTTTCCAGTGACTCATTTCAAAACAGAAGAGAAACAACACTAAAAACCATGTGTTGGTGCAGGGTGTTTTGTTTTTAACAGAAACACGAGTGTGTATTTTTGGTAACTAAAGCGGGAAATAAAGCCATTCAGTTTTAAATTACCTGACAAACATGACGTCAAGCAAGCTAAATATAGATGATGATGTGTAAAGATTAAGTATCTGACTAATTGATGCAGTTTTTAAGGACTGTTACTCACTTCTTTTTTTTTTTACAATAAAATTAGATTTAAAAAGGAAGAATGAGTAATTCAACCCTTGAAAATATCAGAATCAAATATATGAATTTTTTTTTTATAATTGGAAAAAATTAATTTTCCAAATTTATTTCATTTCAGTGGTTTAAGTTGCCAAAATTAAAAAAAAAAAATTATCATAAATTCCTATTTCCAGGCCAATAAGAGGGGAAAAATATATTAAATGATTGATGTGTAAATAAAGATCTAAATGAATTAGTCTCTCAGACTCAGAAGAAAGGGAATACACTGGAGACCAACGTTCATTCATTTAAAATCAAATTTATTTCCATATACTTGAGACTAGTATCACCAAAAAGTTCATAATTTGAAATTATTTTGGTAAAAAATTTCCAAATGCACCGTTATATATATTTTTATGTTCACTAAAACACACGGGCACAGGGAAAATCTTCTTGTCTAAATATATTGATGTGATATTCATTGATTGATTACTGTTTTACGCCGCACTCAATATTATTTCCCTTAGTTGGCAGCATTGCCAGGTTTAGTGGGTTAGGAAAAAGGGCCCTTTGCTTGGAGGCAACACACAAGCTTAGAGTAAACGCAATAGAGTATATAGTAACCCAAACATAATGGTGGGGGCTTTTAGGCAGCCAACAAACTAACCATAGAAAGATATTGAATTTGTCGTAAAAATATGGATTTCTGAAATTACATGTATATGCAATTGAAATGCTTTATGTAATGTAGCAAGTGGGTTGGTTGCAAAGTTTCCTTTCACATTCAGTATGCCTCCCTCAATAAGCCAAGCCGGCAAACCCCTCCCACCATTATATTTGGATTTAAACGTTACAAACTCTGTGTTTGATCTAGGACCTATTTAACCACTTATGTTTCAGTACAATAATTCCAGCATGTATATGGCCCAAATTTTAAAAGAATACAAACTACTTCAGAGTAAAATGGCTCTACCTCTGAGCCAATGGCCGGTCAGTCCTTATAAAAAGATCTAAAAGTCAGCACAGTGTCTTCTACCGGGGGACCAAATAAATAGAGGTTATCTAACGAGAGCCAGTGTGTTACGATGAATATCACTTGAGTATATTAATTTTCAAAGCCACGAGCCTCTGGCGAGTGACTTTGGAAATTAATAAACGAGAGTGATATGCATTGTAACACACTGGTTCGAGTTGGATAATCTTTTTCTCACACTACACAAAATATACAGCGTTTTATAAAAAAAACACGACTCTACTTAAGAAAATGTTTGGTGACGTCGCTCTATTTTTAAGAATGGCTGTCTGAAGAAAGACTCGATAAGGCATTGTGACGTCAGAAAGGACGTCACCAACGACAGCATCACAGTCCCTTCAATGCTGGGTTGATGCTGGACGCCTTATTATAACGTCATAATGACTGATGGCGTAATTCATTTGTGACGTAAATTTTGACAATTTCTCGTGATGTCATAACGTTACTTGGGCGATAATTTCACACGTTGATTATGCAAAAAATAACACACTGTCTGGGAGTTGAATTATCGGGGGTGTAGTGTGAGAATATATTTTCTCTTTCTTTTTTCATTTTCATATTTTGTTCAGTTTACCAGAGTTCTTGCCATAACTGAAGATCCGTACATGCTGTGCATCAGGTTCTACAGATAATATAATGGAGATAATCTTGAGTGTTGCATAAAGCATAGATATATCAAACATGGATACTGTAGTCAAAATTAGTTTTCTCTTACAGAGGTCCACCCATAAAGTTAAAATCAAAACTTTCACTTGTAGAAGCAATATTTATTTTAGTCCAGAAGGTTTTCTCTGGGCCAGTGTTTTAAATTAGAAAATATAGCAGCATTATCTATTTCAGTCCAGCCTCAATGCCGTCCCTGTGCCCTTCCTATTGAGCTACCTGGCCCTGGTGAGTGTGGGCAACTGAGAGAGCAAGCGCAAGCAACATCGGGACCGTGAAAGTGCTTAAAAAACATAACAAAACCAAAAAATGGTACAAATTTGATATTGCTGGCAAAAAGTCGAATTCTATTCCAAACGTTCACCATTACAATGTATCTTAATAGTGAATGTCTGGAATGATGTCACATTTTCCCTTCTGTTTTCATGCAACTTGCAAGTTCCAAACAGTCCGTACAGCATGCCATCTGGAAATTACACATCCCTTGGCTTGCGAAAATTCCACAGAAAAGTGCATTGTATATAATATCATACGTTTGACAGCTTTTTCACCTTCCACACAAAGCTATATATAGCGGTAGGATTTCACATATGGTTGCTCACATATGTGTACTTTATGTATGATGTAAACTTCATTTGAAATTGATTTTAATTATATCAAGTGTCATACACCTGATGAGCCCTTTGGCTCCATTTCATAGCATGTATCAAAACGGTTAGGATCAATTAGCCAGAGGCTCTCAGTGATATTATGAATCATACTGTCACTATGTTTTTCACATGAATCACCACCAGAGACATGGATCAAACTGCCAAAGACTGTTTTGGGTAACATGGATCCTAAACAAGCAGTCAGACCCTCAGTTTCATAACATGGATCCTAAACAAGCAGTCAGACCCTCAGTTTCATAACATGGATCCTAAACAAGCAGTCAGACCCTCAGTTTCATAACATGGATCCTAAACAAGCAGTCAGACCCTCAGTTTCATAACATGGATCCTAAACTAGCAGTCAGACCCTCAGTTTCATAACATGGATCCTAAACTAGCAGTCAGACCCTCAGTTTCATAACATGGATCCTAAACAAGCAGTCAGACCCTCAGTTTCATAACATGGATCCTAAACTAGCAGTCAGACCCTCAGTTTCATAACATGGATCCTAAACAAGCAGTCAGACCCTCAGTTTCATAACATGGATCCTAAACTAGCAGTCAGACCCTCAGTTTCATAACATGGATCCTAAACAAGCAGTCAGACCCTCAGTTTCATAACATGGATCCTAAACAAGCAGTCAGACCCTCAGTTTCATAACATGGATCCTAAACAAGCAGTCAGACCCTCAGTTTCATAACATGGATCCTAAACAAGCAGTCAGACCCTCAGTTTCATAACATGGATCCTAAACAAGCAGTCAGACCCTCAGTTTCATAACATGGATCCTAAACTAGCAGTCAGACCCTCAGTTCCATAACATGGATCCTAAACAAGCAGTCAGACCCTCAGTTTCATAACATGGATCCTAAACTAGCAGTCAGACCCTCAGTTTCATAACATGGATCCTAAACAAGCAGTCAGACCCTCAGTTTCATAACATGGATCCTAAACAAGCAGTCAGACCCTCAGTTTCATAACATGGATCCTAAACAAGCAGTCAGACCCTCAGTTTCATAACATGGATCCTAAACAAGCAGTCAGACCCTCAGTTTCATAACATGGATCAATACTCTGTTTCATTAAATTGAACAGACTGTCAATGATGTTGTGGCAAAACATGGATCCGACTGCTACAGATGTTGTGGCAAAACATGGATCAGGCGCCACAGATGTTGTAGCAAAACATGGATCAGACGCCACAGATGCTGTAGCAAAACATGGATCAGGCGCCACAGATGTTGTAGCAAAACATGGATCAGGCGCCACAGATGTTGTAGCAAAACATGGATCAGGCGCCACAGATGTTGTGGCAAAACATGGAGAAGGTAGCCAAAGAATTTGTTTCATAGCATGGATCAAACAGTTTTCCGTTGTTCCTCGTGTGATTTGTGATGGAAGGCAAACGTAACACCAGCTTCCCAGGCTCCTTTCAGCATTCGATCTTCCACATTTCGTTTATCCACAGTGTGGTGCCACTGAGATAAGTCAGAGTTACAATCAGAATCCTCAGGTGGAGGTCGTACCTGGATGTTGTTCACACAACGTCGACATTTTAATCTGAAAGAAAACAGTTATGAAGCAAATGATAGCCTTAGCGGATAGTTAGTGCTTATCAAATTGTTTTTAAATATATCCAAAAAAAAAACCCTCTAAAATAAGCAGAAAGCTTAATGCTATTACACGCAAAATTTTGAGATCTTTGAGGGTGTCTGGCTTTGTAGTGACATGCAAAATTATATTACAAGCATGTCAGCCATTGACAGTTAGTTAATGGTATTGGTTTGGCTTGGTTAGTTGATTGATGTTTTATGCCGTGGTTAAGATTATTTCACTTACATATTCAAATCCTATACTGAGCATTTTATTGACATTATCCGAGTCACTGGCACATAAACTGAAAGCGCTTTGTTTTTATATCTTGTTCTCTGTTGTTAAACATCCACACATCTCAGATTCCATTTCATAGCAGCTGCATGGGTCAAAGGGTCGGATCACTTTACTCTGTCTATCATCTTAGCATAGGATTTACAGGTCTTAAAGAAGGTCATTGGATTGACTGACATTTCATGCCGCACTCAAGATTATTTCAATTACATGGCGGCATTGCAAGGTTTAGTGGGGGAGGAAACAGGGCTCTGAGGACTGAGCCATACGTCATTGGAAAACAATAGACAAAAGGACCATTGAAATCTATGCTTGAAAAATAGGACAGCCGTGAGGGAAGGAATACTTAGTATATAACGATATTCATCGATCTATTTTTGCAATCATAGAATATAACGCAAGCTGTAACAAAAATGTGTAAGCAACTAACTTGTCATGAGTATCACTCTGTGTATCTTCATTCACTTTGAACAGGTCCCGTAGTTCTCCAACACTGAAATGGCGTTCAACGTCTTCCTCCTTATCCACCACACAACTACTGAGGGCCTTCTTGTGAGTTTGTCGCTGAAATATCTTCTCCTCTATTGTGCCAGTCTAAATAGGAAAAATAAACATCCAGGCAAAAAGGTCATGATTGATCGACTGATGTTTTGTGCTGCACCTTAAGTGACATCAGCTGCCCCAAAAATCTAATTGTCACAACAGTAACAGGGATTGAAGTTCATCCAAAAAATTAAAACTAAATGATTAACGTTAAGATGAGGGAAATCCATAGTCTGGTGTAACCTGTAGGAATAGAAATAGTGCCCTCAAAGAAACAACGTTTAAATAACCGAAAAGGACGTTCATTCATTTATTCAACGCATGATTTACCCGGTAGTTCAAAACACTACTTTAACATACGTTCTTGAGACTAGAAGCACTGACACGCCTCTAAGCTGTACTTTTTGAGAACCGTAGCAAAAAATATGAACATTTTGTTTCAACAGAAAAATATCAACATTTTGGTACCTAATGTCCCTTTAAGATTATTTCCCTTATATTGCAGCGTTTAGTGGGGCAGGGAGCTTTGACATTCTGTGAGTACCTGGCAACTCTTCCGCATCGGGTGGTCGATTGAAAAACACACTCAGAATTCAAGATGGCCTATGTAAATTCAGGGGAAATGTATGACAATTGAAGAAACGTTTGGCTTTTTTGAAAATTAATTACTGAAATGGAGTTAATTTACAACAAGAGTTTCTGGAAACCCAAAATACGCCGGGAAAGGCACAGTCACTGCAGCCATACCAAAACAAATCCTTCCATATATATATCTTTGAATATATGCAAGGGGGTCCTTCAAATATTAAATCTCATCTGGTGTTAAATGTCCAGGTCTTCAGCTTGGAGTCCAGCTAATGGAGTCCAGCTAATTCTGACTGGTCAGTGGGTTCAATCACTTGCTCAAGACATCACTGGTCAGGATGTTTGCTACATTTTATATAGGTATATTTGAACAGAGCCTAATCTCTGAGATGGTCAATGGTGTGTAAATATACAAGTCTTATCTGTTTACACTTACAACCAGGTTTATGAATATTGTCAAAGCAGCTATATTTGCTTTACCATATGGGTAATAAAACTGAATTGAAGAGCCTTTAAAACAGAGAAATAATTATAATTCTAAACTTTTTAGGTTTTGGCTACCATACATGTAGCTATCACTAAATTATCCAAGGACACACCTTCTACCCATAAGCTATATCCTCAGAAAAAATTGTCCAGATGGAATCAAAACTTTGACGGTTATGGAGCAGAAGGGAATATTACATAATCCAATATAACTCCCATATTATGTAACCAGTGATGTTAAAAATAGTTCGCGACAAACCTTCTACCCATAAGGTATATACTCAGAAAAAATTGTGCAGATGGAATCAAAACTTTAGAAGTTATGAAGCAGAAGGGAATATTACATAATCCAATATAACTCCCATATTATGTAACCAGTGATGTTAAAAATAGTTCACGACACACCTTCTACCCATAAGGTATATCCTCAGAAAAAATTGTCCAGATGGAATCAAAACTTTGAAAGTTATGGAGCAGAAGGGAATATTACATAATCCAATATAACTCCCATATTATGTAACCAGTGATGTTAAAAATAGTTCGCGACAAACCTTCTACCCATAAGGTATATACTCAGTAAAAATTGTGCAGATGGGATCAAAACTTTAGAAGTTATGGAGCAGAAGGGAATATTACATAATCCAATATAACTCCCATATTATGTAACCAGTGATGTTAAAAATAGTTTGCGACACACCTTCTTCCCATAAGGTATATCCTCAGAAAAAATTGTCCAGATGGAATCAAAACTTTGAAAGTTATGGAGCAGAAGGGAATATTACATAATCCAATATAACTCCCATATTATGTAACCAGTGATGTTAAACATAGTTCGCGACACACCTTCTACCCATTAGGTATATCCTCAGAAAAAATTGTCCAGATGGAATCAAAACTTTGAAAGTTATGGAGCGGAAGGGAATATTACATAATCCAATATAACTCCCATATTATGTAACCAGTGATGTTAAAAATAGTTCGCGACACACCTTCTACCCATAAGGTATATACTCAGAAAAAATTGTGCAGATGGAATCAAAACTTTAAAAGTTATGGAGCGGAAGGGAAAGCGGACGCCGGACAGCCGGACTGCCGGACGGACGGAGATGATACCATAATACAGCCCGCTTTTCAAGCCGGGCGTATAAAAAATGGAATAATCACCCCACCCACCACCACAAATCTTCGCATAAGATGAACGTCTTGCGTTTGCATGAGAGAGCAACTTGAACTACTTAACCTTTATGAGTATCATTTTATTTATTTTTAGGATTTTTTAAGCACAGCATTTCTTAAAAAAACCAAAAAAAACCCCAGCAATTCCCTTAGTTATGTCCAAACCCCAGACTCAGGTGATAAATGTTCTTACAGCTATAAGTCTGTAGATATAGCACTGTTTCTTCTGTCCATCACGCCAACATCTGGCCATAGCTTGTTCATCATTGGCTGGATTCCAATCAGGATCAAACATAACAAGACGATTGGCTCCTATCAGATTTAAGCCACACCCACCAGCCTTGCTACTTAACATGAAGATGAAATCTGAACTCTACATTAAAAAAAAATACATCATCAATTTGAATTGAACCTTTTTAAAAAAATCAATAAAATTAAAAAAAAAAACAATAGCACATTGTGATTTTTAAGAGAATAAAAGTTGAAACGTGGGACCGTTTCAAGACTTGTAAGTTGTCCAATGATGATGTGCTATTTAACTCCATGAATTTAAGCTCTTGTGTCACTTCATACACTTTCATGGAAGATTTAGAGTTATTCCCCTTTAGTTTAAAACTTACAGAAACAAAGATCACCAAAAATGTACTATATTTATTTCACCTACTTTAGGATCATTAAATTTCTCCACAACTTTGGCTCTTTTCTTGATTGACATTCCTCCATCTAGTCTCACATAAACATATCTGACAAATTTTGATAAAAAGTAAAAAACATAAAAAGTGTTTGATTGTATCTCATGATCAAGAACTGTCTTCTGTGAAAAAATCATATATTTTTTTGTATGATCAATGTTTTAATAATAATTAAGAAAATATGCAAGAACCGTTGAATTTAATACAATAATCTATCACATAATGTTGAAAATATGGAATTATTTTGATAGAATGACAAGGTACAGACCTTTGCCAGGCAAACAACTGAATGTATATTAATTTTTCTTTACAAAACTAGATCATTGTTCATGTTACTACCTAAGTCTAGGGGTCTCACCTAAGTCTAGGGGTCTCCACAACTGAAAGCTTACCTTCTCTGTTCACAGAGTTTCTCAAACAAGTCCAGCGTCTGTGTGTAGTTTGACACCAGGACCACCTTATCATCTGTCTGAGACTTGACTAATGCTAGTAAGTAATCCAACACTAAAAACTTCCCTGAGGAAAGTGAAAACGATAGACATTTAAGGGTTATTTATAATTGATTCATTTTCTATTCGTCAAACCGTACAGCCCGATTTGTCGAGCCGTTTTGTAGAATGTGATTCACACCGATGCATTTGATTAGTTGACAAATCATATTGACCAATTAAAAGCATCTATTTTAATCGCATCCAACAAGTCGGTACAACAAAACGCACATTGAAAACCGGCCTTAAAGGCGTCAGTTGAAACCGGTAAATTGCATTGTGGGTATAAAAAGGTATCTAACTTTGAAGTTAGTAACGACACACATGACTGACAACTATGATTTCCAGTGCAGACTACTCTTCTTCCACCCGGCTGATCCCCTCCTAATACCCAAATAACCAGTGCAGAATACTCTTCTTCCACCCGGCTGATCCCCTCCTAATACCCAAATAACCAGTGCAGAATACTCTTCTTCCACCCGGCTGATCCCCTCCTAATACCCAAATAACCAGTGCAGAATACTCTTCTTCCACCCGGCTGATCCCCTCCTAATACCCAAATAACCAGAGCAGAATACTCTTCTTCCACCCGGCTGATCCCCTCCTAATACCCAAATAACCAGTGCAGAATACTCTTCTTCCACCCGGCTGATCCCCTCCTAATACCCAAATAACCAGTGCAGAATACTCTTCTTCCACCCGGCTGATCCCCTCCTAATACCCAAATAACCAGTGCAGAATACTCTTCTTCCACCCGGCTGATCCCCTCCTAATACCCAAATAACCAGTGCAGAATACTCTTCTTCCACTCGGCTGATCCCCTCCTAATACCCAAATAACCAGTGCAGAATACTCTTCTTCCACCCGGTTGATCCCCTCCTAATACCCAAATAACCAGTGCAGAATACTCTTCTTCCACCCGGCTGATCCCCTCCTAATACCCAAATAACCAGTGCAGAATACTCTTCTTCCACCCGGCTGATCCCCTCCTAATACCCAAATAACCAGTGCAGAATACTCTTCTTCCACCCGGCTGATCCCCTCCTAATACCCAAATAAGGACTTACCTGACATTTCTGGTCGAATGACCTTGGTCTGGTAACCTGGAGGGAAAAGGTCAAGGGCATTGTCAAAGCCATCAGCTCTCTCCAAGCATTTCTCAAAAATTAGATCAGGATCTGGATAAAAAAAATCAATTAACATTTTTAAGAAATGGACTTTTAAAAGAGACGTAAACTGTCAAAAGTCAGGCTTTTCATAAATTCGGATTGTCAAGCAAAGTTCAACGTGGCAGTCAAGATTGATTGATGCTTTACACCACTCAACTTATATGGGGGCGTTGTCAGGTTTAGTTGGGGGAGAAACCTGGTTGTTTTCTTGGTGGAAACCTTCTGCCTTTAACTGGCAACCATGCCACATAGGGAGATCAAATGAAAACCCACTCCTCATTTTAAAAAATGTCCTTTCTTTAGACTGAGTGAGATTCTATCCTTGCCACTCATTGTATTGCAAGACCGACTATGGCTCTACCCATGAGAAGCAAATTTTAGATTCCCCCCAATGTAAAGTACTGTAGGTGGCCTCTGTGGCTCACTCAATTAGAGTGAAAGTCCCTTAACCGACATGGCCTTCCATTGACAAGGTGCAGGATCTAAAACTATCTCAGACCAAATAAAAATTGAAAAATTTCTGAGTTGCCAGGTACTCTCCAACGGTCAGGGGTTTCCTCCATTTAAAGGATCTGGTTTCCTCCTTAACTAAACCTGGCGACACCAACATATAAGTGAAATGATCTTGAGAGCGGCATAAAACATCAATCAACCAATCCACCCAAAAACAATCCAGTATTTTGAGTTACTTACGGTTACACAATTTCTTTAGTTGTGTAATGGAGGAGAGAGAGCTGAGAGCCATCTTCCCATTGGACGTCAGTTGACAATCAGCAGCTTTTGATTGGACAAACTGTTTATAGATTTCTGACTGAAGTGGTGTTAACTTGCAACATATTATCTGTTCAACTGTAAAAAAAATAAAACACATAGAAATAAAACAACTAAATTAAGAATGTTTTATTGATGTTTTAAAGAATTAATTGGAAACTGGAAAGAATGAATTCTATGAGAAAAAGGA
This sequence comes from Lepidochitona cinerea, assembly GCA_963971465.1. Taxonomy (NCBI): domain Eukaryota; kingdom Metazoa; phylum Mollusca; class Polyplacophora; order Chitonida; family Tonicellidae; genus Lepidochitona; species Lepidochitona cinerea. The sequence continues at coordinate 1,426,781 of OZ020556.1, read as the reverse complement.
ATAGACTAAATATGTATATGATTTATATATAGAAATGAAACAAAGAGAATATTGCTGCAGGACTTGCGCTTTGAAGCGTGCCATGGGGCTTCAAATGAACCCATTAAATGGACCTAGGGGCCCGGCATAATAAAACTTGCTTGTGCTCAACTCTGTGCTTACTGTGACCTTCTCCAAACTCACACTTCAAAAGTTGAGTACAGTAAAAAGTTTCTTACTGTGCTCAGCTGAGTACTTAATTTTGAGCAGGCTCAACTTTACTACAAGTTAGACTCAACGTAAAATAACCCCCTAAACAGGAGTTGTTATCAATATTTTGGGAAAAGCAGTAGTCTCTTGGTATATTTTCACTAATATTGAAAAGAATAAACCCTTGATTTTACTAATTTGAGAAAGGACAATCTGTCGCTGACTTTACAAACTCATTTAGACGTTACCTAGCAGACAAACAGGAGTTTACTTATGGGACGTATTAAAACAGGACATGGCTTAGCAAAGAATCTAAGAGTTAATGCAATTAGCACATTAATTATGATTTTTGTTAAACCAAACACATCATTTTTTAAAGACGTATGTTTCAGGTCAAAATAAATATGGCGTGTGTTACGGCCGCTGCAAAGGGCAAGACCTGCACATGTAGCACCTTCTCTCATTCTGATAATAGTTGATCAAAGCAGGTGAACGGATAATTTTTTATAAAAAAGACAATACGAATACAACAAGGGACAGAGGAAATTCACCTTAAATAACATGCAATGCACTGCATCTTCAAAATCTCAAACAATTTATAAAGTAACATGTATACAGTTGCTCCTTGTAATAAAAAGTACCTCGGTGAAGCCTACTTACTTTTCACAGGAAGGTATTTGGTCAACAGTGCCTGTGTTCGTCTAATTATACATCGATTTACAACAGCAGCCAACTTAAAATTGAAAAATTAAACAAAAATAATCAAACTTACAATCAAACAAATGTTTATATTTTCGAACACTAAAACACACGGGCAAAGGTATAAAATAACCATGGAGACAAGTTTCTAATTGTGTTTATAAGGGGCATATCATTTAGACGTTTATACCCAATCATAAGTTTGTTATAATAAACCACAACCCAAGATATTTCATTATACATTTTAGTGCCCATTATTAAAGTTGTTAAAATTGAGTTATCCTATGTAAGTTTTTTTATGGATAAATTGAAACAAACAGATGAAGCTTGTACTAAAAGTGACTCAGTAAATGATACATGTATCTGAAAGGGGGCAGGGGAGGGAGGGGTTAAACTATAGCATCTGGGATTGGAATTTAGTTCTTAATCCTTCTATAGATACAGAAAAAGTGGAGTAATCGGAACTTAACAATTTTGGGTAGGATAACAATTATTAAATCATTAGCTCTTTCAAAACTGACACACCTTGTGATTGCTCTACCGAATCCTCCAGAGAGTATTATCAAGGAAATGGAGTCTTTAATTTTCAAATTTATTTGGAATAATGGGCCAGACCGTATTGAGCGAAGAATTTTATCCCAAGACTATGAGAACGGAGGCTTAAGAATGGTGAATTTGAAACATTTTTTTAATAGTTTGAAGATTCCATGGATATCTAAACTGTTGTTTGATCAGAAGAAATGGTCTATGATTGTTTATCAAGACCTCCCGGCTTGCCCCAAAATTTGGGATGTTGGAGCTGAGTGGATTCAAAAACTGGGAAACCATACTGTAAACCCTTTTTGGAAAGATACTTTTATTGCGTGGTATTTAATGTGCAAGAAACTTCCACCCACTTCCTTGCAAGATATTATGGACGCACCATTATGGTATAACAGTCACATGAAAAAAGATTTGTTTATAAAAGACTGGTACAATAAAGATATAAAATACATTCGAGATGTAGTAGAGGATGGTAGATTCGTTGAATTCACGGAATTACAAAAGACACGTAAAATACGGGGCACATTTATTGATTATGAAAGAGTTATTAGAGCAGTTCCAAATATGTGGAAAACTAAAATTTGCAACAACTGGGCCACGGATTTTTATCCATATTCCCCCTTGCTAGGTGTAGAAAAAAGAATGTTGTCAATAAAAAGGAAAGGCTGTCGGAAATTTTATGACATCCTTAATTACATTAGCTCTGTAGATTTTAAATTACCCAAAGCCCTAGTTAAGTGGAACGAAATCTTAAAAACTGAAGTTAACTGGCCAGACACCTTTTGTAGCATTTACGAATGTACAACAAATACATATCTTAGAAATTTCCAGTACAAGATACTTCACAGAATAACGGGTACGAATAGTTTTCTATACAAAATTGGCATAAGACAAGAAAATAAATGTAGTTTTTGTAATAGTGAGGTGGAAACAATTGAACATTTATTGATAAATTGTACATTAACACGAGATTTTTGGAATAGTTTTGAAACATGGAGGCAGCAAAATGTAAGTGTAACGGACATTACTGACGCTGATATTTTATGTGGCCGGGGAAAAGGTCAAACGCTTGATAACCTCCTACTGATTCTGGCCAAGAATTATCTCTATAAAGAGAAACAAAAAAATAAGGTCCCATATTTAAGAAATTATCTAAAGTATACTTCAAAATACTTTATAACCGAAAGGGAAATAGCAATACAGAACCAGATCCTCCCAAAATTCCAACAGAAGTGGGGAAATTTATATTACTATTTTGACACACAACCTTAGGCTTTAATTGTAATGTTCTTCAATTATGCAAGATGTGAAATATTTTTTTTTCTATCATCGGTCATTTTTATAATCTATGATGTATCTTTATCTTTTTTGTGTTTTGCTTTGAATAATTTGACTCCCCCTGTTCGGACTTTCGTAAGAAAGTCATTGACCATGTTAACTTTATACTATATGTTTTTTTCTGGGTTTCCTTACTTTTACTCTCCCCTTTTCATTTTTTGTTTGTACGAAGAGGGATACATGTTTGGTAAATATCAAAGACCGTTCTAAATGAGGTGACCTATTCATGCTTTTGTCTTAAATTGTGATAGCCAAGCTTTTTCTGGTTTCCATAGTGGCAAGAGTTCTGTTTCATAGTAAGGATACAAATTCAGAAAAATGTTACTTATTTTTAAGATCCACTGCTATTGTTATACTATACTGTTTCTATCAGCAATGTACCTGTTTCTATTAGTTATACACTAAATGGTGTTAGGTTTCCATGTTTTTACTCCTCTTTTTTCGCTTTTTTCGTAAGAAGAGTAAAAAACTGGGAAAATAAGACGAAAACAATCAAACTTGTCAACATTGCAAATCATTGTCAATATGTATATATAGAGTCTACTATTATAAAACTGACTATGTTTTGGTCATGAAATATCCATATTTTTCTATTCCCCGTACTTTTATTCTTCCCGTTTCGTGTTTCGTGGGAAGGATAAAAACATGTGCGGCAATGTCTCATATCGTACTTAAATATTATTGTAACCCATCTAGGTATATATTAGTTATATAGTATTTTTTGATTCCCCTATTCTTTTTTTTCTCATAATATAACGAATTTTGATTGGGAAAGATCAATATATCCTATAACATGTGAATTTTTGTTTCTTTTTATGAACATATATTTGATTGACAGTAACTATTAGTGACACACAATCATAGCAGAATGGCTTTATTTCCAATGACCTTCAATTATGTTAGATGTGAAATAGATCTGCAACCATCGGTCATTTTTATATTGTAATATGTATATCTTTTTTTTTTTTTTTTTTTTTTTTTTGCTATGCCTTTAACCTCCGTTTCGGACCTTCGTAAGAAGTGTAAAGTAATATGCAAAACATAAGTTTTGGCAATACGTCCGGTTCTTGTTTATATATATATATACCATTGAGCGTTTTAGTTTTATACTATACGTTGGTTTTTCTTCTGGTTTTCCTTACTCTTACTTTTTCGTTTTTATTACTTAATGAAGAGTGATACATGTTCGGTAGATATCAGTGACCGTTCTATATGAGGTGCCCTACAATTTTTTTTTTTTTTTTTTTTTTTTTTTTTGCTTTCAATATGATCACCGGGCTTTTTCTGGCTCCATACTGGCGAGAGTTCTAGTGTTTCATAGTAAGGATACAAATTCAGACAAGTGTTACTTACTTTTAAAGTTCCCTGCTATTGTTATACTATTGTTTCTAACAGCTATGTACCTGTTTATATCAGTTATGCACTAAATGGTGTTAGGTTTCCCTATTTTTACTCTTCTTTTTTTCGCCTTTTCGTAAGAAGAGTAAAAAAAAAAACATGGGAATAAAAAAGCAAATTATTGTCGATATGTATATATTTTACTATTATAAAATTGACTATGTTTTTTGATCGCGAAATGTCCTTATCTTTCTATCTACCGTATTTTTGATCTTCCCGTTTCGTGTTTTCGTGGGAAGGATAAAAAACATGCGGCAATGTCTCATATCGTAGCTAAATATTATTGTAGCCCATCTAGTTATATAATAGTTATATAGTATTTTCTTTTCCGCCCCTCCACTTTTACTCTACTTCTTTCGCCTTTTCGCTAGAAGAGTAAAATACTATAGGGGATCAAGACAGTCTTACTACCCAATGACAATTGTTTTTAAAAATTAAAAAATTTGGTCTGATTTCCCTACTTAATAAAGTCATTTACTGGCAATGTACATTTCCGTTTACCATCGAGCAGGTTAGAAATGCTGGGATAGGATATTATTAGTTATATTCATGGCTGCTTTTAAGATATATTTGGTTGAGATTGACTATTATATCGTATGAAAAAATTCCGAAAAGGAAGTATACGCAAGCAAGTGAGCACTTTTTATTTTATTTTATTTTATTTTTGTATAGTATTTAATAATAACTATTATTGATTAATACCGATTATTGTATACACTTTTTTCATGATCATGCATATATGTATGTAATCTCAAAGTGAAAATAAATATATACAAAAAAAAAAAAAAAAAAAAAAAAAAAAAAACTATAGCATCAATCATATCAATTATTAGGGGTGTTACCTCTTCCAGTTTTTCTCGCCCTTTTTGATGTTCACTATCAGTGGCATCAGCGTCTCGCCCTCTCAGTATGGCAGTTTCAAATCTCCGTTTAAACTCTTGTGCAGTTCCTAGTGAGGAATTAAGAAAAAGATCAACTTCTTATTTACAAAATTTCACCCCAGAAAAAACAAAAATTGTCAAGATATTGACATATTACATGTATATGGCTTGGTTAAAGTTTTATGCCGTGCTTATGGATGCAAGCAAAATGTATGTAGTCTTAACACAAATAGTTTGATTTGATTGATTTATTGATGTTTAAGCTGCACTCAAGATTATTTCACTTATATGGGTTTTTGGGGGGGCGAGTGGGGAAGAATCAGACTTTATACCTGGAGGAAACCCCCAACCATGGTCAAGTACCTGGCAACATTTCAGAGAAAAATCCACTCAAAATTTTTTCCATTTTTTATTTGCCTGAGGTGGGATTAAATCCCACGCTACATAGATGGAATGCCTGTGTTGAACTGAGGGACTATAACTCTAACCAACTGAGCCACTGAGTTTGATTTTTGATTTGAAAAGGAAAGGATATGATGGCAGACAGGTTATTTCATTCATCCAAGGCTACTCTGTTGGCCAGGTTGTTCCCAAGTGTATTAGACTTGCAGCAAATCTAATTGATTGATTGATTATTTCCCTTATATGGCCGAGCTTAGTGGGGGAGGCAACTAGGATCTTAGGTGCTAGCAACCCTTCCACATAGGGTAACCACAAACCAAAGTTTGAATTTCCTGATCACATAAACCAGAGATCATTACCTAAAATTCCTCTGTTAACAAAGTGAATAAGACTGAAGTATTCTAGAAGATCATTTTGAATGGGTGTCCCAGATAACAATATCCTTCTCTCCACATTCATCAGACTCAAAGCTCGGTAAGTTTGATTGTCAGAGTTCTTCAAACGATGACCCTGCAGGAAAACAAAACAGTTTCAAGAATGTTTGGATTACATTACTTAGGTACAGCTTCCATGTGGAAAGGGATCAGATGGTTGTAGTACAATAAGCATGTAAATGCGTTATCGTATCCTCAACGAGACTGTTCTCACCCAGAATGAGATTTGATGAACGCATATGATGGGTGTTTGACACTGCACTGAAGATTATTTCCCTAATGCTGCAGAGTCGACAGGTTTAGTGGTGGTGGTGTTGGGGCAAGAGGCTGATACTGACCGTCTAAAGATATCTGATAATCATTCCACATTCAAATTTGTTAGACCCTTATGATAACCCCATACATGTATAACTCTTTAGTAATAGTGGAGGGTGAAAAGGTGATCCACTGACCTCTGAGTTATGGGCCCAGCACGCCTCCATTGTGCTACTCTGCTTATTCTGATCAAACTATCACCTTACAGCGACACACAGACTAACACTTATAGTTTTCTGTACAGAATATTTTATATTTGCCATTTTGATTTGGTCTCAATACCTTAACGTGAAAACCCACTTTTCTTTATACTGACAAGGGTTAAAGCTGACCACCCATTCAGAGAGTATCGTTCTGTGGCAAAGTGCGCTTGATAACTAAACCTTTGCGAAGATACACTTGCACATCATTCAAATTAACTTTGTCATATAAGTGAAATAATCTTGAGTGTAGACTATAACGATGATTGAGTGATTGAGATTGGCTGAGTTTTTATGCTCACAACTAAATGCAATCTAATATAGAGTTTAAACTATTAATTTGGGTTCATAGCCTGTATTGGAAATTGTACCAAGTTCCTTAGTGAACTGTGTCAAGATAAACAGACTTAAATAGGACGACAGCATCATGACGTCTATCGAAAAAATTATTAAATGGAAGAAACTTTGTTAATCGCTTAGTAGTGACACATATAACTGCACACCTATTTTTTGGGGACTGCCAGTTTTATTGAGGGGGGAACCGGGCTCTATGCCCAGAGGAAACCCATGACTTTTCGGTGAAAACCCAGTTAGAAAATTTCAACTTTTTTTTTTGGGACTGAGTGGGATTCGAACCCGTGACCCATTGGTGGAAGGCTGTTCGAATTGAGTGTCCAACGCTCTACCTACTGAGCCATCTATTGAACTGCTTACCAAGTGAATATCACAGAAGAGCCACTGCCTTTTGTTCAGATGATTGATATTGAGAATTGTTAATCATTTAACAGTCTAAGAATCCTTACCTCATCACATATAATTAAACCAACACTTCGTTTGTGTAAAACTTCAGCATGCAGTCGAAATGTCTCATAGGAAATGATCAGCACTGGTTGGTGAACTCGACGGCCAGACTGCTCCATAAACTGGGCTAGTGTAAACATACCAAACAAGTTGTTACATTTCAAATATGTACTGCTGGGTGCAACATAAATTTCAATGATGACATAGCCTGGCTTGGTTTGTTCGGTGGGGACAGGTTATTCAGTGTTTGTCCCAATAAGGATAATCATAGGAGGGAAGGGGGGGGGGAGGGGATACTAGATTATATGGCTTGAGTGAATAATCTAGCGAGTCCCAATCCTGGACAGTTTGTGATTTGTGGATCGTTACACAAGGAAGGTTTGACTAATGGAGTTATGCTCCATCCAGGATTTATTGATGTTTTACGCCACACTCAAGATTATTTCACTTATATGATGGTGTTGCCAGGTTTAGTGGGGGAGGAAACCGGGCTCTTTACCCGAAGGAGACCCCCCTCCCCTTCGCTGAGTACTTGGTAACTCTTCCACATACAGTGATCAAGAGAAAAATCCACTCAGAAGTTTAATGTGATCTGAGGTGGGATTCGATCCCGCGCCGCAGCGATGGAAGGTCTATGTAGAACTGAGGGACTATCACTATAACTGACTGAGCCTATTCAAGAGCCATGAAAACAGAGTGTAAACACAGATTGCCAGATAAACGTTTGTGACACAAAATTATTTCGCTTATATGGCCGCGTTGGCAGGTTTAGTGGTGGTGGAGGAAGCCCCTGACCTTCCACTTGTACCTGGCAACACTTCCACATAGGAAACAAACATGACATACAAGTAATACAGGCCCCTAGCTTGTGAGAAATGAAAGGCAGGACCACTAACAACCACATTTATGACTTTACTAGCCCTTCTCAACGATTTTATATTTAATTTTTTTTAATAAACTTTATTTCTGCCATTTCAGTTACTCTTCTTACAGAATGTAGCTAAAGAACGGAAAAGTCGCAACACCACTTCAAGGATTCATACACGTCCAATTTACTTACCGATATTCGGTTCGTAAAATTGAGTTTAAAACTGAATTTGGTGTTGAAAAACTCAATATTTTCAGTTTAAAATATCCTTTTGAAAAATAAAATTTCCAAACTCAATTTGGGCGTTAAAAACTGAATATTGTTTGATTGATATCCACTGTTTATGATGAAAAAATCTAAGTTCAAGTGAAAAGTTTATTTAGAAACCGCCGTCAAATAACCATGGCCGTCATTCTCTTGTTGTTGTTTAGATACTGTTTTCAGTGTCTCCTCAACATGGCTTATTTTGCACTTTGGAAGTCTTTTTAATTACCTAAACATTTCTAAAATAAGCTGATTTTGATGAACTGAGAAATTTTGGGGAGTATTACCCACAATAATCGTCATATTTCGCAACTTGTTATATTTATTCAGCTTTTTTTTTGGTCGTATAGAAAATAAAAGGGGAAACAACTTGTGTCTTACAACATGAAATTATGATAATAAGTTAGTTGAACCATCAAATAGTTGAATTCATTTGTAACTATTAAAATCATTGTGTATTTTTTTATTGTTGCACATGAAGAAGAGATCAGGGATAACTTTGATCTAGGTTTGACTTTACATCTATATTATTATCAGTAGTTTTTGTCAAACCTGATTTTTATCTTGGAATTCATAATTTCAGGAAAAAAGAAATATTAAATTGAAACTGGTTTGTAACATAGATTTTAACTCAATTTCAACCCTAAAATGGTCGGTAAATTTTTTAAAAACTGAATTTCGCCTTCTAAGAAACCGAATTTTTCAATTTTGGTTCGTAAATTTTAGACTTCTATGAATCACTGCACTTAAAATCACTACCTACAGACATAAGAGGATTACATGATTTATGATTGTTTCTGGTAAATGTTTTACAGACTAGCATATTTCTTCCCACACTTACTCAGATCCATGTCTATCTGTTTTTTGGTACCGGATTCAATGGCTAAACAACGCACACGTCCACCCAACCATTTATGGAACTCATTCGCCCAGTTCTGTGCAAAATATGAACAGAGTACATTTAACCAGGAAATAAAGAATCAATTTAAAAATACTAGCAAATAATTGGCAATGAATACGCTTTTACATTTTAATGTTATTATGTACTCTATTTCCCTATATGGGACGCTTGTCATGTACTCTCAGAAAATGGACAAAAACACAGTTTTCTCCGCTTATTTACCTAGAAACACTGCCATATATATATAAGTGAAATAATCTTGAGATTGGCATAAAACATAATCAATCAATCCCATTAGTAGGGAAACTGCAGACTCCAGAGTTCCGCGTAGACTATAACGATGATTGAGTGATTGATTGGCTGAGGTTTTACGCCACACACTAGATTATTTCAGTTATATGCCAGGTTTAATGGCGGGATGAAATCAAGCTCATTGAACGGAGCAAACCTCGATCATAGAAACCGTCTCAATCAGATGATCAAGTCAAAGATCCACACTCAATTTATTCACTTTTTTCCTTAGAGTTTTCCTCTAAGAGCCTATCAATGGAATGATTATATCAATGTTTGGGATTATCAGTTGACCGAATCAACTCCCCTTTAACTTAAAGTCACGGGACACAAAATGATCCACTTTACCTTGACTAAACTGCTTGGGCATACAATACACACTTTGTCTACCAATGGGGTCACATCTGGGCTCTGTTTCTGTGTAAACGATAAAAAAACAGATGATTAAAGTGGCATGAGCTGCCAAAGTTCACACCTTTTTCATAATTTCTGATCGTCACGCCAGTAACAGGCTTTGAAGGCCATCGAAAAACTAAATGATTGGAATGAGGAAAATCTATACAGTATGTGGCTTGTACGAACCGAAAACGTGTTTAAATAAACGGGACGACCATTCATTCATTCTAAGCCAAAGTTAGTTCAAAACAAAACTTTATCGTACATTTTCGAGAGTAGAAGCACTAAAAAGCTTCTGAATTAAACGTCTTGAGAAAAATAGCCAATAATTTCAACATTTTGGTAGCTCATGCCACTTTAAGGTTTCGAATATTAGGAAGTTCTGAGGGCATGTGAAGGATTGATTGATGTTTCACGCCGCACTCTATATGATGGCGTTGCCAGGTTTATTGGGGGGAGGAAACTGCTGACCTTCGACGAGTACCAGGTAACTGTTCCACGTACAGCGTTCAAGGGAAAAATCCACTTAGAACATTTTTCAGTTTTATTTGGTCTTCGTGGCCACATAGATGGAAAGCCTGTATCGGACTGAGGGACAATCACTCTAACCGACTGAGCTACCGAGGCCCCCCCCCCCCCCCCACATAAACCTTGAAGGTTGTTCCCAAATTCCCTTTCTAAAACAGAGTGGAAAACTACACACATCATTCTTTATTGAGATTTGGACTAGATTTGAGCGCCATGTTTACCACATGAAGTATTCCACAATGACACTATTGCGTTGGACAGAATCTTGCAATCTCCGAATCAAGGGCCAACCTCGATGAAAATTCTAGTCTTGACTGCGATAACGAGGAACAAATTTGAAATTGGCACTCCTGCTCATCAATTGATGAGATATATCTTTTTGCTGCCTAAATCCCCGACACCCCTAGAAATTTAGAGAAAGATTTTCAGCTATAATTCAAGATGCTGTACCCTTTCATCTGAAATTGGCACTCCTGAACACCAAATGATGACATCTATCTCTTTGCCGACTAAACTACTAAGCCCCAAGAAATTTGGAGAAAGAAAATGTTAGCTGTTAGATGACGTACCCCAACCTCTACTCCCAAGTACAATATTATAACCAGAGCTTACCAGTAATGTCCAAGTTAGAGTCACACACTGGAGAGTTTTACCCAAACCCTGTAAATGACAAAAAATGTTATTGTATACAGGACATTATCAGCCTCAGGTTTCAATAAAGTCATTTACAAGCTTAGAAAAGTTTCCCTTTGAACATGAATTTAAAATAGATCAATTGAAAAAATTTGGTAGTACTGTATTTCTTATAAAGATTTGGCCTAATGGCTAAAATTCTCCATAGTGGCAGACAAAAACGGAGAGTAGACGTGGAGTTGTGTTTAAGTATAAGCATTTTCACACACTGCACGGAGGGTCGTATTGCCTAAAATTCCCTCTAATGGACAAACTTGTCTGGCCATATTTATCACATTTCTTTTCTAATGGGCAAATCCTTATGAGGAAAAAAGTGGCCGAATCTTTAGAAGAAATACAGTAGGTCTCGTACCATTTCATCTGCCATGATACATCCATGACTGCCGTCAATCTGCAAACCTGTTACACAGTCATACATAAACTTAACACCCTGGAAAGATAAACAAGTAAAGTACAGATAAATCATAGTTATAGATTGATTGCTAAAGGGCCATTCTCACAATGCGATTTCTAGAATACGATTGTAGAATGCAACGAAAATCCAACAGTGAGAACACAGAAATTTAATGCGATTTAGTTGCATGTGACGAGTTGCAGGCAAGTTCAACAGGTCTATTTCACACTATAAGTCATATGGTTTTACCCAATCAAAAAACACGTTTTGTAATCATTTGAAAATATCTGCCTGTGACATATGCTCTTTGAGAACAAAAACTGCAGTCGCTAGCTCGAAGTCTCCGTCAGAGCTTTGAGAACAAACACTGGAGAGTCGCTAGCTCGGAGTCTGTGACAGAGCTTTTTCCCTTCAATTGTAGATATTATTGCACAAATAACTGCGCAAATATTTCCAATGTCTAACGCTTAAAGGGAAAGAAAATCTAAGCTTTAGACTAGTTTAAATGGAAAGAGTAGAGTTCATTTAGTCCAAAACAACTGTCCAATGTATCGTAAGTGAATAATTGAAATTTGAAGGTGGCGTTACAATAGAGAAATGTTTTAAGTACTTTGAAGGTTGCTATCGACGATAATCCCTATGTATTTCTAGAGATTTCCCCTCCTTTAAAGAATTAAACAGACCTTCTCAACTCCTAAAAGAATCAATAATTCTTGGAGTATAAATGATTTACACTGATGGAAGGAAACCAATATATAACTAAGACTTAAAATCTGTATTCTCGCTATTTTTCGGATAACACATTCTTGAAAAATAGCAGAAATTCTTCAACAATTTTGGCTGACACCAGAGGGGTATCAAATGTGATTGTCCGCTGGCGTATTTACTGATCTGCTACCTCCTTTGACTGAATGAATACAACAGCTGGAGTTTAGAGCCATAGACAAGTTCGAGATTTGGAAGGAACGATAGAAAAATTTATGCCATTTTTCAATAGACTGTAATCTGAAAAATAACGAGAATACAGTAAATTAAAATCAAAATCTCTACACGTCATTTAAGCACCCAAAACGTGAATTTCCTACTACAACCAAAGTAAGATTGATATTCAGTATTTTCTCACAAATAATAATAATACATATATAAATATTCACCACTTTTTAAAAGCTGTAATCACTCTAAGTTGTCTTAATGTGTAAAGAAATAACATACTTACCTCCCTTTGATGGGGTCTAAGCACTTTAGACAAAATCGGATCAACAACAACATGAACAGGCTGTTTCTCTCTGGAGTGATAACAATTAACACAAATGAATTGATCACATTTTTACACCCAACTCAAGATAATATATGTTATATGAAGGCTTTCCAGTTTTAGTGGGGGGATATGGAGGCTTTCCAATTTTAGTGGGGGAATATGGAGGCTTTCCAATTTTAGTGGGGGAATATGGAGGCTTTCCAGTTTTAGTGGGGGAATTTGGAGGCTTTCCAGTTTAAGTGGGGGAATATGGAGGCTTTCCAGTTTTAGTGGGGGAATATGGAGGCTTTCCAGTTTAAGTGGGAGAATATGGAGGCTTTCCAGTTTAAGTGGGGGAATATGGAGGCTTTCCAGTTTAAGTGGGGGAATATGGAGGCTTTCCAGTTTTAGTGGGGGAAAATGGAGGCTTTCCAGTTTTAGTGGGAGAATATGGAGGCTTTCCAGTTTTAGTGGGGGAAAATGGAGGCTTTCCAGTTTTAGTGGGAGAATATGGAGGCTTTCCAGTTTAAGTGGGGGAATATGGAGGCTTTCCAGTTTTAGTGGGGGAAAATGGAGGCTTTCCAGTTTTAGTGGGAGAATATGGAGGCTTTCCAGTTTTAGTGGGGGAATATGGAGGCTTTCCAGTTTTAGTGGGGGAATATGGAGGCTTTCCAGTTTTAGTGGGGGATAATGGAGGCTTTCCAGTTTTAGTGGGGGAATATGGAGGCTTTCCAGTTTTAGTGGGGGAATATGGACTCTTCCACATAGAGCAATCATGTAAAAAACAACTCAAAATTTTGACTTTGAACTGATGGGAGTTTGAACCTGCAAACCTTAGATGGAAGGCCTGTCTTGGACTGACAGACTATCATTCGGGTTCAAACTTTGAAGTTTTACACTAATCTTTGGCAATTTTCTTTCTCTTAAAACACAATTTTTAAGCATTTGTTAAAAGAAACCAAACAGTTTCATAATAGCAACTATGGTCAACAACAGGCCAGATAATTTTGAAGTCGGTCAGAAACAGTTCCGTATGTTGAAATGCTTGTGGCAACCGGTACCGATGCTAGTTTCGTTATTTAACCATTTCATATTTAACGCTCACCAGTTTAAGTAAGTATTACATAAGTCAAAATACAAAGATACTTACAGGTCATTTTTAAGTTTGTCATGGGCAGACAACTCTGGTGGAGTATACAGAATTAATGCCCCTTCTTCATAAGGATCATGGAGAGGCTGTCTGCATCCCTGACGACGAACACCTAAACCTCGGCCACCTAAACTCACACCTGCAGTACAAAATATGAAATAAACACTATGAAATTAAAATTTGTCTTTTCTACATGTACCTCACTTGGAGCTATTAAAAAAAATAACAGTTGTAAGTTTTTGTTAGTCATGCCAAAATTTAGATTCTGTTATTTATTATTTTGTTATTAATTTATTATTACAAAACATTTAAAACTAGATTCAACTTATGTACCTTTATAATCCGGAATAGGGATCTTAAATGGCTTGGAGAGAATTTTCTTGATTAAGGATTCCTGGATAAAAAATAAAAGACTTCAAAGGACAAAATAATAGAAAAAGATCAATCCATAATCAGGGCCCACTTGAACAAAGCCCTCTTACCTTTAGATTACTCTGTATATTTCTACAACATAGGACTTTAAAGCGGAATGAGCTGCCAAAGTTCACACTTTTTTCATAATTTCTGATCGTCACGACAGTAAGAGGCTTTGAAGGCCATCCAAAAACTAAATGATTGGCATTGGAATGAAGGTAATCCATAAAGTCTACGTCCTATACGAACCGAAACAGTGACCGAAAAGTAAAGAAAATTTAAATAACCGAGACAACCATTCATTCATTCTAAGCCAAAGTTAGTTAAAAACAATAATTTATCGTTCATTCTCGAGACTCGAAGCACTAAAAAGCTTCTGAATTGTACGTCTTAAGAAAAATAGACAATAATTACAACATTCTGTTTTGACGTCAAAATATCAACATTTTGGCAGCTCATGCCATTTTAACACTTAGGAGGTCTCGTAACAATCTGTGTTGTGTATATACATGTTTGCTAAGAGTCCTCTTAAGTTGAGAGGGCTTTATGCTGAGAAGAGGTTAGGCAGAAATAACAAAAAAGATCCCATATTGATTTGGCTTCTGACACACACTCAACAGCTACAAGTTTTATGGTTGAATAAAAAGATGAGGGTCTTACGTGATCTGATCCTGTAGGAACTAGGTTACAGATTGACTGCAATGGTTTACGATACGGAGACATGAACTGTGAACTGGGTGGTCCATCTCCGCTGCATGACACAATAGACTTCCGCCTTTTACTCTAATAAAAGAGAACAGAGATAATAATCAGCAACGCACTAATAATGAAACATATAAAAGCTTATTACAGGTTACCGTGTATACGTTCTCATGAGTTATAAGCTGTCTGAAAATGGGATATTTTGGGATTCAAACATCTTCTCTTAGCCAAGGTAAAATCTCCATAGCCATTCTGTGTTTTACCTGGGCAGATTATCATTGTTAAACCCACAAAATCGAACAGCACCCACTGGTGGAGTTGTCTTTCCTACCCATACAGAATCTTGACAAATTAACACTGAGACTTCTTAGACAAAGGCTCAAGCTGTGTACATTCATTGACAGTCGCCATTTTATCTTTTCTGAGTAAGTATAAAAGTGCAAGTGCTGTCTTTTGATTAGCTGCGAGAAGTTTTACTTACATCCAATCAAAAGGCGCTATACGATTTACCAGTTGAACTACATGTATAATAATCTGCCTAGGTGAAAAGGAGAAATACTATGGCCATTTTACCTCTGCTTGAGAAGATGGGATTGAAAACAGAATTACAAAATTGTCGACTATTTTTCTCCAACAACAACAAAATTGATTGATCGATTGAAGTTTTACACTAATTACAAGATTACATGTATTTTACTTATATGGTGGCGGTGCCAGGCTTAGGAAGTAGGAAACCGGGCTCATTTGCGACCTCTAGCGAGTACCTGGTAGCTCTTCCATACACAGCGAAGAAGTGAAAAATCCACCCAGAAATTTTTTAATTTTCATTTCGTCTGGGTGGGATTTGAACCTGCGCCGCTTCGATGGAAGGCATGTGACAGGATTTGAACCTGCGCCGCTTCGATGGAAGGCCTGTGACAGGATTTGAACCTGTGTCGCTTCGATGGAAAGCCTGCGTTAGACTGAGTGACAATCACTCTAATTGACTGAGCCACCAAGGCCCCAATAAAAACTTAAAGCTTATCTTTAAAGTGTTTAATATGTAAATCAGTTGTTAGATACATTTTTTTAGCAAACTCAAAATATTGCCTTCATCTAGTTTACTTGCAAATTCACTTTCCAATTCGCAATTGCCTATGCTTGTATTACTAGATGGTTCCATACGGAAAAGTGATTCCTACTTAAATCAGTTGTTAGACAAAAACATTACCTTCAAGGGCTGCATATACATGTATTACATAGCATTATACTGATTGATATTTTACACTGTACCTAAGATAGTTCGAATTTTACGGTAGGTTTGCTAGGTTTAAGGTACGTTCCCAATATGCCCATGAATTCTGATTTTTTGACATCTACTACAAAGAGCCGCTAACCATTTATTTGGCATTATAATTAGACAATTTGCATTGCCTCATAGATACATTGAAAGCAAAATGTGCGCCTTTAATAAACTTTGTGAAAAAATTTCTTTTTCTTGATAATCTGAAAATATTGTAATTTGGACACCCAGTTTACCCACCTTATCCTCTTCACATCGTGAAATAGCTTGAGCAGGTCTTTTGGCTTGAATACCTTTTTGACTTGGAGCATGACTGCGTCTCTATGAAGCATACGAAGACAGAAAAATATAAAAACAGAAAATAAACTTAATGACCCTACTTACAGGCAATTAAATTTTACATACAACATAAACTGATTACTATATTTATCATAAATTGATTGAGTGTTTTGTGTTTTATGCCGCGCTTATTTCATTTCCATGGCGGCGTTGCCAGTTTTATTGTGGGAGGAACCTGGGCTCTATGCCTGGAGGAAACCCATGACCTTCCGGTGGTAACTGGCAACTATCCCACATAGGTCGTTCGAGTGAATACCCAGTGAGTCAGAGTGGGATTTGAACCCTCGACCCATTGGTAGAAGGCTGTTCGGATTGAGCGTCCAACAATCTACCTACTAGGCCCTATATTCATCATAAAGAGACAGTAGACCTGTTTCTGTGTCAGACATGCTCAATATTCCCAGACCGTAATTATCAATATTTTACAGCACACTGTACTTAAACAGGACTAAATTAGGTTGTTGTTTGTTTCACTAGACAAATGGAGCTATAACGGATCATCTCTGACTGGCCCTTTAACATTGACTGTGATACCAGCCCTCTATTATTGCTTCTAAGCTGAAACCTTTTCGATTAAAAAAGAACAAAAAAAAAATGAAATTGTTTCTGTAATTTAAAAACATACATTTTAATTTGAGAAACAAAACTATGGACTGCCTTCAACCGTAACTGAAGAATTTTTCACTCCAATAGCCATATTGCAAGGTCTATATCAAACATGTTTATTAATAATAATTATTTATTCAGTACCACTACCTAAACATGTAGTTCAGTTTTACATACATGTAAAACTCAACTAATATTTTTTTGATAATTTAAACATTAAACATTAATACAATAAACAGACATGGAAATTTAATTTTTTAGATTTTGCATTTAAATATTTACAGAATGCATGGTTTAGTTGTGTGGTCTTCATTATTTATTTAATACTTCTTTGTCACATCTATCAATAGCAAAGAGCAAAGAAGTCCTGGTCATCATCTGGGCATTATTTCAGTAAATTTATTTTAATTGGGTCATTGGGTAACATGAATGTTTTATAGTGTGTTTCAAGCAATTTCTATTTCAAATGTATTCAGAACTCATAATACATTTCATTTTATAGGAATAAAATGAATAATTTCAGAAAAAGTGAGTGAACTAAAGTTGTAGTAGGTCTTGTTGGAAGACAAATTTGATGTGTAAAAATTGTTGTAATTTTATGAGGACAATATTATAAAACAAAATTGTACACACACAAACGTAAGACATTTAACTTCAATATTGCTCATGAAAAAAAAAACCAAAAAAAAACCCCCAAAAACGAACAATAAAGTCAGTATGTGGGTGTCATTTATATAATTCAGATTCTTTCAAGATTCCATATTAAATGTGTTTTTATTTTTAAGTTTCTAATTCAACAATTATTCATTTCAAATCCACACCTACATTGTATTTCAATTAAAATTATCTTTTCAAAGTTAAGAATTCACCAGAAAGAAAACAAGTGAAGCTTAATTCATATGTCTTTGAAAATTGAGTTCGATAAAAAAAATCTGTTTTATCAAATTACAATGTAGGTGTGTAGGTTGTCTTGTGACGTCAAAGCATAACATTAAAATCTGTGACGCCAGTTTTCGCTGTACAAATACAACCTGTGGCTGTACGACACTCTACACACATGAGTATAAACATATAAATCAACAAAGAGCTCTTAGGCATGCATTTCGCAATAACTATCTGACAAATGAGGAAGCCAACGCGTTAGACCCCCTTTGCCTGGTTATATCATAGCATTGGCTTGTTTTCCTTTTCCGTTTTTCGTACGGGAAATGACATATACTTGATTTCCACAAGGATTTTCAGTTTCACAATACCGTACGCGGAACTATTGTTTTCAACATACCATCCTCAGTTTTCAGACGGAAAGGAGCCGTTCCAAGATTGAGACATTCAGGTCTACCTCTCGCCAAATTGACAGGCGACAAAACCTTCAGAAACGCTCAGAAATTTTAAAGCAAAGTTCCATTTTCTCTAACGCGAGTTCAAAATTAGCCGCCATAGTGGTGAGCAGCAGCCTTTCACTTCCGGGTGGGTCAAAGAGAGGCAACCAATCAAAGTCAGGCTTCCCTTCATGGTGGGACCGACGCTGTTTGTGGGTCAAAACTTGGTGAAAGAAATGGTCAAATTTGGACTCCAATCCTTATAATTTGACCATCGGATGGAGGAAGGGGAAGCTGAAAAGTAGTTATGCCAATGGATCTGAGATTACACAGTCCTGCTGGGGCCGATGCGGCCGTTTATCAATGGCCTTTACCCACCACGGTAAGCATGCTGTGGCCTGACTGCTCGTGGCACGTCTGCTCAATCAATGAGTTGTTTGACCTCACTGAAATTGTGTATTTGTTCTCTTCATTTCGTTTTTCATTCACTGTTTTACCACACATCGATTGTCAATAAAATGAGTTAATTATCTGATTTACAGGAAGGGAGGGATGGGGCCCATGAAATCACAGACACAATACGGTAAGTACTCCTAATCCTATTCTACATTTTTTCACGAATGACCCACTTTTCTATCAGATTTCCCGTACTCAGCAATTTCTCTGACGTCACTGGAAATAAACACACACTGAATTACATTTTACATGAAAAACTGGATTTTTACTTACATTTTAAAATCTGACACCTGCTGCTTCTTTAAAGTTTGATTGGAATAGTCAATCATTTACAAAATTTGTCAGTGAGTGTATTAGCCGGGTTGCCAGGACTGAGCCTTTGATATACTTGCCGAATGTTCGTCGTTGGGAGTCTCTTTCTGGCCCTTGTCTTACAAAGCTCGCGTAAGTTATGTTGGATGTAAATCAGTGTTAAAACTATGACAACGCAACCGGCCCATGTTATAGGCCTATGCGCAAATTTACGCCAGCTTTGTAAGACAGACCTTGGGTAAAGATAATCTAGAGCCCGGTTTCCTCCCCCACTAAACCTGTCAAGGCCGCCATATAAGTGAAATAATCTTGAGTGTAGCATACATAGAGGTTATCTAACGAGAGCCTGTGTGTTACGATGACCACTGACTGCCAGACCCACATGGCCAAGCCAAACGTTCAAAACGTTCCCCAAAGGATGGACAAATTTAGCTTTTTTAGAAAGTTTGGCTTGACAGCGGCGTACTTGATTCACCGCTCACAGCAGCTCTCAGCGTGCCAGCTACGTCACACTAGATTGGACCCTCAGCATGCTCATAGGGTGCTGAGACTGCTCATAACCACAAGGTAGTGGGCCTCAGCAGCTTGCTTCAGGTCACGTGACCAACCTACATGTAGCAACTGACCGCAAAATGAAATTTGTGTGATACAAGTGTTGACATTTGATAATTTTGTTTGAAAAAGAAGTAAAACGTAATTAAAAGTATGACTAGTCACTACTGTATTTCTTCACTTGATGCTATATATATAGCTATAAGATTTGAGATAAAAAAAAAAGGTCATTCCATCCTCCATTTTAGCGCTGAAAGTTCACTTGTTTCGCACGCTACATGTAAGAGCATGTCAATCAAATACGCCCCATATGTGTTGGCTTAGTTAGGAGGTGGAATGCTGCTCAAATGTTATTTTCCACCTCAATAATTCTCCAAAGTGAAAACTGCATGTATTTACACAGTTTCAGTCTTGATGACCTATTTTTACCTGTAGCTGAAGAAAGCATTATATGACAAGTCATCAATAATTTATACAGACACTATAAAATGACATATTTCTTGGAAAGATCTAGTTGCATGTTTGAGCATGAAGCAGCTGTGCATGTAATATTATACTTGCTGAAAAGCTTTTATTTTCATTTTCCCGTTGTTGAAACATATCATTGTACATGCAGACACATGTTTTGAATTAAGCGTTCATGTTTGACAAAAAACATGTATGATTGACAAAGTCTAGTCAATATCTAGCCTAAATCTGTACTACATGTAACAAGCATAGTTATAAAATCTAAATGCATTCACAACTTGAAAATAATAATATGTGAAATTGAAATAAATATTATATATTTCAATTCAAAACACACTGGAACAGGGAATTGTGCACTGTAACTATGGAGACAGTCACTAAGCCCCCCCCCCCCCCAAAAAAAAAAAAATTATATATATATGTTTAATTATTTATATTTATTTTATTTACAATATATGTTTAATTATTGATATCATTTACAATGTATTTGACATAAACGGATGTCCTCAGATATAAATGAAGATTTTGATTTAAACATCAGGCATAAAAAATAACAGGCCTTGAATTTCGGAAACTTTGGGGGACTTTATTGAGGCCAGTTAAGCCCTTGTCAGGTGGTATCAAATAATTCACAGAAACAAATAAGACACTATGACTAAGGTCAAAGGCCAATAGCCTTTGTGGCTTTCTTTAAATTTGAAGCCTGATAAAATATATTTTAAAGCGCTAAATTTAGTAAAATCATTTAGAAAAAAGATATTAAAATTAAATTATAATATAAAAGAAACATTGAATATGCAACTGCATATGACATGACTGAGTGTGTACCTTTGGCTTACATATGATAGGAGATCAAATGTCAGCAGTTTATATCCCAAGCAAATGTCACAGTGATATTTACAGGATATTTATGTATGTATACATGTATTACATGGTTAATTAAGGATAGGATGTGTATGCACATCTCTAATCCAGTGTAAAAGTTTTCTGGTGCAGAAACATTTTTAAGAAGGGTACAAATGCACTTTAAGCATGATGTTTGATGATGCTGCCCCTTCCTACACAGGCCATAGAATTTCAGGGTATCGATTGGTTCCGGACTGGTAGCATGTTGTTAATGTTGTTCTAAAACACTGAAACAAAAATCTGTTACCCATCATGAAAGCTTGTATATGGTATCATATATAGTGAAACAAGCATCGTTTCCCAACTTTTCAAGTTCGTTTTTAATTTGATCACCTTGTGGGAAAATCAAATGGTTGCTGGTATTGACTGTATTTTCAAGGTTTTGTCAAGGCACATAGCCCTGGTTATATTCAGGTACATGTAAATGAAAGATTGTAAGTTGGGCAGTTAAAACCATTTATTTTTCTCAAATAAACCTAACAAACTAACAGCTGGGTTATGGAAAATATTGCCAGGTTCTAATGCAAGATACACATGTACAACTACATTTTTACATTGTGTATTTTTTCGAATAATAATCTATTTTTTGTTGTTGACTTATTGTTGCAGATGGGTCTGTAACGATTTCCCCGAATTGAAAATGGCCATAGAAAATCATATACTGAGTGACTATGACCCTAGCTGGTAAGATTTATCTCCCTTGGTGTGGATGTTTTGTTCCAAATTGTTGCCTGATTCTTTATATAGATTAAGTCAGCCATCATATCTGTTCACTTATGCAAGAGTAATGCTAAAACAATCTTTGACTTTTCATGGATGGAAGGTTGTGTTCTTTGCACTGATTTTGATAACTTGTTGACTCTGCCTGTATCACTTTTTGACAGTTTCAAATTCTATTATTACGTAATCAATTCTAGGAGATCTACCGTGTATGTTTATTTTATCAATTGATTAACTAACTGTATTGACTTGTTTCAGTTATGAGAGTATGAAGAGGCTATGTGATAAATATAACCGAGCCATTGATAGTATTCTTCAATTGGTGAGTAATGTGAAATATAACGATCAATAGCTTTTTAGAGCTAATGTTTATTTTTATAACCAATCGTCTAGAAATAAAGCTTACTTTAACTTTAACTTTAACCAGTCTTAGGCAAAAACCTTACTCTGCACGGTGCCTCCGTGATATGTACATGCCTCATGTGCAGTTGGTGAACTGCATGCAGTGTTCTGGTGGAAATTCTAAATTCATAACGCAAGAGACCTTAAATTTGCCATAACTATAAAGGATAATGAAACCAGGAACTGCCAGTCATCGATAAAAATACGTGTTAAGTATAAATTAATGTATGGCTGGCAGTTCCTGGTTTCATTATCCTTTATACATGTAGTTATGACAAATGCATAGGTCTATTGCGTTATGAATTTAGAATTTCCACCAGAACACTGCATGCAGTTCACCAACTGCACATGTACTTCCCTTTCGTCCGCTTTGATTGTATATGTAGACTTACTTGAAAGTAGCCTAAAAATATTCTGATACGATTTTTTTCTTTCCTATTTCGTCTGTTAATTCAACTAATCGAGTGTCATGAATCTAGTTTGCCGTATTTTACTCCTACGGTACCGGCTAGGTTATTTGCTAGCCTTCTACCGCTATGCACACAGCCGATCAGCTAAAACAGCATGTATCTGAACGATCGGTTACACGAAGCCAAATTACCGTAACCGATTTTTTGTTCTCGCCAAAAACCCAAATTTCGAGGCCTGCAATGAAAGAGATCTATTTACAGAGAATTTCGTTAGGTTTTAATGAATTATTTGTATCTTCATATTTCTATTTGTACTATCTGAGGTATTTTGATCCTATAGCCTGTCAACAGTTTTCTGTACAATTCCCCATTCATTTAACACAAGGCTCGTCCCAGAAATCTTGCGAGAGTGGGAAAATGCTCCTCCTTCCAATAGAGAACAACTTTTCCTTGATGGAAATATAAGGTATTTGAGGAGGCCTCTGGGGGGTTCTGTTGTTGACCGTCTAAGTAGGTGTTCGCCGGTGGCTAAGTTCATGAAGTCTTTTCTTGGCATCAGCCAGAAATTTGAATAGTCTGTCGATTCACTGATGTCACAGCTCCATCCCAATTCTAAAAAGAATGTAAAGAATTACAGCTCTTAAAATCCTTAGGTAACCGCCTGTAGATATTGCTGAACTTATAAATAGAAAGTATATATCACACTAAAACATGCTTTAGCCATGCATTATGCAAGGAATAATATTCAATATATTTCGAAGTACATGTAATCTAAATTACTCATATTTATCCATATTTTATCTATGCAATGGCATCTTTTGAACCAGTTGTATTTGCGGGGTCTCAGTTGGCGGAGTGATAGTCTCACATTGGGACACAGGCTGAGGCCTTTTGAACCACTTGTATTTGAGGGGTTGGCCGGAGTGATAGTCTCACATTGGGACACAGGCCTTTTGAACCACTTGTATTTAAGAGGTCTCAGTTGGCGGAGTGATAGTCTCACATTGGGACACAGGGCTTTTGAACCACTTGTATTTGAGGGGTTGGCGTAGTGATAGTCTCACATTGGGACACAGGCCTTTTGAACCACTTGTATTTGAGGGGTCTCAGTTGGCGGAGTGATAGTCTCACATTGGGACACAGGCCTTTTGAACCACTTGTATTTGAGGGGTTGGCGGAGTGATAGTCTCACATTGGGACACAGGCCTTTTGAACCACTTGTATTTGAGGGGTCTCAGTTGGCGGAGTGATAGTCTCACATTGGGACACAGGCCTTTTATCCATGAGGTGAGGTTCAAATCCAACTTGAACAATTTTGGAATGTGGGAGAGTTGCCAGGTCCTCGCTGAATGCCGTGGGGTTTTCTCTGGGCAAAGAGCCCAGTTTCCTCCCCACAAAACCTGACAAGGCTACCATATAATTGAAATAATCTTAAGTATGGCAAAAAACATCAATCAATCATAAAACTAGTATTTTTGAGGGAGAAAAGGTCTGGTATCCTCCACAAACCCCTCATGTTGGGAGCATTGTGGCTCTGTTAGGTTTCTGGACCCAACCAGGAGGGATGTTTTAAAGCATGCAGAATACATTAGCCTTCCTGTTCTTTAATTGTCTGTGGAACCCAAATTGGCAATGTAAAACTTTTCAGCAGGGTGTGGGAAACAAATTGGAAAATATTCTGGGTTTTCACTCGAACGACCTATGTGGGATGGTTGCCAGTTACCAACGGACGGTCATGGGTTCCTCTGGGCATAGAGCCCGGTTTCCTCCCACAATAAAACTGGCAACGCCACCATATAAGAGAAATAATCTTCAGTGTTATTTGGTTATGTGATATTTCCTTGAAATAATTTAATATTTTCATGAACATAAGGGATTTCAAATGTTCAAAATTACATGTCAGCCTGAGCAGGAAACATTGATATGCACATGTGCATGTAGTATAGCAGAATGCATGCAGTTAAAGGGAATCAATACTTGTTGCATGTTAACACCTGTACAGTGACTGTACCTTATGGCGAGGTGCCTGAAGATAACATATAAATGTAATAGTGGTGTCATACTGTCATAGAATGGTGATGTGCCATTGATGTTCATTTTTGTCTACTCTCATGCCGCGGGGGATTGTGCCCATAAAAATGCTGTAACTTACATGTATACTATTTTGAATAGAAAGAAAATCTGTCTAATTATGTTTATGAGTGGCTATCTGCAATTTATGGCTATTTAACAAAACCAATTTTATTTTGTTATACCAAGCGAATTTCATTAGATCCATTACTACATGTATCTACTACATATTTTGGATGGAAACGCCAATTTTGGTTCCTGCATTTTCATACAAAAGGATTAGAAATTGTTATTTCGTCTACATGTACCTGTCCTTTTATATAAATATATTTATAATGAGCAGTAATTGGCTGGCTGGAACCATGACGTCAAATGCAGACGAAACTGAAAATCAAATGAGGTCATATTCTACCTCATCAATGGAAGCTGACATTAAGTTTTTTCATCTAGTACCAGAATGTTTAAGGCAGTAGGCCAACATAACTGTCTCACTGACCCTTTTTTCCCTAGTACAAGTATTGATTTTTCTTTCCTCTGGCCTGACCTAGATATTGTCCAGTTGTGGGAATTGACAGCCAGGCTGTGTGTTGTGGGTTATTTAGGAACTGTCTGGGTTACCGTGTCTATTGCATAGCTTCTTGAAGTTGGCTCTTCCTTCCTCATCTAGGCAGAGACAATGCAACCTCTTGCGATTAGCAAATGCTGATGTTTTGAAAATAAATAAATCTTCACCGAAAACAGCTATTGGATAGCTTTGGTCCCAAATTCCAAATTGCTGGGTATTGAATGATTAGATCCTAACCGTAAGCACGTGTTTCCTCTCTGATTCAACTTGCCAATGACACCATTTATGTGAAATAATCTTTTGTGTGGCATCAGTCATCAGCCAATCAATTAATCTATATTGGGTTGTGTTTTGCTCTTGGTTGATTGATTGTTTGGTGCTTTACGCTGCGCTCAAGATTATTTCACTTATATGGCGGCGTTGCAAGTTTTATTGTGGGAGGAAATCGGGTTCGGAGGAAACTCACGACCTTCCGTTGGTAACTGGCAAAAATCCCCATTCTCAAAATTTGCAGAGTGAGGCTGAAGTCCTAGTTATATTTTCCTGATTTGCGTAAATCTGTATTTTCTTAGAACGTGTTCTGTAGATTCACCTTAGAACGTGTTCTGTAGATTCACCTTAGAACGTGTTCTGTAGATTCACCTTAGAACGTGTTCTGTAGATTCACCTTAGAACGTGTTCTGTAGATTCACCTTAGAACGTGTTCTGTAGATTCACCTTAGAACGTGTTCTGTAGATTCACCTTAGAACGTGTTCTGTAGATTCACCGCCCACTTATCATCTTTGATTGGGTGTAACAGGTATTTATTTGTGTCACAGCCAAGAAGTATGTCATTCAATTGAGTGTGAACATCCTGTCTTGAACTAGCTAACCTGGGGGAGTGGGGTTTACCATCAGATGCTAAGGAATCAAGTCAACATGTCTGGTGGAATTAAGGATTGATTAGCTTACCTCATTCACTGTCTAATGATGTCATACGGAATAAGGAGTCTGATTGGCTCAGCCAAATTAACATCACCTGATGTCATACATTTACATTACTTTGATTGGTTGAATCTGAACAGGTGTGGATCCAGTTAGAAAAATATGTCGATTAAAATCTGAAAAATAATTTGTACATGAGTCGACCTGAACATTATTCTTCAATACAATAGAAGAAAAAATTATCGGTTAGGTTTTGATTCATATATAATCTTTTTTTTTATGTTTCTTAAAGTGAAGCACTGAAATGCCCAAAAATCAATAATCTGTCTCTGGAAAGAGGCCAACACTTAATTTAACTGAAACTTTTGCTAATGTATTTATTTCCTACACGTATATTTACACACACAATATGAGTTTAATCCTCTATGTTTTTAAGTTTAATCCTCTATGTTTTTAAGTTTAATCCTCTATGTTTTTAAGTTTAATCCTCTATGTTTTTAAGTTTAATCCTCTATGTTTTTAAGTTTAATCCTCTATGTTTTTAAGTTTAATCCTCTATGTTTTTAAGTTTAATCCTCTATGTTTTTAATTACACTTTACTTCCTTTAGAAGTCAATGAACGTCATATTAAAGTGGAGTGAAAATAAGGACTTTTCTAAAGAACTCTTATTATCTAGAGAATACAGGACTTTGAAGTTTATTAAAAAAATAATAAAATGCGTCATCGTTAGAAATCATTGTATGTTTACAAAATTCAAATAACTGTGATGCATGTATGAGGAGTAGTTTTTCACTCGCAACAAATTATTTGGAAAATAAATATATCTTCGGTTTCTTTGGCTCAGACCCGAGGGGTCCTGATGGCGGCATACATGTATTTAACTCTTAGGCTGTTTAACTCGTTGGCTCTCAAACTGGACCAATGTGTCGTGGGTTCAGATCTCACTCCTACTATAGTGGGGTTTTCACGAGATCGCTGTATTTGTATAAGTTGCCAGGTACTCGACAAAAGATGTGAGTTTTTCTCCAGGCAAAGAGCCAGCTTTCCTCCACCATATTAGTGTAATCATGTTTAGAGCGGCATAAAACATCATTCAATCAATAAAACATACATGGGCTTATGTTTTGCTGTAAAAACCACTCCCAGAACCATTGGCCAACACTATGTGGCCTGGGATGTCAAATTTAACCACCTATATAATTACTCTTTAACAAATTTGACAAAGCTAGAATATAAGGTAATTACTGGTGTGGTGTTAAACATCAATCAATCTTATAAGCTTCTTGTCACAAATTTCTTTCGATAGAAGAACACTGATCAAATATATATATTTTTGAACTACTTTCAAGTGGATGATCTTTATTTATGATAATTACATGGATAGTTAATCTTGGTCGAAACATATTGAATGTCTGCTACTTATATGAAAGATGAGAATTCATTATATAAACTGCTCTTTTTGAGATTATAATGACAGTATTCAAAAGACTTTACCTAATTTCTCTGAAATAGGATGAAGACCAAATCATTTAACTCATTGCCCTGTTTGGCACAATAGTATTTTCTTTTATGGTTGAAAATAGCAAAAGAGATCTAAACTACACAGTTTATGGATAAATTCTTGCCATAAATAACGTAGGAGATATAGAGGTTAACTAACGAGAGCCCGTTTGTTACGATGAATATCACTGGAGTCTATTAATTTTCAAAGTCACGAGCCTCTGGCGAGTGACTTTGGAAATTTATAGATGAGAGTGATATTCATCGTAATAAACGGACTCGAGTTGGTTAATCTTTTTCTCACAATACACAAAATACTGCATTTTATTCTGAAATGCAGCTCCACATCGCATCGTTCAACCCAGCCAACCTTTCTGGATTCTAATGAGGTCAAACACTTTACCGCGTTGACATGGCGACGGTATTCATTACGCTACACAAAAAAGATCTCTAAAATCAAACAGTTTTGTTGCTCACGAATTCTTAAGAATAAAGAGATAAAATATTTATCCTACAAATGAA
This sequence comes from Lepidochitona cinerea, assembly GCA_963971465.1. Lineage (NCBI taxonomy): Eukaryota > Metazoa > Mollusca > Polyplacophora > Chitonida > Tonicellidae > Lepidochitona > Lepidochitona cinerea. The sequence goes on along the minus strand of OZ020556.1, from coordinate 1,398,388 downwards.
TGGCACTTCTTAGAATAAAACAAAAATAAACATATCAATAGTTTAATGTCTGTAATCCGATGACGAAGTCAGGTTTTGCTGTGACCTCTATACCGACACAATTACGATAACTAGGTCAATGCATCTTCCTTGAGAAATCTGCGAGACGCCAGTTTTGGTAGATTGATTGATTGAATATAATTATCCCGTGTTTAATTATTGATACAGAAAGTGTCATCGTTTGCAGTTAGGAGTCAGTACGGCTATGATATTTTCATATTCAATCATAATTTGTTAGAAAAACGGAAGCAGGCAGACGAAGTAGTTTGTTTATGTCAAGAGGTCATGTAGCCTACATTCAAAGGCTTTCCTTATATGGAAGTAGCTATGACGTGATCGTGGGAAAATCATACTATTTTGCATAAATGTAGTCCGTTGTATGTAAGCCATAACATGATTGGCTACCGACTCGCATAGTTGTGAGTTATACTGCCAATCACTTGTAACCTAACAAGGATGTCTTCAAGTTATTACATAAAAGGAAAACGAACGTATTATCCCTACGCTGAGAATGCAAGCTTGTGTTTTGATTAGTTGAACTTGGAAAAACATATTGGTTAACCAATCAGCAGTAAGTTGGACAATAATTTCACTAGTTGATTATGACAAAAATAGCACACTGCCTGGAAGTGAAATTATGGGGGGTGTAGTGTGAGAAAACAGTGTACGCACCTCTAGGAGTTAAAGGCCTCAGTAGGCAGAGTGATAAGTCCTCAAGGCTTTCATCCATGCATCATGGGTTCTAATCACAATCAGACTATATAAAAAAAAGAAAATAAAAAATTTCTGAGTGGATTTTTCAGTTGATCACTGTATACGGAAGAGTTGCCAGGTACTTGCAGAAGGTCAGGGGTTTCCTCTAGGCAAAGAACTCTGTGTCCTCGCCCCACTATACCTGACAACGCCTGCCCATATAAACGAATAATCTTGAGTGAAACAAAAATAAATAAATATGTAATTGATATACTTTGAATTGTTTATTTCAGTGGAAAGGAACATCCCGTCCGTCAAGGCTGAACACCCGCCCCTCAACTGGTCTGCTCAAACACATCCTACAGCAGTGTTATAACCATGCTGTTATTGACCCAGAGAAATTAAATCAATATGAACCCTTCTCGCCGGAGGTAAGATCTTCACAGATTGATTGATCGACAAACTTTTTGTTTTTATGCAAAAAAAATTCTTTTAAGCTTCTATTCCAACCCTATTCTAAACAGGTTTGACTAAGTTTTCGCTCAACTGCCGTATTTAACCCCAAAAAGCAGGGGTTCCCTCTGGGCACAGAGTTTACTCCCCAACTTAAATGGATTCATTGACCAGAACTATTTACATTGTTCATAATACTTCTGCTACTATGAAACTAAGAGTGAACTGACTTTGGATGAAAGGTGGTTGGTTGATTGCTAAACGTTTTTTTTCTACATTGCATAATCCGGTCAAAAAGTCAGAAAATAAGGAGAAGCCCGGCCAGACTGTCACTGCCCGCTCTTGAGTCTGTCAGAAACTCCCATCTGGCTTAAATTAGAAGTAAACGAATCAGCTGCAAAAGATGGTAATTAAAAGACTGAAATGGCTTTCAACAATGTACGGTTTATGTTTGCTTCAGGTTTATGGAGAGACATCATTTGAACTGGTCAACCAGATGGTCACCTCAGTGCAGTTCTCAGAAGATGATGCCTTTATTGATTTAGGAAGCGGTAAGAACATTCACTTAACATAGAACGTTGGATGTTCCACCTGACAACCAACCTTCTACCAATGGGGTTTAAAATCCTACTCTGAGCTCAACCCCCCCCCCCTCCCCCCCCCCCCTCCCCCATTTTCCCTCAAACAAAATACTGAATGGGAAACCTGTCACCCTACAACCACTTATAGGGAACATTTTGTTGAAGAAGACATAGCTAATTGTTTGTCATTTTTATCAAGAAGTACAAAATAAAAGATGTCCGCTGATACCAATTCAGGAGATGTACACCAATAATTTACCCCAAGAATGTACTTGCGTACTGGCTGTTTAAATTTTGTCTGTCATTAGCAAACATTTTCACTTCGTATGCGTTAGAGTTCAACGTCAATCCTTACGTTTTTCTAGGTACATGTTTTCTTGAGAATCAGCTCATGCCACTTAACGATAAAATAATTCTGATTGTTTACCATTCTTTGTTTTCAGGAGTGGGTCAGGTTGTACTACAGGTAGCTGCCTCAACAGACTGTAAATTCTGTTTTGGTATCGAAAAGGCTGAATGGCCAGCGGCTTATGCAGAGGTAAGAGTTATTCCCCCTTTATTACCCTTCGTGGATTCTAGAAACCTTCTCACGTCTACTTATTGAGCCATTGGACTTAAAATGCCCCAATTGACCAAATTAAAGTAATTTTGAAAAAGCTTAGCCCCATTCACCAAAAAGGCTCTGATTACATTATTAATGATGCAAAGCTGTCCCTCTGGATTTCACTCACTGCTTCGGAGCTGTTGTGACCTTGTTGTGCTGATGGAAAGGTCAATTGGGGAGCTTTGTGATACAGCTGGTCGTGTCCAAATTGCTAAAAACCTTACACCAATAAGCCAAAGTAAATTCTGATGTGTTTGACACATGCAGAGTTGTTGGAAGGTAGTGTGTCAACATAAGCTTTGGGATGCTCATGTGGACAAAGACCCCTCCCCTTTCCCCCTTTTAAACCTAGCAAAACTGCCAGTTATGTGAAATAGTACCGATTGTTGCATTTGGTTGGTTAAAAAAAAAGTTTCCTGTTCAGCATCGCTTTTTCTTCAAATCTAGGCAGGCAGGCCGATTTTTTTTTTACCCAAGTTGCTGGAGTGATTTCTTTGGAAAAGAATTAAAATCTTCAGCCTATGCCATTTGATTCTCGACACCAGTTGATTTATTGAACTGATCCTAAAAAAATAAAATAATAAATTGGGGTGGAGGAATTGTCGGGGCAGGCAATTTCAGACTATCAATTTCTGTCATTTGAACATGTTTCAGGTTATGGACAGGGAATTTAGACGCTGGATAAAATGGTACGGTAAAAAACATTCGCCTTACGAGTTACAGAAAGGTGATTTCCTGGAAGATCATTTAAAAGAAAAAATCAACACTGCCACGTAAGTCTCTCGTTTTGATGAAAAAACAAACATTTTCAACGTGAGTGTCTTTTTCACAAAATGTATTCTAGTAAGACTGGCTGCAAATAGTGTGACTGCAACCCATACTTTGGACGCCAGCTTGTGGCTGTGGTTGCTGGGTTTAGACCATATTTCTACTTTTCTCTCGACCCCTTCCATCAGTAGGTCTTGGTTTGTATCTCAATCAGTTCAAAGAATCCATTTCTTAGTTTGCTCAGTACTCGGTGAAGCTCTGAGGTTTGCTCAGTACTCGGTGAAGCTCTGAAGTTTGCTCAGTACTCGGTGAAGCTCTGAGGTTTGCTCAGTACTCGGTGAAGCTCTGAGGTTTGCTCAGTACTCGGTGAAGCTCTGAGGTTTGCTCAGTACTCGGTGAAGCTCTGAAGTTTGCTCAGTACTCGGTGAAGCTCTGAGGTTTGCTCAGTACTTGGTGATGCTCTGAGGTTTGCTCAGTACTCGGTGATGCTCTGAGGTTTGCTCAGAGCCGGTTTCCTCTAACACTAAACCACTAAATGCCTCGATCTTGAGTATAAAGGTATAAAATGTCAATCAACGGTTCATGACGCCATTTTTATTTTTTACTATATTTGTCTTTTCAGTGTGATTTTTGTAAACAACTTTGCCTTTGGACCTCAAGTTGATCACCAGGTGAGTCATGCATATTTTATATATGAGAAGGTTGGTTGATTGGTGTTTTACGCCACACTCAAGACTATTTCACTTATATGTTGGCATCACCAGGTTTAATGGGGGAGGAAATGTGGACATTAGGTACATGTAGTCAGCAATTCACTTAGCTGGCAGTATGTGGTCCGATTTAGACAGTGAACTAGCAAAATAACCTACCGGTTACTGACATTGTGTCAAAACGGCCACAATCGCATTCATGGATAATTTAGCTACCTACCAGTGCCTGATATGGACGAGCAATGTCGTTCAGTGAATGTAAATAGTCCCTTGAATTGACCTTTGCTTCCTTCAGTCTCGAACTCCCCGACCAGTGATGACGTAACACTGTTGTGCTGGTTTTCAGGTTTTAAACATCAAGGTCACTTTACAAAAAGCTAAATCATTCCTGAATGTCATTTTGACATTATTTGAATAAGATATATTGTTATTTGCTGTCTAAATCTGTCCGCAAACTCTCTGTTCAAATGCCTGCAGTCTACTCCGGCTTTTTGATTGCAATTAAATTCTTTCATTTTTATACGCCCGGCTTGAAAAGCGGGCTGTATTATGGTATCATCTCTGTCCGTCCGGCAGGACGGCAGTCCGGCAGTCCGGCAGTCCGGAAGTCCGGCAGTCCGGCAGTCCGGCAGTCCGGGCGTCCGCTTTCCCTTCCGCTCCATAACTTCTAAAGTTTTGATTCCATCTGCACAATTTTTTCTAAGTATATACCTTATGGGTAGAAGGTGTGTCGCAAACTATTTTTAACATCACTGGTTACATAATATGGGAGTTATATTGGATTATGTAATATTCCCTTCCGCTCCATAACTTCCAATGTTTTGATTCCATCTGCACAATTTTTTCTGAGTATATACCTTATGGGTGGAAGGTGTGTCGCGAACTATTTTTGACATCATACATTGCGTAATATGGCAGTCATATTGGGTTATGTAATATTTACTTTTTCTCTCCATAACTTAAACAAATATGATCCGATGTTTTCAAATCGTTCATGTTACATACCATATTAACAGACAGTGTGTAAAAAAATTGTTTATGATATCAACTATTGCAAATTATTGGATTATGTACATTCCCTTTTATTCTTACTTTCATTTTCATGAAAATAACCTTTAAATTATAAAATGGCTTCTACTTTTCCGATTCTCATCAAAAAAGGATTTTTTCAAATTGCAATAATGTTTCTAAATTGATTAAGACTATTCTTAAATCAATATATAACGTTTTAATCAAATGAAAAATACATATAAGGATTAAAGTTTTATCTACAGACCAAGAGATAAGTATCCCAGCTTTGGTCTATTTACCTTGTCAACTTACAGTTAGCTCTTTAGTTAGATTTATGGCTAAACCAGGCTTTGTGTACCACATGGCCCCATAAAACAGTGGGTGACATTAGCAATGGACTCATAGCCAAATCTATTGTAAACATTTGGTCTATGATAAAATTAGAAGTAATAACCTGTAGGTATATGGGGAGATTTAGAATATTGTCAAGATGTCTATGGCCAAATAATGTAGATTAAAAATATTATGAGAAAAATTGTCAAATCTACTTGAATTGGTGTGAGCTGCGAAATTACCAATTAATTACATTTGTTTAAGTATGATTAGTAAATTATAAACTGCTTTTCTAAAAAATTGAAACATTTTAGTGCAACCTTTATTGACAACAAACAATGTTTAACATCGTGTTTTAACAGCAGCGAGAATGGATGACTTGTACCGTGTACAAATCTTGTTAATAATTGTTGATCCAAATAGCCCATTTTAAATTTGATACAGATGGATTTTAAAGGTTTTAGTGGTAAGATTTCATTTTGTTGACATAACATCACCTTTTACCAAGCTTCACATAATAAAACTGGCAACGCCGCCATATACATGTAAGTGAAATAATCTTGAGCGCAGGGTAAAACACCAAACAATTAATCAATCAATCATTTACCAAGCTTCAACCTCTTCCCTCTGAATTTTGAAAATTAAATTCAAATAAATATGGAAGGATTTGTTTTGGTATGGCTGCAGTTACTGTGCCTTTCCGGGCGTATTTTGGGTTTCCCGAAACTCTTGTTATCTATACTATTTGCTGTAAAATTGAAAGAAACATTTTGATCTAATGTCTACAGTTATTGGTACATTTTCCCCATTCATTAAACATTATGCCTGTCCCAGAAATTTTGCGAGAGTGGGGCAATGATTCCTTCTTTCAGTAGAGAGCACACTAAGGGGAATAACTTTTCCTTCTTAGAAAAGGCCCAGGGGGTATTTCATAAACCATATATAGCTGACTACGCTCAGATAGTCGACTAAGCAGTAATGTTAAAGCAGTGCTATTCTAGTCGGCTAGGTCAGTTTACCCTCCTAAACCTGTTTATGAAATACCCTCCAGGACTGCAATTGTCATTCTTACATGTTTGCACCCAAAAGGCTTATGTTTATACTTGTATAAAACTATTACTCTTTTTTTCCTGAAGCTCAAACTTCGCTTTGCCAACATGAAAGAAGGTGCTAAGATCGTGTCCTCCAAGGCCTTTTGCCCCCTCAACTTTAGAATAACTGATAGAAACCTAAGTGGTGAGTAGTAGATATGTATATTTCTAATTTTGGCTCAAAAAGTATAAATATATTACAAAATTCTTGTGATTCAATCGTGCTGCTTTTGAGGATGGTGGATATTTCCTGATGACCTATTTCAGTCTCCATGGCGTCATCACAGATCAAAAAAATTGTTATTGTGATTGGCTCTTGAGCTGCCTGTAGGGAAATTTTTGCTGCCTGTCAAAAAAGTACCTTTTTAAAACTGAACATTTACGATTTATTGGCAAACTGGCTGAAATAACCAGAGCAGTGTTCTACTAATCTGGGGCCCTCAGTGGCTCAGTCACCAGAGCGATAGTCTCACAAAATCGCCATAAGCCTTCCAACGATGGGTTGAGGGTTTAAAGTTGATTTCACAACATCGTCCTTTTTGGAATGGTTGGTTGATACATTGTACCCGCTAAAGATCAGGGTTGTTTTGGTGCACAGAGCCTGGTTTCTTCCACCACTTAGCCTAGCAGCGATATAAGTGAAATAATCTTGAGTTCACCTTTAAACATCTATCAATTATTCAATTAAATGGCGAAAGATCCGTGTAATTTGCCTGCTCCTTAAATTGGCTGTTGTTGACAGATATCAGCACAATAATGCGTATGGTTGAGTTACCAGCATTGAAAGGGAAAGTTTCCTGGACTGGCAACCCAGTTTGTTATTATCTCCATACTATTGATAGGAGGCTGGTAAGAGCAGCTTACCCACGGAAATATACCATTTAAAACAACAACTCTGGGAATAAAAGTTGTATTATTTTCTGATCTTGGTGAAAACCCAGACAGTTTAAAGTGGCATGAGCTGTCAAAATGTTAATATTTTGATGTTAAAACAAAACGTTGAAATTAATGGCTATTTTTCTCAAGACATATAATTCAGAAGCTTTCTAGTGCTTCTGGTCTCGAATATGTATGATAAAGTATTGTTTTGAACTAACTTAGGCGTAGAATGAATGAATGGTCGTCCCGGTTATTTAAAATTTCTTTACATTTCGAACACTATTTCGGTTCATATGGGCCACACACAGTGTGGATTTTCCTCATTCCAACTCCAATCATTTAGTTTTTCGATGGCCTTCAAAGCCTCTTGCTGTCGTGACGATCAGAAATTATGAAAAACGTGTGAATTTTGGCAGCTCATGCCACTTTAATATATATATCAAAGATGGATTTTGAAAAGTAAAAAATTTTCACCCGTTGTAATGAAATGTACATATGTATTTTTTATATGTTTACAAATTAATGCCTTTGCAGAGTTGTTATTTTATGATGGTATATGTTTATTATTGGCATTCTTTGTTTATTTTCAGTTTTGACTTTTTCAAACTGTTCTGTTTTTTGTTATTGCTTTCAGGGCTGCAAAATTCAAGAAATTTTTTTTTAATTGAGTTTATCAGCCACTGTTTTTATTAGAGCAGTTTTTGAACAAAGGAAGTAAATTTCTTTCTAAAATCATTAGATCAAAAATGCTTAAAATTTATTTAAGATGTGAGTTTGACAATCTAAAAAAAAACAATCAGCTACTTTGTTCAAATACTGCCTATTGTTCATGTTTTCCAGTTCAAAAGTTTGGTTTGATTTTTCAATTTGTTCAGATATTGGGACAATCATGCATGTGACAGAGTTGTCCCCTCTTAGTGGCGCTGTTTCATGGACGGGGAAACCATTTACATATTACCTTCACACTATAGATAGAACACTGGTGAGTATTCCAGGAAGAAACTTACAAAGAAAATCAGCAGAAAGAGACATTATTCGATGCTTTAACATCAAAGCAGGGTCAGGGGTTATAGAAACGTGCCGTCCTTAACTCCGGATCCATGTTCATTTCTCCAAGAGTTTGGATTAAAGATTGGGATTATGAAATTGCTTCTGAACGCTCTCAACTGAGTATAAAAATAAAGGGCATCTCGTTCTGATAGTTCACAAACTCTAGCTCTATGTGAAGGGAGGTAAAAGTTAATGTACGTTTTGATGTTGCAATTCTGTGAAGTCGTCAGCAATTTGATCATTTGAAAATTAGTAAAATTAAGGGTTTATTATTTCCAAAAATACATGTAGCTGAAATGAAATCAGGAACTAGTATTTTTTGCTAAAAATATTGTAAAGGCTCGGACAAACAATGAAGTTAAGTTTTAGAATTTTAATTTTTGAGGTCAAGCACAGAAACACTTTTTCGTGAAGCATTTTGAAAGCTGTGAAACCAAATGTTGGACGGATAAAGCAGTTGATATTCAGTTCTGCTTGCATTTCTTCTATTACAGCTTACCTAAGTGGCTGGTTGTTCATTAATTTAGGAATCATGCCCAAATTAATTCCTAATATTCAGACCTCTTTGTTTTTTAGACCACCATGATCTCATGGTGGTCTTATCAAATCGCTTTTTGTCCGTGGTCCGTCGTCCGTCGTCCGTCGTCCGTCGTCTGTCGTCCGTCGTCTGTCGTCCGGTGTCTGTAAACTTTTCTTGTGATCGCGATTCCAAGAGAACTACTGGTCGGATTTTCATCAAATTTTACAGACATGTTCCCCTTATGGTCTAGTTGTGCAACATCTATTTTGTTTGCTCATTTGCATATTTATATGGCCGCTGGCGGCCATTTTGTGATTTTTACCTACATAGTTTGTGATCGCGGAATCTAGAAATCCACCAGGCCGATCTTGATGAAATGTTTTTATATTGGTTACCCATATGGTCTAGTTGTGCAACATCTATTTTTCTAAGCTCATTTGCATATTAAAATGGCCGCTAGGCGACCATTTTGTTTTTCTATTTTTTATCGCTTTTCTCTCTTGTGACCGCGATTCCAAGAGAAGTCCTAGTCGGATCTTCTTTAAATTTCACACGCACGTTCCTCCTATGGTCTAGTTGTGCAACATCTAGTTTGTTTGCTCATTTGCTTATTAAAATGGCCGCTGGCAGCCATTTTGTGATTTTTACCTACATAGTTTGTGATCGCGGAATCTAGAAATCCACCAGGCCGATCTTGATGAAATGTTTTTGTATTGGTTCCCCATATCGTCTAGTTGGGCTACATCTATTTTTCTGAGCTCATTTGCATATTAAAATGGCCGCTAGGCGACCATTTTGTTTTTCTATTTTTTATCGCTTTACTCTCTTGTGACCGCGATTCCAAGAGAAGTCCTATTTGGATCTTCTTTAAATTTCACACGCACGTTCCTCCTATGGTCTAGTTGTGCAACATTTATTTTTTTTGCTCATTTGCATATAAAAATGGCCGCTAGGCGACCATTTTGTTGATCTACTTTTTATCACTTTTCTCCTAAAGTAATGAGAGGATTTTCGTAAGACTTTGTACGCAGGTTAACCCTATGGCCTCGTTGCGTACTATTTTCTTTTTTGCTCATTTGCATATTAAAATGGCCGCTGGGCGACCATTTTGTTTTTCTTCTTTTTGTCACTTTTCTCCTAAAGTAAAGAAAGGCTAGGATTTTCGTAAACTAATTTACGCATGTTAGCCCTATGGTCTCGTTGTGCACTATGTACTTTTTTGCTCATTTGCATATTCAAAATGGCGGCCACTGGCCATTATGTTTTTATCACTGTTATAAAGTAATGAAAGGATGTTCGTAAAATGTTATACGCAGGTTAACTCTATGGCCTTGTTATGCACTCGCTGCTCATTTAAAACATTCGGTACCGCTGTCGCCATTTGGCGTTGGAACTTAGAGTGTTAGCCTGCTTCATTACCGAAGACATCGTATGGCGACAGCAGATAAGTCGGCTAACCCCACTGACGCCGTATGGTTATTTTTTCTTACAACTTCAACTAATTTTGAAAATGAGCAAATAAAATCTCATGTTGCATCTGTTGGTTGCTTTGTGTTTTGTTTTTTCAATCTTCGAATACGGTTAAGAGGTTTAATTTACTTTAACGGACGCGTAATTCACTGATAACTTCCAACTTTGTCTAGGTTCGAACGGACACCTCAAGCATACGTATATAACAAGAAAAGGAATTCCTCATATTTACAGCTTCAGATCTTAATATATATTTCCTTGTCTCCAATATACTGACTATGGGTGAGATATTTAAATATATATGATTAAAAAGTGCTAAAATGGGGTGGTGAAATCAGTTTGCTAGTGCGATTTCCCGCTGTCAATCACAGGGCCCCTACCAGGCATTTTAAAGGCACGACCCAGTTAAAGACAGATAAGCTATTTTTGGCACTGATGACGATATTTAGGAATTTCCGTGTCCAGAGTAGTGAAAAACAGACATTTATCGGAGCTTTTATAAACCCCAGAGTGAAATTGCAATCCTCGGGTCATTTTAAAACGTATAAAAATCGACTCCTTTCAGATTTCTAAGGGCGACTATAACTATAAGTACAAGAAATGGTTTATCAATATGCCTGTTCCTAACTTGTTCGAAGCTGGTAAAATGGCCTATTCGAATTTGGGTTTTAAACGCCTAAATTCTTTCCAAAAATGTAACAATAATAAATATTTTTAAAGGAGAGTGTTCCCTAAGACACTTAAGAAGATCCATATTGTATTTTTCGGAGTATGAAAGGAAGGAATATTTCAAAATGAAATGAAATACACGGCAACGTACAATCACTATTTTGCCGATCGAATTTGCATTCAGGCAGCTATGTACAGCAACTGACTTCGCAATTGTAAATGCTTTTTACCAATAAAGTAACTGAAATGTGTTTATTCAATCGTATATTTACATCAAATCGTGCATGAAGATTTTTTTATAAGAGTTTACTAATTTCTGAACGAATCGGGACATTTTTGGCCATTAATTTTTAAACTGACTTTCGTCATGTGTAAATATTTACTCATCAGACGAATGATACGTCGCCCATTCTTCACTTTTCACGGGCTGTTTTTGACAGATATATACATTATCTTTTGATTTGTAAACAAACACTAAATGCATCTTAGTAACATGTGTACAATCGTAGTGGATTTTGTAAATTTTAATTGTGTACAGGACTCAAACAAGCGATATCACTGACTGGCCTGTGTGCATACAATGTACCACTCGGAACATCCTTCGGCTATCTTCGCTCGCTACCGGTCGGCTGGTATTTCATGCACGTAAATCCCCGAAGTTTCAGAGTGACAATGTACATGTATTATGTAGCTCCGGTAAGTAGCGTAAATGTGCGGCCTCCTTGAAGAAAGATGGTTTTGAGTTTTCATATAACAGCCACTATATCTACCGAAGAAACTTTGTTCTTGTCCAGCCAACCACCAACCGAAGAAATAAATTTCACATATCAACTTTGCGATCCGTTTAAAAGCAGCCTCACTTCTCATAGTGTTCTATGGTGGTCGCCTGGATCAGTTTTACTGATCTCTTGTTTCTATTTTCAATTATGTTAGTATTTTTAATTCAATTATGTTATTTTTAACTCACTTTAGTGTTACATGTTCGAGGATTTTTTTTATTCTGTTTGAATTTGAACAAATAATTTAAGGGAAGTTGTCCGAATAAAAATTTTCTTCCTGTGGAAATTGAACAGATAGTTAAATAAATATTTAGACAAGTTTTGAGATTTGATATATTTGCTCCCTTTATATTTAATGTTAATATACCAATGTTTCCATAGAAATAAATAAATCTTACACACTTACACAATATAATGACTACTTATGCTAAGAAACTTGTCTCCATGGTTATTTTAGACAAGAAGATTTTCCGTGTGTTTTAGTGTTAAAAAAATATACTTAGTTTTTATGACATTTAATGTTTTTGTTTCAGCTTGAGAAATACTTCCTTAGAATGAAGAACCCCAAGTTAAAGGTAAGTTATACTAGGATTAAATATATTGTTTGTTTTGTTTTTTTGGGTGGGTGGGTGGGGGGGGAGTGTGCCACAGGACCTTGGTGGTTCAGTCACCAAAGAAATAATATCTTAACACAGGCTTTTTGGGTGGGTTTCTTTTGATCTTACTATGTGGAAGAGCTGTAAGGTAATTGTAAAAAGGTCAGGTGTTTCGAAAGTGTTAGATTAAAATAGATTTACGTGCAACCTTGCATGTACTTGTGCCAGCCTCATAAGACAAGTCCTTGTAGAGGTCGAACATTGGTTTTTGTTCTGTAGTCAAAAATATTGTATTTGGATTAAACTTTCCAACAGTATTCAGTGACTTAATTTTATTGGACAAAATTTCCAAATCAAAGAAGAAAGAACAAATCTGTATATTTGCTTGGAATATTCGTTTCTAAAATTATACATATTTTCTAGGAGGAGGAACCTCGTCCCCGTCGTGATCGTCGTGGTCAAGTGGTCTCTTTGAAGAAAGTAGGCATTATGTCGGAGGTAAATATGCATTCCATTTAAGAATATCCATAAGCTTTTAGTACATTTAAATTGTTTTCCTGATTGCAAGAGTTATCAACCCTTGACTGCTGTTACAATGGTATGCTGTACGTTGACCATACAACCTGGAAGTAAACATGACACACTTCTCATATATTTAAAAATAATCTTGACTTTGGCATAGAAATGTAAATCAAAAGATTTAACCAATTATAATGTGTAACTATTTTGGATAGCTGTTAAAGGGGCATAAGCTGCCAATATTCTCATATTTTCCGATTTGCAATACACTAAATGGGTTTCAAACTCTGTTTGAACTTCATGAAATAACTACATATAAGTGATTAATAAGTGATTAACATTGTAATGAGAAATAGGTATTTATTTCCTGTAAGAATCCAAAAAGTGTTTGAAAAGAAACTGGTGTGAAGTTTTAAGCTCAAGTTACTTATAAAAAATGTCAACTAATGTTCAAAAAGCGTTGGATAAAATCACAGAGCTAAACATGGCAAACTATCCACCAGGACAGACATGCTTATAAATCAGATTTTCCTCTGGAATTATTCACCTTCCAAGCGAGCTCAAGCCTTGGGTTTGAACCTCACTCAGTCCAAAAATAAATAATTAAAAACAATTCTAAGTGTGTTTTTCACTTTATGTGAAGTACTCATCAAAGGTGGGGGGTTATCTCCCCAACAAATCCTGGCAAAATGGCCACTGAATCTATCAGAGTAATAATCTGGAGTGTCCAGTTAAATCAATAATTCATATACAGATTACACAAATAAAATCTATCCTCATTTGAATGTGACAGGCTGGAGGTGACAATGAATTAAAACAAAGACTACATCAAGATCATACCTATCAGACTGGCAAGGATCTGGAATTTGATAGCTGTAGCAACCAAAGCACCGGGGACGAGGGCTCTCTTGTCGGCCCCACAACACGGAGACAATGGACCGAGTGGGTCGCCAAACCTGCCAAAAGTCCAAGCTCTTCTGCTGCTGAACAAGAAAATGTTGATATGGTAAGATGCCTACAAATTTCTCCATGGTTTGAATTGAATCTTTCAATGACATTTAAAAGATGGAAGTACAAATAATGATTTTTTTATCCTAGGCTGTGTCTGAGAAGAAGAAGAATCGAAAACCAATTCGTAGGCCAAGGATTAAGAATGGTGTTATACGAGACAGAAATAAAAGAAAAGTTGGACAGAATCATAGTAAGATTTTCCACACAGTTTATGCAAATTTGTTATTCTGTCTTTAATCTTATAAACTTTTAAAATTCTGAGAACTAAATTTTTATAGTCCACTAGAAGGGGGTCAGCTGTATAAAAAATCATTCCTTGCTAAGCGGGCTTTGCCACATGTTTTCATTCCTTGCTAAGCGGGCTTTGCCACATGTTTTCATTCCTTGCTAAGCGGGCTTTGCCACATGTTTTCATTACAATATTTCATCAATGCCTCCATGTAAGGGGTTCGAATCCCACTCAGTCCAAAAATTGGAAAATTTTCTGACTGGGTTTTCATTCGAACGACCTACGTGGGATGGTTGCCAGTTGCCAGTTACCAGCGGAAGGTCGTGGGTTTCCTCCAGGCATAGAGCCCGGTTTCCTCCCACAATAAAACTGGCAATGCCGGCATATAAGTGAAATAATCTTGAGCGCGGCGTAAAACACAAATCAATCAATCAACCATGTAAGGGAATTCATGTTGAATGCGAACATCAATCAATCGAATATCCTACTTTCCAAGTGCTCCATTCTTCAGTTAATTAACCCAGCATTTCTGAGATAGAGCTATAACTATCTTGACTAAAACCTAAGACACTCAATCAATCATTTAATATTATTTTCTTTGATGAATTTTTTTTTATTCTATTAAATTTTTGACTAATTTTTTTTAGGGCGTAATAATAAGCTTTCCGTTCGTAAACCAAACATTCCGGTCAGAAAAAACAAGACCCCAAACCTGGACTGTTTAAACCTATTACACACACAAACAGTCCTGTCTACCTCACCAGGTAGGTTCACTTCCAGTTTCTCTTAAAGTAGCCTGTAATTTATTTTTAGACCGCCATGATCATCATACCAAATACTGGTTTTTATGATGGGTAACAGATTTTTGTTTCCGTACTTTTAGTAACTACTAACAACAGGCTACGAGAACCAATCGTTACCGTGAAATCCTCTTGCCTGAAAAAGTAGTTGAAGTTGTAATTTAAACAGCTTTTTACTAATTGGTTGCAGTTCCGATATACATTCATTTAAAAAATTTTTTTTTAATTTTCTGTAAGCGATCAGCTTATGTGGGATGGTCTCAAGCTCAAGTTTTTTCGAGGCCTGTTTCCTCCTGGAAATGCTGAGTGCGGTGTAGAATCCAAATCCAACAATCCAGTCTGTTAAATTTGCTTCCGAACTTGTCAGCCGGTTTTCTTTATAAATATGTTGCAATGATGTTTGAATGACTGTTTTGTTACAGAGCAGAGCAGTAAGTTGAATTGTAATGACAGCAGTATGGTGGGATTCGGTAATAACTACTACAAATCCACCACACACAACCACACCCTATCTGTACAGGATACACCACCTGGCTTACAGGCCCTCTTAGGTAAGTGGGGTAGGGGCAGACCAAGTATGGAGTTTTTTCCCTGCAATAATTATCGCTAGTTTCCATTAGTCTTTTTTTTCTATTTTGAATTTTGATTTATTTTCATGTTCAAACCTTGAAGGGGGCCTCCGTGGCTCAGTAGGTAGAGCTTTGGATACTCAATCCGAACAGCCTTTCACCAATGGGTCGCGGGTTCGAATCCCACTCAGTCTAAAAATTTGAAAATTTTCTGACTGGGTTTTCACTCAAACGACCTATTTGAGATGGTTGCCAGTTACCAGCGGAAGGTCGTGGGTTTCCTCCGGGCACTGAGCCCGTTTTCCTCCCACAATAAAACTGGCAACGCCGCCATATGAGTGAAATAATCTTGAGCGCCGCGTAAAGCACCAAACAATCAAACCTTGAAAAAAATTCTTGTATAATACATATTCAATGTTTATAAATTAAATGCATTGTATTATGTTTGTTTGTGATACATATAATTGTAATACATCATGACTTATGTAACATGTCATTGTGATCTAGTTTACAACCAGAAATTTTACTGCCGTTACTCCCCTTTTCATATTAACAGTATGCCCAAAGAAAAATTTCTGAATAGGTTGTGTTGGGAACTGACCAAAGGTCAGTTTTGAGGTTTGATCACACACAAACCCTGCAATGAAGTGGGGCATAAAACCCAATCTTTTCTGCTGGTGAAAGGGAATGCAAGGCACAATTTTCAAATACTGAACAAATAAGGATTGACTTCAATGTTTCTTCGGTTCATCGAGTTATGAACGAACTTGCCCCAGTGCAAACTAAATAAATCCGCGAAGCGGTTTATGAAAAGTTTGCACAGGGGCCAGTTCGTTCATAACTCGATGAACCGAAGAAACATTGTAGTCAATCCTTATAATTTAATTACTATCACATATACTACGTAAAATAATAGAAATATTCACATGGAGTGATATATTTTATATTCAAGAATCAAAACAAACCAACGCGCGCAAAGCTACACTTGATTTCAAAGCTCTCTGCCAAGTGACGTCACAATCACAGGCAAAGCGACTGTACAACGTGATGACGTCATCTCGCGTCATAGCGTTGAGTCTGTCAGTGCACTGTGCTGACATGAGTATAAACGTTTTCGTAAGCGTACATAACAAATTCTTTATTTCTTTGAAATCTGATCGAAATGAAAAATAAATATAAGCAGCTATTAAATCAACATAATTTCAAATTGATTGCTTTCTCTGTTTCAATAAATAGCAGTAGGCCTATTGTTGTTTCGTCGGTGATTCACGTGTATCGTTGTAAAAATAGTCCGGAGCTGGTTCGTTCATCGGGTTATGAACGAAAGCAGATTAGCCAATCAAATTGAAGTATTCGTTGTAAACACACTGGAAATTAAATTATATAAAAATGAAAAAATTTCTGAGTGGATTTTTATCTCATTCGCTGCATGTGGAAGAGTTGCAAGGTACTCACGAAAGTGGCGAATTCCTCAGAGTAATTAGCCCGGTTTCCTCCCCACTAAACCTTGCAACTCCGCCATATAAGGGAAATAATCTTGAGTGCTGCATAAAACATCAATCCATTAATCAACCCTTTGATTTCCCGTTCTTCTTTCCTATTTCTAATTTCCTTTTCCAAAAATTTTATTTTGTTTATTTTTCCTTTTGTAGAATCTTATCGTCAGATGTACTTGTACATGATGACAGAAATGCAGAGTCCACATTATAAGAATATTATCAGGCAGCAGATTGAAGCAGAAAAGGTAAATAGGGAAAAAAGATTAGTTCTGGCATGGATGCATTTAACTTTATTTTATACAGACATGTGGCCATGACCGACTGTGTGTTTTATGGTGAATAAGAGATCTCTAATTATAACCTCACTCAGTTGAGTATTTATAAGTATAATGTTGAAACAACACAAGCTTCCTGTAAACTTCCAGAGTGTCAAAAAATATCTTGCATCACCAATCGCCTGTCTTCTAAATCTGGTTTAAATTTCCGCATAGGCCTACAACATGGACCAGTTTCGTCCAGGGCGCAAGTTACTATAGTTTTAACACTGATTTACGTTCTATGTAACTTACGCCAGCTTCGTAAGCCAGGGCCCAAAGTACAGTCCGTGTAAGTCTAATGTTAAACCTTATGCCGTGAACCCTATACCTTGAATATAACGGTACAATCAGGTGTAAAATCCTGCCGGTCGTAAGCTGTGTTGTGATTCTGATGATTTGTGGTTTTATTTCCAGGAACGTAAGATGGAGTTACAGAACAAGGTGGCAGCTTTGGAGAAACAAATCTTACACCTACAACAAGATAGTGTACGTCAATTGAAAGAAAGGCTCACTGATGTATGTTATCAAACTTTATACCTTACTTATTTCAAGTTATCCACTATATGTTGACATTTGTCTATTGGATGAAATATTAGAATAACCTCAGTCTGTACGGAACCACCAAAACAATGATGTGCTTTCTGATTTGTTCATATAAAGATGAGGTTTCCAGATGGCCATTGGTAACTTTCCTAGCTCCCACAGACCGCTGCATAGAGAGGTTTATTTTGGGGATTCTTTTGTCGAGGGTTGACACTCATATGTTGTTTGTTGGGGTTTTTTTAAAAGTGAGAAATGTATTTTTTTTAAATACGTTAGTTAGCTATTGAACCATAGTGTGATCAGTTGTTTTGGTCCCTTATAAATAGTCACACAATGACTTTTAGTCCAAACCCGAGTGGTACTGATAGCAACCTTGTATTTTATCTTGCAGCTTGGTATTTGTTCCACAACACCAACAGAGTTCCTTGCAAAGGCCAAAGAGATTGTTCAATGTCATAAAGATTTGGAGAGTCAAGTATCCAACTTACAATTACAAATCTCCAGTTTGGAGACTGAGCAGCAGAAACTGGTAAGGGTTGTCATTAGCTGCCAAGTAAAGGGAACCTAAAATGTACTTCTGCATCCTGGAGCCTGTTTCACAAAGTGACCTAGCGTAAGTTTTTACGTAACTGCCATGGCAACTTATCTCTACAGTATGGGTTGCTATGGCAGTTACGTAAAAACTTATGCTACGCCGCTTTGTGAAATTTTGTCTGTGTCCATTTTGGCCTATAGATACTTTTAATGAAACTCTGAATTCAATCTTACAAAAAAATACCTCCTAATAAAAACTGCGTGTTAATGGGAGATTTTAATATTGATTTACTTAAAACAGATACTCATAGGTTGACAAAAAATTTTGTTGCGGTTTTAAAATGTAGCTATTTTTTCCCGCGAGTAACGAAACCAACCAGAATAGCGGAGAACTCGGCTACCTTAATTGATAATATACTTACTAATTTTACAAATCAAGATGAAATATTTCTGATAATTTTCTTGTGTTTCACATTACCAATGACAACATTCCATGCAAGTCGCCTGCGTTTTATACATATCGAAAAAAGACACCCGAGCTCAGGCAGTTATTTAAATTATTTATCTTCCATAACAAATTTTGTTAATATTTTCTCTGATATTTACAATGACTGCTTCCCTCTTGTAACCACCTCACCAAAAGCGAAGATTCGAAAACTGTGGATTACAAACGCCTTACTTAATCACAGTTGCATTCCTCGACTCTGTTTTGTTAATAAATAACTACTTATCCCATTCAGTAGTTTAAAAAAATGATTTCAGGATAAGAGAATCTGAATGCAACATAAAACCACAAGCGTATGAAGCATTGTCAGGTACTCGCTGAAGGGTTGGGTTTCCTCCGAGAAAAGAGCCCAGCTTCCTCCTCGATTAAGCTTGGCAAAATCGTCATATAAGTTAAAGAATCTAGAGTGCGAAGTAAAACATCAATCAATCAACAAATGTATTATATTTTGTAAGTTTGCTAAACTTGCCACAAATTTGAAGTATGAACATTCTCAGCCAGGTTTAAGTGCATACTGGAAGCTTTCCAAAGGATAAAGACCCTCTTTTCCCCACTTACAATGTTCCCTTTAATATCATCTTGAGTTTCATATAAAACATCAATCATTCAGACAAGTATTTCTAATTAATTGGTTATTCATACAAGCTGTCCTCTTGCGATTTATCGTTAATTAATTAATCAATTTGCTGTTTTTGACAGATCTGTAAATATCACCATTCAGGAAATACAGCTCTGTTGGAGAAACTTCTGGGAAAGGTAATGCCAAGTCATAGCCTATGAAAAAACAAAGGTTAAAGCGAAACAATCTTCACATTATCTCAGTGGTAGTCAAAAAGAGAGTGATTAACTTGTTACAACCATCGTAGAGCAGTAAATGGAGCATTGAATTTTATGTGTTCTGTCCAAACTTTAATTTTCCTTTTGGATAGGGACCTCCGTGGCTCAGTAGGTAGAGCATTGGACGCTCAATCCGAACAGTCTTCCACCAATGGGTTGTGGGTTCGAATCCCAAAATCAGAACATTTTCTGACTGGGTTTTCACTTGAACGACCTATGTGGGATGGTTGCCAGTTACCAACAGAAGGTCATGGGTTTCCTCTGGGCATAGAGCCCGGTTTCCTCCCACAATAAAACTGGCAACGCCGCCATATAAGTGAAATAATCTTGAGCGCGGCGTAAAACACCAAACAATCAATCAATCCTTTTGAATAGACTTGTAAAGTTTTTGTTCTGCAACACCCATTATGCAAATTGAAAAATACTGCCGAAGGTTGTTCATAAATCCTTTATAACAGTTTTTAGAATGGTCTTGTAATACACTCTGATCTGCCTCATTTAGTGAACTCAAACATTTGGCCAAGATGTTCCTTTCCTTTTTTATACGCCTGACTTAAAAAAGTCGGTCGTATTATGGTATCACCAGCGCCGGCCGTCCGTCCCGGATTCCCTTCCGCTCCATAACTTGAAGAGTTTTGATCTAATCTTTACAATTCTTTCACAACATATACCTTGTGGGTAGAAGGTGTGTCATGAACCATATATGACATCGTCGATTGCATAATGTGGCTTTTACATTGGATTATGTAGTATTCTGTCTTAGTCTATATCTTCGTTCCCTTCCGCTCCATAACTTGAAGAGTTTTGATCCGATCTTTAAAATTTTTTTACAACATGTACTCTAGGGGTAGAAGGTGTGTCATGAACCATTAAGAACATTGTCCATTGCATAATATGGCTTCTACATTGGATTTTATAATATTCTGTCTTAGTCTATATCTTCGTTCCCTTCCGCTCCATAACTTGAAGAGTTTTGATCCGATCTTTACAATTATTTTTACAACATATAGTTAAGGGGTAGAAGGTGTGTCATGAACCATTTAGGACATTGTCAATTGCATAATATGACTTCTACATTGGATTATGTAATATTCTGTCTTAGTCTATATCTTCGCTCCATAACTTGAAGAGTTTTGATCCGATCTTGACGATTCTTTCAGAGTATATACTTTATGGGCAGATAGTGTGTCGTGTACCATTTCTGACATCACCTGTTGCATAATATGGCAGCCCTATTGGATTATGTAATATTCCCTTTTGGCTCCAGAACTTCTTTCGTTTTGATATAATCTCTCCAATTCTTTTAGACTATATATACCTTATAGGTAGATAATGTGTCGCTTTCCAAATTTGATTTCAGTCCACATATTTTTTGTCTGTTTTCAAGAGTTTTTTTTTTATCAGAAATGTGTACCTGATGTTTAATATATATATATTAATATATATCAATGCTTTTTTGAGTACACTTGGTCCAGAGTAATACTGGAAGGCAATTAATTTATACATTCTGAGACTGTTTTCTTGGATAATTTAATGTGCACTATAATAACAAAAAAATACCATTTTCCCCACTTTATTACCCATCTGGTATTTATCAGAGTGGCTGTTTAAATAGAGATAAGGGGACCATGACATCCACCAGAGTAGTACACAAGGTTTGTATATTTACACACCATTGTATCAGTGGTCAGCCTGAAGATTGTTTGCTTTGTAATAAAACTTTTACAACCAAGTCCGATAGAACAGTGTCCCAGTCAAAACTGTTAAAATTCAAGAATTGTAAGCTAAATTGTATTGATTGCTCCTTCCCAATTATGGAACATAACAGCAATGTCAAAACAGCCACAATATTTCAGTTTTTGCTATTAAAATATGATTGAAATTACCTGAACAGATAATATATGTGTACTATAACGTACTGTGGCTGTTTAAATAGAGATAAGAGTATGTATAACGTACTGGTATTTAGTTGCAGCTTCATCAAATTCAGAAAAGAAAAACTTTTAATGTGAACAAGAAATTCGAATGGATGAAATTAAAACAAATGTTATATTAAATGTAAAGTTGTTAATCGTAGCGGTGCGACTTTGCCACGGCGGGCGTATGTTGAGTTTACTAAAACTCTTGTTTGTGTGTAGATTTCATGCCACATATTTTGATATGTTTGGTCATTTTTGCAGCTGCAATTTGATCAATCAAATTCCACGTCATTCAAAAGTTCCTTGTCTTGTTTGTAGTAAGGTTTACCCACGGTCCCTCCATTTAAGGCCTGTTTTGAATGAGCAACTGAGGTCCCCTCTTGAAATAGAGGCAGGCTCCCTCCTTATCAAACCTGTTAATACATAGAAGCAAAATAATCTTAGTCTAGCGTTAAACAATCAATTGTTATACTCATTGTCTAGCGTTAAACAATCAATTATTATACTCATTGTCAATTCTGTTTTACAGAATGGTTTTAACTTGGAGAAGAAAAGGAAAGATGAGGACGGAAAATCTGAGGTTTTAGATAAATGTAAATCTGGGAATAATTCCCAGGCTCCTCTCCAGAATAAGGTCGAAAACAAGGTTATTGACGTGAAACCTCAGGTCGACATTTCTCTGGATTTGGAAGCGAGTCTAAAGGCTATTGTAACTTCAACATTGTTGGAGACCCGATGTGAGGATTTAAAAGATGGCGGGTCCGTTTGTTCTAAGTCGACAAATCGCAGAAAACGGGGAAGTAAAACTAGTGCTTGTGATAACGAAGGGGGTAGTGTTGGTAAAGGTGTGCATAGTTTACCTGTTAGCATCCCATTAAAAACTGTGACACCAGAGACGTCACCTAGACCCAGTCTACCCATTAGTATACCACTGTCCAAAGTGGGATGTGATTCTCTCCGCCAAAAAATTCACTCTAGCCCCTCGGTGAAAGAGGAACCAAGCTGTGATAGTTATCCTGAAGAGGCCAGATATATCGACGTTGTTGGCAAAAGTGATGATAACAATGGTAGTACCAGTTTGGCGAGAATTAAACCCCTGGAGCAGCCGCATTCCTCACAAAAGACTGCCCGTAAATCCAAATCGTCTGTGATAACCTCCACACAATCATCTCATATTATAGACCGTAAACCAGTTAAATCTGAAAGTGCTAGTCATCAAAACAGTTGTAGAAACGCTTCACTATCGAGTGCGCCTGTAGTGGCCCAAATTAGACACATGAATTCTGCTTGTGGGGACTCTGGTGGTACCGTGCAAATATCAAATCACTCATTCTTACATACTGTGAAAACTGCTGGTGGCATTCAGTCCCCGATGATGCAAAATTTGTCAAACTTAGGTACCAGCAAACGCAAAACTAAACGGAAGCGTCAAGCAGCTATAAATGACAATGCTCCTGAAATTAAAAAAATCCCTGTACGTAATGTTCTACTAAATGGCGGATTTGTGACTGAGAAAACCCACTCTTCAAACAGCCCGAGTCCTGCTATGCAAAACTCGTCAAATGTCGATAAAGTAGTAAATACAAAGAATGGCTGTAAGTTAACTAATTTTGTATTTACTTATGTCATTTCCAGTGACTAATTTCTTACATTCTCATGCCACAGAAATTGAATTTTTTTGTTGTCAAATTGAATATTTTTGTTAAATTGATTGTTTTTTTTAATTAACCCACCATTTTAATGTACCTAATTGAAAATTTTAGAACCTCGCCAACTATCTATTTAAAAAACAAATCCAGCCAAAAAAATATGGCTTATATGTTTCTGCAGTGATATTTAACAGCCAACATTGGTTATAAATTCAAAAAGGGAAACAGAAAAAAACCTATTCTGGCATATAAAATAAGGGCTGTAATTTTTATTTCCAATCCTGGATATACTACAAACATCTGGACGAGTTCCCCTTCCAAAAAAAAAATATATATATATTTTTAGAGACTTATCTAACACAAGTAACTGTTAAAAAAAATGATCAAAAGTTTTTCAGTTCAAAGCATTACAATAGGGTATAATCAGTTATTCAGTTAGCCCTCTACTTGAAGAAAATGTCTTTAAATCACAAAGGAGGCAACTCTACCTGGAACAAAAGATAGCCATGGAGGTTGTCTCCACTTGATGCATGAAATATCATAGATTGGCTAATGACAATCGGCTTCCGGCAACTAAGTGGCCATCATGCTATCGTGCAACAACATCGACAATAAATGTTTGTGAAGCATTAACCTCGTTCTGTTATAGTCCGCTATCTTGCAGTCAGTGCACAGCGCTTAGCCATTCTAGTTATTATAAGATATCTGTGAATTATGGTGGCTGTTATGGAGATTTCCACAACATTTTCCCATTATTTATACATTCAAATTAGTTTCTTTGCATTAAATTTTTTCCATGTGAACAAAATTTAATGTATTTCAATCTTTAAATTGAATATGAATTGATTGTCTCTATAAAATTGAATGATTTTAACCACAAGTTTATTCAATATATGCATTGAATACCGGCATAAAGAGGGAACCTCCATCAATCCCTGCCAGATGCTCCTCTTGGGTGGGGGCTTTCCTCTTGGCGAAGAGACCAATTTACTCCCCCACTTAACCTGACAATGCCATCATATAAATGAAATAATCTTGTATACAGCGTAAAACATCAATCAATCAGCCATATCTTGGTAAAGTATATTATATTTTTATAGAGCTTTCATTAGGGGAGGATGTATTCATGGGAAAAGATTTAAAGATTAGAACTTGTCCATTGTTTGCAGATATTCGACATCCACCATCAGAAGATTCCTCCAATAAGATGTGGCAGAACTTCAACAGTGGGTTTGATGCATTAGTTGCTTTTGCTTCATCTGAGTTGGATAGAAATCGACACAATGATGGTGCCCCCTCCAGAAGTACTCCGAGCAATGGGGACAATGAGGCAGAGAAGTCTACATCAAGTAAGTTGGCTGATACAGAGTTTGAAGAGAAGGAGGCTTGTGTTCCAGCCTCTCCAACACTTACCGTAACAACATTCCCTACTCCTTGCTCTAACCTGGGCGGCAGTACCCCTGGAGCTACAACTCCCAGTAGCACTGGCCGTCCTTTGTCCAGGCAGCACACACCTCGAGGGCCACACACCCCACCAGGCACTCCGCCCTCAACTCCTCCTCCTATTTTCTTGGCTAAAACTGGACCTTGTACACCACCAGGTTCTCCGTCTCGTTCACCTGCTAGATCTAACCCTCAAGAAGGGCTATTCAAACTGAAAAACGTGAAAAAAACCAGGTCATTGAGCAGCAGCAGTAGTAGTAGAAGCAGGAGCTCAAGTCGTAGCTCCATTTCTAGTCCTAGTCGATCAAGCAGCAGTAGTCGCAGTCGTAGCCGAGGCCGTGCAAGGAATAGCTTGAGACGCAGCAAAAGGCGCAACAGCTCCAGCACCAGTAGTGACAGTTCCAGCAGCTCTGACAGCAGAAGACGCAAGGGGCCAGCCATAAATAAATCCGCAACTACTAAATCACTGCCAAATTATCATCAGACTATATCCCAGATTCAAAACATTCCACGTTTTATTGATCAAAGTACACCACCTAAATTGGAGAAAATTGCCCCTGTGCCTAACCCCAGCTCTTCATATTACCCTAAAAATCAATCTGGCCAGCAGCCCAATAAAAAGATCAGATACAATGGTTATTCAGGAAAATCTAAGTCTGTTTCTGCTTCTCCTAAAAATGTGCAAAGTGGATCTTTTCCTGGCAGTCCTGTTGTAGGTTCAATGTTAACGAACACTGTAAATGCACCCTGTAAAACTTCACCATATCGAAGCCCTCAGGCAGCTTATGTTAATCCCAGCTCATTAAGCTTTCAAGGGGTGTCGCCAAATGTGACTCCACCCCAAGGCACGCCCCCTCGTCCAATTATGGCAGCAAATCCCTTGACTTTGTCCCCGTATGCAGGTTCCCAGGGATACCATCATTCTCCAAACTCTAGCCTTGGCCAAGCTTCTCCAATCCACATCCCAAAATGTCCTCCCGGCCTACCGACCCGGCCACCCATTGATACATCATTGCGCACCTCATGTCCTT
The DNA here is from genome assembly GCA_963971465.1 of Lepidochitona cinerea. Classification (NCBI taxonomy): domain Eukaryota; kingdom Metazoa; phylum Mollusca; class Polyplacophora; order Chitonida; family Tonicellidae; genus Lepidochitona; species Lepidochitona cinerea. Next base: position 1,372,737 of record OZ020556.1, on the reverse strand, counting down.
TACCACCTATGTCCAATCATCCAAGACTACCCAACCGCTCCACCCAGGGCCGAATGTCAGATTCCAGCAGTGTTCGGTTTCATGATGTATCCCGTCCACCCCCAAACCTATTGATGAGCCCTGATCAGGTGATGATGGCCAACCCTCTACCAAACCACACTGCCAACAGTTTACCTCCTTCCTGTTACTTCAACAACTTGTCAGGTCAGCCTGTTGCCCAGCCAGCTCCACCGGTCATCCAATCAGCTCCCAGGCCCACTCAACCAGGTACAGGTAACACCAAAAAGGGGAAGAGATCCGGCAATATTTGTAATCAGAATAACTCTGGTCATCATCGATCACGTACCGTGCTCTTGTCAACTCCAGGACAACCTGCTATGTCTATGTCTGCCCCAGTCAACTGCACAGCGGACTTCACACGGCCACCGCCAAACTACAACACTCGATTTTGTGGTCCTCCGACATCAGGACAAATGTTTGGACAACCCAACAACTTACCACCACCTCACATGCCTAATCAAACAGCTATGAGACCCAATGTAAGGAACGGACCAAGGTTCTACAGCTCAGGAGGCCCCGAGGCAGGAACAGCTCCCCACATGATGGGAGGGAATTATGTGACGGGTACTCCGTTTGCACAGGGTAAGGAAGCCTGGCATCCCCTCGGAGTTATGGGTGGTGGTGCTGCCATAAGCATGGCCCGGTTCTAATGCCTGCGATGACCTCTAACCTTCAAAATGCCATAGGTATGCCTTTCTTTCTGCTCTCCGCTACCCACATTAGTGTGTCATCGTGGTGCTGTCTGTCCCCTGTAACCTTATAGACTAGATTCCTTATAGAACTTTCCTTTGGCTTTATTCACAACTTCTGTATCACCATCATGTACCACTCACATCTCCATCCCTTTAGTTAGACTGTCTGCATGGGAGACAACTCTCTAGTCAAACCTGGCATGGCTTTCTTACAAAATTTGGTCAAGGGTTTATTATGAATTGTATTTAAGGGCTATTGAAAGTAGTATCCTCATGTTTATCTTCCCAACTGCTGTCCTGTTGAAAAGTTCCCCAACTGTTTCTTTTTCACCATAGTATAATGTCATTTCATTGCGAATGCCACACTTTGCTCCCTTGGCATGTCTTTGTGGTCTATTTCATTATGGTTGCAGTTCATTGTTTGGGTTTCTACATTTCTTGGACTGGTGTCCTTGACCATATAACTCATATTTTCTGGGTTTTCATTCATAGTTATGTGGAAAATTGCATCCTTCAAAACATTGGCCCTGTAATGTGGTCTGTGTCATCATGTGGTCTGTGGCATCATGTGGTCTGTGGTATTGTGTGGTCTGTTGTTAAAGGTGCTATGTGCTGTCATGGTGATAATACATGTATCCCCCTGCAGCCCATATTATGATAAAAGATTAGATTGTCACTTGAACATTTTTCTTGCATGATTCATTGATGTTTCATCAATCCAAATTTATTCACATTTTTTTTTTTTTTTTTTTCACTCCCAAATTATTCACATTTGTTGCTGTTTTTCCTCCTTGGTACTTACATTAATAATTAACCTTACCTATATTCATATTTAAATATCCTTTCTCACACTACACCTGAGATTTAACACCAGGAGCCAGTTGCACAAAGCTGTATTAAACTTAGGCCAGGCTTAGGGTTATCAAAGGAATTTGATTGTGACGTCAGACTTAGCTTAATACACTTTTGTGAAACTGGCCCCAGGTGACTGTTTCACAAAGTGTTTTAGTGTAAGTTTTTACATTACTACCATGGCAACCTATACTGTAGAGATAAGCTGTCTACGACCTTTTGTAAAATAGGATCCTGAATTTTTAGTCAAAGGTACCACTAATTTTCTTTACAAAACTTGATAAATCAAAAGATTTAGAAGAAACCTCAGTCTTACATGAATTAAACGTATGGCTTAGTTACACTGATAGGGCCTAATCTAGGCTGATTTTGAACCCCATATATGGGGTTTGGGCGCCCAAACCAGGGTACCAGAAAAAAAAATTGTTGTGATTGTTGCTTTAAATGTTGATTACAAGTAAAAAACTACTCTGAAAAGTATTTAAAATATAAATATTAGGGACATATTAGACAGAAATGGTGGTTTAAACTAGTTCTCTCCCTGCAGCCTTCATGGGCCCTGTGATGGTATTATCCAGCCTTACTATGGGTGCCCTAGATTAGGCCATGACTGACATACACAAACATCCATTAAGGAGAATAACCTCATCAAATGCCTTGTGTAACACACACAGTTTCATTAATAAAATGTCTTAGTTTTTGGGTAGTGTGAGAAAAGAATTATCCAACTGGAGTCATTGTGTGACAGATATCACTATTTATTTTCAAAGTTGCGTTTGAAATTAATAGACTCCATTGATATTCACTCAGCAATGGTACTCAATCTCACATTAGTTAACCTCTATTTCTGTAACCATTTCATTTTAATCTCGCTCTATAAATTTGGTCTAAACTTCACCTGTCACAAATGTACACAGTTAATTGTAGATTGTATAATTTACTGTGGCATAGACTGCCAAAATTGTAATAGTTTTCTGTTTTAACAAAATTTTGATCTGCAACTTTTCTCAAGTAATACAAGTTAGAAGTTTTTTTGGCCACTGGTCTCGAAAATGTATATTTACAGTGGTTTGAACAAACTAAAATGAATAAACGTTCATCTCGATTTTAATTTTGTTTACTTTAATGAACACTATTTTGGTTTGTTAAGACCACAGACTATGAATTTTTCATATTTAAAGTCTCTCAGTTTGATGCAAGCCGTCCATGTATGGGTTGCTTATTTAGAATTTACAGTCAATAAAGTTTAATTAGTTATTTACGTCTGTTTTTAACCTACCCTGTTCTTTGATTGATAGCTTTTTAATAACTCTAATTTACTTTACATTTTCTCACACCACTGTTAAATTCTTCTTTTTCTTTTTCCTCAGGTTGGTTCATGATAAGTAACAGTTCCTGATCCATGTATGTTATCTGCTGAGCGATTGGTCAAGTCTTGTGATTGCACAGCCATATTAATATCACAATAATAATCTGATTGGACCGTTGTGATACATGTTAAACATGGTGTGATTGGATGATGTATGTATTAGAGATTGTTCTTGTCCAATCAGCTGGTAGTTTTGTGACAGATATCAGGTCCCTGGACCTTTTTGTAGAAAAAAGTGGAAATTCTGCCCCTCACTTTTTTCTTTTAATTTTTTTTTAATTTTTTATTTTAGAAAATTTGATAAGAGATGTTGTTATTTGGGCAGCACACGTAACTTATTTTGTAATTAATTGTAACTGTTGAGAGTATGTTGTCAAGTTGGTTGTTAAGTTGTACATAAATATCTATTCACACACTCCATTAATATGCTAATGATGTTATGTTATAAATGGTCAACATTGTCGGTCTGTAATATATCTGAATATTGAACTCTGTAAACAAATCTATGACTTGTAGTGATGGAACCCAAACTGGTAGATTCTTTCTCCATACATATACAGTATTTAGTACATTTATCTCAATTTCATAAAAACTGTAAAATAGTAAGCCCTTAATCATATAATGTATGTAAAGATATCAACTTGTGAACATATCGATGGCTTAAAATCATTCATTCTCGTTATGTATATGTAAACTTGATTACTACATATGCCGAGCTCCAAATCCTATTCAGGGGGTTATTTCAAACCTCAACTTCGACAATCTTTGATTTTTTTTTGGTTAAAAGCACAAATGAATTTTGTGAATGTGTTAATTTGAGGTAGTTATATCATTAATTGGAACATCCAGTATTTCAAAAGCATTATCCCAAGGTCTAAGTTAAAATATTATCTAGCTTGTATCAACCATTGCAGTCATATTCAATTTTACAATGAAATATTTGAATTTGAGATACTTCTTTTTCCCTTAGGGTAAGGCTTTATTGTCAAAACCTGTGCTTGTGCGTAAAATTTATGCGTTAAGGTTACGGATTTGGGTGGGTTGCTTTGGAGAAACTAACATGGTTGCCCTTTAAGCAAAATAATCGTGGGTGTGATATTAAACACTAAGCAATCCTCATCATTTCTCTACAACTGAACGTCACAGTTTACATGTATATAATTCACTGTAAGTTATACCCTATAAATGACTTAAATCTTTCCTTATTGAACATACTGGTGTATAAGTTGTTTTTGTTCACAACCGCTTATAGAGTATTAGGCTAGAATACTACCTCGTCCTTGTACTTTTATTTTAGATTTCACCACATTGACTTATCAATGATAGTATTTATATCAAATTTAAATTAAAGTCTTATATAACATTAATTTCTGGTTTCATGAAATGGGAGGCTGAATTTTAGAAAGTTTTTCATAACTATTGCACTAAATACATTAGGTAGTTTACCTTGTGGTAAAATGAATCTGGAGATTTGTCAAGATGATATACAAGTTATCATTTCAGCAAATTCATGACTAATTAAATGTAGAAATATTTGTTCCAAAGCCATCTTGCCAAGTTCTTTATATGTCGGCCATATTTGAGATCATTAAATATTCAAACTAGGGTTGTTTAAGTTGTGCCAACCTTCATGTTAGATCCTCTGTCTGTTTTCACTGTTTCTTGTTATTAAACTATGCAGTATTATTCCGTATCAAAAACAATCCCCGTATTGATGTTGAAATTCTAGAGGTAGATGAATTGTTTTGTAGATCCATGCTGGCTCTGGTGCGATACGCTACGTTGCCAAGTGACCTAGTTAGCGTCTTTGAGATCTTTATTTAAAGTACTCCATGATTCTGTCTCAATGACACCCTTAATAGCACGATCTTTCCATTTTAAAATAACTTGTTTGTCTCTGTAAATGTAGGTTAATGAGATGGTCCACAAATGTATTCACAATTAGTGGTTAAGGGATGACACCTTTCGGATAAATGCAAGAATATCGTAAATAAATGTTGTTAAATCTTTTTCGGATCTGCTAGCCTAGCCTTGGCTTCATTTTTCGGATCAGCTAGCCTAGCCTACTGAACAGGTTTCAGTTTCGCTGGCATAGCCTTGGCAACTGAACAGGCTTCATTTTGAGCTGCTGAAATTCTGACTTTTTCTATCAATATTGATTGTCAAGAGCAGTTGATGGTTCAAGATAGCCTTAAAGACTAAAGGATTGACATTGAAATGATATCAGTGAAGTATTGCAATAGCCAGTAGTGCTTGTTTAAATGACCATAATGGACATTTACCAAAAGCTGTAACGATAAAAATGACAGTTAACTTATTCTAGGTTACAAAGTATATTTCCTTATCAAACACGCCCCCCCCCCCCCCCCCATCCCCCTGGACCCCGTTCTACCGAATGTAAATTTAGCTTGAATGTAATCTTTATTTATTCTAACTAAATTAAATCTTCAACATTCCATCTGAGGATTTCTTTGACAAAATCTAAATCTTTTATTTCCTCTCCCTTTAAGCAGGTCGTATAATTTTTCCCACCTAATTATTAAAAATGACCGGAGCTGCAAAGACTTTTTATCATAAAATCACATTGTCCAAGTTCAGTGTTTAATGTACCTTGAAGAACTAAAGCAAATGATTGACATAGAAGTAAAAACTAACGATAAAGTCCGTTGCCCATACAAATCTAAGATGTGTGTTAATAACAGGATTCCAAAAGATGTGATGTATGGCTACATGTTTTAGTTTTTGTTGCTCGTCAAGACTATGTTATGTGCATTTCAAATATTGTTATCGGAATTCACCAGAAAGCTCCTAATTCATACTTTACTTTTGATTTAAAATGACGATCAATTAACTTATTCTGTTTCAACAAAATGTCTTCTGCATTTGACAGCCCATGATGTAAAAAGCGAGACAAACAATTGTTTTCATATGAAAGGTGAAGCCCAAATACAAGGGAAATAATCAAAGTGTTGCGTAAAACAAGAAACCAGACAAAGTTTTGTCTTGGAAACTTGAACATCACCATACTACAACTAACTTCTAAAAACCTTTGATGCATTGCCCAGCCATTTTGATCAAGAGTTTGCCCCATATTTTGAAGATCTCAGGGTTAACTATGTAAACATCTCACCTCAGGTACCATTTATATTATGAACACATCACACAGATTTGTGTCCAGAAATGGTATGCAATATTTCTAATTATGTCATTCTTAAATTTGTCATCAGCTGTGATTTTGAACCAAGACACTGCCATTTTGGTCGGAGATTATTTATACAACATGATTATCTCCCTTTGTGATCTCTCTTTTTTTTTGCCTGGAAATCAGATATATTTTCAACCAAGTATGCATTGCCGTTGCAAAATAACAGCAGGGCTCAATCTTCGGTATAAAAAACTCCAAGCTGAATACAACGGTTCTACAATTGGAATGTTCTTTGAGTATGGCTTAAAACATCAACGTATTCTGAATGGCGGGCGTTTAAATAACACATTCCATCGCTATGTGACATATTCATAATGACCTGTGTAGTATTGTTTTCAACATCAACTGGTTACAGCTTTTCAGGCTGAACGTCTTCAGGAATTATTTAATTTGAAACCAAGTAATTATATTAAATATGTTGGAATTTATATTTCGAGTGTTGTGAAAATGTGGTCTCCTAACCATAGAATTTAAATCCAATGATCAGCTTCGTATCAAAAGTACGCACATGTAGTTTAGACGCTTTTTCAAGACTCAATTTGATGTCAATGGTTGTCAAAACCTAGTTCAATTAAAATTTCATTGTGGTAGCCAAAACGGTGTTTAGTCAGCAAAATCCCTAAAGTGAAGTTACTTTCTTTACAGTCTATTTACTAGATATATCACATATGTTTGAGTGCAAGTTAAACCCTAATTAAACATGTGAAAAATGACACAATGAATTAATATAAGAAATCTTGCACATGTTAATTTGTTAATCACAACTATCTGTTTATTATGAGATGATTATACATGTACAAAGTAAAATCTGTTTTAATTCCTTAATGTTCAAGTCCTGTATTGGTTGAGATACCCGTGCAAGCAAGAGAAGACATTCAATTCTGGAATGGATGTTTGTCTAACTAGATCATTATATAATCAAGAATTTTTTTTCCGTCTTGATTCGATCTTTAGCACCTTCTTTATGTTCAGGTTCAGGCAATAAGCCTGTTTTCCTCCCCCACTAAACCTGGCAATGTCACTATATATGTGAAATGATCTTGAGTGCGGCTTACAACATCAGTCAATCAATCAATGTTCGTTAATTTGAAGTGTCCGGGCTTAATTTCAAATATATCACTTAATCGGTGTATATGGAAGAGTTGCCAGGTACTCAGAGAAGGTCGAGGGTTTCTCGGGGCAAAGGCCTGGTTTCCTCACACAATAAACCTGGCAATGCCACCAAATAAGTGAAATAATCTTGTGTACAGAGTTAAACATACAGCAATCTATCATTATGGTATCCTTTAACAAATCTACTCTGCCGGTATCAACTTTATACTATTAGATCGGCTTTGGTTTTATTCTAAGAAAGATCGTACATACATTGTACATCAGAGGAGTACATAACCCTTTCGTGACCAATAACGCTCTTCATAATGGGTGGTCACATGGTAGTTATGTAAAGTTTTCATTGGATTAGATAACTCATGTGTAAAATATGTAATATTTATTCTTAGTCAAATTGATGAAATATTTTCCCTCATTTATAATGTATACCAGACTTTTTGTTGTGTTTGTAATTTTCACATCATATATCCATAGAATTACATTTTGTGTGTGTGAAACCTCAATCAACTTGTGGAATGTTTACTGTACTGTGACTTGAATACATTTTTGTGATTGTAGAAAACCAGAATATTCAGTCATTTTAACTTGAAGGTTCTGGGATAAGTGTACAGAATTAATTTTTGAAAACGTTGATTTTCTTATTGTAAATTTTCTCAAAGTTATACAGTATCTAATCCACAAACTTGTTTAACCAATATTTTGCCCTTGTCCCACAATTACAGAGACCTGTCAGTGCTTGTATACAGCTTTATATTTATTTGTTATCAATGTAAAGCACATTTTTTCCCATATTGAACTTAATCGTTAATGGGACTTGCTCCCGTGGGTTACCCTTGAAATAAATAAATAAATTGTATTAATCATTTGTTTCCAAAAGAGGAATACATATTTCTTTCTGATCGTATTATCAGACATTTATATGGTTGGGGTCAAAGTTCATGTCATTGTCAAATTAGGTTCCAGTTTTCTTAATGCCTGCTTGATTCGAAGACTTTAAAAGAAGCAAAAATGTCAACATTTTGGCGGCTATTTAAACGAACGCAAAGCAAAATGACGACTACAACCTATGATATGAAGGTTATCTTTACAGTAATGAATGGAAAAATAAACAGATTTAACTGATTGAATTATTCCGAATACTGACTCTGTTAACAGGAGATAACACACAGACTACATACTTTAGACAATCTGGCACAATATTTCTTACATCATTGTACCAAACTTGTAACTTAATAATTGTTAGATTTATACACATTGTTTGTTGTTTTATGGGTCTAATTTTGTCATTACATGGAATACACATCACTTAAGGTAGTCAGTTTGAAGTAATGTATCGTAGAGAGTACAATTTTGTAAATAAGAAAACTGGGAGTGGTGATTTATGTGCCAATGATATAATGTGTTAAATTATTGAAGCCCAGATTTAAACGCTTCAAAATGTTACATCAGAGTTCTGGGACGTTTTTCATTTATGTGGAAAAAAATATAATTATTTTCATCAATTAAGACAATTTGAGAGTTCCTAGAACGGAATTGATGACGTAATAAAAATATTCAGTAGGTTGTTCATTGGCCAGGATTAAACTGTCATGAGCTGCCAAATACATGTGTACACAGACAACTATAAAACTAGGCTGTTCAAGACGCTGTTATTGCACAATTGATGTAATAGTTAGTACTGTTGTTCATTGAAAATAAGTGGGTATAAAATTGGATTTTGTTGCTGTTGTACTCCCCTCAAAGGCCACATTGTATAATATCCTTGAGGGTGCATGGGTTGTTTTCATTGTATATGTCTGTTATAGTCTTCATTGTTTTTAAGGTAAGATTTGACAGGGAGTAATTCTGTTCTAAGTAAAGTTTATTGTATCAAAACTTAAATCTCCTGTTTGTTTTTGTCAGTCCAAAATAGATTTGATTCAAATCTCTATTTTACGGCCCTCACAATTGTCTCTTAGATCGCCAGGGGAATAAACTCTTCTACAATACTTAAGATTATGTCACTTATATGACAGCATTGCCAGTTTTACTGGAAGACCTATACTCAGAGGAAACTCCAGACCGCAGATAATTGACAACTATTCCATATAGGTTGATCGCCAGGAAAAATATGAACCAGCGACCCATGAATGTACATGTAAGGCTGGTGTCCTCATGAGTGTTAAAGCTTGACTTCACTGATTGTCCGTCACCACGGGTAATTATGCACATTGAGAATTCTTGTGCTACCTCTGCAATCGTAACAGAAATGCATGTTTGCAGACATCCCTGTCCAGGGGGTAGTACTTATCATAGAAATCGAGGATAAATTCCTGTGGTTTGAAACCAAACTTCTGGTAGAGAAACATGGCTGAGTTTGTGGCTGACACGTGTAATGTTACATCCTTCCCCATGCACGTCTGAAAAAGGTCAAACCACAAAATAAATTAACACAGAATGAGTGATTGTAATTTGTACCATGACCAGTAAGGTTAGGGCCCCTTGCACAAAGCACTCCTAGCTAAGAGTACTATCGGATAGAACTTTGCATCACAAGTAAATGTCCCATGAGATACGTAATGAGTGCTTTGTGCAAGCAGGCACATGATTTTATTCTCGTTATTCTTTGGGATTACACTTTCTTGAAAAATGGCAGAAATTCTTCTACCAACTTTGGGTGAAACCAGACATGGGAATCGAACCCGTCCAGTTAGCTGAATGGATAAGGCAGTCGGCATTTAGTGCTGGCAAAGGGTGCCATGATACTCTGGGACTTGCGTTCGTTCGTTTCACCCAAAATCGGTATAAGAATTTCTGACATATTTTCAAGAAAGTGTAATGCCAAAAAATAACGAGAATACTGTTATACTCACTTTCTAAAAGACACTAACTAATTAAACTCAGGCACATGATTTTAATTAACTACAGTATTTGTTAGTTTTATGGGTTCTTTGTCTGTCTAGTTTTTAGTTAGTCAAAACTTATTCCATTTTTTGACTCAGTGGGATTGTTACACCGGACCCATCGACTTCACTGATTGATTGAGGAGGTTTAATCTAACACTCAACAGCTAGGGTCATACGGCAACAAAAGTACCACCCTCAACCCATCTAAATTTTGACATTAGGCTCCACAGGGCATAGGACTTAATGTTCCTCCTTGCTGGGGCTGCAAACATTGCTAAAGAAAAGCCCCCAGCCCAAGTGCACTAATACTGACGAAAGTCAGGTGGCCGTTTCACGAAGCTGGCGTAAAGATCCACAAAGCAGTTCAGATATAGTTAGTTACAACAATCTATTGACAAATTTACTTCCCCCAGCATAACCTTTGCCCCCTTAATAAGCCCTGAAATGAAGATAAATGTACAATGTTTGTGTTATTGATGGAGGGATTAATTTACCTGTATAAGATGATACAACATAAAGGTAAATTTACCTGTATAAGATGATACAACATAAAGGTATTAATTTACCTGTATAAGATGATACAACATAAAGGTATTAATTTACCTGTATAAGATGATACAACATAAAGGTATTAATTTACCTGTATAAGATGATACAACATAAAGGTATTAATTTACCTGTATAAGATGATACAACATAAAGGTATTAATTTACCTGTATAAGATGATACAACATAAAGGTATTAATTTACCTGTATAAGATGATACAACATAAAGGTATTAATTTACCTGTATAAGATGATACAACATAAAGGTATTAATTTACCTGTATAAGATGATACAACATAAAGGTATTAATTTACCTGTATAAGATGATACAACATAAAGGTATTAATTTACCTGTATAAGATGATACAACATAAAGGTAGCAATCCCAGCATGTCTCCATTCAGGGTGGCAGAAAATAAAGGAGATATAAGCCTCGTTGTATTTCGTATCGGGGACCATGAATGCAAACCCTATCACAACCTTCCTGCAACAAGTGAGCATAAAGGGAATTCAGTATGATTGATTGATTGATGTTATTATGCCACACTCAAGATTATTTCACTTACAGCTGTATATGGTAGCGTCAGGTCTAATAGGGGAGGGACAAGGGCTCTATGCCCGGAGGAAACCACCCGGCCTTCTGCAAGTACCTGGCAACTCTTCCGAGGGAAAAATCCTCTCCGGTATTTTTCCATTTTTATTTGGTTTGAGTGGGATTTGATCCAGCACCGCATCCATAGAAGGCGTGAGTTGGACTGAAGGATTATCACTCTAACTGTCTGAGCCACCAGGCCTTGTGTCAGACTGAAAGAATTATCACTCTAACTATCTGAGCCACCAAGGCTTGTGTTGGACTGAAGGATTATCACTCTAACTGTCTGATCCACCAAGGCGTGTGTTGGACTGAAGGATTATCACTCTAACTGTCTGAGCCACCAAGGCGTGTGTCGGACTGAAGGATTATCACTCTAACTGTCTGAGCCACCAAGGCGTGTGTTGGACTGAAGGATTATCACTCTAACTGTCTGATCCACCAAGGCGTGTGTTGGACTGAAGGATTATCACTCTAACTGTCTGAGCCACCAAGGCGTGTGTCAGACTGAAGGATTATCACTCTAACTGTCTGAGCCACCAAGGCCTGTGTCAGACTGAGGGAATATCACTCTAACTGTCTGAGCCACCAAGGCGTCAGAAGGCGTGTGTTGGACTGAAGGATTATCACTCTGTCTGAGCCACCTAGGCCTGTGTCAGACTGAGGGAATATCACTCTAACTGTCTGAGCCACCAAGGCCTGTGTCTGATTGAAGGATTATCACTCTAACTGTCTGAGCCACCAAGGCTTGTGTCAGACTGAAGGATTATCACTCTAACTGTCTGAGCCACCAAGGCTTGTGTTGGACTGAAGGATTATCACTCTAACTGTCTGAGCCACCAAGGCGTGTGTTGGACTGAAGGATTATCACTCTAACTGTCTGAGCCACCAAGGCGTGTGTTGGACTGAAGGATTATCACTCTAACTGTCTGAGCCACCAAGGCGTGTGTCAGACTGAAGGATTATCACTCTAACTGTCTGAGCCATCAAGGCTTGTGTTGGACTGAAGGATTATCACTCTAACTGTCTGAGCCACCAAGGCGTGTGTTGGACTGAAGGATTATCACTCTAACTGTCTGAGCCACCAAGGCGTGTGTTGGACTGAAGGATTATCACTCTAACTGTCTGAGCCACCAAGGCTTGTGTCAGACTGAAGGATTATCACTCTAACTGTCTGAGCCACCAAGGCCTGTGTCCGACTGAAGGATTATCACTCTAAATGTCTGAGCCACCAAGGATTGTGTCAGACTGAAGGATTATCACTCTAACTGTCTGAGCCACCAAGGCGTGTGTCAGACTGAAGGATTATCACTCTAACTGTCTGAGCCACCAAGGCGTGTGTTGGACTGAAGGATTATCACTCTAACTGTCTGAGCCACCAAGGCGTGTGTTGGACTGAAGGATTATCACTCTGTCTGAGCCACCAAGGCGTGTGTTGGACTGAAGGATTATCACTCTGTTTGAGCCACCTAGGCCTGTGTCAGACTGAGGGAATATCACTCTAACTGTCTGAGCCACCAAGGCGTGTGTCCGACTGAAGGATTATCACTCGAACTGTCTGAGCCACCAAGGCTTGTGTCAGACTGAAGGATTATCACTCTAACTGTCTGAGCCACCAAGGCTTGTGTCAGACTGAAGGATTATCACTCTAACTGTCTGAGCCACCAAGGCGTGTGTTGGACTGAAGGATTATCACTCTAACTGTCTGAGCCACCAAGGCCTGTGTTGGACTGAAGGATTACTGTCTGAGCCACCAAGGCGTGTGTCAGACTGAAGGATTATCACTCTAACTGTCTGAGCCACCAAGGCATGTGTTGGTCTGAAGGATTATCACTCTAACTGTCTGAGCCACCAAGGCGTGTGTTGGACTGAAGGATTATCACTCTAACTGTCTGAGCCACCAAGGCGTGTGTTGGACTGAAGGATTATCACTCTGTCTGAGCCACCTAGGCCTGTGTCCGACTGAAGGATTATCACTCTGTCTGAGCCACCAAGGCTTGTGTTGGACTGAAGGATTATCACTCTAACTGTCTGAGCCACCAAGGCTTGTGTCAGACTGAGGGAATATCACTCTAACTGTCTGAGCCACCAAGGCCTGTGTCAGACTGAGGGAATATCACTCTAACTGTCTGAGCCACCAAGGCATGTGTTGGTCTGAAGGATTATCACTCTAACTGTCTGAGCCACCAAGGCCTGTGTCAGACTGAGGGACTATCACTAACTGACTGAGCCACTGAGGCATGAGTCGGAGTGAGGGACTATCACTAACTGACTGAGGCATGAGTCGGAGTGAGGGACTATCACTAACTGACTGAGGCATGAGTCGAGGTGAGGGACTATCACTAACTGACTGAGGCATGAGTCGAGGTGAGGGACTATCACTAACTGACTGAGGCATGAGTCGGAGTGAGGGACTATCACTAACTGACTGAGGCATGAGTCGGAGTGAGGGACTATCACTAACTGACTGAGCCATGAGTCGGATTGAGGGACTATCACTAACTGACTAACTCACTGAGCCATGAGTCGGAGTGAGGGACTATCACTAACTGACTAACTCACTGAGCCATGAGTCGGAGTGAGGGACTATCACTAACTGACTAACTCACTGAGGCATGAGTCGGAGTGAGGGACTATCACTAACTGACTAACTCACTGAGCCATGAGTCGGACTGAGGGACTATCACTAACTGACTAACTCACTGAGCCATGAGTCGGAGTGAGGGACTATCACTAACTGACTAACTGACTGAGCCATGAGTCGGATTGAGGGACTATCACTAACTGACTAACTCACTGAGGCATGAGTCGGAGTGAGGGACTATCACTAACTGACTAACTCACTGAGCCATGAGTCGGACTGAGGGACTATCACTAACTGACTAACTCACTGAGCCATGAGTCGGAGTGAGGGACTATCACTAACTGACTAACTCACTGAGGCATGAGTCGGAGTGAGGGACTATCACTAACTGACTGAGCCATGAGTCGGAGTGAGGGACTATCACTAACTGACTGAGGCATGAGTCGGAGTGAGGGACTATCACTAACTGACTGAGCCATGAGTCGGATTGAGGGACTATCACTAACTGACTGAGCCACTGAGGCATGAGTCGGAGTGAGGGACTATCACTAACTCACTGAGGCATGAGTCGGAGTGAGGGACTATCACTAATGGGCTGAGCCACTAAGGCCTGTGTCAGACTGAGGGACTATCACTAACTGACTGAGCCATGAGTCGGAGTGAGGGACTATCACTAACTCACTGAGGCATGAGTCGGAGTGAGGGACTATCACTAACTGACTGAGGCATGAGTCGGACTGAGGGACTATCACTAAATCACTGAGGCATGAGTCGGAGTGAGGGACTATCACTAACTGACTGAGCCATGAGTCGGAGTGAGGGACTATCACTAAATCACTGAGGCATGAGTCGGAGTGAGGGACTATCACTAAATCACTGAGGCATGAGTCGGAGTGAGGGACTATCATTAACTGACTGAGGCATGAGTCGGAGTGAGGGACTATCATTAACTGACTGAGCCACTGAGGCATGAGTCGAGGTGAGGGACTATCACTAACTGACTGAGGCATGAGTCGGAGTGAGGGACTATCACTAACTGACTGAGGCATGAGTCGGAGTGAGGGACTATCATTAACTGACTGAGGCATGAGTCGGAGTGAGGGACTATCATTAACTCACTGAGCCATGAGTCGGAGTGAGGGACTATCACTAACTGACTGAGGCATGAGTCGGAGTGAGGGACTATCACTAACTGACTAACTCACTGAGGCATGAGTCGGAGTGAGGGACTATCACTAACTGACTGAGGCATGAGTCGGACAGAGGGACTATCACTAACTGACTGAGGCATGAGTCGGAGTGAGGGACTATCACTAACTGACTGAGGCATGAGTCGGAGTGAGGGACTATCACTAACTGACTGAGCCACTGAGGCATGAGTCGGAGTGAGGGACTATCACTAACTGACTGAGGCATGAGTCGGAGTGAGGGACTATCATTAACTGACTGAGGCATGAGTCGGAGTGAGGGACTATCACTAACTGACTGAGCCACTGAGGCATGAGTCGAGGTGAGGGACTATCACTAACTCACTGAGCCATGAGTCGGAGTGAGGGACTATCACTAACTGACTAACTCACTGAGGCATGAGTCGGAGTGAGGGACTATCACTAACTGACTGAGGCATGAGTCGGACAGAGGGACTATCACTAACTGACTGAGGCATGAGTCGGAGTGAGGGACTATCACTAACTGACTGAGGCATGAGTCGGAGTGAGGGACTATCACTAACTGACTGAGGCATGAGTCGGAGTGAGGGACTATCACTAACTGACTGAGGCATGAGTCGGAGTGAGGGACTATCACTAACTGACTGAGGCATGAGTCGGAGTGAGGGACTATCACTAAATCACTGAGGCATGAGTCGGAGTGAGGGACTATCACTAACTGACTAACTCACTGAGGCATGAGTCGGACTGAGGGACTATCACTAAATCACTGAGGCATGAGTCGGACTGAGGGACTATCACTAATGGGCTGAGCCACCAAGGCTTGTGTCAGACTGAGGGACTATCACTAACTGACTAACTCACTGAGGCATGAGTCGGACTGAGGGACTATCACTAATGGGCTGAGCCACTAAGGCCTGTGTCAGACTGAGGGACTATCACTAACTGACTGAGGCATGAGTCGGAGTGAGGGACTATCACTAACTGACTGAGGCATGAGTCGGAGTGAGGGACTATCACTAACTGACTGAGGCATGAGTCGGAGTGAGGGACTATCACTAACTGACTGAGGCATGAGTCGGAGTGAGGGACTATCACTAACTGACTGAGCCATGAGTCGGAGTGAGGGACTATCACTAACTGACTGAGCCACTGAGGCATGAGTCGGAGTGAGGGACTATCACTAAATCACTGAGCCACTGAGGCATGAGTCGGAGTGAGGGACTATCACTAACTGACTGAGGCATGAGTCGGAGTGAGGGACTATCACTAACTGACTGAGGCATGAGTCGGAGTGAGGGACTATCACTAACTGACTGAGCCATGAGTCGGAGTGAGGGACTATCACTAACTGACTGAGGCATGAGTCTGAGTGAGGGACTATCACTAACTGACTGAGGCATGAGTCGGAGTGAGGGACTATCACTAACTGACTGAGGCATGAGTCGGAGTGAGGGACTATCACTAACTGACTGAGGCATGAGTCGGAGTGAGGGACTATCACTAACTGACTGAGGCATGAGTCGGAGTGAGGGACTATCACTAATGGGTTGAGCCACCGAGGCCATCAAGTGAAATAAAGATGTGAAATTTTATAAAGTAAAATAAAAAGTGTTAATTAATCAGGTTTTATAAATGGTATGAGCTGACAGAATTTGATAAATTCTGATTGTCACAATACGAAGGTTTGAAATTCATCAAAAAACTAAATGATTGATATTTGAATGAAAAAAATCCATGCAGTTTCTGGTCTTTAAGAACTGAAATAGTGTCAGAAAAGTAAACAAAACTGAAATAACTCTGACGAGCATTGATTCATTCTAGGCCTACGTTTGACACAACAACAACACAACAACAACGTACATTTTTTTAGGCTAGTAGCACTACAAAGCTTGTAAATATCTAAGTATTTCCAAATTTTGTTTTCACACAAAAATATGTTGGCAGCTCATGCTACTTGGAGTCCATAATCCAGGTGGGCGAAAAAAAACGTTACAGTTCATGTAAAAAAAGGGACTGTTTCTTTTTTATCTAATGCAGTTCCCCACCCTAATGAGTAGTAACCAGGGCCCTGTCTTACGAAGCTGGTGTAAGGGTTAGCCTACAACATGGACCAGTTGCGACTAGGGCGTAAGTTCCTATAGCTTTAACACTGGTTTACATCCGACGTGACTTACGCTAGGTACGTAAGACAGGGCCCAGGCAATAAAAGGTAGTACACAAGTAGTGTTATTTCGAAAAACGAAAACTTCATACTGATTTCTTTTTTCGGAATAACATTACTTGTGTACTACGTTAAACTAATCAGTGGAACTACTGAATAAAAGGTATTTTCACACAAAAATGTCAACATTTTGGCAGCTCGTCCCACTTTATATGAACTAAATGACAGGTTTAACACTGAAGGTATACGTAAATAGGCCTTTAGGGTCGAGTAGGTAGAGCAATACAAAAACTTACTGACACATAAATACCAAAAGTCAGTGATTTAGGTTCTTCAATAATCGTGTTAACAGTAGGATACAAGTGAAATAATATTGAGTACAGCATTAAACACCAAAGAATTCAATAACAACTTTATAAACAGAAAATGCATTTCTTGTTTACGGTATGAAGGCTTACCTGTAGAGCACAACACAGCTAAAGTCTGGGTACTGCAAACACTCGGACACTGTCAATGAAACGACAGGGAGGTTATTACACTGAGAAGGGAGAGGCCAACAAACAATTTACCTCGAATTTGGGCATTTAAATGTACACATACCTTACTTTTTTAAGAAATAGGCAAGTAATATATAACTCATATATCAGCCAATCACCAGGAGCCTGTTTCACAAAGAAGCGTAGCGTAAGTTTTTACGTAACTGTCATCGCAACCTATGCCATGGAGATATGTTGCTTTGAAAGTTACGCAAAAAAATACGTCTACGCCGCTTTGTGAAACAGGCTCCAGGTTTTTAAAAAAAATTCTTACAATCTATTCCAGGCCAGAAAAATTCTCCGCATAAAACATTTACTGATGGAATGTGTTGAGGGCGTACATAGCAATAGTCTATAGGGTATGAAGTCTGCTTGGTTGAGGTAGGGGTTTTTCTGAAAACAAACAAAAAAATAAATTATATTTAATCATGAAATTCAGTTGGTTTAACACTAACGAATGAACATTTCTAATACCTAACCCCCTAAAAAGTAATTCTAAAAATTTATGGAAAACTATTGCTCAAAAAACTTTTACACACATACGGCAATCAAGTGAAAAATCCACTCAGAAATTTTTTAATTTTTGTTTGGTCTGAGGGGTATTCCAACCAGCGCCGCATCGATGGGAAGCCTGTCGGACTGTGGGACTATCGCTCTAACTGACTGAACCACTGAGGCCTGTGTCGGACTGTGGGACTATCGCTCTAACTGACTGAACCACTGAGGCCTGTGTCGGACTGTGGGACTATCACTCTAACTGACTGAAACACTGAGGCCTGTGTCGGACTGTGGGACTATCGCTCTAACTGACTGAACCACTGAGGCCTGTGTCGGACTGTGGGACTATCACTCTAACTGACTGAACCACTAAAGCCTGTGTCGGACTGTGGGACTATCACTCTAACTGACTGAAACACTGAGGCCTGTGTCGGACTGTGGGACTATCACTCTAACTGACTGAACCACTGAGGCCTGTGTCGGACTGTGGGACTATCACTCTAACTGACTGAACCACTGAGGCCTGTGTCGGACTGTGGGACTATCACTCTAACTGACTGAACCACTGAAGCTTGTGTCGGACTGTGGGACTATCACTCTAACTGACTGAACCACTGAGGCCTGTGTCGGACTAAGGGACTATCACTCTAACGGACTGAACCACTGAAGCCTGTGTCGGACTGAGGGACTATCACTCTAACTGACTGAACCACTGAGGCCTGTGTCGGACTGAGGGACTATCACTCTAACTGACTGAAACACTGAGGCCTGTGTCGGACTGAGGGACTATCACTCTAACTGACTGAACCACTGAGGCCTGTGTCAGACTGAGGGACTATCACTCTAACTGACTGAACCACTGAGGCCTGTGTCGGACTGAGGGACTATCACTCTAACGGACTGAACCCCTGAGGCCTGTGTCGGACTGTGGGACTATCACTCTAACTGACTGAACCACTGAGGCCTGTGTCGGACTGTGGGACTATCACTCTAACGGACTGAACCACTGAGGCCTGTGTCGGACTGAGGGACTATCACTCTAACGGACTGAACCACTGAAGCCTGTGTCGGACTGTGGGACTATCACTCTAACTGACTGAACCACTGAGCCTGTGTCGGACTGTGGGACTATCACTCTAACGGACTGAACCACTGAGCCTGTGTCGGACTGTGGGACTATCACTCTAACGGACTGAACCACTGAGCCTGTGTCGGACTGTGGGACTATCACTCTAACGGACTGAACCACTGAGGCCTGTGTCGGACTGTGGGACTATCACTCTAACGGACTGAACCACTGAGCCTGTGTCGGACTGTGGGACTAGCACTCTAACGGACTGAACCACTGAGCCTGTGTCGGACTGAGGGACTATCACTCTAACGGACTGAACCACTGAGCCTGTGTCGGACTGTGGGACTATCACTCTAACTGACTGAACCACTGAGCCTGTGTCGGACTGTGGGACTATCACTCTAACGGACTGAACCACTGAGCCTGTGTCGGACTGTGGGACTATCACTCTAACGGACTGAACCACTGAGCCTGTGTCGGACTGTGGGACTATCACTCTAACTGACTGAACCACTGAGGCCTGTGTCGGCCTGTGGGACTATCACACTAACGGACTGAACCACTGAGGCCTGTGTCGGACTGAGGGACTATCACTCTAACGGACTGAACCACTGACCCTCCTAAGCCTTTAGATGTAATCCAGAGTATTACACGGTTTTAGCCAGGTTTAGTGGCAGAGGAAACAAGGCTTTTTGCATGGAAGAAACCTCAGGTACCTGAGGTAAATGCAATCAAAGACTATGGAATTAAAAAATTGCTACGTATTGATAGAAGGCTTAAATTGCTGAGAGAGACCATCATTATACCGACTCCACCCACAAGGTCTTTAATTCACCTTAGGGCTATGAATTGAAATAATCCATTACCTGTGAGGATAATCTCTAATCTCCTCCAATAATCTCAGCTTAAGGGGTCGGCTCTCATAATCTCTTCTTATAAAAGGTTTCAATGTTCTGAAAACGATAAAGGTAATAACTTTAAAACAAGGGGAGATAATTAAGTAATATGAAATCTTATTTTGTTTCTCAATTTTTTATCATGTATATTTTACCTACACAGACTGGTTAATGAATTTTTAAAAAAATTAAAGAATATTTTAAAAAATCCATAATATTGATAAAAAAGTGTAGGGTCTGTCAGGTCAGTTTATAAACTTTATCTGTTCACAATAATTTTTACATGAGCCCAATAAAATAATTTCTTTAAAAAGGGGGGTAATTGGAACCCCCAATTCAAATTTCTAGCTTAGCCCTTTGACAGGTAATGTTGCTTACCTGGCTGTATAAGGACTTATGATTGGCTGGAGTTGATTGTCTTCTGTACCAACCAATCTATTGAGGAATGAAGAGGGGCCTGGCTGCGAGACATGCTTCTTGTAGTGTGGAATCTGAAATATTTTATG
Organism: Lepidochitona cinerea; assembly: GCA_963971465.1. Lineage (NCBI taxonomy): Eukaryota > Metazoa > Mollusca > Polyplacophora > Chitonida > Tonicellidae > Lepidochitona > Lepidochitona cinerea. The sequence goes on along the minus strand of OZ020556.1, from coordinate 1,351,999 downwards.
AATTATTGCAGTACATGTACATCCAACAAGTTTTTGCTTTCTGTTTAGTGAGTGAAGATATGATTTTTATTACATTTGGGATGTGAGTTTGCTGTTTTATCCGTATCCATGCTTATTTTATTTATACATGGCGGGGGAGGGGGGGGGGGGCATCGTTCATAAGCCAGCCTGCACATTTTTGGGTGGGGGAAGCTCAACGGACCGACGCCCAACCGACCAGGCAATTCTCCCACATAGGGTATTTAAGTGAAATCTCCACTAAAAAGTTAGGCCATTTTTCTTGAACTAAGTGTGATTCGAACCCACGACCCAGCGATGGGGGGCTTGTGTCGGACTACCAAATGAGCCACCCAGACCCCCCGAAGACAAATGATACGACTTACCTGGAAACGGTCGAGGACTCTGGTCTCACCTGGTGATACACGAGATTGAGGTAACTTGGTGGTGTTAAAAGGGTGCCAATGCTACATGGGTAAAATAGGGAACTGATTAAACAACTTAATAGAATTTTTCAACTTTCTTAATCAAAGAGCAAAAATGTTAATATTTTATTATTAAAACAAAATTTTATAAACTGTAGGTACAAATTAGAAGTTGTTTAGTGCAGTAGCCTCAAAAATGTATGTTAAAGAAGTATTTTTATCTAAATTAATACCTTCTTCATCTCTAATGTATTCAGCTGACCTAGTGACCTCCTGACCTCAAGGTCAAGGTTGAAGACTTTTTGCCCATGCTCTCTCTGTAACTGGAAATGCAAAGCCAACAATATTTTAGATTGATCTTTTATGCCACACTCAAAACCCGTTCACGTGTATAGGGTTGATTGTTTGGTGTTTTACGCCGCGCATAAGATTATTTCCCTTATATGGCGTTGTTGCCAGTTTTATTGTGGGAGGAAACCCGGCTCTGTGCCCGGAGGAAACCCACGACCTTCCGCTGGTAACTGGCAATCATCCCACATAGGTCGTTCGAGTGAAAACCCAGTCAGAAAATTTTCCAATTTTTTGGACTGAGTGGGATTCGAACCCGCGACCCATTGGTGGAAGGCTGTTCGGATTGAGCGTCCAACGCTTTACCTACTGAGCCACGGAGGCCCCCTCACGTGTATAGGGATCTAGGCAGGTTAAATGGGAGAGGAAACAGAACTCTATGCTGAGCAAACAGCAACATCAATTAGTAGACCTACGAAAACTCACAGTTAGCCGAGAAATCTGTATATTAAATTTTTTTCTCAGGTCGTCACAAAATAGACAGGATGCGGCCATCGTTCAGTCATGCTGTGATGCTCACCAGTTTACTCAATGTGGGCTACCAACTTCACGGCAGTTTTGACGACGCCAGTACAGTAGGAACATAATCCGTAATCTTAGACTCAATGAGTTGTTACAAAATTATACTTGCTGTTTAAAACCATAGAGAATTGCTTTTAAATGTTAGATCGACCAAAATGACAATTTTTAATGTTTTATTGTTATAAGCGGGAGTTTAAACATGAAGGCCTAAAATGTTATATATTTGACAGTCCAGAGTGAGCTGTTCAGCTTTCTTTTGGGTCTTATGGTTGCTGATTGGACTATACATACCTGTCAATCAAAATAAGAGCCAATCAAATGGCTACCTGTTTTAGCGATCGGTAAAACTGGCTCTGAATACGTGGATTTTCACTTCAAGTAATATTAAACTATTGCAACATGATTTTCAAGAACTCAAAGTCTGTATATAGACTGCAGCGATCAGAAGTTTGTGAGTTAAAATCTCTTGATCTGAGTGAATGTAATTATTCGAGAATTTTGATCTTTACACCTCGTGGTTATTTTGTAATACTGGTATTTTGATAACTTGTCCGCCGAAGGCTTCAAAAGCCGCGACATATTGAGAAAGTAAAATGAAATCACGGCAATTTATTGATTTTTTAATTTCATTTTTATCCACTTATGACCGTTTTCCAAAATACGGCTGTCAGTATACCACAAAGTCATTTTGAAGACAGAAACGCTACGGCCGTACTTACGGCTTAGTAATTAATTTCATGGACGTTGTGACGAAGAATGATTTGACGCTTGGCCATAAGCTGTCGGCATGAAAAAACAAAGCAAAATTTGGGTTGATTTTTTAACACGTATTTATTTTTGCGCAAATCTATTAAAAATGGTTAATGCACAAGGTCTTGGGGCTATACGTTTCTACTCTAAGTCGGAAATCTCCATTACCGGTCGACAGGCGGTAAGTTATCGGTCATGTAGGCACTTGATTAACCGTCAGTTCAGGCGTCGGCAGCACACTGGGTGGTTAATCTCCATGGTCTGTGATCTCCGTCGCTGGTCGGATTGGGCATCGGTCGGAATCGGACGTCATTTACCGTAGTACACTAAAAAGTCTACTGGTACCACCCATAACCCTTGATCACGTGGAACTGTAGGACGGCTTGTAAAACCGTGATCACTATATGTCCAAATATATGTATTTAAACAAACAAAAAAACATTACATCTATTATCTAATTTGAAAGTCTAGAGAGACAATTTTGTCAATTTTCATCCGAGTTCACCAAAATTTAATAACTTTCTGAATGAAAATAGAGAGCATTGGTGAAAACAAACCTGTCTGACGATAAGTTTTCTACGAAGTCGATTCAGGTCCGATTCCAGGCTGGAGATCTCCGCGGCATGATTTAAATTCTTCAGTAATTCTCGTTCCTCATAATGACTCATAGCAACATACCTACACAGGGGAGGAAAACAGCCTCAAATGTTAATCAGTTATTTTTTTTAGCATGACCGTAATAAATCTTTCAATGGCATTTAGAAGTTGAAAGGTTACAATAGAGTGAAGAATTACTTATGGATAACAACTTCTTGGTTTATTGGGTGACGTCATTTCGATGTAGTTCTTACACCCTTAAGTCATTGACTTTGATAACGATGTAAGAACTACATCGAAACGTCGTCATCCAATAAAGCAAGAAGTTGTTATCCATAAGTAATTCTTCACTCTATTATGACAGTAATATTTCACTTGAAGCATTATTTCATTTCATTTTTTAAACACTAAAGAAAGAGAAAATAAAAATGAAAGAAAACAGTTTCAGTGTGTGGCAAGAATAATGCTCTCATTTTATGTCTCGTCAGCTTAAAGGGGCATGAGCTGCCAAAATTCACATTTTTTTCATAACTTCTGATCGTCACGACAGTAAGAGGCTTTCAAGGCTATCGAAAAACTAAATGATTGGCGTTGGAATGAGAAAAATCCATACAGTATGTGGCCTGTATGAACCGACAACGTGTTCAAAAGTAAACAAAATTTAAATAACCGGGACGACCATTCATTCATTCTAAGCCAAAGTTAGTTTAAAACAGTACTTTATCGTACATTTTCGAAACTTGAAGCATTAAAAAGCTTCTGAATTCTACCTCGAGAAAAATAGCCAATAATTTCAGCATTCTGTTTTCACGTCAAAATATCAACATTTTGGCAGCTCATGCCACTTTAAGCTTGAATTTTAAATTAGCTACAAATATAGGTGCAATATTTTTAGAAAAATTAAACATTTTTGTGGACAATGTTTTATTTGTCATGGTAAATTTAAATGTTTTGTAGCACCCTAAAATTTAATTAGTGCATACATTTGTTGGTACCCGGTGAAGTGGGGAGAAGAAACAGGGCTATTTGTCAGGAAGAAACCTCAGACTTTCTGCTGGTGCCTGGCAACTGTTCCACATAAGGCAATTTTTTTTTCATTTTTTGTCTTTGGTTTGTGTGGGATTTGACCCCAAGCCATTGATTAGAAGCCTTGTGTCCCACCGAGGGACTGAGAGACTGATTGAAAAAATGTAATAGAGCTTAATCATATTAATAACTTAATCCAAGCTTTGGGAATAGAGGTAAATAGTTTCATATAAACACCTAAAAAAATCTGTCTTGGTTGCATTGGTTCATTTCAACTGTTTTCTGAATTATTTTTCAATTAACTCATTTATTGACTTACTTTATTTCAGGCACCTTTTCTGCTTTAGATTCTATTTTTGTTTTAGACTTTGTCAGTGCTCTCTGTGCAGTGGTGTCTATTGAGTCAGTACTAATCTCCTCACCAACACCCCTGCTGTCTTCACTGGAAGAGCTGACCTCTGACCTCACATCTTCTTCTTTCACTTTGATTGGCTCGGCCGATTTTTCTATAGGGGTGTCAGGCAGTTCTATGTTTTCTCTCTTGATCGCTGAATCTATCATTTTGATAATATAATAATCTTAGTTCGGTAGCTGTGTTGACAGGTGGTGATGATTTTTCTTTTATTTTTCTTTTGAAATCTTGGCAACTATCCAACAACTCTCCCAAAGAAACTTTCCAATTTTATTTGATCTGAGTGGGATTTAAACCCACGATGCATCGGTGTAAAGCCTGTGTCAGACTATTCCTGTGCAAAAAAAGCCATCAAGGCCCGGCTTCAAGATGGGGAAAAAAACCCAAATTGATGGACGTTTTCTTTGGATCTTACGGTTTTCAGGGAAAGATGAAATACTACAAGGGCACTGATTGACCTCTGGATTGATTGATTGATGTTTAACACCGCACTTAGATTATTTCACCTTTATGTCAGCACAGATTCATTGTGGAAAAGTGGGAGCATGTTTGGCCGAGGGAAACCACCATGTCTAGGTGGTGGAAGACAACCAGTCTACATAAGCCTATTTTTGGACAAACCTCAAACCCATCGATTGATCGATTTTGGGCCGTAACGTCACACTCTACAGCTAAGGTCATATGGCATCAAAATTACCAACTGACCAAAACATCCCCACCCTAACCCAGCTAAATTTTGACATTAGGCTCCAAAGATAATTAATTTCCCCCCTTGCTAGGTCAATAACCATGGCTAAAGCAAAACACAATGCCCTCAGCATGAAAAATCCAATCTCCAGCCAATCAATGAAAAACATCTGGTGGTTTGTGGGATTTTAACTGATTGACCAATGGGGTTTGTGGGATTTTAACTGATTGACCAATGGGGTTTGTGGGATTTTAACTGATTGACCAATGGGGTTTGTGGGATTTGAACTGATTGACCCATGAGGTTTGTGGGATTTTAACTGATTGACCCATGAGGTTTGTGGGATTTTAACTGATTGACCCATGAGGTTTGTGGGATTTTAACTGATTGACCCATGAGGTTTGTGGGATTTTAACTGATTGACCCATGAGGTTTGTGGGATTTGAACTGATTGACCCATGAGGTTTGTGGGATTTTAACTGATTCGCCCATGAGGTTTGTGGGATTTTAACTGATTCACCCATGAGGTTTGTGGGATTTTAACTGATTCACCCATGAGGTTTGTGGGATTTTAACTGATTGACCAATGGGTTTGTGGGATTTTAACTGATTGACCAATGGGGTTTGTGGGATTTTAACTGATTGACCAATGGGGTTTGTGGGATTTTAACTGATTGACCCATGAGGTTTGTGGGATTTTAACTGATTGACCCATGAGGTTTGTGGGATTTTAACTGATTGACCCATGAGGTTTGTGGGATTTTAACTGATTGACCCATGAGGTTTGTGGGATTTTAACTGATTCACCCATGAGGTTTGTGGGATTTTAACTGATTGACCAATGGGTTTGTGGGATTTTAACTGATTGACCAATGGGGTTTGTGGGATTTTAACTGATTGACCAATGGGGTTTGTGGGATTTTAACTGATTGACCCATGAGGTTTGTGGGATTTTAACTGATTGACCCATGAGGTTTGTGGGATTTTAACTGATTGACCCATGAGGTTTGTGGGATTTTAACTGATTGACCCATGAGGTTTGTGGGATTTTAACTGATTGACCCATGGGGTTTGTGGGAATTTAACTGATTGACCAATGGGGTTTGTGGGAATTTAACTGATTGACCAATGCGGTTTGTGGGATTTTAACTGATTGACCCATGAGGCCCAATCTCCTCTCCACACACATTTTTTATTCAGTGCTGTTTCACGCTGCACTTAAGATTATTTCATTGTTATATGGGGCCATTGCCAGGTTTAGACTCTTCATTGCCTGGTGCTAATCTCCTCACCTTCAGGTACCAATTCCCCACCCATCTTGGACTGAGTGGGATTCGAGCTCGCAAACTCTTCCACATAGACTGAGAGACCTCATCACCCGCCCCCCCCCCCCCCTAAAAAAAAACAACAACAGAAAAACATACCATCAAAAGAAGCCAGGATGTCATGTAAAGTAGGTGATTGAGATAGGGGTAGAGGAGAGTCAGTCCTTGGAGGGGAGAAAGTTCCTGGGTCAATCTCCAAGTCACTGTCATTTTCTTCTTCTTCATCATCCTTTAGTAGAAACTGAGGAACAGTCCCTGGAAGGGAGAATCAGATTTAGGCATGAAGAATAATTTTAGTATAACAATTTGATTGATCGGTTGGGGCTTAACATGGCACTCGACAGCTATTAAGGTTATATACCAACCAATCACCAATCAATCAAATCATCATCCCCACCCCCTTCCACCCAAATCTAGAGTTCTAAACTTCATTTTGGAGACAATATCCCCCTGATTTTTTTAGGAACCTTTTGATGACTTTTTGTTATTTTTATAACAAACATCTTGTAGCAGTCTCAACCAGATCTGGTAATAATATTCAATGATATGGGTTGAAAGTCCCAAATAAAGATTATTATTATGATTAACAATGTTCGTCCTTGCTTGGTGGCCGTCAACAAACATGGTTAAAGCTATAACTCTGCCGACTGAGTTATCGAGGCTCCTCATGATAGATTGGAGGAAAGTTTGTCAGATGACCTTTTATTACTACGGAGACACTCTAAGACTGCATGAAAATGGTAAGAAAATTGAAGGTCATACTACGGGTCAGTATAACCATTATATCTCACCTACTGCCCAAAGATCCTTCTCGGTGAGATACGCGTCAGTTTTACTGCTGGTGTGTGAGAACTGACTACATGTACTCGTGTCATCTTCGCCTTCAGTTCTACACCATGTACTCGACGATTCCAGTTCCATCATAGAATCATCCCTGTTGAATAAAAAGACATTTCTTTAATTCCTGTTCTTACCCCATCCAACATTATTTTGCTAATGAAAAAGTCTCAATTTTGGCAGCTTATGCCAATTTAATAATAATATGGGATTTATTTTGAGTGCACCCATTTTTGGAAATTTTGGACATTTTAACTTACAATGGTTCAGTCTTAATTTTGAGTTGACTGGCCGGGCCTGATAAGGAGGCGAACTTCCTGTCAGTTTCACCTTGACCTTGGTGGCCGGAGGTTGTAGGTTGTGGCGATGGGGTCAAACATTCATTTGACATACTTCTGTCTTCACTACTGAAACTCGACTCGGAATTACGACTTGTGTTTCCACTTCGAGATTTTCTCATCTCTTTCGCTTCCTGAAAGATAAGATTTTTTTCTGGAACTTGGTAGGCGGACTATCATGTTAAACAAAAAATCTAGCGCAAGAATAAAATTATTAGTTGTACACTGAACTGAACATTATTGTTCTTTAATGGCAGCATTAGCAATTTTACAGTTAAAGGCACACTTGCCGCGAAAATCAGGAATATTGTTTACATTAAAAAAGAAAGACCGTTTTATGTATTTTTCCCAGACAATATAAGTAAGGAACTGTCTATATTTACCAAAATTTCAAAGTTTGGACGTCACCTTGTATTTTTAATTTGAATTTGAAAATTTGAATTGTTAGGTGCCCGTAACGTAAACAAACCAAACTGCTCACAGGGGCGATTTTATGTTTCCGTCGAGTGAGTGAACTAACGGCACAGTGTAATTTTACGTAGGCCTATTTATCTGAGAAATACAGACGATCGGTTAACAGCGACTGGAAAAGCCTGCTGATAATTGTTTGAGTGTAAACCACAGATAAAAAGGCCTGAAATGAGGGTAAACCAACACGAAAGTTGATCGACACTGATCGATGTTGTTGTAATCAGGCTTCGATTCTTCGTTTATTTTTCACCCCATTTCTACATTCTAAAGCTAACTAGACATGTTTTGTGTTTCCAATGTTTAAGTTTAGTGGTATTAGTCGTAGTAAGCTCATGTAAATTGGTATTCTTAGCAAATTTAAACAGGCTACGGCGGCAAGTGGGCCTTTAAGAAATTCGACTGTGCACAGGGAGAACCCACAAATTCCGCTAGTCTCATTTTTTATATTTTTAGACTAGATTTGAACCCACAAACATCCGGTGGAAGACATTTCGTGAGAGACTATTGCTTAATTGAATATCAAAAGAATAGCAGTGCTGATTTTTAAGTATTTCATAACTATTCTCTTATAAAAATAAAGACCTAGTGTGAAAGTTGACCTACTGTGAGAGTTGACCCAGTGTGAATGTTGACCCACTGTGAATGTTGACCCACTGTGAATGTTGACCCACTGTGAATGTTGACCCACTGTGAGAGTTGACCCACTGTGAGAGTTGACCCACTGTGAATGTTGACCCACTGTGAATGTTGACCCACTGTGAATGTTGACCCACTGTGAGAGTTGACCCACTGTGAGAGTTGACCTACTGTGAGAGTTGACCCACTGTGAGAGTTGACCCACTGTGAGAGTTGACCTACTGTGAGAGTTGACCCACTGTGAGAGTTGACCCACTGTGAGAGTTGACCCACTGTGAGAGTTGACCCACTGTGAGAGTTGACCTACTGTGAGAGTTGACCCACTGTGAATGTTGACCCACTGTGAATGTTGACCCACTGTGAATGTTGACCCACTGTGAATGTTGACCCACTGTGAATGTTGACCCACTGTGAATGTTAACCCACTGTGAGAGTTGACCCACTGTGAGAGTTAACCCACTGTGAGAGTTGACCCACTGTGAGAGTTGACCCACTGTGAAAGTTGACCTAGTGTGAAAGTTGACCTACTGTGAGAGTTGACCTACTGTGAGAGTTGACCTAGTGTGAAAGTTGACCTACTGTGAGAGTTGACCTACTGTGAGAGTTGACCTACTGTGAGAGTTGACCTACTGTGAGAGTTGACCTACTGTGAGAGTTGACCTACTGTGAGAGTTGACCTACTGTGAGAATTGACCTACTGTAAGAGTTGACCTACTGTGAGATGCACAGGGAGAACCCACAAATTCCGCTAGTCTCATTTTTTATATTTTTAGACTGGATTTGAACCCACAAACATCCCATGGAAGACATTTCGTGAGAGACTTTTGCTTAATTGAATATCAAAAGAATAGCACTGCTGATTTTTAAGTATTTCATAACTATTCTCTTATAAAAATAAAGACCTACTGTGAGAGTTGACCTAGTGTGAAAGTTGACCTAGTGTGAAAGTTGACCTAGTGTGAAAGTTGACCTAGTGTGAAAGTTGACCTACTGTGAAAGTTGACCTACTGTGAAAGTTGACCTACTGTGAGAGTTGACCTACTGTGAATGTTGACCTACTGTGAAAGTTGACCTACTGTGAGAGTTGACCTACTGTGAAAGTTGACCTAGTGTGAAAGTTGACCTACTGTGAAAGTTGACCTACTGTGAAAGTTGACCTACTGTGAAAGTTGACCTACTGTGAAAGTTGACCTACTGTGAGAGTTGACCTTTTGGCTTTCAATTCCATAGCAGCTTGTATTGATGTTTTCCCCCGACGGCTTCGTAAACTCTCCACTTTAATAGGCTGATCTTTATCTAACTTCTGTTTCTTGGAAAGACGACTGGGAGGATCTGAGTGCAGAACAGTTATTGGGAAATCAAATAAATGATAATGCCTAAAAAGATTTGTTTGGGACATAATTTCTTGTAAAATGGAGAGAAATCTTTTAAAGGCACACTTGCCGCGAAAATCAGGAATATTGTTTACATTAAAAAAGAAAAAACGTATTCTGTATTTTTCCCAGACAATATAAGTTAGGAACTTTCTATTTTTACCAAAATTTAAAAGTTTGGACGTCACTTTGTATTTTTAATTTGAATTTGAAAATTTGAATTGTTACGTACCCGGAACGTAAACAAACCGATCTGCCCCCTATTGGCGATTTTATGTTTCAGTCGAGTGAGTGAACTAACGGCACAGTGTAATTTTACGTAGGCCTATTTATCTGAGAAATGCAGACTGGCGATCGGTTAACAGCGACTGGAAAAGCCTGCTGATAATTGTTTGAATGTAAACCACAGATACAAAGGCCTGAAAGGCGGGTAATCCATCACGAAAGTTGACCGACACTGATCGTTGTTGTTGTAATCAGGCTTCGATTCTTCGTTTGTTTTTCACCCCATTTTTACAGTCTAAAGCTAACTAGACATGTTTTATGTGTCCTATGTTTAAGTTTAGTGGTATTAGTCGTAGTAAGCTCATGTAAATTGGTTTTCTTAGCAAATTTAAACAGGCTACGGCGGCAAGTGTGCCTTTAATCCATGGCTATTGTGAACGCACATAAAAACTACCCTCACATGACTGTTACATTTAGGTTTATTTCGCTTTTAAAGGGGGTCTCCGTGGCTCAGTAGGTAGAGCATTGGACGCTCAATTCGAACAGTCGTCCACCAATGGGTCGTTAGTTCGAATCCCACTCAGTTCAAAAGTGGGTTTTCACTCAAACGGCCTATGTGGGATGGTTGCCAGTTACCACCATTGTGGGTTTCCTCCAGGCATAGAACCCATTTTCCTTCCACAATAAAACTGGCAACTCCGCCGTATAAGTGAAATAATCTTGAGCGCGGCGTAAAACACCAATCAATCAATCACTTTTAAGGTCGCGTTGCCAGGTTAAGTGGCAGAGAAAATTATGTTTACTTTTCGAACATTTATTTGGCAAGTATAGGCCACAATCAGAATTTAGGAAAAAAGTCAAAATTTTGTCACGCGACTTTGTCTTTTCACTGGAGAAACGACTGACCTAATTTCAGAGTTGGTGGTTTCATTTCTGCCAGCCTCCACCATCCTGGTTCATTTAACTCCTCCCCCCCAGAGAGAAAATACCCCGGGCAGCCAGATGACAGAGTGCCTGCTACAGAACCATACCACAGATTTGTCTTCTTTCTGACGAACAAAAAGAAAAAATATAAAATTAATGGAATCAACACATAGCTTTTTGTCATTTTTTATTTTGTTTGTGTTTTCCTCCTCATGCAAGAATTATTGAGGGAAGACAACGCCACCCCATGGTTTGTTACTGTATAATGCACTTGGATTACGCCACAAAGTTATGTCAGAAACTAGTGGGTAATACTTTTCACGGTAACAAACTGAAATAGAAGCTATGAAAGAAATATACTATGTCTAGTGAGTCTGAATTGCTGTAATACTAAATGTTTTTCTTCGGTTTTATATTAAAGCCCCACTTGCCGCTGTAGCCTGTTGAACATTTGTTAAGAAAACCAATTTACATGAGCTTACTATAACTGAAACCACTAAAATTAAACATAGGACACATCAAACATGTCCAGTTAGACTCAGAATATAGAAATGGGGGGGCGGGGGGATAAACAAACGCAGAATCAAAGCCTGATTACAACAACAACAACAATCAGTGGCGGTTAACTTAAGTGTTGGATTACCCTCATTCCAGGCCTTTTTATCAGTAGTTCACACTCAAAAAATCATTGGTAGACCTTTCGTGTCCCTCTTCCATGATCGTCTGTCTGTATTTCTCCGATACAAAGTAAGTACGTAAAATCATCCTGTGCCATTAGATCACTCACAGGACTCAAACATCAGGGCGCTTGTTCAGGTTCGGGGTTTGTTTACATTGCGAATACTTCATAAATCTAATTTTCAATTTCAAATTAAAAATACTATGTGATGCCAAAACTTTCAAATCTTGGTAAAAATAGAAAGTTCCTACAGTCCTATCGCCGTAAGCCGGCAAATCCCCAGCCGACCAATGCGGTAGACAGCCTTCGGAAGGTTCCTCGAGAGTTGAACTGGCTCAGTGAAGCGGCTAATGATGAGTGCGCGATTGAAAATAGTCTGACTTAAAATTCACTATACGGGTCACGTTTAAGCTTTATTTCTGTTTGAAAATGTCATCAGATGTCTTTTTATTCTTTTTTTTGTCAATCTTCCATAATAAAACAGTACTTTATTTAAGATTTGTTACTCAGCTTACACACGAAGTCACGAACACAACGTGTTACTTTACCCTGGGACAGGTCGTCTGTGTGTCTTCAGTGAACTCCAGCAGAGCTTTGACTATTCCCCTGCGGCAGACAAACCCATGGCTTGATGACGGATTACAATTAGCCCTTATAGTTTACGCGGAAGGTGCTTATTGTTGTCTTAGACCTGCATTCACTCATTTTTTTATTTTATTACGGCAAAAAAGTTGCCGCGGAAAAGTCCATTTTCCCCGTAATCAAATGAATTCGTTTTCACGGATCTTTCCTTTTAAAATTCACATGAAATGTCTTTCATTTGGTAAGAACTGGTTCCTAAATATCTAATCCTGGTGATTAGTCACATTCTGTAAAGTATTTTTTCCACAAATGAATCTATAAAACACAACCTTATGGTATATCCACCGTTTGTGTGATAGTGCACGGTTAAAATCCCAATAAAGTCACATGCACAGTTGATCAAGCCTGGTTGAGTCCATTTCTAACTTTTCTGTGGGGTGTAGAGTTTTGGAGGTTTTTTATTTACATGTATGATCAACAGGAAATATGGTTATGGCCCGATCGACGGAGACATGGAGTTGTGTTCAAGGATAACCATTTTCACACTTTAATAAACAATCCGACTAATTTTATTGAAATATAAAATATATTGAAGTGAAAATGTGTAAGCCAGCAAAGAAATAAAAAAAAATCATATTTAATTTCAATATGATTCCCTTTTTCACCAAATATTAATTCCTTCTAATAGTTCAACACTCAGACCCCCCCCAAAAAATTTCGGAGAGGATTTTACATTTGGTCGCCCTATGTGGACGAGTTGCCAGGTACTTGCCGAGGGTCGGGGGATGAGCCCGATTTCCTCCCCCACTTAACCTTACAACACCGCCTTATACATGAAATAATCTTGAGTTAGGCGTAAAACACCAATCAATCTAATAGTTCATGTACTTACGTCAAAATATGAAGGTGAACAGATCGTGTTTATTTAAGAAGGGGCATCTGATTACCGTGAGTTAATTCTGAGTTGTTTTCAACAGAACCCAGTTAAAATAAAAGACTGCTGTGAATACTCTCACCATGTGTTCAGATTTATTATACAACGACACCATTTATAGTCTCTAATTAGCCGGCGCTTGAAAATAACATGCGATGCCAAAATGTTGATGTTTTGACGTTTAAACAGAATGTTGATATTATCGGCTATTTTTCTCAAGCCGTATAATTCAGAAGCTTTTTAGTGCTTCTAGTCTCGAAAATGTACGATAAAGTATTGTTTTGAACTAACTTTGGCTTAATAGAATGAATGAATGGTCGTCCCGGTCATTTAAATTTTGTTCAGTTTTCGAACACGTTTTCGGTTTGCACAGGCCCCATACTGTACGGATTTTCCTCATTCCAACGCCAATCATTTAGTTTTTCGATGGTCTCCATAGCCTCTTACTGTCGTGACGATCAGAAATTATGAAAAAAGTGTGAATTTCGGCAGCTCATGCCACTTTAACGTAAGGGAAATTTCCACGAGAGTGTTGCTCAACACAGCGTGAACATATAAATCATACTGCCAGCAGAGTGATATGGATATATTTTAAAACAAACAAAAAAGAAAGAAAGAAAAACACAAGACTAGATTGTGAAATATGTTCTGTATTAAATAACTGCATTGTTTACCGGCAATCTCTTGTGTATGAATTAAACTCTTTGTTTGACGTTCTTGGACATTTTTTGTGTTACATGGGCTTGTTATATTCGATTACGTTTTCTGTTAAATCTTAATGACCCAACATTCATAACGTTTGTCACTTGTTTCGCACAAGATATCGATTTCAGATACCGTCGTACAACTGTTCAAAGCTTTACAAGTTAGGAATTCTGAATTTCCACGTCGTATTTTATTAAAATTCCTCCCTTACTCTGTACTAAACATTTTAGAAGCTATTTTTATATAAATGTTATTCACAAATTCAGTCCGCCTTTTGAATCGGACTCGTTTTCAAACAGAGCGCATGGGCAAACTATACCATAATGATACGCGATTTGTGAAAGTAATGCAAACCATGCATCAGGAAAATCAACGATATGGGCTTTTTGATTAAAAATATTAGGTTTTTGTTGACAAAAAGTATGCATGGCGTAAATTTGACTAAAGCCCAATGTAAGCTGAAGTGACTGGACTGGCTTCCGCGTTAACGAAGACACTACGGGAGCTCGGACGCAGTGAATACACACCTCTCCAGGCGACCTGAACTACTTCTGAAATACCTTCCGCGGACAAAATCTCATCCAGCTGTGAGAATAAGCGTGAGTTCAGACCAGTTTCCGCGAAAGCTACTGAAAATTATTTGCCGGCTTACGACGATAGGACTGTAACTTCTTCTGTCAGGGAAAAATACAGAAAACCGTCCACCGTTTTTTATGTAAACAATATTTTGGATTTTCGCTGCAAGTGTGCCTTTTATTGATAATTTTGTGAGGTTTTAATAAATTTTTTGAACATTTTGGATTTCAATCCTCTGATGTAGAATCCAAAATAAATATTTTGCTTCGACTTTTCATGAAATTCACATAAATTAACAAGAGTTTCGGGAAACCCAAAATACGCCCGGAAAGGCACAGTAACTGCGGCCATACCAAAACAAATCCTTCCATATTTATTTAAATTTAATTTTCAAAATTCAGAGGAAGGAAGTTGAAGCTTGGTAAAAGGTGATGTAATGTCAACAAAATGAAATGTTACCACTAAAACCTTTAAAATCCATCTGTATCAAATTTAAAATGGGCTATTTGGATCAAAGATTATTAACAAGATTTGTACTCGGTACAAGTCATCAATTCTCGCTGCTTGTTAAATCGTGATGTTAAACATTGCTTGTTGTCAATAAAGTTTGGACTAAAATGTTTCAATTTTTTAGAAGAGTAGTTTATAATTTACTAATCATACTTAAACAAATGCAATTAATTGGCAATTTTGCAGCTCACACCAATTCAAGTAGATTTGAAAATTTTTCTCATAATATCATTTTTCTATATTATTTGGCTACAAAAAAAAAACAGTTGAGCATGGCAAGGCCATGTGGTATAGAAGAGTCAAGACCATACAACTGTCAACACTTGTAGTGATAAGAGACTTAGAGCTTTAGAGTATGTTTAAATAGAGTGTCTGTGTAAATAGAACAAGGCTGGGTTACTTATCTCTTTGTCTGTAGATAAAACTTAAATCCTTATATGTATTTTTCATTTGATTAAAACGTTATATATTGATTTAAGAATAGTTTTAATCAATTTAGAAACATTATTGCAATTTGAAAAAATCCTTTTTTGATGAGAATCGGAAAAGTAGAAGCCATTTTATAATTTAAAGGTTATTTTCATGAAAACGAAAGTAAGAATAAAAGGGAATGTACATAATCCAATAATTTGCAATAGTTGATATCATAAACAATTTTTTTACACACTGTCTGTTAATATGGTATGTAACATGAAAGATTTGAAAACATCTGATCATATTTGTTAAAGTTATGGAGAGAAAAAGTAAATATTACATAACCCAATATGGCTGCCATATTACGCAATGTATGATGTCAAAAATAGTTCGCGACACACCTTCCACCCATAAGGTATATACTCAGAAAAAATTGTGCAGATGGAATCAAAACTTTGGAAGTTATGGAGCGGAAGGGAATATTACATAATCCAATATAACTCCCATATTATGTAACCAGTGATGTTAAAAATAGTTTGCGACACACCTTCTACCCATAAGGTATATACTTAGAAAAAATTGTGCAGATGGAATCAAAACTTTAGAAGTTATGGAGCGGAAGGGAAAGCGGACGCCGGACAGCCGGACAGCCGGACTGCCGGACTGCCGGAGATGATACCATAATACAGCCCGCTTTTCAAGCCGGGCGTATAAAAATGTGTGCAGGAAAGCTAGCGAGAGTGTAACAATTCTTCCTCTTTTCAAATGAGTACATACCAAGGGGGATAACACTGACTTGATGGAAAGAGAATGCACACCGATGATGTATGTGTTGACTTGATGGAAAGAGAATGCACACCGATGATGTATGTGTTGACTTGATGGAAAGAGAATGCACACCGATGATGTATGTGTTGACTTGATGGAAAGAGAATGCACACCGATGATGTATGTGTTGACTTGATGGAAAGAGAATGCACACCGATGATGTATGTGTTGACTTGATGGAAAGAGAATGCACACCGATGATGTATGTGTTGACTTGATGGAAAGAGAATGCACACCGATGATGTATGTGTTGACTTGATGGAAAGAGAATGCACATCGATGATGTATGTGTTGACTTGATGGAAAGAGAATGCACACCGATGATGTATGTGTTGACTTGATGGAAAGAGAATGCACACCGATGATGTATGTGTTGACTTGATGGAAAGAGAATGCACACCGATGATGTATGTGTTGACTTGATGGAAAGAGAATGCACACCGATGATGTATGTGTGCTATCAGATAGTTCTCAGCCCAACACAGGCCTTTCATCGATGAGGTGTGGGTTTGAAATCCACTCAACCCAAATAAAAATTTAAACATTTCTACATTCTACCCGATGCTTTTATGTGTCGTCAGGTGCTCATTTGACTTGACTTGATGGAAAGAGAATGCACACCGATGATGTATGTGTTGACTTGATGGAAAGAGAATGCACACCGATGATGTATGTGTTGACTTGATGGAAAGAGAATGCACACCGATGATGTATGTGTTGACTTGATGGAAAGATAATGCACACTGATGATGTATGTGTTGACTTGATGGAAAGAGAATGCACACCGTTGATGTATGTGTTGACTTGATGGAAAGAGAATGAACACCGATGATGTATGTGGCCTTGCTGGCTTGGAAGGCAGGGCAATTTCTCAGTCCGAAACAAGCCTTCCATCGATTGATATTCTTCACCGCACTTATGTTTCATCGAGGGGTCAAAAGTTACTTAATTATGCATAATGTGAAAGAGAATTAGGTCTACTTGGAAAATGCAAAGTAAAATCCAACATCCCTATGTGTGGGGGTGTAAAACATCAATCAATCAATCAATAATAACCAAGAATATTGTGAAAGAGAATTAGGTTTACCTGGAAAATCCAAAAAATGTAGTCCAATGGTTGTCAATGAAAGCACAGATATGTTCTTTCCACCTGAAAAAGCCAAACTTGCCCATTCCGGTTAGTTGTAGGTTGTATAAAGTCAACATCACAACCTGTAACCTAAAACAGTTACCATGACAATTAGTACAATAGTTTGATTGTTAAATCTACTGCCACAGGATTACATGAATTTAGCTATGAGTATGGTGGGGAGGTGGGGGGCCTTCAGTATGGTGGCATTGCAGATTGCGTCAAGTAGATTCCCCATTATTTTACTTACATATATACGCTGGGGTGGATAAGTTTAGGAAGAGGGGGGCGGGGGTACCCTCTTTACCCAGAGGGAAACCCTGACCTTCAGTAGGCGACTGACTGACAACTCTCCCACATATGTATTGTGATGTGAAGGAGGGGGGATGTTAGGGAAAGACTATCCGGTTTATTATATAGGTCAATTGAGAGCTGAGTAATAGAATTTATATATTTCAAGGTATACGTACGCATTTACATACTATTTACAATTTCCCATTCCATAATCAAGTGAAAAATCAACTATTTACAAGCCTTTCATGATGGGTAAATGACTGGCTAGCGGAAAAAGTCGCGATCATTGAATCCTGTGGTCTGAATGGGGTCCATGGCTCAGTAGGTAGAGCGTTGGATGCTAAATCCGAACAGCCTTCCACCAATGGGTCACGGGTTCGAATTTCACTCAGTCCCTCCAAAAATTTGAACATTTTCTGACTGGGTTTTCACTCCAACAATCTATGTGGGGTGGTTGCCAGTTACCACCATTGTGGGTTTCCTCCAGGCAATAAAACCTGATTTCTTCCCACAATAAAACTGGCAAGGCTGCCATGTAAGTGAAAAAACCTTGAGCGCCGCGTAAAACAATCAATCAATCTAGAAAGGGGTGTAAAACACAACACAATAACTTACTATATTAGCACTTACATTCCTGGAGCTAACATGTAACATACCATTGTAGCTTCATGTGTTCCACTAACATGTAACATACCATTGTAGCTTCATGCGTTCCACTAACATGTAACATACCATTGTAGCTTCATGCGTTCCACTAACATGTAACATACCATTGTAGCTTCATGCGTTCCACTAACATGTAACATACCATTGTAGCTTCATGCGTTCCACTAACATGTAACATACCATTGTAGCTTCATGCGTTCCACTAACATGTAACATACCATTGTAGCTTCATGCGTTCCACTAACATGTAACATACCATTGTAGCTTCATGCGTTCCACTAACATGTAACATACCATTGTAGCTTCATGCGTTCCACTAACATGTAACATACCATTGTAGCTTCATGCGTTCCACTAACATGTAACATACCATTGTAGCTTCATGCGTTCCACTAACATGTAACATACCATTGTAGCTTCATGCGTTCCACTAACATGTAACATACCATTGTAGCTTCATGCGTTCCACTAACATGTAACATACCATTGTAGCTTCATGCGTTCCACTAGCATGTAACATACCATTGTAGCTTCATGCGTTCCACTAACATGTAACATACCATTGTAGCTTCATGCGTTCCACTAACATGTAACATACCATTGTAGCTTCATGCGTTCCACTAACATGTAACATACCATTGTAGCTTCATGCGTTCCACTAACATGTAACATACCATTGTAGCTTCATGCGTTCCACTAACATGTAACATACCATTGTAGCTTCATGCGTTCCACTAACATGTAACATACCATTGTAGCTTCATGCGTTCCACTAACATGTAACATACCATTGTAGCTTCATGCGTTCAACTTCTTCTTCTCCAGTACTGGAGCATCTGCTACATGTAAAAGTGAAGAAAATATCTCCATCTAAAGGACTAGGGCGGCCTGATTGCAAACATTCTGAAAATGAATTCATTAGATTTTTGTAATAGAGGAGAGGTGTGTATTTTATATAGCCAACGGTTTGTATTAAACTGAATATTTCCTAATTGGTATGGTTGAATAAATGACTAAGTTACAAGTCCGATTGATTGATTGATATTTGACCAAACGCTGGAGGATTACACTTGTATAATTATAATAATAAAATTTTATAGAACAAATGATTATAAGGAATCAAAATCTATATATTTACATTTATATAAGAAGGTAAGATTGTGAATAGTATTTACATGCTAGGTTTGGAGGGTAACGTATTCTGTCTTAAAGCTGGTAAAGTGGCATGAGCTGCCAAAATGTTGATATTTTGACGTTAAAACAGAATGTTGAAATCATTGGCTATTTTTCTCAGGATGTATAATTCAGAAACTTTTTAGTGCTTCTAGTGTCGAAAATGTACGATAAAGTATTCTTTTGAGCTAACTTTGGCTTAGAATGAATGAATGGTCGTCCCGGTTATTTAAATTTTGTTTACTTTTCGAACATTATTCCGGTTGATAAAGGCCACATACTGTATGGATTTTCTTCATTCCAGAGCCAATCATTTAATTTTTGATGTCCTTCAAAGCCTCTTACTGTTGTGACGGTCAGAAAGTATGAAAAAAGTGTGAATTTTGGCAGCTCATGCCACTTTAATAGATTTGCATTCTTAACTATTTTTGTCCATTCTTTGGAAATGGTAGTTTTAATTGGAGAGTAGAACTTTGAAGATATAAAATACTGATTGTTAGAGAGTGAAAAGATATTAGTATTACAGTGTCAACAAATTTAGTGTTGGACCCCCCTCCAAGCCCTGAGAAACGTTGGATCTTTGTCATTTTCTTCACACAGGCAATCGAGTGAAAAAAATCCACTCAAAAATATTGTCAATTTTTATTCTCTCATTCCATGACTCACCAACGGTAGTCTTGTGTCATGCTCTACCGAATAAACCCCCAATACCCTGACAGGTTTGAGTGGCCTCTGTTTATAATGTGTTAGATTCGGCCGGAGTGGCATGGGATATGAGAAAGATAGGACTATTATTTCCACTTATCTGATAGCATACCTGTGTGGAATAAGGCCTTACAGGAGTCACATCTTAGCACACTGTTACTTCTGTCAGCTTTACCACAATAGCATATACCTTCTGAGCTAGTCATGTTTACCTTTCCTCTCTTGAAAATAGAGAAAAACTTAAGTCTGCGAAACAAACAAAAATACATTAGTTAGTGGCATTTAAGTCAAACAACTCTTTTGTTTAAACTTGTCTGATTTGTTGATGTTTTGCACCATAATCAGGAGGGGGGGGGGGGGGGGGGTGGTTGCTCCTGGGAATCCCCCAACGTTCAATTGAGCACCTGACGACTCTTTCACATAAAAGCATCGGGTAGAATGTAGAAATGTTTAAATTTTTATTTGGGTTGAGTGGATTTCAAACCCACACGGTCACCTCATTGATGAAAGGCCTGGGTCGGGCTGAGAACTACACTTGAGCAAAAGGAGAGGTTTCTGATTATTTCTTAAATGAGTGTTCTCATCCAAACGTTTGTGATTCATTCACAAACAGTCCTAGATTTTATTTTTTTCCCAATTCCAGGGCGTAATTCATTTTTCTGCTCAAATTTCTTAAAGGTGTTCTTATTTTATCAACAGATTTTCAACTTGGACTGACCATCTAATATAAGACTGGATTGATTGATTAATCTCAACATTATCTCCCTTCCCGGCGACAATGACAAAGTAAAAGGGGGATGAAAACAGGCAGCTAACTGTAAACCCACTCTGCATTGAATTCAAGGAAGACCGTCTTGGCCTCTGGGAATTATTTGTCTCTAAAGCTTATTTGATACCTAGTCATTCCTTTTTTTGATAACCAGGGAACTAACGCAAAGGTAGTTCAATTTACCGAACTTATGGTGATATTACATATACCAACGTTCAGTATACGAATTTCAAATACAAGGTGGAAATGATGCTTAAATTACAAGCCATGAAGATATTATTGTAACTCCTCATTATGGACGATTCCTACTTCAGACTTATTTAAAACTCATGAAAGATTATTCTTGTCCGCTTTTATTACATGTATGTAGATATTCCAAAGGGCATACACTTGGTCTTAAACAACAACAAACTGCCATTTCTTGGAGACTTTGCCGCCATTTTGGGTGACGTTCGAACTTGGTCAAACGGTGCATGCCAAGTAAATAAAATAAATAAAAATAAATAAAAGAGGGTAAGAATAATCTTTTATGGGTTCTAAAGAAGTCTGGGGTAGGAATTGTCCATACAGAGCAGTTACAATATTATTTTCATGGCTTGTAATTTCCGACAAAAGTGCGTCGGACTTTACCGACCAGTATTTCAGAATTCGTAGACTGAACGTTGGTATATGCAATATCACCATAAGTTCGGTAAATTGAACTAACGCGAAGGTGGTTTCGTTTCAACTTTTTTTTTTCAAATATAAATTTAGTCCATCACTAAACACAACCCAGCTTTAAGCCCAGTTAAAAAATCCTTTAACAAGTTTACTTTAGTTAACTTTAACCTTTGCAAATTGCAGCCCTATCCTGCAGTAGGGACTATCCTGCCATTCTGTTGTATACCTGGGGCTATGCAAATTGCAACAACAACAACACTTCAATGAACAGTCGTCACAATATGACCACAGAGGTTGCAAATCATAACAGCGGATTGGGAGCGTTGGAAATATTGCCGGAGTTCAAAATACAAGATATAAGCACCTTTCGGGTTAAATTGGGAAGACAAAATATCCGTGTTGTTTATGACAACGTTTCTTTCGCATGGGCGCTGCCATTGTGAATCTCGTAAGATCTCGCCGAGGTTGGTTTGAGTGTGCGTGATCTGGATCAGCCTGCTTGTACTTCCTTGTTATCGATCACTCCAATATAGCATCCCATTTGTTCACCTTTTATTTGACCATGACTCTAAGATAATGGTTATTCATTCCTTCAAGTCAACACTTAGACTGTTGCGGTATGTATATCTATTTAGTAGATTATAAAAAACCGAGTTGACGCAATTGTTCCCGGTGCGTAGCTCGCGGACTGTCAACCGGGTACAACCACCGACTGGCCGTTTTTCCTCTCTTTCCTTTCCAGTCACTGGTAAATATGTCATTTCTGGCACTTGGCCGGACAAAGACTCCGATCGCCGGTTTTTTCTCTCACTGATCATTCTGACTTCTGTGTTTTAATCTTCATTTTTCTACTTTTCATTTCGACTTGTTCCATGTCGGCGTTAGGGTTACTGATTTGGGTTTGCTTCCATGCTACGCAACTCAGCTGGTAGCTGTTACAGTCAGAGTGACACAACTGTAAGGGATAGTAGTTGAGTGGCAGGGTCTATCAGGGCCCTTGGGTCAGGGCCACTATCGCATGCATTACATTTCATGAGGACCAACAGCAAATTCCATGCTATTTACCATTTGATAAAATAAGTTTTCTATTTTTATGGCACCAAATCGATGGCTGCTGGCCACATCTAATGTTAGAATTTCAATCAAAGGCTTTCATATTATTAATATTGGTCACCCTGAAATGTGAAGCCAGGCTTTAAAATGGTCTTGAAACCGGCATTAAATTTTGGTTTGCCTTCTACTGCCCTTACCGTTACGTGTATGCCCTTATCAGCTGTTATTACATATATATATATATATATATATGGTGTTTATTATATATAGCCTACTATAATTATTGCAAAGGTCCTAATGTAATGGGTCCAACAAAATTATATGTAGTAAAGTTCAGAAGCGCAAGTGTTGATTGTACTATGACTAAACCCAGCATGGTTCAAGGGGAGGGAGGGGGATTTAATGACCCTTTCAACATTATTTCAGTCTGGGGTTGCCTTCAGTTATATTGTGATGAAATGTGCGGGGGCGGATAGGATATGGCATACAATCCTGGGTCAAAGAAGTAAAAATTGTAAAAGGAAACTGTGATACCCTTCCCAGGTTTTTCTGACTGGGTTTCTTTGGGATTTAGACCTTGTATTGCTCAAATGGAAAATCTTGAGTGCTGTGTCGAATCTCAAATAATCAATTTCTTGATTAACAATTTGAAAGAAAAATAGATGTAAAATAAATCTGGGATTGAATCTAACCACCGATAGTTGCTAATTGCCAGTCATCTGTCAAGGGTGGGAGAGAAAGGTGTGGGGTATAGCAGTCATCTGTCAAGGGTGGGAGAGAAGGGTGTGAGGTATAGCAGTCATTTGTCAAGGGTGGAGAGAAGGGTGTGGGGTATAGCAGTCATCTGTCAAGGGTGGAGAGAAGGGTGTGGGGTATAGCAGTCATCTGTCAAGGGTGGAGAGAAGGGCATGGGGTATAGCAGTCATTTGTCAAGGGTGGAGAGAAGGGTGTGGGGTATAGCAGTCATCTGTCAAGGGTGGAGAGAAGGGCATGGGGTATAGCAGTCATCTGTCAAGGGTGGAGAGAAGGGTGTGGGGTATAGCAGTCATCTGTCAAGGGTGGGAGAGAAGGGTGTGGGGTATAGCAGTCATCTGTCAAGGGTGGAGAGAAGGGTGTGGGGTATAGCAGTCATCTGTCAAGGGTGGAGAGAAGGGTGTGGGGTATAGCAGTCATCTGTCAAGGGTGGGAGAGAAGGGTGTGAGGTATAGCAGTCATCTGTCAAGGGTGGAGAGAAGGGTGTGAGGTATAGCAGTCATCTGTCAAGGGTGGAGAGAAGTGTGTGGGGTATAGCAGTCATCTGTCAAGGGTGGAGAGAAGGGTGTGGGGTATAGCAGTCATCTGTCAAGGGTGGAGAGAAGGGTGTGGGGTATAGCAGTCATCTGTAAAGGGTGGAGAGAAGGGTGTGGGGTATAGCAGTCATCTGTCAAGGGTGGGAGAGAAGGGTGTGGGGTATAGCGGTCATCTGTCAAGGGTGGAGAGAAGGGCATGGGGTATAGCAGTCATCTGTCAAGGGTGGAGAGAAGGGTGTGGGGTATAGCAGTCATCTGTCAAGGGTGGGAGAGAAGGGTGTGGGGTATAGCAGTCATCTGTCAAGGGTGGAGAGAAGGGTGTGGGGTATAGCAGTCATCTGTCAAGGGTGGAGAGAAGGGTGTGGGGTATAGCAGTCATCTGTCAAGGGTGGGAGAGAAGGGTGTGAGGTATAGCAGTCATCTGTCAAGGGTGGAGAGAAGGGTGTGGGGTATAGCAGTCATCTGTCAAGGGTGGAGAGAAGGGTGTGGGGTATAGCAGTCATCTGTCAAGGGTGGAGAGAAGGGTGTGGGGTATAGCAGTCATCTGTCAAGGGTGGAGAGAAGGGTGTGGGGTATAGCAGTCATCTGTCAAGGGTGGAGAGAAGGGTGTGGGGTATAGCAGTCATCTGTAAAGGGTGGAGAGAAGGGTGTGGGGTATAGCAGTCATCTGTCAAGGGTGGGAGAGAAGGGTGTGGGGTATAGCGGTCATCTGTCAAGGGGGGAGAGAAGGGTGTGGGGTATAGCGGTCATCTGTCAAGGGGGGAGAGAAGGGTGTGGGGTATAGCAGTCATCTGTCAAGGGGGGAGAGAAGGGTGTGGGGTATAGCAGTCATCTGTCAAGGGGGGAGAGAAGGGTGTGGGGTATAGCAGTCATCTGTCAAGGGTGGAGAGAAGGGTGTGGGGTATAGCAGTCATCTGTCAAGGGTGGAGAGAAGGGTGTGGGGTATAGCGGTCATCTGTCAAGGGTGGAGAGAAGGGTGTGGGGTATAGCAGTCATCTGTCAAGGGTGGAGAGAAGGGTGTGGGGTATAGCGGTCATCTGTCAAGGGTGGGAGAGAAGGGTGTGGGGTATAGCAGTCATCTGTCAAGGGGGGAGAGAAGGGTGTGGGGTATAGCAGTCATCTGTCAAGGGTGGGAGAGAAGGGTGTGGGGTATAGCTGTCATCTTTCAAGGGTGGGAGAGAAGGGTGTGGGGTATAGCTGTCATCTTTCAAGGGTGGAGAGAAGGGTGTGGGGTATAGCTGTCATCTTTCAAGGGTGGAGAGAAGGGTGTGGGGTATAGCAGTCATCTGTCAAGGGTGGGAGAGAAGGGTGTGGGGTATAGCAGTCATCTGTCAAGGGTGGGAGAGAAGGGTGTGGGGTATAGCTGTCATCTTTCAAGGGTGGGAGAGAAGGGTGTGGGGTATAGCAGTCATCTGTCAAGGGTGGGAGAGAAGGGTGTGGGGTATAGCA
The DNA here is from genome assembly GCA_963971465.1 of Lepidochitona cinerea. NCBI lineage: Eukaryota > Metazoa > Mollusca > Polyplacophora > Chitonida > Tonicellidae > Lepidochitona > Lepidochitona cinerea. Next base: position 1,326,690 of record OZ020556.1, on the reverse strand, counting down.
GTCATTTGTCAAGGGTGGAGAGAAGGGTGTGGGGTATAGCAGTCATCTGTCAAGGGTGGAGAGAAGGGTGTGGGGTATAGCAGTCATCTGTCAAGGGTGGAGAGAAGGGCATGGGGTATAGCAGTCATTTGTCAAGGGTGGAGAGAAGGGTGTGGGGTATAGCAGTCATCTGTCAAGGGTGGAGAGAAGGGCATGGGGTATAGCAGTCATCTGTCAAGGGTGGAGAGAAGGGTGTGGGGTATAGCAGTCATCTGTCAAGGGTGGAGAGAAGGGTGTGGGGTATAGCAGTCATCTGTCAAGGGTGGAGAGAAGTGTGTGGGGTATAGCAGTCATCTGTCAAGGGTGGAGAGAAGGGTGTGGGGTATAGCAGTCATCTGTCAAGGGTGGAGAGAAGGGTGTGGGGTATAGCAGTCATCTGTAAAGGGTGGAGAGAAGGGTGTGGGGTATAGCAGTCATCTGTCAAGGGTGGGAGAGAAGGGTGTGGGGTATAGCAGTCATCTGTCAAGGGGGGAGAGAAGGGTGTGGGGTATAGCAGTCATCTGTCAAGGGTGGGAGAGAAGGGTGTGGGGTATAGCAGTCATCTGTCAAGGGTGGAGAGAAGGGCATGGGGTATAGCAGTCATTTGTCAAGGGTGGAGAGAAGGGTGTGGGGTATAGCAGTCATCTGTAAAGGGTGGAGAGAAGGGTGTGGGGTATAGCAGTCATCTGTCAAGGGGGGAGAGAAGGGTGTGGGGTATAGCAGTCATCTGTCAAGGGGGGAGAGAAGGGTGTGGGGTATAGCAGTCATCTGTCAAGGGGGGAGAGAAGGGTGTGGGGTATAGCAGTCATCTGTCAAGGGGGGAGAGAAGGGTGTGGGGTATAGCAGTCATCTGTCAAGGGTGGAGAGAAGGGTGTGGGGTATAGCAGTCATCTGTCAAGGGTGGAGAGAAGGGTGTGGGGTATAGCGGTCATCTGTCAAGGGTGGAGAGAAGGGTGTGGGGTATAGCAGTCATCTGTCAAGGGTGGAGAGAAGGGTGTGGGGTATAGCGGTCATCTGTCAAGGGTGGGAGAGAAGGGTGTGGGGTATAGCAGTCATCTGTCAAGGGGGGAGAGAAGGGTGTGGGGTATAGCAGTCATCTGTCAAGGGTGGGAGAGAAGGGTGTGGGGTATAGCTGTCATCTTTCAAGGGTGGGAGAGAAGGGTGTGGGGTATAGCTGTCATCTTTCAAGGGTGGAGAGAAGGGTGTGGGGTATAGCTGTCATCTTTCAAGGGTGGAGAGAAGGGTGTGGGGTATAGCAGTCATCTGTCAAGGGTGGGAGAGAAGGGTGTGGGGTATAGCAGTCATCTGTCAAGGGTGGGAGAGAAGGGTGTGGGGTATAGCTGTCATCTTTCAAGGGTGGGAGAGAAGGGTGTGGGGTATAGCAGTCATCTGTCAAGGGTGGGAGAGAAGGGTGTGGGGTATAGCTGTCATCTTTCAAGGGTGGAGAGAAGGGTGTGGGGTATAGCAGTCATCTGTCAAGGGTAGAGAGAAGGGTGTGAGGTATAGCAGTCATCTGTCAAGGGTGGAGAGAAGGGTGTGGGGTATAGCAGTCATCTGTCAAGGGGGGAGAGAAGGGTGTGGGGTATAGCAGTCATCTGTCAAGGGGGGAGAGAAGGGTGTGGGGTATAGCAGTCATCTGTCAAGGGTGGAGAGAAGGGTGTGGGGTATAGCAGTCATCTGTCAAGGGTGGAGAGAAGGGTGTGGGGTATAGCAGTCATCTGTCAAGGGGGGAGAGAAGGGTGTGGGGTATAGCAGTCATCTGTCAAGGGTGGAGAGAAGGGTGTGGGGTATAGCAGTCATCTGTCAAGGGGGGAGAGAAGGGTGTGGGGTATAGCAGTCATCTGTCAAGGGTGGAGAGAAGGGTGTGGGGTATAGCAGTCATCTGTCAAGGGTGGAGAGAAGGGTGTGGGGTATAGCAGTCATCTGTCAAGGGGGGAGAGAAGGGTGTGGGGTATAGCAGTCATCTGTCAAGGGTGGAGAGAAGGGTGTGGGGTATAGCAGTCATCTGTCAAGGGGGGAGAGAAGGGTGTCGGGTATAGCAGTCATCTGTCAAGGGTGGAGAGAAGGGTGTGGGGTATAGCAGTCATCTGTCAAGGGTGGAGAGAAGGGTGTGGGGTATAGCAGTCATCTGTCAAGGGGGGAGAGAAGGGTGTGGGGTATAGCAGTCATCTGTCAAGGGTGGAGAGAAGGGTGTGGGGTATAGCAGTCATCTGTCAAGGGTGGAGAGAAGGGTGTGGGGTATAGCAGTCATCTGTCAAGGGGGGGGGGAGAAGGGTGTGGGGTATAGCAGTCATCTGTCAAGGGGGGAGAGAAGGGTGTGGGGTATAGCAGTCATCTGTCAAGGGTGGAGAGAAGGGTGTGGGGTATAGCAGTCATCTGTCAAGGGTGGAGAGAAGGGTGTGGGGTATAGCAGTCATCTGTCAAGGGTGGAGAGAAGGGTGTGGGGTATAGCAGTCATCTGTCAAGGGTGGAGAGAAGGGTGTGGGGTATAGCAGTCATCTGTCAAGGGGGGAGAGAAGGGTGTGGGGTATAGCCTGGTGTTTTTTTGCTACGACTATGGCCAGAGGAATGTCCTACGGTAGAATTAATGCACTGGTAAGAATATTCATGAAGAAAAACTTTACTCTTGCCATCCTCTACATACATTTCAATGATACAACATATTTATATACATGAGGTCACAGTGGGATAAGGGCGTGTGTTAATATCATGCCTTTTTATAGAATTACTTAGCTTGGTCATGTTTTCTCTTTTCTTCTAATCTTCCTGCTAGTTCCATTTCAAAGCTGGAATGGAAATTATCTGTTCATTACCTGTCACACCTTAAGTTATTCACACTTGTCTGGTATAACATGAAACAGGAAGTGGTCCCCATGAACTTCATAGATGGTCCATTTGTCCCATTGTATTTCGAAACTTGAAACTTGAAAGATCCCCAACTATACAAAGTCATTGTATATGTACTGGTATATTTTGAAATTTCTTGAAAAGAAATATCTAGCCTCTCATTTAAAGAGGCTTGAGCTACCAAAAAAAGTACTGAGCATGTGTTCCGTCAGCCAATGATTTCATGATTTGTACATTTTGGCAGCTCATGTTACTTTGAAATTTAGACCATAGAATTTTGCTGAAAGTTCTGTTTTGTACAGAGCTTATATTTAAAATAAATTCTTTCAAATCCTAGCTCTCGATTTTTAGTTTTCAGAATTTATAATTTCAGAAATTTGTGGATTGGATATGATGAATAAGTATCCATGGTTTCCAAAAATAAAGCAACCGTTATTTTTGGAATTGAGTATCATGGCTTAAAGTGGCATGAGCTGTCAAAATTCGCAGTTTTTTCATAACGTCTGATCGGCACGACAGTAAGAGGCTTTAAAGGCTATCGAAAAACTAAATGATTGGCGTTATAATGAGAAAAATCCATACAGTATGTGGGCCTGCCTGTATGAACCGAAAACGTGTTCAAAAGTAAAAAAAATTTAAATAACCGGGACGACCATTCATTCATTCTAAGCCAAAGTTAGTTCAAAACAGTACTTTATCGTACATTTTCTAGACTAGAAGCATTAAAAAGCTTCTGAATTCTACCTCTTGAGAAAAATAGCCAATAATTTCAGCATTCTGTTTTAACGTCAAAATATCAACATTTTGGCAGCTCATGCCCCTTTAATATATATTATTAAAGTTAGGTCTGTTTTACTTGATACGGGCCATGTGTTGAAGATTCCAGCAAGCCGTTTCACGAAGCCGTAGCAGAGTGTGATCACGAAGCCGTAGCACAGTGTGATCACGAAGCCGTCGCACAGTGTGATCACGAAGCCGTCGCACGGTGTGATCAATCGCAGTTGCCATGCCGTTGTATCTCTTCTAACTTCACTATGGCATTCATTGGCAACGAAAATTCATTTCTGATCTGACTGCTTTGTGAAAGGAGCCCTAGTTTTCAGAGGCTAAAGCAATCCGTGTTTGAAATTGTTTAGGGGTTGGGATAAAATTTTAGATTGTAAACTAGAAACAAAACTTGAGTGTAATCAAAACTACATGAGCTCTAATCGATCTGCTGGTAGCGGTTTCTCAAAACATTTATCCAATATGCCCCACAAGTCCAAGGTCTAACTGTCATGGCAACACATACCTTCAAAATTATGTTATGATCATGTGCAAAGTTAGGTTGGACGTAAATGTGTTGAGAAGCAGCCCTCCTGGGGTTGGGGTGCCAGTTTTATGCACACAACATCAAGTGTCCCTTTAAGGTGGGTTTCCTTTTCACTATCAGCATATATTTGTTCTTAATTTGACATAATTTTGTTTCTGTTCACAGTCTGTTTGACGCACTTTGCTGCGCCTGAAAAGAGCGTGATATTAAAGTTGCTTGTGAGAGTGCGGAGATAAAATCATACATATGTCACAACTGAGGCTTAACTCCCCCAAAACTCAGAAGATGGCCGCAGAACCAATAAAGGAGGTTAAGGAAAGTGCCTTCTTTTTTGGTCGCATTACTCGTGAGGAGTCCGAGGCCATACTTCAAAACCACGGCCACCAAGAAGGACTTTACCTTTTACGAGAAAGTATCACTCCCGTCGGAAATTATGTCATCTCCATATGTCACAAAGATGCGTAAGTTATTGTCTTTATTGATTTTCGTAGTTACTCAACTTAATGTAATTGGGTTATGGTCTAAACTGGGCAATCTAACTCTCTCAGAAAAATACAAACCTTTTCATCGGGTTAAAAAAAAAAGTGAAACTTTCTTCAAGCATGAAGGAAGATTTTATTTTCAGTAAAAACCTTAGAGAAATAATCTTGAGTATGCACTAGGCGTGGAACATTCAATGTGACTCGTTTCTAGTCAGATTTTGTAAGAATCCAATGAGAATGAGATTTCTGTCATTAGGCGATTTGTTAATCCCCGACAATCTGTTTAATAGAATTGTATTCACCTACGTTAATGAATAAACATGAGCATTTTTTGGTCAATTTTTGTTTTACTGCTAATTTGAGTTTAGCAGACTTGATTATCAATGAAGGGGATGCCCCCTCGTGACCAAGGTCATCTGCAGAATTGGGGAAAATGTTATAGTTTTTCAGCTTTATTCTGTCCATGATAAATCAATAAGGTGAAAGAATTACATATCGATAACAACTTCTTGTTGTTATCCATTTGTAATTCTTTCACCTTATTGTAACCTTTCAACTTCTAAATGCCATTGAAAGATTTGACATGATAAATCAGTTAAGGTTATTCTGAGGTGTTGGTTATTAACACCAACATCAGACTCCATTTCCGTTCACCTGGAGCCTGTTTCACAAAGCCGCGTACCGTAAGTTTTTGTGTAACTCTCATATCAACCCATACTGTAGAGACACGTTGCTATGACAGTTACGTAAAAACTTAGGCTATGCTTTTCATGAAATAGGCTCCATCTCAAATAATCTTGATTGCAAAACGCCATTATAATAGAATTGTGCTTTAGTTTTAATCTTTAAAAAGTGAAAGTAAATATTTGTTCTTTAGTTCAAAGTTTTTGATGCTGTTGTTGTTGTAGTGTTCATCATTATAGCGTCGAGCGACAGGTTGACGGTACGTATATGATTCAAGATGGCAAAAAGTTCAAAGATCCGTTAGAACTGATTAAATATCACAGCAAAACCCTCGACGGGTTTCTCACCCACCCTAATCTGCCGTGTAGCAGAGCGCCCGGGACATCACCGCTAAAGTTCCGCGGAATTACATATGAACATTTGGAGGAAGAACTGAGGAAAAAAGTGGAAAAGAAACAATTACGGGTAAGATTATATGATTCGTTTTAAGAACCTGTACAAATAAGGCCAGACATTTCAACAAAAAAATTGACAAGCATCCTCACAAAAGTTGATGATAATCTTAGTTCTTATAAATATAAGTGTTTGTTATTTACACATTCTATGCACCCTGTTACCAATGGCTTGATGTGGAGCATTGTTATAAGGAACCCAAGTCTCGTAAGAATTCCTTTGTAATATTTTGTGATATCTGGTGACAGATGACGTTATTAAGAACGTTTTTAGAAATGTTGCAATTCCATTCGTCGTATTTTGCTGTATAACTTCACTTGTAAGCATCACGTCCAGCCACATGTGCAATGCAGCGGTGGTGACAGAAAATTTCTACAAGACTTGCTCTCCCTATTGCAAAAAATAGTCGTCTGCTACATATTAATATCTAAGAAAAATAACTCTTGTTCATCCTATACTTCATGTAGCTAGGGCTATCTCCCCTGTCTTTAATTTTTAGACACCTATTATATAATAAGGTGTGCTGTCTTTAACTCGACCAGCCTTCCATTAATAGGTCGCAGGTTCCGAATGAACAAAACCAATAAAGAAAAGGAAAAGTTGTTTTATTTCTGAGTAGGTTTTCTGTGTATCTGCCTATGGAAACTCAAGAGCCTGCTTTGTGCTTATCGTGAACATGCTTTTTCACCCAATTAAACCAGACCTTGGGCAATATAAGGGAGATAATCCTGGGTGCTTCGTAAAAATACCAAATCAATCAATACATTATCTCGTAAAAATACCAAATAAATCAATGCATTGTCTCGCAACGAATGAACGTGCAATGAACATGTTCCATTTCCATTAGTAAAACTCTTCAACGTGGAGGTACAATTTGGTGGTGTGAGTGTGACAGCCTCGTTTTCATTGATAATTTCGTTAGATTTAAATGAATTGATTAAACTTTTTTTATTTTTACCATCTGAGGTCAAATCGAAAGAAGTATTTTGATCTTATGGCTTGTCTTTAGTTTCTTGTATAATTCCCCATTCATTAAACACAAGGCTCGTCCCAGGAATCTCACGAGAGCGGGAAAATGCTTCCTTCTTTTAATAGAGAGCACAACAAGAGAGCAAGGGGGAGCTTTTCCTCCATAGAAATATAACGTATTGACTGATTGTTTGATGTATTACGCCACACTCAAGATTGCCGTATTCCTGCATTGCCAGATTTAGTGAGGAGGAAACTCCTGACCTTACAATGGTGCACCTTTTATTCAGTTATATATATATTTCTAATTATAAGTTGGCTCTTGTTTGTTTACCGTATGTGGAAGAATTGCCAGACACTGGCAAAGGTCAGGGATTTCTTCCGACAAGCAGCTCGGTTTCCTCCTCCACTAAACCTGGTCAAGCCAATGTATAAGTGAAATAATCGCGAGTGTGACGTGTCTTGCATCCTTTGTCAAACAATTTTACCAGAATTTGTATATTTATGCTCGAGTGTAAATAAATTTATATTTGTGGACTCACAGGGTAAAGATCTGGACCGAGCTCTCGTCAAAAAGCGAGACCAGTTTGTTAGTATGGTGGCCAAAGAGTTGCACAAAGATCAGCCCTGGTACCATGGTTATATCGAGAGAGAAGAGGCAGCCACGCGTCTACAGGACGACGGACATGAAGACGGGAAATTTCTGTAAGCTTGACTTTATCTCAACCGTGTTTCTAACATTGGCATTTAGAGATTTGAATATAAAAAGAACACCTTTTTTTGGACTGTCAAGTCATGATGGTAGACCCTTCTTGAGGGCAGGGGTCAAGTGAGTTAGAGAGATCAATGTGGTGTGGGTTCAAATCACACTCAGACCAAATATAAATTGAAAAAATTCTGAATGGATTTTGCACTTGGTCGTCGTATGTGAAAGAGTTGCCAGGTATCGGGGGTTTCCTCAGTGCAATGAGTCAGGTCCCCCCCGCCCCCCCCCCCCCAATAAACCTGGCAAGCCGCCATATAAGGGAAATAGTCTTGAGTGCAGCTTAAAAATCAATCAATCGATCCTTCTTGCCTCCCTCAATAAAGCTGTCAGCCCCATCCCCATAACTCAAGTACGCTTAAATAAGAATGGCATACAATATTATCAATCTGAACATACTGTGGGTTTTAATAGGGGAATGATTTTTGCTGTTAACATTTTTTTTAGGGCCGTGGGTTTTACACTTGAAATTAACTTCCTTATTACACTTTTTTTCATGGCCGTGGGTTTTACACTTGAAATTAACTTCCTTATTACACTTTTTTCATGGCCGTGGTTTTTACACTTGAAATTAACTTCCTTATTACACTTTTTTCATGGCCGTGGGTTTTACACTTGAAATTAACTTCCTTATTACACTTTTTCATGGCTGTGGGTTTTACACTTAAAATGAACTTCCTTATTACACTTTTTTCAGGGCCGTGGGTTTTACACTTGAATTTGCTTCCTTATTACACTTTTTTTATGGCGGTGGGTTTTACACTTAAAATTTGTCTCCTTATTACACTTTTTTCATGGCTGTGGATTTTACACTTAAAATTAACTTCCTTATTACACTTTTTTCAGGGCTGTGGGTTTTACACTTGAAATTAACTTCCTTATTACACTTTTTTCATGGCTGTGGGTTTTACACTTGAAATTAACTTCCTTATTACACTTTTTTCAGGGTACGTGAGCGTAAGGATCGAGACAACAAAGAGGCCTGCTATGCTCTCACCATCAGTTTTAGAGAGGCCAAACATTATATGATCAAGAAGGATAAAAGTGACCATTACTTCATCGACGATGGACCCAAATTTGAAAATCTTATGCTGGTAAGAAATAATAAGTTATTACTATCAAGCTGGTTAAAGGGCGCACGTTCGAATCCCACTTAGTCCTAGAATGATTTAGAAATCTCTGATTGCACCGTTTGAACGAGTTGTCGGGGATTCCGTCCTAACAATTAGCCCAGTTTCCTCCCCCACGAAACCTGGCAAGGCAATGTTAGAGAAATAATGTTACGTGCACCGTAAAACATCAATCACTAGAATCGTAATTACGTCATATTGTTATTAAGAAGGAAAACATGGCGGAATGACTCAATTTCTGCACTAAAAAGTTAAGGTGTGCTGTCAACAAAGGCTACAAGCGGAGCGGTCACTACCAAGTCAGAGCTAGTCAAATCTCCCATCATTTTTTCGACAGATGTCATTAAGCTAGAGGCATATTAAAAACTTTGTAACTGATCGTGTTGAATTTCTTTTATGGGAATGCCTGTCTTATAACTGTATATTCAGCTTCTGACTATAATGACATAATCTAATGACATTTGGCTTTGATAACGATGTAAGAACTACATCGAAACGTCGTCACCTAATAAGCCAAGAAGTTGTTATCCATAAGTAATTCTTCACCATATTGTAACCTTTCAACTTCTGAATGCCATTGAAAGATTTTAACTTGGCAACGTTGCCGTGCATGAAAATGTGACGCATACCATTTAAGTAATCTTGATTGCGATATGAAACATCGATCAGTCAATCATTTTCATCAAAGATATTTTGCAATGTACCCTAGTGTTCTGAAAATAAACAAATCTTGTTCATTTAGATACATCTTTTTTTTCTATTTTCCACAGCTTATTGATCACTATTACAACAAACAGGCGGGACTTATCTACAAACTAATGAAACCATGTTGTCGTCCTGGATACGACAAACGCAGACTGGAAAGTAAGAACGTTTCCTTTTTATCCATTAACTGTGAAACCTGTCTAACCCACATCTTGATAAACACTGTCCAAACTGACACAGTATAACTTCCTGTTAAGTAACCTTGAAAAACAAACATTTCTTTCTTCCCAGAGAAGTTGTGAGTCTCTGCGGCATTGATAGTCTTTCAGTCTAACTGAAATGGGTGTGATGGGATGCTATTTTACTGCAGTTAGATCCTTTATTTAAGTGGCATGAGCTGCCAAAATTCACACTTTTTTCATGAGCTGTAATCGTCACGACTTTGAAGGGCATCGAAAAACTAAATGATTGGTGTTGGAATGAGGAAAATCCGTACAGTATGTGGCCTGTACGAAACGTAAACGTGATCGAAAAGTAAACAAAATTTAAATAACAGGGACGACCATTCATTCATTTTTAGGCAAAGTTAGTTCAAAACAATACTTTATCGTACATTTTCGAGACTTGAAGCACTAAAAGCCTTCTGAATCATACCTCTTGAGAAAAATAGCCAATAATTTCAACATTCTGTTTTAACGTCAAAATATCAACATTTTGGCAGCTCATGCCACTTCAATTATCATCTGCAATTAATATTTTCGTAAACGCATTATCTTTAAAGGTCAACGACAAGTTTGAAACCTCACACAGTTTTTCAATACTGTAGCCGGAGGAAGCCTATTTGCAATAATAATATACATAAGTTTGTGTTGGCTCAACCCCCGAGAGGTCCTGATGGTGCCTATTTTTATAATTCTGTTGGGGTTGGGCCTCAGTGGCTCAGTGGGTAGAGTTACAGTCTCTCAATATGACAAAAGCCTTACACCGATGAGACGCGTGTTTGAATCCCACTCAGTCCGAAGAAGAACACTCAATTAGCCTCTGTGGAAGAGGTACCTGCTGAGGGTTTGGGGTTTCATCAAAACAAAGAGTTCAGTTTCCTCCCTATCTAAACGTGGCAATGTCACCGTATATATTCAATTCTCTTGAATGTGTCTTAAAACATCAATCAATCAATCTATTAGGGCCTCTGTGGCTCATAGAGTTGAAGTAATAACTGCGCACGCCCACTTAACCCATCCATAGATGAATCTGAAGTTTGAATCCTCCACAAAGATGGGTTTTCACTGCACCATCAAAAATCTGCTTCTTCTGGGCACAGATTCAGTTTCCTCCCCACTAAACCACGCTGCCATATAATTAAAATAAATCAATTATAATCTTGCTGGAAATGTTGTCTGTAATTTTTGTTTAAAAAAAAATCATCTTCTTCAACCGAATCATATTTGATTGATTGATTGATTGATGTTTTACACCTCAGTCAAGATTATTTAACTTATGTGGCAGCATTGTCAGGTTTAGTGGGGGAGAAAACCAGGTACATTGCTCGATGGAAACCCCCGACCTTCAGCGAGTACCTGGCAACTCTTCCACATACAGCGACCGAGTGAAAAATACCATCTTTGATAATATCCTTTTTTTATCTTGTAAAACAGCTTTTGATTGGCCGTCGAACGTGAAAGAAAACCCAGCTTATTGGACAGAAGTTCAAGTCTTTGAAGAGGTAATCCTTAAAAATGATGTACATTTAATCGAAAATTTGTTATACTATTAATTTCCTAACAATCAATTTTCCTTTGTCTTGCAAATTTTTTGTCTCAAACTCGGCATGCCATATGTTGCATCTGTGATATCCTTTTTTGCCTTGAATGTTAAGACTGAGTGTGTTTTTTGTTTGATCGCCCTATATGGAAGGGTGCGAGTTACCCTCTGACAGCCAGTGGTTTCCTGCTTTGAAAGAGCCAATTTTTCTCCACCACTTTTAACAACGATCAAAACACATTTCACCTGGTCTCAATGATTTTTATTAAATTTTTTTTACAACTTTTCTATTTCTGTTTATGTATCTATTTACATTACGCTTGGATGTCTTGCCTTCATGATTCCCAGCATTGAATTCACAAAAATGCATTAAGTGGCTTGGTTATTGCTATAAATTTTTTGGTGTTATGTTTTGAATTTGTACAATTTTTGCTCATGAAAAGTGTATCATAACCGTTTTGTTGATGTCTTTGAAAAATTCACATGCTTTTGTATTTTTTTTTTATTTATGAACTTTTTTCCAACAAAAGATGAAGAACAAATTTCAGTGTTCTAAATGTATGACCATGACTATTTCTTGTACTGTACAGTTATGTGCATGCATGATGGAAACATTTTAATGAACCAAAGGAAAGAACTTGTTGTGCTCAGTGTTTGCTTTTTATGCTTTATGCGGATAGCCCTTTTCTGGATCAAAGACTTTAAAGTGGCAAGAAGGGAAGGGTGGGGGGGGGGGGGGGGGTCGGACACTCACCCAGACAAAACTTTGATCTACTGTTTGTCGCTTCAGACAAATTCTGATAGGCCAATTCTAAGGGTCTTCTCATATCGGGCTATTTACTTACATTAATAAACATAACATAATCTTTAAAACACTGTGGAAATGTTTCCTGACAAGCCAAACAAATTTCAAATAATGTTCAGGTTGTGTCATAAAGCTTGAGGTACATGTAAGAGTTGGGTGGGGGGGGGGGGAGGGGCTGTATTCAGAAGCAATTAGACTGTAATAAGCGTGGGGTCTAAGATTGAGAAAGGGGCTATCATAGGTGTACTGTTTTGCTGGTGGACAAATCCAGTATCCAGCTGTACTAAAGAGCAAATTGATTTCTGAGTTTTGTTATTTTGTGACTCCCATTTAGACGTATCGTTCAGGAGCCGCCCCGGACTACTTCTGTCCTAATTTACCTGTGAGTTTACTTTTTACCTGCACCTTAACGAGATTTCATCTTCTCTCATCCAAATCATCTTTATTCCATTAACAAATCCTTCGCATGTTTTACTCACACCTTCCTTACTAACATTTACAGTTAAATGAAAATAATCCACCTTAATTCTCCTCAATGAATTAACTATATTAACAAGTTTGATCTCAGTCTAGCGATGTTCTTGCCATAGCTGAAGATGCATAAGCATTGTCAATGGAATCCAAAGTGTTCCAGTCTCCCAAACCTAGCAGGGAGGAACATTTGTCTTTGGAGCCAGATGTCAAGATTTAGATGTGGTGGGTGGGGCCTGGGGGTGTTGGGTTCGATCCTTTAGTTCTTCACTAATTTTTTCAACATATTTGAGTAGCGTTTGGCTGTGACGTTAAGCCCCAATCAAGCAATCAATCGTACCATTCCTGACTAAGTTCTTAGTCTATCAAAATCGGTGGTTTTCAAGTCAGTTTACCCCATATCCATTGGATAAACCTGTAAAACTCCAAGACACAATTAAGCAGACTAATACTTTCATTTTAATAAACTTCAACAATTAATTTTTCCACATATGCATAAGGACCGAATTTTAAAAATATTCCCTGTACTTTTTGTTCGTATTTTTGCTACTAGTCTGCTAGTGTTGTTGCATGGTGTAATAACATTGTCAAAAGGGATAATTATGTAGGAAATTTGTATGAAGTGTTTCTCAAAAAGTTCATTTTTGAAGGCTACTTCTTGGGAAATCCGTTTCAAGAATGTTTATTTATTGGGTTTTAAGAATATCCTTAACAAGAAATGAAGTATTGTGCTTCTTGAAGATTTTTTTTTTATCACTTTCCAAAATCAAAATTGTTTTTCTTTGTGTTTATCAAAGGCTTGTTGAATTGTCCCGAACCAATTCACCAGTTTAAAAGATTTCTTTGTTTTAAAGTTTGATGAAAACATTGGCAGTGATAAAGTTCTAACCCAAGTTATATCCCATGTGTTAATATAAGTACAAGGTCATTTGTTTAAACCTGTATGGATTTTAAATAACCATGTCCAATTTTAAAACTCTTAAATCCCCCTCGGACCAAATAAAAATTGAAAAATTTTCGAGTGTATTTTTTACTTTATCGTTGTATGTGGGAGAGTTGCAAGGTACACGCTGAAGGTCGGCGGTTTTCTGTGGGCATGAGCCCGCTTTCATCCTCCAAATAATCTTGAGTGTGATGTTTTATGCTGCACTCAAGATTATTTCACCAATATGGCGGCGTTGCCAGGTATAGTGGATGAGGAAACTGTGCTCATTGCCCGAAGGAAACCCCCGACTTTTGGCGAGTACCTGACAACTCTTCCACATACGGCGACCAATCCATTACACAAAACGAATTTGATGAAAAACCGGTGAAGTTTTACACCTTGTGCCCCTTTTAATGTGAGGTAACCTGGTTCCTAATTACTCTAATTACAACAGGGTTTAAAAAACTAAAATATGGCAAAAATTAAGCATGCTTTTCGGCTTGTGAAATGGTTGCATGTGGTTGTAGCTTTCTAGTTTATATAGCTTTAATCGTCTCATTTAATGCATGTATGCTGCCCTTCATCTCAGGCTTGTTATTCTTTGTTAACGTGTATTGGCATATTTTCTTTTTTTATTCTCTTTTATTACCGGGAATTAGCAGCCTTTTTTAGCGATCTTGTAGCTTATGTATAGAAAGTTTTTGATCATGGTATAGAGGCTGGCATGTAATACTGGAAGGATAGGGGGTTTGCTCCATGCACACTGATCTCATCTCCACTTGAAATAATCTTGACACGTTTGCCATAATATTAAATGGGTTCTATTTAAGGCAAACAGCTTCTTGAATGCAGCAGTGAAAACTGATCAAAGCTGTGAAGCAAACTACTGACAAGTCTTATCATACATGTAAATAAACTTTTAGTCAAGGGGAGATAATTGAACAAGGGAGGTAATTAAACAAGGGAGGTAATTGAACAAGGGAGGTAATTGAACAAGGGAGGTAATTGAACAAGGGAGGTAATTGAACAAGGGAGATAAGTGTAATAGGAGATGCTGCCAGTAAAACTTTGGAATTAGAATTTATTCATCTCACCTTACTGACATCTTATTAACTGCGAACATGTTTTTTTTTAAACTAAGTGGCAATTTATTTTAATCACTTGTTTACTTTTTGATTGATTTACAGCAATGAATGTCTCTTTATTTAAACATTTTTGAACTGAAATATGTAAGAAATTTTGTGAAAAGTGACTTCCAGTTAAGACGTAAATATAGCTTTTGAAAAGTTTTGACAAACTATACAAAAATTGTCTTTTTTTTAAAATGATAAATTCAAAGAACATTTGAGCCATGTAAGTTTTGTTAAAAGTTTAAAAGCACTGAACATCTGTGTCCATTTTCCATCAATATTTTAAATATCAATCATATGGATTTTTTAAATATTTCTTTTTGTTAGCCGGCCCCGTCTCTGGAGAAAGACACACCCACAGCTCCTAAGAAATCTCTTCCTCCGATACCGCCCGACTCAGAAGGATGGGAGGTACCTACAGATGGTAAGCTTGTCTGAAATAAGGGGCAAAGTTTTGATCGTAAAATTTCAGAAAAGTCTAATTTCCTAAAATCAAATTTGTACTCAAAAGGCATGGATGTTTTGTGTTCTGTAAGTTAAAGCTGGATGTTTTAACTCCTGGTAAAATGTTTGTGGTAAACTTGTGGCTGGTTAATTTCAAAAGGCTTCCGCTGTTTGTGTAATTAGTCTAGAAATCCTTTCTGAAAACATGTGTTACCAGACCCAAATTTCCCCAAAGTTTGACTGGACAAATATCTTTGAGGTTGCGATTTTCTTTAGTGAGAAAGGTCATTGCTAAACAGAATAGCTTACCACAAGTCAATTAGGCATCTATTGATTGATTGATTGTTTTATGCATCATACAAGCCTTCCAATGTTGTGCTGCGGGCACTAATCTCACTCAGCCTTTTTCTCTGGGACCTGTTTGATGACTTTGTCAACATTTGATTTTCATGGGGGCCTACGTGGCTGAGTAGGTAGAGTGTTGGACGCAGGTTCAAATCCCACTCAGTCTAAAAAAAATGGAATGGTTGGTTGCCAGATACCACGGGAAAGTCGTGGGTTTCTTCCGAGCATAGAGCCTGGTTTCCTCTAACAAAACTGGCACCGCCGCCATATAAGTAAAATAATTTTGAGCACGTCGTAAAACACAAAACAATCAATCAATTTTCATGACAAGGGATTTAGACATCAACCTGAGAAACATACACTGAAATTCAAAACATTTTGTTGGAATCATTTGGTTTTGTTATCAACTTTTTTGAGGGCTTGGCTGTTAATCCAGTAAGCCTTCTACTAATGTGTAACAGGTTTTTTTTTGCCTTTATTCCAATTTTTTTTTTGGATCAAGAGCTTGCTAAGGTGCCCCTTAAAGTTCAGGAGCGCTATTTTAGTAATATAATCTTGTGTGGTTTAAGACTCCAAACCAATAATAAATGCATTTATTTCCAGAGGTGTTATCTGAAGGAGCTAAAATGTTAGCCCGAGAGACACGACTATTTGGGGACGACGACCCGGAGGCCATCTACAGT
Organism: Lepidochitona cinerea; assembly: GCA_963971465.1. Lineage (NCBI taxonomy): Eukaryota > Metazoa > Mollusca > Polyplacophora > Chitonida > Tonicellidae > Lepidochitona > Lepidochitona cinerea. The sequence continues at coordinate 1,310,763 of OZ020556.1, read as the reverse complement.
CGATGGAGGGAGAAAGAATCATCAAGGTTTACCCTTAGTCCTGAACAAATAACCCTCGAGGATACGCTAGGTACGAAAAATGTTAAAGTGGCATGAGCTGCCAAAAGTCACACTTTTTTCATAATTTCTGATCGTCACAACAGTAAGAGGCTTTGAAGGCCATCGAAAAACTAAATGATTGGCGTTGGAATGAGAAAAATCCATACAGTATGTGGCCTATACAAACCGGAATAGTGTTAAAAAAGTAAACAAAATTTAAATAACCGGAACAACCATTCATTCATTCTAAGCCAAAGTTAGTTCAAAATCATACTTTATCGTACATTCTCGAGACTAGAAGCACTAAAAAGCTTCTGAATTATATGTCTTGAGAAAAATAGATGATAATTTCAACATTCTGTTTCAACGTCAAAATATCAACATTTTGACTGCTCATGCCTCTTTAAAATTAAACACAGGCCACATATAGCATGTCCAATTAGATTTAGAATGTATAAAATAAGAGTGAAAAGCAAACGAAGAATCTAAGCTTGATTACAACAACAACACCGATCAGTGTTGGTTAACTTAAGTCTTGGATTACCCTCATTCATGGGGTTTTTTTTGGTGGTTTGCACTCGGCAGGTTTTATTGTCCCTCTTACTCTAGTGTTTGTATGTATTTCTTAGATAAAGTTCGTAAAATTATACTTTGTTGTTAGATCACCCACACTACTCAAACCATTAGGGCTCTTGTACACACGCTCAGGTTCGAAGTTTGTTTACATTTCAGGTACCTGAAAAATCTGTTTTTCAATTTCAAATTAAAAATACTAAATGATGTCAAAACTTTCAATTTCTGGGAAAAACACAGAAAACCGTCCACTGTTTTTAATGTAAACAGTATTCTGGATTTTCGCGGCAAGTGTGCCTTTAATAACATTTAAATGTTCTGGAATCACAGAGATGTGAGTGACGTCTGTTCAAGATCACAATGATTTTCTGTGTTTTCTCCATCCTTTTAACCTATCAAATTTGAAGAAAATTTGAGTGTCAGGCTGAGTGATTGTTTGGGTGATCTAGCTATTCTAAAAATAAATTCCCATCCAGAGAGAGGTAGGTCAACCCCAGATCTAAAAACGACTTATATATGGTGCAAAATGGTGACCTTGATAAACCTCTGTGGGGGCAAACGTCACTAGAATTTTATTAATGTAAACGTCGTTGGCTATATGAGTTTTGTGTTTTAAGGGCCTTGGTGGGTATTGTTCAACTTCGATTATATTCTTGAGTGTGGCATATAACACCAATCAATCAATCAAGTTAGACTGTAATCTTGAGCGTGACTGAAACATCAATCTATCAGGTCAGATCATAATCTTGAGCGTGGTGTATAACACCAATCTATCAATCAATCAAGTTAGACTGTAATCTTGAGCGTGACTGAACCATCAATCAATCAAGTCAGATCATAATCTTGAGCGTGGTGTATAACACCAATCTATCAAGTGATATTCTATGGTCTGTGGAGCCTGATGTGGGGATGGGAAGAAATCTTTTGGATAATGTCAACATAGTATTGCATTAGAATAAAAGCACATATGTAATAACAGTATTGATGGCAAGAAATTTATAAGTTACTTGTTTTCCCTATTATGAGCAAAACAAACATTGGAATGAGAAGGTTACCCTGTAACTGGGTGGCCAAGGTTTCCACCCGGCGGGAACCAATGAGGGGTTCATTCTGCAGGGCATTGGGCCTTACCCAAGGTTTTTAAAGTCAAATATCTGCTCAAAATAACCATAGAAATTCAACTAAACCCACCAAAAATGATTTGAAGTTAATTTAGTAAGAAAATGTTCAATTTCTGGCGACTCAAATACTGCATTCAACTTCAAAATAACTCAAAACTTTAGTTTTAAAGGGTCTCAAAGTTTAGAGACTTTTATGAAAACCTGTTTCCTCAGGTTTTTGAAATTCACTCAGTATTTGTTTCCTAGAGCAGCTCATTGATTTAGGGGCTTCTGTTGCTCAGTGAAAGTCTCGGTGTCTGACATAGGCCTTCCATCGGTGGGTAGATGTGGCGCGGGTTCGAATCACACTCAGACCAAATAAAAATTTAAACATTCTTGAGTGGAATTTTTAACCGGGTCCCCGTATGTGGAAAAGTTGCCAGGTACTGGCTGAAGGTCAGGGCTTTCCTCTTTACAATGAGCCTGGTTTCCTCCCCCACTAAACCTGGCAACACCACCATAAAAATTAAATAATCTTGAGTGCGGCGTAAAACATCAATCAATCCATCTGTGGGTAACGGTATCAAATAACACTCAGTCCCAATAAAATCTATTCAATTTCTGAGTGAGTTTTTCACTGCCTATGTGGAAGTGTTGCCAGGTACTCCCCGGGACAAAGAGCTAGGTTTCTTCTCCCACTAAACCTAGCTTTGCTGAGTGAAGAAATTTTGAATGCAGCCTAAAACATCAATCAATCAATCTCCTTCACTTGTTTCCCTCCCTTTCACAGGAGCTGGTAATTTTGGATCTGTCATGAGAGGAAGATGTCGTACGAAATCTGGAGAAATCCCCGTTGCTGTTAAGACTCTAAAACAGGAAAATATTGTCCAAGGGGCTGAGGTAAGGTTACCTCGGGAAATAATAACACTGAAAATCATTAAATGGTCATGGGGCCTTTGTTGCTCATTCACTTAGAGTGATAGTCTCTCAGCCCAACACAGGCCTTCCATCGATGCGGCGCGTTGGAATCCCACTCGGACCAAATAAAACTTGAAAAATTTCTGATTGGATTTTTCACTTGATCGCCTTATGTGGGAGAGTTGCCAGGTACTCACCAAAGGTTGGGGGTTTCCTCTGGTCAAAGAGCCTGGTTTCCTCCCCCACTAAGCCTGGCAATGCCGCCATATAAGTTATATAATCTTGAGTGTGGATTAAAACATCAATCAATCAATCAAAAGGTCATCTTTCTGACCACAACATTGACATCATTTTACTAACTAATAGTGCATTCTGGTAAATCCATTGTAATTTCCAAGTTTCGTTAAATTGAAAAAAGTATGTACATTTTGACAGCCCTTGCTTCTTGTAACTTCATCTTTTTTGTTGAACTTTTACTTATCTCTTTGCCTTTAACCTTTTTCAGCCTGAAATCATCAAAGAAGCTAAGGTGATGCAGAATCTCAGCCATCGTCACATAGTTCGTCTCATAGGTAAGTCATCATCTCCTAGGTAAGTCATCGTCTCGTAGGTAAGTCATCGTCTCATAGGTAAGTCATCGTCTCGTAGGTAAGTCATTGTCACATAGGTAAGTCATTGTCACATAGGTAAGTCATTGTCACATAGGTAAGTCATTGTCACATAGGTAAGTCATCGTCACATAGGTAAGTCATCGTCACATAGGTAAGTCATCGTCTCATAGGTAAGTCATCGTCTCATAGGTAAGTCATCGTCTCATAGGTAAGTCATCGTTACATAGGTAAGTCATCGTCTCATAGGTAAGTCCTCGTCTCATAGGTAAGTCATTGTTACATAGGTAAGTCATCGTTACATAGGTAAGTCATCGTCTCATAGGTAAGTCATCGTTACATAGGTAAGTCATCGTTACATAGGTAAGTCATCGTCTCATAGGTAAGTCATTGTCACATAGGTAAGTCATCGTCTCATAGGTAAGTCATCGTCTCATAGGTAAGTCATCGTCACATAGGTAAGTCATCGTTACATAGGTAAGTCATCGTCACATAGGTAAGTCCTCGTCTCATAGGTAAGTCATCGTCACATAAGTAAGTCATCGTCACATAGGTAAGTCATCGTCACATAGGTAAGTCATCTTCAAATAGGTAAGCCATCGTCTCATAGGTAAGTCATCGTCACATAGGTAAGCCAGCGTGACATAGTTATGTCATCATCACATAGTTTGTCTCATCCATATTAGTAAAGTTTATAATTAGCATTTCGTAAACTTATTTACAAAACTTTTGGCTGTATCTGACTGAGAAAAGATTGAGAATGACACTCATGTTTTGTTGTATTATTTATTTCTCAGGTGTCTGTGAAGCAGACAGTATTATGTTAGTTATGGAAATTGCTCCCCTTGGTCCTCTACATAAATATGTTCAGCGTAACAAGTGAGTTTTCTTTATTAATTTGTAAATTAGTCTGGGACCCTCCTTGACAGAGTCAGCAAAATAAAAAAGATTTAAAAAAATTATGAGTGAGGTTTTCTTTCTATCACCCTGTGTGGAAGAGTTGCCAGTAGCTAATCTTTTTAACAAGTCTTAAACTTAAGTTCTGGTTAAATTACATTAAAATCTTAAGACTGGCTGGGAATTGACCGATTGCTTGATGACGTCACTTGGGATTTACGCGCAAAGCATTTCGGGGTATTGAGGGATGTTAACATAATTTTAAAATATGGCAGAAGAAATAATACTGTATCGAGAAAAAGACGCATCGATGTTTTCCCATAAAAGTGACCTTTTGTTCAGTACCAATAAACAAAATGGTGAACTGAGGTACATTTTACCCAGAAAGCTTTGCGTAAATCTATGTGATGTCATCAGGCTCGACGGTAATAGTCTTCAATCTGCCAGCTCCCACATCCCCACAGGCTGGGGGCAATGTGGCTTTGCTTTAGCCATGTTTGCTGACCTAGCAAGGAGGAATATTAGGTATGCCTAATACATTAGCCTTCTTGAAGTTCTTTGGCTTGTCAAGCCTTATGCCAGGGTCATATGACATTAGCTATTGAGAGTCCCCTATCAATCAATCAACTTATTAGTAAAATACATGTACATGTATGACTGCAGTTTTTACCTAACGGTGCTCAATGTTGCCATGGAGACGGTTTATTTATAATCTTTCTTTTATTTGACAGGAATATGCCTGTGTGGAAACTCCTCCAGTTGTTATATCAGGTTGCTATGGGAATGGAATACTTGGAATCCAAGAAATTTGTTCATCGTGACTTGGCAGCTCGTAACGTTCTGCTTGTTACCCAAACGTTTGCCAAAATTAGTGACTTCGGAATGTCCAAGGCTGTCGGTGCTGACAATGACTACTACAAAGTAAGGATTTTAATTCAATAAATAATAATTCTATAAATAATACATGTAATTCTGTTAAAAATTCTATATATCGTAATTCTGTTAAAAATTCTATAAATCGTAATTCTATTAAAAATTCTATAAATAATAATTCTTTTAATAATAATACCCTTGACTTGGTCTCGATCTGGATCAGTGAACACAAAGTCCACCCTTGAAGGTTTTATGAACAACTTTGGTCAATATTTTCCAATTTGGTTTCAATGTTTTGAAATATACTTTACAAGTCTGACCAAAAAGAAAATTAAATTTCTGGAGCAGAACATACAAAATTCAATGCTACATTTGGTGCTGTACAATGCTTATGGAAGTTAATCATCTCAGTGACCTATGACATCAAACACGACCTCCGTTGTGTACGTACCCTCACAGTGTTGACGTAATACGCTGACTCTCTGTTGCGTCTGTGCCTCTTCAGGGCAGTTTATGCTCATTATAGGTCGTGTATGACGTCACATTTGACGATTTTGTTCGAGTGGTTACAAGAAATACAGAAAATATGCATATTTCCTCTTTACTTATTTTTTGACTATCGTTTTTGTCATAGCGTAAGTTTGTACAGAACTGTGATAGCAACCCATGCTGTACATTGCAAAGAAAGTAACGCAAAAAAAATACATCTACATGTTTATGTGAAACAGGATCCAGGGAACTAAAACTAGGGATACTTCATTTCAATTTCTGTTCTTCAAATATACATTGTCGATAAACATGTACATGTACAAACCAGCCTTAAATCCTATTCCTAAATCCTTTAATATCCTGAAAAATGATTAATAACCAAAAGTATGAGATGGCATTGTAAGTGTGTGACTTTCTTTTAAAACCCCGTTTACTTCTCTCACGAAGCTGAGAAACTTTGGCCGTCCAAAAGTGACTGCCTGTTTTTTTTATCAGTGAAACAGCCTGAAATGTGGCGCAAAACTATTCGTGAAAATGTACGGGTTTTACCAGATAGCACCAAATGATCCCGGCTTCAACTCGACATAAAGCCTTGCTTCCTTCCCTACTGAACTGGGCAAGGCCAACATATAAGTTTCAATAGCCTCTATTGTGGCGTAAAATAAATCCATACTAAAAACGTCCAAATTCGTGAAATAATTTTGAGTGTTTGTAAACCATCCATCCATCTTACTTTCTTTTCAGGCTGGATGTGCAGGAAAATGGCCCTTGAAGTGGTACGCCCCTGAGTGTGTCCAGTACTTAAAATTTGACTCTAAATCGGACGTTTGGAGTTATGGAGTTACTGTTTGGGAGGTGTTATCTTACGGAGAAAAACCTTATCGGGTAAGAATTCATTCAGATCCAGAAGGCGTAGAGAACAATTGCCGTCTAAAAGTAAAAAACAAAATGTCATAAAATTTGTTTACCGACTTCTGTCCCTCGGGAATGATGAAGAGATGTCAGACCGTACTATTCATTTTCTATTGGGCACTCCACATCTATATCTATGATGAAGGAGAGATTGGAGTGCCTGTGATCTGTGAATCAGTGGGGACAACACACGCGCCACCAATGTCCACTGGTTCAAATTCAACTGCCGACTTCGAATTACATGACTAACTTACTAACTAGCGTTTGGGTTGAGATAATCTTGGTTGTCAAACCCCAATCAATTTACCGTTTTTGCGTAGGTCACTCAGTAAGGTCAACACTTTCTTTTCTGAGTCTGGTTTACTCTCTCAGTGGATCAATCAATTTATCCATTACAGTGAAACCCACAGCTTGATATTAAACCTGAAACCTGTCCAAACTGTTACCTTGATAAACCTGAAACCTGTCCAAACCGTTACCTTGCTAAACCTGAAATCTGTCCAAACAGACACCTTGATAAACCTAACACCTGTCCAAACTGACAACTTGATAAACCTGAAATCTGTCAAAACTGACAACTCAATAAACCTGTCCAAACTGACACCTTGGTAAACCTGAAATCTGTCAAAACTGACAACTTGATAAACTTGAAACCTGTCCAAACTGACAACTCAATAAACCTGTCCAAACTGACACCTCGGTAAACCTAACACCTGCCCAAACCGACACTTTGATAAACCTGAAATCTGCCCAAACCGACACTTTGATAAACCTAACACCTGTCCAAACTGACAACTTGATAAACCTAACACCTGTCCAAACTGACAACTTGATAAACCTGAAATCTGTCCAAACTGACAACTTGATAAACCTAACACCTGTCCAAACTGACAACTTGATAAACCTGAAACCTGTCCAAACTGACAACTTGATAAACCTAACACCTGTCCAAACCGACACCTTGATAAACCTGAAACCTGTCCAAACAGACACTTTGATAAACCTGAAACCTGTCCAAACCTACACTTTGATAAACCTGAAACCTGTCCAAACCGACACTTTGATAAACCTGAAACCTGTCCAAACCCACATTTTGATAAACCTGAAACCTGTCCAAACAGACACCTTGATAAACCTGAAACCTGTCCAAACCGACACTTTGATAAACCTGAAACCTGTCCAAACCGACACTTTGATAAACCTGAAACCTGTCCAAACAGACACCTTGATAAACCTGAAACCTGTCCAAACCGACACTTTGATAAACCTGAAACCTGTCCAAACAGACACCTTGATAAATCTGAAACCTGTCCAAACCGACACCTTGATAAATCTGAAACCTGTCCAAACCGACACTTTGATAAACCTGAAACCTGTCCAAACCGACACTTTGATAAACCTGAAACCTGTCCAAACCGACACTTTGATAAACCTGAAACCTGTCCAAACAGACACCTTGATAAACCTGAAACCTGTCCAAACCGACACTTTGATAAACCTGAAACCTGTCCAAACCGACACTTTGATAAACCTAAAACCTGTCCAAACAGACACCTTGATAAACCTGAAACCTGTCCAAACCGACACTTTGATAAACCTGAAACCTGTCCAAACCGACACTTTGATAAACCTGCAACCTGTTCAAACCGACACTTTGATAAACCTGAAACCTGTCCAAACCGACACTTTGATAAACCTGAAACCTGTCCAAACCGACACTTTGATAAACCTGAAACCTGTCCAAACCGACACTTTGATAAACCTGAAACCTGTCCAAACCGACACTTTGATAAACCTGAAACCTGTCCAAACCGACACTTTGATAAACCTGAAACCTGTCCAAACCGACACTTTGATAAACCTGAAACCTGTCCAAACCGACACTTTGATAAACCTGAAACCTGTCCAAACCGACACTTTGATAAACCTGAAACCTGTTCAAACCGACACCTTGATAAACCTGAAACCTGTCCAAACAGACACCTTGATAAATCTGAAACCTGTCCAAACCGACACCTTGATAAATCTGAAACCTGTCCAAACCGACACCTTGATAAACCTGAAACCTGTCCAAACCGACACCTTGATAAATCTGAAACCTGTCCAAACCGACACCTTGATAAACCTGAAATCTGTCCAAACTGACAACTTGATAAACCTAACACCTGTCCAAACTGACAACTTGATAAACCTGAAATCTGTCCAAACAGACACCTTGATAAACCTGAAACCTGTCCAAACCGACACCTTGATAAATCTGAAACCTGTCCAAACCGACACCTTGATAAACCTGAAACCTATCTAAACTGATACTCTATCCAAGTTCCAATTACATATCAAATTAACTTGATATTTTGAAACCTGTCTTAACGCACATTTTCTTTCTTTCCCTCAGACATGCCAGTATGCACAGTTTTCACTGTGAGTGATTTAAACAAAAAAATTAAGACTTGACATAAATGTATAAGCCTCTACTTTCCATTTTTTCCCCTTTGTAGAAAATGAATGGTCAACAAATGCTGAAGTACATCAATGAAGGGAAACGTTTATTAAAACCCCAAGCTAGTGATGATGAAACCTATAACGTCATGCTCAAATGTTGGAGACATGAGTAAGTCAGTTTTAAACATATCAAACTATTCAGGCATTACTACAGTGGCTGATAACTGACAGGATTTTGTTTTCTACGGTAAGATCTCCGCTAATTCAAGTACTCTAAAAAATTCAAGGGCCAGAAAAACATTAACAAAAGTACACTTAAAATTCAACTTTTTTCATTGAGAGTCTTACCTCCTGGAGTGAGCGATCAGGTAATCCTATTGAATGATCGCTGTTGTTGTTTTTATAGACCAAATGTGGCAAATAGCAATGTAATAATTTGTTATTTTCACATCACTGGTCCTTGAATTAGCGGAGATCTTACCGTAATTTTGTATTTTGTTTTTTATTTTTAAGTTGAAATTATTTCTACTTGAGTTCATATTATTATTACCTGATGAATAAAATGCAACTCAATCAAGGGGGGGGGGGGGGGGGGAGACACACACACACTGTGCTTGTGCTTTTCAGTCATCTGTCATCCAGTTTTGTCAACCGAAATTTTATATAAAAAATGTATATCTTTTTAGTGGGAACCTCTGTGAGTGGGTTAGAGTGATCGTCTGTGAGTGGGTTAGAGTGATCGTCTGTCAGTGGGTTAGAGTGATCGTCTGTCAGTGGGTTATAGTGATCGTCTGCCAGTGGGTTAGAGTGATCGCCTGTCAGTGGGTTAGAGTGATCGTCTGTCAGTGGGTTAGAGTGATCGTCTGTCAGTGGGTTAGAGTGATCGCCTGTCAGTGGGTTAGAGTGATCGCTTGTCAGTGGGTTAGAGTGATCGCCTGTCAGTGGGTTAGAGTGATCGTCTGTCAGTGGGTTAGAGTGATCGTCTGTCAGTGGGTTAGAGTGATCGTCTGTCAGTGGGTTAGAGTGATCGTCTGTCAGTGGGTTAGAGTGATTGTCTGTCAGTGGGTTAGAGTGATCGTCTGCCAGTGGGTTAGTGATCATCTGTCAGTGGGTTAGAGTGATCGGCTGTCAGTGGGTTAGAGTGATCGTCTGTCAGTGGGTTAGAGTGATCGTCTGTCAGTGGGTTAGAGTGATCGGCTGTCAGTGGGTTAGAGTGATCGTCTGTCAGTGGGTTAGAGTGAACGTCTGTCAGTGGGTTAGAGTGATCGTCTGTCAGTGGGTTAGAGTGATCGTCTGTCAGTGGGTTAGAGTGATCGTCTGTCAGTGGGTTAGAGTGATCGTCTGTCAGTGGGTTAGAGTGATCGTCTGTCAGTGGGTTAGAGTGATCGTCTGTCAGTGGGTTAGAGTGATCGTCTCTCAATCCAACACAGACATTCCACCAATGCAGCACGGGTGCAAATCACACTCAGGCCAAATGAGTAGCCAGGTACTCGCCGAAGGTCTGGGATTTTCTCCGGGCAATGAGCCCGGTTTCCTGCCCATCTAAACCTGCCAACATCGTGATATAAGTGAAATAATCTTGAGTGCGGCGTAAAACATCAAACAATGAATCCACGGATGGTTGTCCAGTTGGGATTTTGAAACCAGTCCGTACCCCCATTAAACCTTGCAAACCACCTTACAAATGAAATAATCTTGAATGTGGCTAAAGACATTAATCAATCAATCAACGTACAATGTCTATTAGGGCTTCCAATAAACCTAGCAATTTTTACACCAATTGAGCGTGTGGTCGAACATAAATCAATTTATAGTTTTAGTAATTGGCCTTTGTTGAAGTGAAAACTACCGACATTAATACATTTTTTATTTTATTTTCAGTAAAAACGAGAGGCCCTCCTTTATTCAACTGGTCCCGACAATGAGGAGTTTATATGAAAAACATGAACGCTCGCAAGCTTCAGCTTTTGGTGTGGACAGCGTGTGACAAAAGTAAATGTCCTATATTATGGGATATATGTGACAAGTGAATTTTAGACGAAACTTTCAACTGGCTTTAGTAAACGTTTCAAAGATTCTGTGTGTATGACAAACTTTGCACACTTTGGATTTCCGTGTGGTTGATAACTTGACGACTAAAACTTCATCACTTCTTATAAGTTGTTATTGGTGTATGGGGCATTGGAAATGAAAAAAAGACAACAAAATGGCCGCCCTTTATTAGTGGTGTAGGAGACTTACAAGCAAAACAAAATGGCTGCCGTCATCCATGATGCCCCCCATACTAGAAACTTTGTCTCTGAAAACTTAAATAATCCTTACGTTCCTCAAGATTATTTTTGCGGATCGTATCATACGGTTTGAACATTTTCTGACAACTATGAACATATGTCTGAATATTTACTGTACAATTTCAACTGTGGCAATCTACTCGACTCTACCCTTCATTGAGAAAAAAAGACAAGTTACTGTATAATATATTGAGGATGTTTTTACAAGTATTGTGGATTCCAAGCAAACGGCATGTTATCACCATTATTTCATCATTGTTGTATATTTTAGGCTACAATTTCTGGAAAATTGGAAAGCAAAGGAGTCAAATGGTCCAACGTTGTTCAAAATTCCTGGACTTTTAGAAACAATTGTAGATTTTTTAAAATTTCTCTGGTTTGCACTTTTTAAAAAAAAAGTCCTCTACCAATTTTTAGATTCGTGTTTAAACGAAACTGAAAAAGACATCCACGATTTTAAATAACTTTTACCGCTTAAAATATCAGACGTCTTATCCACTTGGCTTCCACTGACAGTGGGGGGTTTCACTGATCCAATTGGTAGAACGATCTCCCGTCTCTCAATCACCCTTTTTGGAAAAATTGACAGTTACTCGGTTTCGAACTTAGAGCTAGGTTTTCTCCCCCACGGCGTAAAAGTGAATTTATCTTGAATGTCGAGTAAAACATCAATCAATTCATGACCCGAGAACTATTTCAGCAGCCAGTCGATTTTTGGGGGGGTGGAAATTTGAAAGCAATAACTTGAGTATGGTAGGCCCCTACTAAATTTTTCTTTAGAATCATTTCTTCTAAATTTCTTCTAAACTTTGAAGGAATTTTTGTATTATTTACAGACATTCTGAACAAATTCTTGTAATGGAAACTTTGGTATTAGAAAAAAGAATGAAATCTTTATATAGCGAAAGATTCTGAAACAAATAATTTTTCAAACTGGACTTGATTGATACCGGCACTTGAAAAACACTGAAATAGAAAAATGTGGAGACACGATTTTTTTAGGTAAATTTCCCTGATCTGTTCTTAAAGGGTTAATTTAAAAAAAACCAGGCCAATTCTGAAATTTCAGACAGAGGCTTTGGAATTGGGCGCTGTGGAAGCGAGAAATTCTGAATTTCTAACTTTTTAACCGATTAGGGTAGACTAGATATGGAGCATAATATGAGAGATATTAGAAGATACTGTTTTACACTAGAAAATATACGCCTGTGAATTCCAGATTTCATTTTGTACAGATTTGTAATGTTTTGCTAATAGCTTTGATGGTCTCTCCGAATGTTTGTAGAATAAATTTACATCCATCAGTGCTATGTACACCGTTGTATATATATATATATATATATATTTGCTTAATATATTACAAGACAAATGAATTAACCTTAATTGATTTAAGTATACGTGTTTAAAGCTTGTTGTAGTAAGCTTTCATATACCTTGTAAAACACATGTTTTTTTTTACGTTATATTTTAGGTAATGTGTGATTTTTTGCATAATTTACAATTAGACGGGCATGATACAAACTTGTTGATATTTTTAATTGCTTATATATCAAACATCGCATACTTACATTTTTAGCACACGTTGATCTCGACCTACTACACGTAAGTGCAGGTGGTTTTATATCAAATGTAATCCAGACTTTCTTTATACAAAACTTTATCACCTGTGGGCAAACATGCTATAAAAAACCTAGCGAGCAGGCCAGCCAGCCATCTTGACCCTGTCTTACGAAGCTGGCGTACGTTACGTCGGACGTAAATCAGTGTTAAAACTATAGTAACTTGCGCCCTGGACGCAACCGATCCATGTTGTAGGCCGATGCGCAAATTTACGCCAGCTTTGTAAGACAGGCCCCTGGAGTTGGTACCTGTATTAGATTTATTGAAATGTATGTTGACATATTTAAAATCCTACTTTCAAATTCTGATTGGTTAAAATTTTGTTTACAACACTACTTCAACCAATCAAACATTTTGGTGCATTTTTGAACTGACCAATCAAAAATCCAAAGCAAAAATCCATCATAGAAGTTGAATTTTGATTGGTCAAAGTTGAATTGAGAAAGTGAATCAAACTTGAATTAGGCAGAATTCTCATGACAAAAATCATTTTGGTTATTGCTGAGAATGACTGAGAAAGTTCTCCAATCTGTGGAAGGCTTTAGTATATATTTTTAGACACTGAAACCCACTTGCACAGAGAAAATCTTCGTTCAGGCCTTAGTATATGAGCTGGTCAACATTGTTATGCCCATGGGTGATAAATACGTATCTACAGTTGATAAACTTGGGTTACAAAGATCAAGTTGTATACATTTTTATTTTAGGCAGCAGTTTTTAAAACTACCATCCCATTGATTCAAATTTACTGTCATTTAAATTACAAATTAAAATGAAGTTGAACTTTCATTATTGAAGTAAGTTAACCCCCGGCGTATGTAAAATGTCAGAAACGAGGGTAGAATCAACTTGCAAGCTACGTTTTAAATATCATCTGGGCAGTTCACACGTGTGAGTTACCTTACCAGTCCATATAATATGAAAAAAAAAATATATATATTTGTCTTCTTTATAGTTCAGAATTTGTACAGAATTTGTTTTATTTACTCAGAAGAAATCCATTCCAATTAATCAATAGATTTGATTGAAAATCCAAATGAATTAATCCTCATTATCACTTTGTAGAGCATTGACAATTAGATTTTGTTTTTACTATTATTCCATCATTTTTATACCTTACTATCCCACAGTAATAGATATAGACATCCCTAATTACAGAAGTAGCTAAGGATTTTGACTGTTTTTTGTACATGTATCACTTTGTATGGCTGCTGTTCAACATTGGTTTTTACTCTGTAGTTCTTTTTTCATGTATTACATACAGTATGTATAATTTTTTTTCTTAGGCATTTTCATTTCTCTCCAGAGATCTGATAGAAATACTCTCCGCTAACACATTGTACAAGCAAGAACTGCCTTTTGTAGGAGCCACTGGCCATATTTATCAACATAAATCTGAAAAAAAGATAATACTAGAGCAAGTGATATACATGTACCATATACACCATGAAATGTCCAGGGAGCTGTTTCGCAACACACTCCCGTCATAAATGTTGAAGGTATATGTTGCCATGACAGTTAGGCCTTGCATTGGACGAAACAGCCCCCAGGTTATTTTAAGCAAATGCTTGGATTTGTTTTGACGGCAGTTTGATAAGCTAAACTCTTCAATAAGTACTGCCACCATATAAGTGAAATAATCTTGAGCGCAGGGTAAAACAATAATCAATCACTTTGTTACAGAACCCACAAATTTTGTCATATTAGCTTTACTTTTTTAATGAAATCTTTGGTACCAAATTTCTATGAAAAGGCGGATGGAAAGAGGAAAATCAAAGGGCATCTTTCCTTTGTTTTCTGAGAAAGGCGGTCACCATTACATTGTTTTGTCCTTCATGCTAACCTGCACCAAATTCTCCACACATTTATTTGAAAGTTTCATTGGCGAGGGGCAGGGTGGGGGGGGGGGGGGGGGGGGCATGGTAGTGTGCTTCGCCGCTAAAAAGCCACCATTGACAGATAGATTTTGAGCTGAGTCCTGTGTACATTTCTCTCAGATGTTCTTGTTGGGTCATTGCAGTGCTAAATAGTTCTGAATATATTCTGTTTCGTTACATTCCATTTGTTTATATACTTTAGCATTCCGGTGATTTCTTATTTTATTTACGTATATTCTTATTAATTTCTGTTGGTTAATCTATATCAACCATGTTTATTTAACACCTCCCTCAAATTCATGTTTTAACATTTTTTTTCTCCAAAATGTTTGATTCTTAATTTTTGTCGATTGTTTTTACTCTTGCCTTAAAACTATTGTTAGATTTTAAAATTACTTGCAAGTGTATGTTTTCAATGCATATGGTAGTGGGGTCTCCATATTCCAGTGGGTTAGAGTGGTCGTCCCTTATGTCTCACACAGACATTCCATCGATGTGGCGCGGGTTCAAATCACACTCAGACCAAATAAAAATGTTAAAATTTCTGATTGGACATTTCACTTGATCGCCGCATGTGGAAGAGTTGCAAGTTACTCGCTGAAGGTCGGGGGGTTCCTCCCCCACTAAACCTGGCAACGCCACCATACAAGTGAAATAATCTTGAGTGCGGGATAAAACAACAATTAATGAATCAATGCATATGGATCAGCCAAAAATTCTTAGTGATTTCTAAACACATATGTTTGTCGTATTTCAAATCCTGGCCATAGGCTGCACAAATAAATCCTTCCATCACACACCAAATTAATGAGTTTGGAATTTTACACATTTACCTCCCCTTGCAGTTGTGTTTTTTTAATTAACCCTATATTGGCGTCCATGTTTTACTCCTTTAACTAGATCCAAATGTGCAATACTTCAATTCCTCCTTGTTTTTGTTGTCATATTTATGTTGGCAGAAATTGTACATAGGACCTACCAATGAGTGTTTTTAGCTGAGGTTAAATCCTTTACAAAAGTTATCATTTGAATTTGTTCATTTTGGTATTGATAAGAATTTTACTCGTGTAAATCTAGGAACTCTGCCTAAAGCCTTTAGACGTTGTTAATCAATATTTACATTTGTGAAAGGTACCCCCCCCCCCCCCCCAATGACTTAACTCTGCAGATATCCCTTGACCTTGGAATTTGTTAACAACACACAATCCGTACAAATCATTGTATGGCAGAATTACTCTTCACCCCACCCCCTTATTATAGAATTCCGTTAACCCTTCACCCATCCCTTTATTATAGAATTTTGTTAACCCTTCACCCCACCCCCTTATTATAGAATTCCGTTAACCCTTCACCCCACCCCTTTATTATAGAATTCCGTTAACCCTTCACCCCACCCCCTTATTATAGAATTCCGTTAACCCTTCACCCCACCCCCTTATTATAGAATTCCGTTAACCCTTCACCCGTATTATCAAATTTGGCTGTCCCCATTAGCATCATATTTGACGCTGAATGACATTAAGTAATATTTTCCCAAGTTAGAAGTCTAACAAATTATCCCCTGTATGCACCCTCTCTAAAACATATAGCGCAGCTTATTTGGCTGACGTGAAATTTTACATTTCAGTAACTTACATTTTTTTAGAATAAAAGTTTGTTGTCACAAATTGGCTTGATCGACAAGAACCAAAAGAGCATCAATTTAGTTATCCTATTTAAAACGGATAAGCAAGATTTTGAGGGTCTCTTAGAATTTTACATTTTAATATTTACATGTTTGAGTACTATTAAACATTAACCGCAAATATTAAAGGCACACTTGCCGCGAAAATCAGGAATATTGTTTACATTAAAAAAGAAAGACCGTATTCTATATTTTTCCCAGACAATATAAGTTAGGAACTTTCTATTTTTACCAAAATTTAAAAGTTTGGACGTCACTTTGTATTTTTAATTTGAATTTGAAAATTTTAATTGTTACGTACCCGGAACGTAAACAAACCGATCTGCCCCCTATTGGCGATTTTATGTTTCAGTCGAGTGAGTGAACTAACGGCACAGTGTAATTTTACGTAGGCCTATTTATCTGAGAAATACAGACTGACGATCGGTTAACAGCGACTGGAAAAGCCTGCTAATAATTGTTTGTGTGTAAACCACAGATACAAAGGCCTGAAAGGAGGGTAATCCAACATGAAAGTTGACCGACACTGATCGTTGTTGTTGTAATCAGGCTTCGATTCTTCGTTTGTTTTTCACCCCATTTTTACAGTCTAAAGCTAACTAGACATGTTTTATGTGTCATATGTTTAAGTTTAGTGGTATTAGTCGTAGTAAGCTTATGTAAATTGGTTTTCTTAGCAAATTTAAACAGGCTACGGCGGCAAGTGTGCCTTTAAGGTGGATAAATTGGTGTCTTCAGGCGCACTCAAGGACATTGCAAGCTTACGCTTTACTTGTATGTGTACACAGCCTGTGAAGTCCCATTTCAAAATGTCAATTTATCAATCCGACCTCAACAGAGAAACTGAGCATATGTTATTTGAACGTAAAATAATGTCCATTTTTTACGCCCGACTTAAAAAAAGTTGGTCGTATTATGGTATCACCAGCGCCGTCCGTCCGTCCAGGATTCCCTTCCGCTCCATAACTTGAAGAGTTTTGATCCGATCTTTACAATTTTTTTACAACATATACTTTAGGGGTAGAAGGTGTGTCATGAACCATTTAGGACATTGTCGATTGCATAATATGGCTTCTACATAAGATTATGTAATATGCTGTCTTAGTCTATATCTTCGGATTATGTAATATTCCCTTTCGGCTCCAGAACTTCTTTCGTTTTGATATAATCTCTCCAATTCTTTTAGAGTATATATACCTTATACATGTAGGTAGATGATGTGTCGCATACCAAATTTGATTTGGGTCCACATATTTTTTTGTGTGTATTCAAGAGTTCTTTTTTTTTCAGAAATGTGTCCCTGATGTTGTATATATATATATATTAATATATATCAATGCTTTTTTTAGTACACTTGGTCCAGAGTAATACTGGAAGCCAATTAATTTATATATTCTGAGACTGTTTTCTTGGATAGTTTAATGTGCGCTATAATAACAAAAAGGACCATTTTCACAGCTTTATTACCCATCTGGTATTTATCAGAGTGGCTGTTTAAATAGAGATACGGGGACAATGACACCCACTGAAGTGGACACACAAGGTTTGTATATTTACACACCATTGTATCAGTGGTCAGCCTGAAGATTGTTTGCTTTGTACTAAAACTATTACAGCCAAGTCCAATAGAACAGTGTCCAAGTCAAAACTGTTAAAATTCAAGAATTGTAAGCTATTGCACTGATTGCTCCTTCCCAATTATGGAACATAACAGCAACAATATTTCAGTTTTGCAATTAAAATGTGATTGAAATTACCTGAACAGATAATATTTGTGTACTATAACCTGGGACTGATATATTAGTCCCAGCTATAACATACTGGTATTTAGTTGCAGCTTCATCAAATTCAGAAAAGAAAAACTTCTAATGTGAACAAGAAATTTCAATTAAAACAAATGTTATATTAAATGTAAAGCTGTTAATCGTAGCGGTTCGACTTTGCCACGGCGGGCGTATGTTGAGTTTGTAAATTGTTCATGTTTAAGCATCCTCATCCATGTCATTAATGTAGCCATGGCTGAACGAACAGTTCTTAATTAAAAGACAATTCAGTTTGATTTAATTTTGGACGTTGTACGGACTTCCTAAAGAAATTCAATGCGTTGTTGACCATGTTAACTTCTGAATTTCAGCTCTCTCATTTCTAGTGCTATCAATTTGTATCTTGTTCACTGTTTTGTGCATGTTTTTACTTTTTCAATAAATAAATGACCATTTAGTTCAATAAACTCCTAATACATACTATCTTTAAATTTCAGTTTAATTTGATTTTATTTTGCATTGAGAAAATATTTCTTTACGCACCATATAAAGTACAGAATAGAATTAGGTCAGCATCGATCGATTGAATAATGTTTTATGTCGCACTCTAGTAAGGGTTTCTGCCTCCAAAATTGCTATTTATTTTCTTCAAAATATGCCTATCAGTATAAAAAAAAATAACCATTTTGGAGTCAGAAACCCAGACTAGCCGTACTCAAGATTATTTGACTTTCATGGCAGCTTTGCAAGGTGTAGCCGGGATGGAAACCGGTCTGTCTGAAGGAGATCATTCAGTGCAAGGTGTAGCCGGGATGGAAACTGGTCTGTCTGAAGGAGATCATTCAGTGCATGGTGTAGCAGGGAAGGAAACCGGTCTGTCTGAAGGAGATCATTCAGTGCAAGGTGTAGCCGGGATGGAAACCGGTCTGTCTGAAGGAGATCATTCAGTGCAAGGTGTAGCAGGGATGGAAACCAGTCTGTCTGAAGGAGATCATTCAGTGCAAGGTGTAGCAGGGAAGGAAACCAGTCTGCCTGAAGGAGATCATTCAGTGCATGGTGTAGCAGGGAAGGAAACCGGTCTGTCTGAAGGAGATCATTCAGTGCAAGGTGTAGCAGGGAAGGAAACCGGTCTGTCTGAAGGAGATCATTCAGTGCAAGGTGTAGCCGGGATGGAAACCAGTCTGTCTGAAGGAGATCATTCAGTGCAAGGTGTAGCCGGGATGGAAACCAGTCTGTCTGAAGGAGATCATTCAGTGCAAGGTGTAGCAGGGAAGGAAAACGGTCTGTCTGAAGGAGATCATTCAGTGCATGGTGTAGCAGGGAAGGAAACCGGTCTGTTTGAAGGAGATCATTCAGTGCATGGTGTAGCAGGGAAGGAAACCGGTCTGTTTGAAGGAGATCATTCAGTGCAAGGTGTAGCAGGGAAGGAAACCGGTCTGTCTGAAGGAGATGATTCAGTGCAAGGTGTAGCAGGGAAGGAAACCGGTCTGTCTGAAGGAGATCATTCAGTGCAAGGTGTAGCAGGGCTGGAAACCAGTCTGTCTGAAGGAGATCATTCAGTGCATGGTGTAGCAGGGATGGAAACCGGTCTGTCTGAAGGAGATCATTCAGTGCATGGTGTAGCAGGGAAGGAAACCGGTCTGTCTGAAGGAGATCATTCAGTGCATGGTGTAGCAGGGATGGAAACCAGTCTGCCTGAAGGAGATCATTCAGTGCATGGTGTAGCAGGGAAGGAAACCGGTCTGTCTGAAGGAGATCATTCAGTGCAAGGTGTAGCCGGGATGGAAACTGGTCTGTCTGAAGGAGATCATTCAGTGCAAGGTGTAGCCGGGATGGAAACCAGTCTGTCTGAAGGAGATCATTAAGTGCAAGGTGTAGCAGGGAAGGAAACCGGTCTGTCTGAAGGAGATCATTCAGTGCAAGGTGTAGCCGGGATGGAAACCAGTCTGTCTGAAGGAGATCATTAAGTGCAAGGTGTAGCAGGGATGGAAACCAGTCTGTCCGAAAGAGATCATTCAGTGCAAGGTGTAGCCGGGATGGAAACCAGTCTATCTGAAGGAGATCATTCAGTGCAAGGTGTAGCCGGGATGGAAACCAGTCTGCCTGAAGGAGATCATTCAGTGCATGGTGTAGCAGGGAAGGAAACCGGTCTGTCTGAAGGAGATCATTCAGTGCATGGTGTAGCAGGGAAGGAAACCGGTCTGTCTGAAGGAGATCATTCAGTGCAAGGTGTAGCCGGGAAGGAAACCGGTCTGTCTGAAGGAGATCATTCAGTGCATGGTGTAGCAGGGAAGGAAACCAGTCTGTCTGAAGGAGATCATTCAGTGCAAGGTGTAGCCGGGATGGAAACTGGTCTGTCTGAAGGAGATCATTCAGTGCAAGGTGTACCAGGGATGGAAACCGGTCTGTCTGAAGGAAATGATTCAGTGCAAGGTGTAGCAGGGATGGAAACCGGTCTGTCTGAAGGAGATCATTCAGTGCAAGGTGTAGCAGGGATGGAAACCGGTCTGTGTGAAGGAGATCATTCAGTGCAAGGTGTAGCAGGGATGGAAACCGGTCTGTCTGAAGGAGATCATTCAGTGCAAGGTGTAGCAGGGATGGAAACCGGTCTGTCTGAAGGAGATCATTCAGTGCATGGTGTAGCAGGGAAGGAAACCGGTCTGTCTGAAGGAGATCATTCAGTGCAAGGTGTAGCAGGGAAGGAAACCGGTCTGTCTGAAGGAGATGATTCAGTGCAAGGTGTAGCAGGGAAGGAAACCGGTCTGTCTGAAGGAGATGATTCAGTGCAAGGTGTAGCAGGGATGGAAACCAGTCTGGCTAAAGGAGATCATTCAGTGCAAGGTGTAGCAGGGGTGGAAACCAGTCTGTCTGAAGGAGATCATTCAGTGCAAGGTGTAGCAGGGCTGGAAACCAGTCTGTCTGAAGGAGATCATTCAGTGCAAGGTGTAGGAGGGATGGAAGCCGGTCTGTCTGAAGGAGATCATTCAGTGCAAGGTGTAGGAGGGATGGAAACCAGTCTGTCTGAAGGAGGTCATTCAGTGCAAGGTGTAGCCGGGATGGAAACCAGTCTGTCTGAAGGAGATCATTCAGTGCAAGGTGTAGGAGGGATTGAAACCGGTCTGTCTGAAGGAGATCATTCAGTGCAAGGTGTAGCCGGGATGGAAACCAGTCTGTCTGAAGGAGATCATTCAGTGCAAGGTGTAGGAGGGATTGAAACCGGTCTGTCTGAAGGAGATCATTCAGTGCAAGGTGTAGCAGGGATGGAAACCGGTCTGTCTGAAGGAGATCATTCAGTGCAAGGTGTAGCAGGGCTGGAAACCAGTCTGTCTGAAGGAGATCATTCAGTGCAAGGTGTAGGAGGGATGGAAGCCGGTCTGTCTGAAGGAGATCATTCAGTGCAAGGTGTAGGAGGGATGGAAACCAGTCTGTCTGAAGGAGATCATTCAGTGCAAGGTGTAGCCGGGATGGAAACCAGTCTGTCTGAAGGAGATCATTCAGTGCAAGGTGTAGGAGGGATTGAAACCGGTCTGTCTGAAGGAGATCATTCAGTGCAAGGTGTAGCCGGGATGGAAACCAGTCTGTCTGAAGGAGATCATTCAGTGCAAGGTGTAGGAGGGATTGAAACCGGTCTGTCTGAAGGAGATCATTCAGTGCAAGGTGTAGCCGGGATGGAAACCAGTCTGTCTGAAGGAGATCATTCAGTGCAAGGTGTAGGAGGGATTGAAACCGGTCTGTCTGAAGGAGATCATTCAGTGCAAGGTGTAGCAGGGATGGAAACCGGTCTGTCTGAAGGAGATCATTCAGTGCAAGGTGTAGCAGGGCTGGAAACCAGTCTGTCTGAAGGAGATCATTCAGTGCAAGGTGTAGGAGGGATGGAAGCCGGTCTGTCTGAAGGAGATCATTCAGTGCAAGGTGTAGGAGGGATGGAAACCAGTCTGTCTGAAGGAGATCATTCAGTGCAAGGTGTAGCCGGGATGGAAACCAGTCTGTCTGAAGGAGATCATTCAGTGCAAGGTGTAGGAGGGATTGAAACCGGTCTGTCTGAAGGAGATCATTCAGTGCAAGGTGTAGCCGGGATGGAAACCAGTCTGTCTGAAGGAGATCATTCAGTGCAAGGTGTAGGAGGGATTGAAACCGGTCTGTCTGAAGGAGATCATTCAGTGCAAGGTAAGCAACTCGTCCACACAGGGTGACCGTGAAAAGCACACCGTTCAAACCTGTGACCCATAGACGGAAGGCTTTCACTCTCCCAATCGTGGAAAATGCTTCAAATGAGGATGCATCTGACTCAAGCCAAAACCTAAGTGATCTGTGTTGGATTGATTGATGTTCTACTCTTCACTCGATATTTAACTGTAATATATGGTGACGTTGCCAGCTTAAGTTGGGAAGGAAACCGGGCTTTTTGTCTAGAGGAAACTTCAGATCTTTGATCATATGACGATCAAGTTCAACCCATTCAGAATTTTTATACGCCCGACTTAAAAAAATTCGGCCGTATTATGGTATCACCAGCACCGTCCGTCCCGGATTCCCTTCCGCTCCATAACTTGAAGAGTTTTGATCTAATCTTTACAATTCTTTCACAACATATACCTTGTGGGTAGAAGGTGTGTCATGGACCATTTATGAAATCGCCGATTGCATAATGTGGCTTCTACATTGGATTATGTAATACGCTGTCTTAGTCTATATCTTCGTTCCCTTCCGCTCCATAACTTGAAGAGTTTTGATCCGATCTTGACAATTCTTTCCGAGTATATACCTTAAGTTATGGGCAGACGGTGTGTCGTGTACCATTTCTGACTTCACCCGTCGCATAATATGGCAGCCATATAGGATTATGTAATATTCCCTTTCGGCTCCAGAATAATCTCTCAAGGTATATATACCTTATAGGTAGATGGTGTGTCGCATACCAAATTTGATTTGGGTCCACATATTTTTTTTTGTGTATTCAAGAGTTTTTTTTTTTTTCAGAAATGTGTACCTGATGTTCTATATATATATTAATATATATCAATGCTTTTTTTAGTACACTTGGTCCAGAGTAATACTGGAAGCCAATTAATTTATACATTCTGAGACTGTTTTCTTGGATAGTTTAATGTGCGCTATAATATCGCACGTTTATTTGGTTTAGTTTGATAAAAACAAATTAGGGTTTGATAAAAACAGATTAGAGTTTGATAAAAGCTGGTTAGAGTTTGATAAAAGCTGGTTAGAGTTTGATAAAAGCTGGTTAGAGTTTGATAAAAACAGATTAGGGTTTGATAAAAACAGATTAGAGTTTGATAAAAACTGATTAGAGTTTGATAAAAACTGATTAGAGTTTGATATAAACTGATTAGAGTTTGGTAAAAACTGGTGAAAGTTGGAGAAAAGCTGGTTAGAGTTGGATAAAAACTGGTTAGAGTTGGATGAAAGCAGATTAGAGTTGGATGAAAGCAGATTAGAGTTGGATAAAAACTGGTTAGAGTTGGATGAAAGCAGATTAGAGTTGGATGAAAGCAGATTAGAGTTGGATAAAAACTGGTTAGAGTTGGATAAAAGCAGATTAGAGTTGGATAAAAACTGGTTAGAGTTGGGTAAAAACTGGTTAGAGTTGGATGAAAGCAGATTAGAGTTGGATGAAAGCAGATTAGAGTTGGATGAAAGCAGATTAGAGTTGGATGAAAGCAGATTAGAGTTGGATGAAAGCAGATTAGAGTTGGATGAAAGCAGATTAGAGTTGGATGAAAGCAGATTAGAGTTGGATGAAAGCAGATTAGAGTTGGATGAAAGCAGATTAGAGTTGGATGAAAGCAGATTAGAGTTGGATGAAAGCAGATTAGAGTTGGATGAAAGCAGATTAGAGTTGGATGAAAGCAGATTAGAGTTGGATGAAAGCAGATTAGAGTTGGATGAAAGCTGATTAGAGTTGGATGAAAGCAGATTAGAGTTGGATGAAAGCAGATTAGAGTTGGATGAAAGCAGATTAGAGTTGGATGAAAGCAGATTAGAGTTGGATGAAAGCAGATTAGAGTTGGATGAAAGCAGATTTGAGTTGGATGAAAGCAGATTTGAGTTGGATAAAAGCTGATTAGAGTTGGATAAAAGCAGATTAGAGTTGGATAAAAGCAGATTAGAGTTGGATAAAAGCAGATTAGAGTTGGATAAAAGCAGATTAGAGTTGGATGAAAGCAGATTAGAGTTGGATGAAAGCAGATTAGAGTTGGATGAAAGCAGATTAGAGTTGGATGAAAGCAGATTAGAGTTGGATGAAAGCAGATTAGAGTTGGATGAAAGCAGATTAGAGTTGGATGAAAGCAGATTAGAGTTGGATGAAAGCAGATTTGAGTTGGATAAAAGCTGATTAGAGTTGGATAAAAGCTGATTAGAGTTGGATAAAAGCTGATTAGAGTTGGATGAAAGCAGATTAGAGTTGGATGAAAGCAGATTAGAGTTGGATGAAAGCTGATTAGAGTTGGATGAAAGCAGATTTGAGTTGGATGAAAGCAGATTTGAGTTGGATAAAAGCTGATTAGAGTTGGATAAAAGCAGATTAGAGTTGGATAAAAGCAGATTAGAGTTGGATAAAAGCAGATTAGAGTTGGATGAAAGCAGATTAGAGTTGGATGAAAGCAGATTAGAGTTGGATGAAAGCAGATTAGAGTTGGATGAAAGCAGATTAGAGTTGGATGAAAGCAGATTAGAGTTGGATGAAAGCAGATTAGAGTTGGATGAAAGCAGATTTGAGTTGGATGAAAGCAGATTTGAGTTGGATAAAAGCTGATTAGAGTTGGATAAAAGCTGATTAGAGTTGGATGAAAGCAGATTTGAGTTGGATAAAAGCTGATTAGAGTTGGATAAAAGCAGATTAGAGTTGGATAAAAGCTGATTAGAGTTGGATGAAAGCAGATTAGAGTTGGATGAAAGCAGATTAGAGTTGGATAAAAGCTGATTAGAGTTGGATGAAAGCAGATTAGAGTTGGATAAGAATTGTTTGAACTTTACTCAACAAAAACAACGAATGAAATAAAGAAACATAATTTGACTTATTTTTTATTAGCAACAACAAACAACACTTTGTCATTTTTTCTTCCAAATTGTGTTATTTGAGAACAGCACAGTACAGGATTCTTTTTTTTTAAATTAAACAGAATTCAATTTTCAAGGCTTTTAAAATGTTGCGTTGAACAGTAACACAACAATCTGAAAGCTGTCGGAGAAAAAAGACAGGAAAATTGTAGGTTGATCTTAGGAATTAAGTTTTAATCAAAACAATAAAAGAAAAGGTTTTGGTTTGAAAGAGAGAAAATAAATATTATTTCTGTCACAAATACTACTGAACTTTCAGTCTTTTTACATCATTCTAACGAGAAAACAAATTTTCCAATGCATTTCATGATAAATTCAACCCTAACCATCACAGCTTACCATAACCAATCAGAATGATTGTACCCGCCTTCAGAACTATTTTCAACCAATGGAACAGTCTTATTGCAATTTTGAAAACTAGCCAATCAGAACATCCCTTTCTGACAATTCTAAGGTCAGAGGTCATTCAGCTGATACTTTATCCTCTGTTAGAATCAAGTCAAACCTTTAGACAAAAAAAAAAAAACTTTCTTTTTTTCCCCAGCTGCCTTAGAAGATGCCAATACCGTATTTCTCTGAAATCCTCTTAATAAAAGACAATAAATTAATATCTACAAACTTGCTCTTTGTCTACATGTGGTTAATTAAGTTATATTTACAGTAAAGAATTAGGCACCCTGTTCACAAGCCTGTTAACCACTATTTGTACAGGCTTCCAATTTCTTCCCTTTCGCAAAATCTGTCATCTGTACATTTTAAATAAATATAACGCTATGTAAGTTTTTTTGTAACAAGTAAATTCTAAACAGTAAGCTGTATATACAAAACATGAATAATAAATTTCACTTTGAAAAAAAAAATGAAAAAAATTCAATCATCAGTGCGAAACTCTATATCTCTTAAAAACGAAAAAAAAATTCAGTCTTGAAATTATTTCAGAAATTAACAAAACAAACGGAACAGAAGATAACATGAGTGGGATAAACACACACATGAGTGGGATAAACACACACATGAGTGGGATAAACACACACAAAAAAATTCAAGCAAAGTATATAATTTAAAATTACTATATTTGGATTTAAGCGATCAGGATTACAATTTCAATTGAAGATTTTTTTACTCATAATTTTTGTTAAAGATCACTCCTACAATATCCTATTGTTTAAAAAATTCCATAATTGGACTGTCATAATTTGTGTACATTTTAAAATCATTGTTTATTAAAACCAGTTTTTTCATCGAGGTTTAAAAATCTAGTTTTCAAATTACCCTACAAAAAGGTAGTCAATTCATCTTGTAACGTAAGACAATAATAAAAAGATAAACACAATATCCCGTAGAGATATTGAACAGGCTGACAAATGTGAACACGCCCTCAATATAATACAAATACATTTTGTGGGAAGACAAATTTTTTAAAAACATGATAATTTAAATTAATACAGAAAAAAATGGTTTTATTTCAGATTGGTTTTGGGGGTGAAAGGTCGTAAATTGTCTAGTCTAGTAACACGAGAATCTTAAAAAATTTCCAACAGGTATATCAAAGTTGTCGAAAATCAAATCAGGCTGAAGGGGTGAATAATATAACTAAATGTTCCAGGTGGATATCACAGCCTTATTGCCCACGGTTTGGCACACTCACTGACAACAGGCATGGTCAATCTTTCACTGGCATTTAGAAGTTGAACCGTTACAATAGGTTGAAGAATTACTAATGGATAACAACTTCTTGGTTTATTGACCGAACACGGCAAACTATAACTGATTGTTGTTATCCATATGACCAGTAATTCCTCACTTTATTGGAACATACATGTTTGCCTTTTTTAAGATTTCTGGTCTAATAAGATATAATTAAAGCATGTCATGTGAACAACACTAGGTTTCGACACCTATGCAGACGTCTTTTTCTAGATTATTTCACTGATATGGCAGTGTTGGCAGGTTTAGTGTGTGAGGAGTCCGCGGGCTGCCAACTCTTCCACATAGGGCGATCCAGTGGGAACTAGATACCAGAAAGCTTTCTGAAAACTTGACATTAATGGGCTTTAAATAGGATAAAGTTATTTTATATATCCAGTTTATTATTAATAATAATAACTGATTAACAAACCATGCAGATTGAAGGGGAGATAAAAGACAGGGGAGTACGCAAACAGGCTAAAAAAGATTTCCTAAAAATCAATTCAACTTTTTCATCATTATTATAGCTTTTTTAGACTATTATTTTTCTTGCATAGTTAGTCATATGTAAGGTATTTCCCTCTAAAATTGAATGAAGGCTTTTAAAATATGCAATAGCACAGATAGATTGGAAAGTACTGTCAATGAATGGTAAAAGTATGCATACAAATTAATTTCTCTCAAATTATTCGAAACAGAGAAAAAAAATTCATTTTAAATATTTAAAGCTTTTAATTTTTTTTAACAATCTTAGTCGTTCAAGGATGGATATTGGTTGGCCATATGTTATTAATTAACAAAGATTTTTAGCACGACAAAGTACTAGTATATATCGGTGAAACGTCAAAGCCCCTGCCATGGCTTAAATAGGTAACAAAATCACACTGATATACACAGTAGATATTGAAGAGAACATACTTTGTTGTTCATTGATGATTTAAATTTCTAATACCCAAATAAACTTCAAAACAGTCAGTTTCTGTTTAATAAAATAAAAGTTTAGTTTTGTCAGAAATTATCTATAAACTTTAAAATTCGATTTTAATTAAGGAATTAATTAGGTATTTAAAATCCCAATCTAACTCGGCAGATTTAGAATTAGATGTCAATATGAACTGCTAGTATTTGGTTAGTGACCAATCTCCCCAAATGAGTTCTACTGATAGAATACATTTAATTCTGCATTGTAAGACCATGGAAGTGAGGTAGATAAAACCTTAAATAATTTCATTGGATTTATGGATTTTCTAAACCCTTATCACAGGGTGTTGTAGCATAAAACATCTTTAACGATAGGAATTGGGTCAACGCGACCCATTTGCGATTTTTCATAACTTGAATAATGTCCACCCAGTGCCCTACGACAGAATGGCAACTCGAGAAAGTTATGAATTTTTACGCAACATTCATATCTTTTAGAAAAACAAATCCATGTACAGATGATACATGAATAACAATTTTTTTTCCAAACTTTGAAATTAAAAAAAAACATCAGATTTTAACAGTTGGTTATGCTTTAAAGGAATTATTAGCCTAGCCAAGAATGTTTTCCATTTCTTCAATAAGTCGTTGACAAACTTTGCAGATTTTCGAGAAGTATTTGTTCAAAATAAATTATGAGCACAAGGACAAATAAATTAAGGACATGATTATTGTGCACAAACAAAACAAAAATATGTGCACAGCAAACGAAAACGACAACACAGCAGTATAGATAAACAATTAATTAGCATAAAATCCAGTGCTCTGATTGAAACAAAAAATTAATAAATTAGAGCCTTTGAAATATAGGACTTGATTTATCTCCATTTTACTTGATTTAATCCCAAAATGTTTCTTTGTTTATTCACTAACAAAATTAATATATAAATGTAATTATATATTATATTATATTGTAAGTTTTAATTCTTCCGTTTTAACCTAAGTAAATATTTGAATAAATGAATGTACAAGCTTCAAAAGATTAAAATTCACAGAACAAAATACTGACAAACTGTTTTACTTTTCGCACACACAATGAAATATGCTCTTGCAAACTTATGCATTTCAGATCTACATAGTACGAGAAAGCTAAACTCTCTCTTTCAAAACAGGGAGAATAACGAACTTGTGAAAAAAGGGCCAAATATATCTACTAGTAATTAAACCGGATATTCTGAACTCTTGCCGAAAGAGAAAAAAGTAACCCTGCAATTCAGTCTTTAGTCATCCCAGCTCCAAATGTGTTTCATTTTATTTTTCAAAGTGGCATGAGCTACCCAAATTCACATCATTTATTCATTTTAGGTGTATGTTACTTCTAAAAACTTCTCTGACTTACATTCTCTAGGTCAGGATCATTCAAAATTATCACATTTGTACTTCTTCAGAAAACAAAAAATAGCCGGATTCCATAAATTTGTTATAAGATAATGCTATTTTCATTTTGTCAACTTTCTTCATGTAAATTTTTCAATATATATTCCCTTTCTTTAAAGAAATGGTTTTTCTTGTCAAGAGAATAATTTTTGCTAAACGAAACAGACTTTCAAATATACTAGTTTTTAGTAAACAGTCTCTCAAATGTATTTGAATATACTTTCTCAAGTAAACAGTCTCAAATATGTCCATAGTTTTCACACATATTTTTTTTTTGTTTTTCTTCATAACTTAACAGCAGATGAAATATTTAACTCAAGTAAAAAAACTCTTTGAACCTAAGTGCAAATCTTCAATTTTCTATCCACCCCATCCACCTTTTCTATCCACCCCATCCACCTTTTCTATCCACCCCATCCACCTTTTCTATCCACCCCATCCACCTTTTCTATCCACCCCATCCACCTTTTCTATCCACCCCATCCACCTTTTCTATCCACCCCATCCACCTTTTCTATCCACCCCATCCACCTTTTCTATCCACCCCATCCACCTTTTCTATCCACCCCATCCACCTTTTCTATCCACCCCATCCACCTTTTCTATCCACCCCATCCACCTTTTCTATCGAAACATCCACCTTTTCTATCGAAACATCCACCCAATCCAAACCCACGCCCACTCCAAAATATTGCAAGAAAAGAAAGATGGAATGACAAGGTTACTTCCCTTTCTTTGTACTGCAAGACATTTCACAATAACTTGTTTAAATTTATTTTAATTTAACCTGATCTGTAAGACAACAATATCATAATCTCTTTAAATAAAATTAAATTGGCAATGGTGTTATTACTGGATGATCCTACACATCATATAATTCCTCTCTCTATCACATAGTTTTACTGACCTGAACGTTCCACAACAAACTAAGATGCCACGACATACATGTAAAAGAAATTGAAACTTAAAATTTAACCAACAATTTTCAGTGACCAAATGTTGACCCTAAGGCCATTCATACAGATTTTCTGACAAAATGTTGACCCTAAGGCCATACATACAGATTTTCTGACCAAATGTTGACCCTAAGGCCATACATACAGATTTTCTGACAAAATGTTGACCCTAAGGCCATATATACAGATTTTCTGACAAAATCGTTTTTACCTGCCAGATAATTATTTCACTGAGGCCTGTAAGACAAAGTCTGTATGGTGATGGATTTTATCAAACAGACCAAAAGATCTGAGACTGTCAGAACGTATTCAACATGAAACATCAAACTGTTGACGAATCGCTGCTAAAACTTAAGTCTCTCCGGAGGGCCATTTTGGATATTAATTGGCCCGGGTGCTCATTTTCCATTTATAGCAGCATCATCAGGTTCCACTGGGGGAAGAAATTTAAGATGTCCATTTGGGTGAAGTGACATTCCTTCTTTATCAGTAGACAAAAATGAAGGAACCAAAGTAACCGCAGATGCCTCGTCTCAATGTATTATTTGCCATCAAACTTGTGTCTCAAATGAATCACTGTGGTAAATTAGCCGCCTCATGATAACAGAGAGTCTCAAACGCTTGGAGACGTAATCTAAACTCACAAACGCTTGGAGACTTAATCTTAACTCACAAACAGATACTTTTTGTTAAGAACCGCTCTACTAACATACAATAATAACTGCTCAATAATAATAAAAATAATTCAAAACGGAACAACTTTGTTCGTTTAGTTACGCTAAAATAACGACAAAAATAAAACAAATGAGGTTAATATTAAAAACAAGGAAGACAACAAGAAAATATACACTGATATCACAGTCCTGCAAATATGGAGAAATAATTGATAATACAGTTAATAACAAATAACTGACCCAGAAAGTGGCATAATTCCTTCAGCAATTTACAACATTCATCAATAACATTTTAGCTGTAAGCATAAGCTTAACATGTGAACAAAAGCAAAGCTTTAATTTAATAATCATATCATACTAAGCTATTTGACTATAGAAATGTTTGCATAGACGATCGCCAAATAACTTAGAAAATTTCATTTACATAGGTTAAGAAGCGTATTTTAGCAAGCACTTGCCATAACACAAGCGTGAAATTGTGTCCTTAAAGATACTACATTCGCCAATATTTTTAACAAACAAAAAAAAAATTTATCGAAGAAACTATTTCTTACTTAAAATAATACTTAAATATAACAAACCCACTGACTGCTTTTAAGCTGCAATTAAACGAAAAATTAACAAAATTTAAACACCCAAAGAAAAAAAAAAGCACTCTAGCTGCTCACTCGAACAATCAGTCAATTTCCGACTAGTTTTCTTTAAAATTGACAATAAATACTTTGTAAAGTTGCCTCCATTTAACAGATTCAGAATATTATTGGATCACTGGTAGATAACTCAGTCGAGGGAGGTGGCTGGAAGAGCGAAGATTACTACTTACATTGCATAGCTCTAAGCCAAAGGGTTGCCATGGCAACTCTTTTCATCTTCTTTCCATGTTTGCATAAGTGGAATCCAATCTGCATATTTTTGTACAGTTGTAATAATACCAAAAAACAAATATTTGTAAAGAGCAGACGTTATTGTGATGGTGAAACCTGAAAGCACGGGTGTATTTCGACTATCGCAGTGAGGGAATACTGATAGCGGGGAATAAATAAGAGATATTTGCTTACATAAGAGACAGGTTTTCACTGAGGAGTATTTACACAGTTATCTCCTCTTTGAGACAGACCCAAAAGGCAGTTAAAAAAACACCACATTTTTCAGACAAAACAACAGGGGAGACTACTCTATTCAAGGGGAGAACACTCTATTCAAGGGGAGAACACTCTATACACAGGAAAGTCAATTTGCACTTCATCTTAATTTATAGCTTTGATAAAAGGCAAAAATTAACACTCAATATAACTAATAAATATATAAGCAATTTACAAACTGTAGCTAAAACAAAGAAAGCATGACGCAGCTAAAAAAAAAATCTGTACACAAAGATTTATAATAATATATATTTGTATGCGTGTATATGTTCGTGTTTGTGTGCATACAAGACTACTTTATGAATGTCAAGGGATTGTAAATCTACAATTAACAAACAAGGGAATCTACAAAAAATGACCATAGCAATAAAAACATCACAGTCAAGCTCCAGCACTTTGTACAGTTAAAAAGTCATAAGATGAGCTAAAGTCCGAGAACGAGAGGACAGCTGAACGGCCTGCCGATAACTGTCTGCCCAACCCTGTGTCACCTCAAGTTTGCTGACTAGGGGGTTTGTGAGGGGACGTGTGACCTGTGCTACCACCCTGCCCTCCTTGAGGATGGTTAGGGTGCGGGGGCGGGGCGTTTTGGTGTTGAGATGGAGGAGGGCCGCCGTGGTGACCACCCTCGCTTCCGTCACCCGCATGAACTTGGAAGAATCGCTCTGCAAAAAACAACAACACAGAATCTGTTAGTATTTAAAACAAAACACATCACAATGACTTTGAAAATGATTGATTGATTGATAGGTGCTTTACACAGTGCTCAAGATTATTTCCCTTATATGGCGGTGTTGCCAGTTTTATTGTGGGAGGAAACCTGGCTCTATGCCCAGAAGAAATCCACGACCTTCCGGTGGTAACTGACAACCATCCCACACAGGTCGTTCGAGTGAAAATGAAACAAAATTTTGTGTTGAGGACAGCATTAATCTACTGCTACTATAATATTACATGTATTGATTGATGTTTTACGCCACACTCAAGATTATTTCACTTTGGTGGCCAGGTTTAGTGGGTGACGAAACTGGGCTCATTGCCCGGAGGAATCCCCCACCTTCAGCGTGTACCTGGCAACTTTTCCGCATACAGCTTAAACCCCCACTAACTTCCGTAAGATATGCTCAATACCAACTGTAAGACGATTCCAGGAAAACACCCAGCATTGAATTTGTGACATTCATTATCTAGGCTCATATGGTCTTGCTGGTTTTAATGAACCTGAAGAAACAAGGCACAGAGGCCAAAAGGGTCGACTTTGAGGTCTGAAACCTAGTTAGAAAATATAAATGTTTAATGGGCCTAGTCTCAAACTTACAGCCCATTCTGCAGCTTAACTCACCTTCATTTAGCAAAGCTTCCTCTGAGTTTACACCGTGAACCAGATTAGCTATCATGTTGTAGTCCATGTTCTCATCAAGTGGTATGAAGGGTGTCGTCCAGCGTGGGATCGGGGTAGATCGGGGTGTTGTGCGGGGCGTCGCTACCGGTGAAGCAAAGAAGTTTAGGGTGGTAGGGCTGATAACTCCACTGATACCCTGGACGGGACTAATACTCGGGTAGGTGAACACCTGAAATAACACAGTCATTCATGGATTCATTGGTATATTGGTTTATCGATTCAAGGAGGATATACGGTAAGAATTCCGCTAATTCAAGTACTCAAAACATTACGAAAAGCACTTGAGACTTTTCGTTGGGTGTCTTACCTCCTGCATGGAGCAACCGATAATTGTATCGAGCAATCACTATTGTTGTTGTTTTAGACTAAACATGGCAGGAAGCAGTCTAATAATTTGTTATCTTCACATTGCTTGTCCTTGAATTAGCTGAATTCTTACCGTACCTTTTGTTTTGAACAGATTCAAAATTTGGATTTTTTTAACCGTTACCTGAGAAAAATTTGGGAAACATTCATCTCTATGATGATATAATGTATTGTATATTATTTGATCAATAGTTACAAATATATCTATACTAAACAAGAGATCAGTTAAACTGATCTAGGCGACCACCATAGAACACTATCAGAAAGTGGGGCTGCTTGTAAACGGATCGCAAATTTGATATGTGAAATTTATTTCTTCGGTTGGTGGCTGGCTGGACAAGAAAAAAGTTTCTTCGGTAGATAGTGGCTGTTATCTGAAAACCATCAAAACCATCTTTCTTCAAGGAGGCCGCACATTAACGCTACTTACCGGAGCTACATAGTAGCCTACATGTACATGCACACAGGCCAGTCAGTGATATCGCTTGTTTGAGTCCTGTACACAATTAAAATTTACAAAATCCAAAACGATTGTACACGTTACTAAGATGCATTTAGTGTTTGTTTACAAATCAAAAGATAATGTATATCTGTCAAAATTAGCCCGTGAAAAGTGAAGAATGGGTGACGTATCACTCGTCTGATGAGTAAAAATTTACACATGACGAAAATCAGTTTAAAAATTAAGTCAAAAAATGTCCCGATTCGTTCAGAAATTAGTAAACTCTGATAAAAAAAAATCTTCATGCACGATTTGATATAAATATATGATTGAATAAAAACATTTCAGTTTCTTTATTGGTAAATAGCATTTACAATTGCGAAGTCAGTTGCTGTACATAGCTGCCTGAATGCAAATTCGATCGGCAAAATAGTGATTGTACGTTGCCGTGTATTTCACTTCATTTTGAAATATTCCTTCCTTTCACACTCCGAATAATACAATATGGATCTTCTTAATTGTCTTAGGGAACACTCTCCTTTAAAAATATGTATTATTGTTACATTTTTGGAAAGAATTTAGGCGTTTAAAATCCCAATTCGAGAAGGCCATTTTACCGACTTCGAACAAGCCGTGGCGGCCGGCAACATGCATAGTAAACTATTTCTTATACTTATAGTCGCCCTTGGCATTCTGAAAGGAGTCGATTTTTATACGTTTTAAAATGACCCGAGGATTGCAATTTCACTCTGGGGTTTATAAAAGCTCCGATAAATGTCCTGTTTTTCACTACCCTGGACTCGGAAATTCCAAAATAACGTCCTCAGTGCCAAAAATAGCTTTCACTGGGTCGTGCTTTTAAAATGCCTGGTAGGGGCCCTGTGATTGATAGCGGGAACTCGCACTAGCAAACTTCACCACCCGATTTTAGCACTTTTTAATCATAGATATTTAAATATCTCACTCACAGTCAGTATATTGGAGACAAGGAAATACATATTAAGATCTGAAGCTGTAAATATAAGGAATTCCTTTTCTTGTTATTTACGTATGCTTGAGGTGTCCGTTCTAACCTAGACAAAGTTGGAAGTTATCAGTGAATTACGCGTCCGTTAAAGTAAATTAAACCTCTTAACCGTATTCGAAGATTGAAAAAACAAAACACAAAGCAACCAACAGATGCAACATGTGATTTTATTTGTTCATTTTCAAAATTAGTTGAAGTTGTAAGAAAAAATAACCATACGGCGTCAGTGGGGTTTTAGCCGACTTTCTGCTGTCGCCATACGATGTCTGCGGTAATAAAGCAGGCTAGCACTCTAACGCCATATGGCGACAGCGGTACCATATGTGTTAAATGAAAACATCAACGACAAAAAAATACATCTTGCATAACTTGACCATATGAGGAAGCAATACAAAAAAATCACAAACTATGTAGATAGAAATCACAGAAAAAGCTACCCGCCGCCATTTTTAATATGCAAATGAGCAGCGAGTGCATAGTGCGCAACGAGGCCGTAGGGTTAACCTGCGTATAACATTTTACGAACATCCTTTCATTACTTTAGGAGAACAGTGATAAAAAAAATGGCTAGTGGCCGCCATTTTGAATATGCAAATGAGCAAAAAAGTGCGTTGTGCGCAACGAGACCATAGGGCTAACGTGCGTTAATTAGTTTACGAAAATCCTAGCCTTTCTTTACTTTAGGAGAAAAGTGACAAAAAGAAGAAAAACAAAATGGTCGCCCAGCGGCCATTTTAATATGCAAATGAGCAAAAAAGTACATAGTACGCAACGAGGCCATAGGGTTAACCTGCGTACAAAGTTTTATGAAGATCCTCCCATTACTTTAGGAGAAAAGTGATAAAAAGTAGAAAAACAAAATGGTCGCCTAGCGGCCATTTTAATATGCAAATGAGCAAACCAAATAGATGTTGCACAACTAAACCATAGGAGGAAAGTGCGTGTGAAATTTAAAGAAGATCCGACAAGCACTTCACTTTGAATCGCGATCACAAAAGAGAAAAGTGATAAAAAATAGAAAATCAAAATGGTCGCCTAGCGGCCATGTTAATATGCAAATGAGCTCAGAAAAATAGATGTTGCACAACTAGACCATATGGAGAATCAACACAAAAACATTTCATCAAGATCGGTCTGGTGGTTTTCTAGATTCCGCGATCACAAACTATGTAGGTAAAAATCACAAAATGGTCGCCAGCGGCCATTTTATTATGCAAATGAGCAAACAAAATAGATGTTGCACAACTAGACCATAAGGGGAACATGTCTATGAAATTTGATGAAGATCCGACCAGTAGGTCTCTTGAAATCGCGATCACAAGAAAAGTTTACAGACACCGGACGACAGACGACAGACGACGGACGACGGACCACGGACAAAATTCGATTTGATAAGACCACCATGAGATCATGGTGGTCTAAAAAAGTAAATTTGGTTTCAACCCGTAAACACCTATATATGGATATACAGGCCAGTTAAAGAGACAAATCTAAAGGCCAAGCGTAAACTGGTCACCATAGTCTCAAATAAACACGTTTGTTATCGTACCTGTTGACTTTGTGGGTGGATGTGTGCGAATACATGTTCCGGGTGTGGAGGTGGGAGACCTGTGAAGGGACTGGACATAACTGTCCTGCTGACTGGGGGAGTGCCGGGAGACGACGACACACACAAACTCACAGGACCACTTGCACCTGAAATTGACGAAGCTGAAAACAAAATAAAGAAATAAATAACGCCCGCGTTCATCTATCCATATTAAAGATTGTTACACCAATAACTGGATATAGGAATTGGGGCCTACATAAAAAATCTTATTCCAGGGAGATAACTATTGTTGAGGAAAATTAAATTGTGAATTACAAAGTAAGCTCCCCTTGAAATTTTGGTTGAAAACAATATTGCCACCTGGTAGCCATCTTGAATATGCTAATGAGATGATTATGTACGGGGCACAGCTAGGGGGATGATGGGTGTCATGTTTGGTTAAGATCAGGTCAGTAGTTTTCTTGGAATAATGATAAAGAGTTTCATTCAAATTTGGTTCAAAAACAACATTGCTTCCTGGCGGCCATATTTAATAAGCAAATGAGATGAAAATGTAGGGTGCACAACTAGATCCTAGGGAGATAATGTGGGCCAAGTTTGGTTAAAATCAAACGAGTAGTTTACTTGGAATAAAGGTAACAAAAAAAAAACAATATCTCCCTCCTGGCGGCCATATTGAATATGCACATGAGATGAAAATGAATGGTGCACAAATAGACCATAGGGTGATAATGTATGTTCAGTTTGATTAAGATTGGACAGGTGTATCATTCACTCAAGATTTCACTTATATGGCTTCAGCCAGGTTTAGTGGGAGAGAGGGCGGGAACCTCCGACCTTTATAAAGTACTGGCAACTCTTCTTCATAAGGCGTTTGAGTGAAAAGCACAATCAGAAATTTGTCAATGTTTGTTTTTGGACTGAGTGGGATTTGAACCTGCGGCCAATTGATGGAGGTTCTCTGTTTATTTAAGCACTGGTCAGGTTTCAAGAATCATAAACCCAACGGCTTTCAGTTGAAGCTGACTATTAATGCCTAGCGCAGACGGGCATTGTTTGTTGCTAGAAACAGGATATTTTATTGCCACAGTAGAATCAAAGTTACCCATACACGAGCAACTACAGTTTCAAGATGTATAGTGACGTCAACATATAACTGGTCTTCCAATGGGATGCCTTCACCATACTGAACACAGTCACATGATTCCATACTAAATGTTAATTGGCTAATATCATTCTGTTTCAGATACAAAAAATGTGATCGCCCACAGACTTTGGTCAGTCCGGTGAAAACATGATTTTTATATCTGCAAAATTAAACCAACAGAAATGTTGTTGCCAACAAAAAAATCTTGTCGCAATTACCTGCATACGAGGGTAATTGCAGGATATTTTGTCGCCGGCAACAAAAAACGCCCGTCTGTGCTAGACACAATTTGATTGATTGATTGTTTGGTGTTTTACGCCGCGCTCAAGATTATTTCACTTATATGGCGGCGTTGCCAGTTTTATTGTGGGAGGAAACCGGGCTCTGTGCCCGGAGGAAACCCACAACCTTCCGCTGGTAACTGGCAACCATCCCACATAGGTCGTTCGAGAAAAAAACCCAGTCAGAAAATTTTCCAATTTTTGGACTGAGCGGGATTTGAACTAGACACAATGTGAATGTAGTACTTACAGACTGTAGCTGAGGTATTGGAACTGCTTCCCACAACAGACTGTCCATCAGACGTTTTCAAAATGGCCACTGGACGAGCTAAGTTAGGGGGTGGGGGCGGAGGGGGTGGAAGCATGCCCGGGGCAAAAAAGTGAGGCATCTTAGAATTGTTTCCTTTCATCGATGAAGGAGGGGAGCCAGTCTGAAAGAAACATTTATATTGTAATCCGTGACAAGTAACATTTATATTGTAATCCGTGACACGTAACATTTATATTGTAATCCGTGGCCAGT
Source organism: Lepidochitona cinerea (assembly GCA_963971465.1). Taxonomy (NCBI): domain Eukaryota; kingdom Metazoa; phylum Mollusca; class Polyplacophora; order Chitonida; family Tonicellidae; genus Lepidochitona; species Lepidochitona cinerea. Next base: position 1,272,041 of record OZ020556.1, on the reverse strand, counting down.
AACATTTATATTGTAATCCGTGGCCCGTAACATTTATATTGTAATCTGTGACATGTAACATTTATATTGTAATCTGTGGCACGTAACATTTATATTGTAATCCGTGACACGTAACATTTATATTGTAATCTGTGACACGTAACATTTATATTGTAATCTGTGACACGTAACATTTATATTGTAATCCGTGACACGTAACATTTATATTGTAATCCGTGGCACGTAACATTTATATTGTAATCTGTGACACGTAACATTTATATTGTAATCCGTGTCACGTAACATTTATATTGTAATCTGTGACACGTAACATTTATATTGTAATCCGTGGCCCGTAACATTTATATTGTAATCCGTGTCACGTAACATTTATATTGTAATCTGTGACACGTAACATTTATATTGTAATCCGTGACACGTAACATTTATATTGTAATCCGTGACACGTAACATTTATATTGTAATCCGTGACACGTAACATTTATATTGTAATCTGTGACACGTAACATTTATATTGTAATCTGGGACACGTAACATTTATATTGTAATCCGTGACACGTAACATTTATATTGTAATCCGTGACACGTAACATTTATATTGTAATCCGTGGCACGTAACATTTATATTGTAATCCGTGACACGTAACATTTATATTGTAATCCGTGACACGTAACATTTATATTGTAATCCGTGACACGTAACATTTATATTGTAATCCGTGGCACGTAACATTTATATTGTAATCCGTGACACGTAACATTTATATTGTAATCCGTGGCACGTAACATTTATATTGTAATCCGTGACACGTAACATTTATATTGTAATCCGTGGCACGTAACATTTATATTGTAATCCGTGACACGTAACATTTATATTGTAATCCGTGACTACGAGTTTTCAACTATATTTCCATGCATATTTCTCTAGAAACGTTTGGTTCAGAAATGTTTTTGAAAATCGCTATTATCAAGGAAAGTTGGTTACTATGGTTTTTCATCAATGGTCACGTTATTTCATGATAAGGTAAGCCATGATAATGACAATTCTATAGGGAGTGGGAGTATCGTGAGAATTCCATAAATTTCCTGTCCCCTGCACGGTCATTGGGCATGTGGAGAGCATTTATCGTGCCGCTCAGTTCTGGCAACAAAAAACATAAATCAAGCTGACGTCATCAAAAAACGTCATGTCATCAGATATCGCGAAATCTCTTGAGAGACGCCCAGGGCCTATTACATTCTACACATTTGTCACAAGCGGGCAAGTCTATGTAGTGTTCTATCTGGAGCTGAAACAATGAATCCCAAAAACCACTCTAGCCATGGAGGCGCTGCCTTATATTTGAAACCAATATTAAACAAGAGTATGGTGACTTACGTGCATCTGTCCGTGGTTGTTCTGGGCCTCCTGGCAGACTAGAGCCACAAAGTCATTAAACGTATCTCCCCCTTGCCCTTCCTGGTACCTACTGGAAGAGCCCTGTGAACCATGACTCGAGTTCAGGTTGGTTAGCTGGGGAGGGGGCTGCATACCTGAAGACCCTGAAGAAATCATACAGTTAATATTGATGAAGGTAGCTGGTAGATTTAAATAAGGATGCAGAATGTCTTAAATCTATGAAATGACAAAATACAGGCAAATAATGTGACACAAAATATATGTTTGTATGTTCTTATATAATTGGCCCAAAATCAAAAATATATACTTCTGAAAATTTCCCACCGGTGACCAAATTACAACAGGCTTAATCGATAAGCTAATCAATATTTGGTAATTTTATATTCAATAACCCCCCTCCCCACTCATATTTGCTAAGGTTTTTGGAGGGTGGGGGGGGGGGGGGGGGGATAAAGTCAATCACAGAAACTCGTCTACAGAAATTGTTGGAAAAAAACAACAATAAGAAACCATATAAATATTTTTTTTCTTTCAAAACTTATGTGTCGAAAACATAAATAAAAATAACGTTCATGATAATAATAAAGTTCATGGTTAAAATTCTACCATAAATAGCAGACACAAGTGCTTGCTTTGTTGATTAACGGTATTTGTCGCTCAAGATTATTTCACTTATATGACGATGTTGCCAGGTTTAGGGGGGGGGGTGGGGACTAAATTATGATCTGTGCCCAGAGGAAACCCCCGATCTTGTGGTCAAACTGGGAACTGATTAGACTTACAGGTATCGATTGATTGTGGCTTAACATCACATTCTACAGATACAGTCAGATGCCAATAAAAGCCCCCCCCATTCTCCCCAACCCACATCGTGTTTGAATTTTCCCAGCCAATGTCCCTCTAAACTATAAGTAAAAGTTTGATCTTCTTTAAAGTTTTTTAACCATTCTCCAACTATTTATCCTTTTTCTTATTTAACTACACAAAAAGTCAGTTTTTTATAAAGTAGTTTGCAAACAAAATTAAACCTTTTGCAAATCTATGATTATAATTATCAATTAGACGCACAGACAAATAAGTGCACTTAGTAAAGTACATGTACACGAAGAAAATGATAACACACGTGTAAGCTGGTTATAATAAATAATGACTTCAGAATAAAATGATAAAGACAAATATCTGTTTAACGCTATCTATAGAAACGATCTGAAATAACTAGAAATCAAGCTAAATCCAGAACATAACACAAGCACTAGGCTATGTAGATTAGTACATGATATCTGGTTTTCCAGGTGGAAAATGAATTATGATTTGTGGTTGTAAAATAAGTTGGGTAGAGAGCCTCCCTCAACAAGATGACAAACTGCATTCACCTGAACCCGTAACGGGTGACTGAGGCTGCGGATGGGGGGTACCGGCCGACGACGGCATTCCTGGTGTGTGGGTACTCATGGGTCGAGGGGGAGTTGCCACATGGGTCCTGGGGCCATGCGGCGGAGGCATTCCTGCTAATGAAGATGAGGTAGTGATGAGGTCCAATGCAATGAACATGTGAGTAGTTATATTGAGGTAAATGGGCGGGGGAAAAGGGTAAAAGCAATATCAACTTCAACTCCTTATTGGAATTCAGATATAGACAGCATTAAAATTGTGGAAGCAAAGGGAATCAGCCTTGATACTGGTGTGAAATTTTGAAACACTGAAGCAATAAGGGCAAATACCTGGGAAGAGCAAGCCTTGATTTACTTGTGTGGATACACAAAAGGGAGAGCACTGGGAGAACAATATAGAAAAGGGAGACCACTTTGTAAGATAACCAATGTGTGGGACACAATAGGTGAGAACAACAGGTAAAATATCCTGAACAGAGGAGTAGACCACTGGATAGATACAGGAAGATGGAGGGACTGAAATACAGACAATAGAGAACAGTGGGTTGATCGGATACAGAAAAGGGGGGAGACCACTAGGTTGGATACAGAAAAGGGGGAGACCACTAGGTTGGATACAGAAAAAGAGGGAGACCACTAGGTTGGATACAGAAAAGGGGGAGACCACTAGGTTGGATACAGAAAAGGGGGAGACCACTAGGTTGGATACAGAAAAAGGGGGAGACCACTAGGTTGGATACAGAAAAAGGGGGAGACCACTAGGTTGGATACAGAAAAGGGGGAGACCACTAGGTTGGATACAGAAAAGGGGGAGACCACTAGGTTGGATACAGAAAAGGGGGAGACCACTAGGTTGGATACAGAAAAGGGGGAGACCACTAGGTTGGATACAGAAAAAGGGGGAGACCACTAGGTTGGATACAGAAAAAGGGGGAGACAACTAGGTTGGATACAGAAAAAGGGGGAGACCACTAGGTTGGATACAGAAAAAGGGGGAGACCACTAGGTTGGATACAGAAAAAGGGGGAGACCACTAGGTTGGATACGCAAAAAGGGGGAGACCACTAGGTTGGATACAGAAAAAGGGGGAGACCACTAGGTTGGATACAGAAAAAGGGGGAGACCACTAGGTTGGATACAGAAAAAGGGGAGACCACTAAGTTAGATACAGAAAAAGGGGGAGACCACCAGGGTTGGATACAGAAAAGGGGGAGACAAAGGGGAGACCACTAGGTTGGATACAGAAAAAGGGGGAGACCACTAGGTTGGATACAGAAAAAGGGGAGACAAAGGGGAGACCACTAGGTTGGATACAGAAAAAGGGGAGACAAAGGGGAGACCACTAGGTTGGGTACAGAAAAAGGGGGAGACCACTAGGTTGGATACAGAAAAAGGGGGAGACCACTAGGTTTGATACAGAAAAAGGGGAGACAAAGGGGAGACCACTAGGTTGGATACAGAAAAGGGCAATCAACTGGTTGAGATACATAAAAAGGGCACATGACTGGGTAAGATACAGAAAAAGAGGAGACCACTTAGTTAGTTACATAAAAGGGGAGACCACTTAGTTAGTTACATAAAAGGGGAGACCACTAGGTTAGTACATTTGCATAAAAATTAATCTTCTTGGATCATTCGGAAAAAAGACTTTTTTAAGCAGGTATTGTTTTGGTTGGTGGGTAAATATAACTACAAATTACAACAGCAAAAGCTAAAAACAAAGATACATTCAGAGGATCATATTGTCTAGCATACAGGTATAAGAAAACAGACATTGACAGTACAACAAAGAAGAGGTATTTTTTGGAAGTATAACAAAGTGACTGATTCACTGAAAGCCATCCATACAAGGTCAAATTTAAAAATGAAAATCTAAAGGAGATGTATGCAGAGCAAGGGGAGATAACTCATATCATTTCAATGGTAGAAAAATATGACTTTTTAAACATATACATTTTGTAGTATTATTTGAATAGCACTAACTAGGAAGAGAATTACCACAAGGAGATTAAGATAATCCTTTCATAGTATAACAGCTGAATTTTCATTATCATTAATATTTTTACTTTTTACACATAGTTAACTTTAGTTTACTTTAAATAAGAATTTATAAATGACTAAATGATATTATAATAATTCGACAATGTTCATATGCATTTTATAAAAGAAAAATACACAATTTCAATAAGTTAAAATTCTAAGCGGTTTAAGTTGAATATCAAATTAGGTGTGAAATAATGAGAAGTGAAAATGTGAGGATCAGTTAGAAGCACGAGGTAGGTCAGTTAAGTTAGATTTCAAATTTGCATTTAAATTGACAGGTGTAAACAGGTGAGAAAGGTTGATTACCAGGTTCCATGGGTTCGTTCTGCCAGCCCGCTGAGCTACTTAGACTCGGAGATTTCCCATAATACCCTGAGAGGTTTTCTGAATCATCGCCCACGCTTTCGACGTCGTCATCCACCGGTGACATGGGGTTGATGGTACTGCTTTTGAGGCGTTTGTGCGGGTGCCCCGAGGGACTAAGGGCACTCTGACCATTCTGCATACTGTGGTGCATAGAGGGTACCATAGACTGATCATGTGGGCTATAACTATAATAACTTGGACTGTCGAGCTTTGCTTGTTGCATCATGTGTGTTCCGTTTTGAGGCGTCATTATGGAAGCTAGAAATAAAAAGAAACAATGATGGTGGAGGTTAGGATATATAGCCTGAGAATGAGTGTAAATAAGAAAAGAGAGCAGAACATCTTCAACCGAGGGATTGCCGATTGATTGATTGGTGTTTTACGCCGCGCTCACGATTAGGGATTGTCAAATGTTTTGTAAATCATTCATGCAGTGAGGAAATAAAACTTATTTGCTTAAAGTGACATCAGCTGTCAAATTTCTGTTAAGCAGAATTAGCTAGTCTTGGGGGTTTATGTCCATAGACCCTTTTGGCCTAATGATTGATGCTTGTGCAGAAGCCTCGCTGTATGGCAAAATGACGCTAAATTGAGTTTTTGGATCAATCTGACATCCGAATTGTGTTCATTTTGTCTATGACGTGATGCAAAAGAGGCGTGTCACAGGGAAATGACGGCAATGCCATACAATTCGAACGTCATAAAAACGTCATTCTTTAGAAGCCGAAAGGGTCTCTTACACTCTGAGAGCGTTGCAAATATTCAATATAGCCCAAACTGATCCAGTCAGAAATTTGTGTATGATTTACACCTAAGGCCCACGCGGAAGGAACGAGTGGAACACAATGCCCAAATCTAGTCTCCACGCTACATGAACACTCGATTGATTGATTGATCTATTATACCATACTCCAGATTATTACATGTACATTGCGCTGGTGCCAGGTTTAGTTGGGAAGGAGACCTCTATCAGAGAGGATATGAAGTTTTCCTATTTCACCCATGTCTAAAACAACTAATTTGCTAAACAACCTGTCCAATTATGCATCCTTGTAACAGGATAAAACTTATGTATCGCAACATTTTAATCTGATTTAACAAAGGAACACAGTGAGTAGATACATGTATGTTACATTCTAGAAATAAATGACATAAACAGACGGTTTAAAAAAAATTTCCATACAGTAATAGCCAAAACGTCAAAAATGAGACCAAAAATGATAAATATTTCAAAATTATGCCGAGATGAAAAGCAGCATATACATGTACAATATTGGTGTTTCTTTTTTTTTAAATCAAATAAAGACAGCACTGTTCACCATGTTGAATATAGCTCTGGAGTTTGTCTTAAAAGATCATGCCTCACCCAGGGGGATTTTGTAAATAAATTAAGCGAAATAAAACAAAAAAGCTGGAAAAAGCGGAGATAAGTAAACGCACAAAACATAAACATACGTATATAAAATATGACTTTCCATCCCCATTAAAAAAATATTCATTCGAACCCGGGACTATTGGTGGAAGGCTGTTCGGATTGAGCGTCCAACGTTCTACACCCCTGATATACTATGACAATGCTGTATAAGAGTCAAAGCTTGCTTTATGAACCACAACATGGATTGTTTGAAAAGTTCCATAGATAAATTTTCAAAAGTCTTTTCTGAAAGTACTTTATTAATTTTGTGTTGCATTGAGCAAATTGTGATCAGCAAATTAATAAATTTTAAAAAATTTACGAATTAGTTTGAGGTGATTATTCACAGTTCCTTTATTGTTGTTATATTTTAATGGTAACTATCATATATGTAAATATATATATATCAAGACCTATTTAAATTGAAAACTTAATTAATTAATTTGTACTCAAGGTCAGCTATTAGTGTTAACTCTTTACCCCATAATCACGCTATTTGACGCCTTGACATAATCATATATAATTAAAACAAGACCTGATTTTACTTTTTCACAAGCTCAACTTCATAGTAGATACATAGACAAGCTTAACATCTTCTCCAGCCCTCCCGCTCCCCCCACCCTCTGCCTTAATTACTTTCATAGAGGAAAAGCTTTAAAAAAACAAGCAGTCCAAAACAAATAGAAACAAGCAAAAAGAAAAAAGCCAGCAGTACGTACACGAGTAATCCTGAAACTTACGCCTTGTGACACGCAACAGTTCTTTGGCGGAGAAAACGCCCGTAGCCATAATACTGTCGTTGCCGGAAACGCCAGAGTGAATATTGCCAGGGACTGAAATAGAAAAACAGTTCAAAGGTCAGAATGGCTTATATAAATAAAGACAAATTGCAGGACCTCTTTCCTTATGCAGATCTCATAGAAACCATCCCATTTCCGTTAAACAAATTATTTGATAGATTGATGTTTAACGCCGCACTCAAGATTATTTCATGTACATTGTATATGGCAGATTTGTCACGTTGAGAGGGGGGGGGGGGGGGGGGGGGGGTCGATGGGGAGGAAATCTCACATATGGTGATGGTGTGAAAAATCCACTCATAAAATTTTCAATTTGTATTTGGTCTGAGTGTGAATCGAAACAGGGCCGCATCGATGGAAGTTCTGTGTGGGACTGAATTGTCACTGTAACCCACTGGACCTACATGTATGAATAAAATGCTGGAAAATGATTCCAGAAAGTTTTTCTATAATGCAAAAGGCAATTAGTGGAGGCTAAAATGGAGAAGAGCAACAGGGATGGAGAACCTAACAGAAGGCTTGTATTTCAGTTATATGAAGACGTTGTCTCCTTGTTGCAGGGCGGATTTCCACCGCTCTTTTAAGTGCTGCCTCACCGAGACGACTTGCCGAAGACAACCAGCAAGCCCCCTCACCCAGTCACAGTATACTGACACCGGGTCAACCAGTCGCTGTTTTAACTCCTATTGCTGAGCGCCAAGCGTAGCAGCACAGCTACCACTGTTTAAGTCTTTGGTCTGACTCGACCCAGGCTTGAACCCAGATCTCCCAGACCTGAAGCGGACGCTCTACCGACTGAGCTATCGGGGCTGGTTCAACCATTAGAAGAGAAATAGCCTAAATGTGGCTAGACGAATTCAGCCATTAGAGAGGATTTCAGGCAATATTTTCTTTATTTAAAAGCCGCCAATTTTCTTTAAAAGTCGCCGCGGTTGGGCACTTGTACACATCGGCGGCTTGATCATAGCTGAGTTCACGTCAGTTAACCACGTAGGCCTATCGGCGTTTTGTTGGAGATGAACAGATTTAATTGACCTCTTTGGGTTATATTTTATTTCTGTAAAGACTATGGCAAGTGTGGCCGACCAGGGACACTGTGCGCATCTTGTGTGAAGTGTGCCGACTTTTCGGCCAATACAGGGGAAATGAGCATAAACTTTTCAGACTGGCCGAAAATTTAGAAGTATTTCAAGACCGTTTTTGTCTGATGCAAAGCAAAATTTCGGCCGAATCTTTAGATGGAATACGGTATACATACATGTATTGAATATCAAGGTAGTTTTATCACAATACCTAAGGGATAAAACTAGAAGGCCATTTTTAGGTGTAATGATTTGTAAACAAATAGTTCTTCCAATGGGACAAGGCTGGTTAGAGATAGTTAGAGCAGTCCACACGTTCACTTTGACAGAAATAGCCATAGAACTAAGGTCCAAATTTACACTATATTTAGTGACCAATGAGACACATGTAGTAGCATGCAATAAGTATATAAATTGAACCATTTTGTCATGTAAGGCCAACCCATTCTCCAAACCCATAAAGTGACTGTCCATAGGGATATATATTCAGACGTGGTGTTTTCTAGCGTACACTGTGTAGTTTGGTAGGCTAACAGAACAAGGGTCAGCTTATCACATTTCTATTTATTTACATGAGGTTTGGAAATTAGAATTCAACTATGCATTTGTACCACAGCAGAAGTATCATTTCAATGAAGAACGAATGACCAGCTAATCCATGCAATAATTCCAGAGTCACGGACTGTCAAAAGGCTAGGTGACTGTTTTGGTCGCCACAAATAGCGAGACCCCAATTTACAATTGGTACGGGACACATCGGTTCCCGAGTTATAGACTGATAAAAGACTAAATGTCGCCACAAATGTCGAACCCCAATTTAATTTTGATTAAACCGTCACATCGTCTAACCATAAGTTTCATATATCAGAAGAAGAAAAAACTTAAATGCAGGCATAAGGTTTAAAGTTATGGAGCAGACACAAACACGGGGCTGACGGACAATGATATACCAATATAAGGCCAATTTAGGAGCGGGAATATAAATATAGCGAGCCGTCAACTAATTCTATATCAATGAAATTGCCTCTGTATTTAACAACTCATGCCACTTTAAGTTTAAAAGTGTTATTTTGAAAAGAACCAGTTAAAATGCTGAAGAGACCACAACCCTCAACATACATTCAGACTTTGCTTCTAGTCTGAGCTAAATTCTTTGGTTTTTTTCTGAGAGGGGGATAAAACGGAGGGATAAAGGTGAATAAATCCACATGTCCACAACAAAGGGAGCAAAAGCTACTTGTAAATCTTCCTAGTGAAAACACATGGCTTGAAGCTTTCTCCTTTTAATTTGCCATGTACATAGGATAGCTGACCATTAACCCTTTTAGAGCCTGTGTGTTAATTCCCCAAAACACCCAGACCAGTGGAGATAGCGGTCTGAAGTCTGGGCCAACGTCACAGAATCTTAGTGGACATTGGGATTTCAGAAAACTTCTAACAGTTAAATATCAACATCCTGTGCTTTGTCTGGCAATTAGGCACTAAGTTTATCAAAGTCCACCCCCCATCTTGTCTTTACGGTCAATGTTGGAAAATGAAGCTCTACAATAAGCGGGAAATATACAATTGATATATTTATGAACACTAAAACACACGGGTACTAAAACACACGGGTACATGGAGTACCCGGTACACAATAACCATGGAGACAAATTTCTAATTGTGTTAAAAAGAGGTATATCATTTAGACCTTTATACCCAATTATAAGTTGTATTAAACTAAAACCCATAATATTTCATTAGGTTGATGGCAGACAGGAGCTTGGCCTCAGTCAGTATAATTTTCTGGAACAGTGTAATACATTGACAAATGCTTTCAGATCTTGAGCTATATTGCCAGAATACTTTTTAACACTATAACACACGGGCACAGGGAAAATCTTCTTGTCTAAAATAACCACGGAGACAAGTTTCTTATTGTGTTAAAAAGGGGCATATCATTTAGACGTTTATACCCAATCATAAGTTCTTATAATAAACCACAACCCATGATATTTCATTATGTTGGCAAGAATATTGCTAGATTGAGATTGAACCCCATAGGATCATATGAAAAGAAAGTGAAAGTTTTGGTTTCCCCGAAAAAACCTAGGTCATTGATATATTTTTGAACACTAAAACACTGATACAGGTAAAATCTTCTTGTCTAAAATTACCATGGACACAAGTTCCTAATTGTGTTAAAGAGGTATATCATTTAGACCTTTATAACCAATCATAGGTTGTTGTAATAAACTAAAACCCATAATATTTAGTTAGGTTGACGACTGACAGGAGCTTGGCCTCAGTCAGTAAAATTTTCTGGAACAGTGTAATACATTGACAAACGTTTTCAGATCTTGAGCTACATGTATATGGCAAGAATATTAGAAGGCCGAAATTGAAGAACCCCATAGGATCAAAAGAAAAGAAAGTGAAACATTGGGTTTTCCCGGAAAAAAATCCTATGTCATTGATATATATGTCTATAAGCATTCATGAACAGAAACTATCTAGCAGAAGTTAATCTTTGTGACTGGTGGAAAGATGTACATTTCTTGGTTTCAGGCAACCAATCAGCAAACAAGAAGAGCATATTAGAAGGGCTTATTCACATTAATAAAAGCCCATCAAAGGCCGTGAGTTTTGACATGTTACTGTACATACATGTACATGGCCATACTCAAAGAGGTTGGTTGATTTTACATCATACTCAAGATTATTTCACTTATTATTATATGGCTACATGTACATTGGCAGGGTTGGTGTGGGAGGAAATTGGCCTCTGTGCCTGGAGGAAACCTCTTTTTCCAACCATTCCACAAAAAGGGGGTTCCAGAGAGCTAGCAATGGATATACATCATTAAAATTTCCACACAGGCTGTCAGGAAAAAGGTGCAATGTTAAGTTTTAGTTAGTGCAGACAGTTTATGATTCATGGCTATTAAAAAGTGGGTGAAATGGATAAAATATATATACATGATGAAGACTGACTGATTGATTGATTGAATCATTGATTGAGTGATAATATATGTATATTTATGGGATAATATATATATACATGTATATACCTGAATGATTATTTGATTGAATAAACCAGTAATTAACTGAGTGTTAAAACTGTTCCTTGAGTGATTCTTTGATTCATTAAAAATTGAGGAAAAACAAAATTTGCTAACATAATTTATATGAAACCTAAATAGTAATCAATTGAAATTCATTTATTTATTTTTCGTTTTAATAAGGAGAACTATTGTATAAAAATAAAACTAGTCTTGTTTTACAAGATACATTAAGAAAGAAACAAGTATTTATGGGTAGCCCCACGATATACAGTACCAAGAAGTTGCTATCCATAATTACTGGTTAATTCTTTAAGCACATGTCATCAAAAAGCAGTTAACTATAATTTTTATTATCAATGATGTAAAATTTTCCAAAGATCTATTTCTAAGCAATGGATGATGCAATACTATTGGATCAGATGGTTGATGAGGGTGGGGCAATGTTGCCACGGTTACAGTGTGATGATTGACAGGTGATGTTTTCACATACCTTTAATGTCCTGGTCACTACTCATTTGCATCTCAGAATAATCTCTAGGGTCGGGGACTGCATTAGAACAAAAAGAAACAAACTATAGCCTCAGTCCGTTTTCTTTTTCTTAAGCCTCACCGTTTTTTGTTTTTTATTTAAGAAAAAAATTTAAACCTAGTTAAATATTGCTTTTTCGGCCACCTTTAAAGTGGACTAATACATGTACTGGTACTTATAAACTAATTGAGTGCATGTATGGCTAGACCACTTGTCTGAGCCAAAATATTTTTATTTGTATCTAGTGCTGGCAATAGGTGCCATATTCTGGGACCCGGGTTCGATTCCTGTTTCGAGCATCGCCCGAAACCGATATAGAAGAATTTTTGCCATAATTTTTCAAGAAGGCTTATCCCCAAAATAACGAGAACACTGTTACACTCACTTTCTAAATGACACTACATGTAACTAATTAACCTTGTGCATTCAGCAATGGGAGCTGTGTCAATTACGTTACCAGAAGGGTACTAAATCTTCGCTGTAGTATCTACATGTACCAGTCAACTGTCTCCTTTGTTTTAGAGGAGACCGGTAGGCTGAACGGATAAAACAGTGGTGATTTACGTAGTGATGGCGACATGTGACATACTCTGGGACCCGCATTCTATTTTCGTTTTGTGCGTCAGCCAAAATCGGTAGAAGAATTTTGTTTAAGAAAGTGTTATCCCAACACAAAGGTGACTCTCAAATGATTGAACTGAAATTGAAAGTTCAGAATTCCCACAAGTTTGCTGTATTACATGTATGCCACACTACAGGTTTAAGGTTATTTTCGAAATATCATGGGTTGTATATGTTAGGTGGGGAATGAAACTGAGACAACCCTGACCTGCAATTGATCAAGTGAAAATAAGGTCATCTTTTTTTTTGTGTTTTGGGGGAGTGAGGGAATGCGTGAGATTCGAACCAGTTACCCAATGGTGGAAGGATTTAGTTGAAAAATGCCAGGCTCTAGCACTTTAACAAACTTAGCAACAGAGGCTAATTTGTTTTGCCGAAAACCTACAATATCATATGCAGTACCATGTACTGACTACATGTATATGACAAATACACAGTCATTGATTTTACAGCATAACAAATGTGAGGGGAATGATTTACAGGGAAGCCTGTGGCAAAGTTGCTTCTCTCAGCCCATGATATATGAAGAAAATTGAGTTAAGGGGTGCCTTTTAGGTGAACTTGGTAGCCGTTTATATATGGGATGAACGGACAGACAGTAGTTTTATAGGCCAGTTGAGGAGGACTGGAAAGTAGAGCTAGTGAACACACGGTTACACACCAGTCCCTACTTAACACATGGTTTCTATTGATTATCTACTAGTCTATGTCTGATGTACATTACATTTCTTCTTTATGGCTACATCTATCACTTCAATGGTCCTGCCTACTAGTAAAGTCCACGTCCTATGGCAAATTAAACCTCTCCCGTTTTCCACAGAACTTGTTCTATCTGATATAAAAATATTGCAATTCAGAGAGTTCATAATTAGGCCACATATCTAAGTCCCAATTCTTTCCTTTTTTTTTAAATTATTTGATTGGCATTTACTGTACATTTTTCACTGTAGATTATTTCAACTATATGGTACAGTTTGCCTCATGTAAGGGTGAAAGAAATTGTGTTAGGACTGTTTGATTATTGTATTACACCACACTTGATAATATTTCACTACAATCATACCAGCAGCATTGCTAGATTTAGATGCTCCGAGGAGACGATGCCCTTTGCCCGGAGGAAAGCCCAGATCTCCTGCATGTACCTGAAAACTATTCCCAACATTGAGTGGAAAACGCATGGGTTGATTGTTCAAAACAATGTTAGCTGAACTAACTATAAACAGTTAGCTGAACTAACCATAAACAGACCATAAGCTACAGGCGTTAATAAGCCCCCTGCATGTTACATGTACACACACACTTTTGGTGAGTACTCAACGTTAAAATTTAAATTAGCTTTTGTATGAATAGGGAATTTCACAGAGGAAAAATGCCTGTTTGGCCTACTCCCATACAAGATTTGCACCGGAGGGTTTTCCAAAGGTAGGGGTACATGTAGAACTGTAGAATGAGGTCCCACATTAACCCTTGAACCTAACAGGCTTGATGCAACCTCCATATTGCGATTGTGGACTGTATTTTAGAATAATATGAGAGGATATATCATATGTTATAAAGAATCAAATGCAGTGAAATTTAAACTGGCCGCAGATTTGGGGGTTATTTTTTTTACAAATTTACAAATTGGTTAAAGGATTGATAACAAATATTTTTGCTTTTATTATTCTGTATGTTATAAAGTGGCTAAAACCTACTATGATTTCATAGGATTTCACAGTAACAATCAGTTTTGATACTACGCCTGTTGTTACTGTAGTTCTAAAACTACGGAAACGAGGATCTTGAAAGCTGGTATATGGTAGGATGTACTACTAGCCTTGGTATACAGAACTGATCCAATGTTTCTGACCAACTTCTAAATTATCTGTCCTGACAAAGAAATGTCAACAGGAAGTGAAATGATGAAAACATGAATTTCCAAAAATAGAAATATGCAAGGAAAATCCTGATTAACCACTGAATTAATGAACTAATGAATGAAACTAGTACCAAGAACCAAGAAATGTTTTAATAAGGAGATTTATGAACAGGGCTTATTAAAAGCTGGTTTGTGTTTGTGTATGGACTAAATGTATATTTGAAAAACAAAAATTGAAACAAAACAACCTTCGCGTTTATTCACTGGTATTCAAAAAAAGGGGTTAGGAGGAAATATGCATATGCTCTGTACATTTTGTAACTACTCGTCAAAATGACCTCATACATGATGTGTACAAACTGCCATGAAGAGGCACTGACATAGCAGAGATGATGTATTACTTCAGCAATCTGCCGGTACGTACACAGCGGGTTCGTGTTTGACGACAGGCGTCATATGTCACTGAGATAATTAATAACTTCCGTAACCATATGATGTATGATGTAGCAAGGTACATGTAAATGTACCATTGAATTTTGTATGTGTTCCGCCCGAAATTTAATTTTCTTTTTTAATATCCGACTTTTAAGTACATGTTCTACAAGACACTTAACGCAAATTGGAAAATATTGCCCAGGACTGTTCATAAAACTTTAAATGTAGAGTGAAAGGGGTTGTTAAAATTAAAGTATATTTCCCTAAAAGTGGTTTTCCTAAACTGAAAAATCACTTTAAAAAAAAAAATTAATCTTGGTCCATGGAAAGCCTGTATTGGTTTAAGAGACCATCTCTCTGCTGACCATGGAGGGCCCACCTTCCATTGGGATTTGTGGCCAACCCAAATAAGCTGATAGATTTATAAGAACTGCTTGCGTGTCTTTAACAAGTGCTTTAGATAAAAAGGTGATAGAATGGTGGAATTCGTGATAGATTGTTCCATTCACAACTTATGGACAAGGGGTCGCTCTATATGCCCTTACCCTGAACACATACATGTAGCTGGGCATACACTGTAGATATAAAAGGAAAATGGCGACCGTATAGATCATGGCATTTTTCTGTATAGTATAGTATCTGTGTACCTACATGTATGCTAGTTGCTTTTATCTTAAAGTAAAAAGATATTTTAGAAAAAAAGTCCTGTCACCTACAAATTGATTGATGTTTTACGTTGCATGTCTTTATAACCTAGTAGCAAAACTGACCATAGTAAAAGCTCAATTGATTGATAGATATTTTACGTCACTTTTTTGCCGAAGAAAACCCTTGACCTTCAAGGAGTACCTGCCAGTACCCTGTTTTCCAAATTGGGCGATCGAGAGAAACCCCCACCCAGAGAGTGTCAATTTTAGCGACAATAAAGAATATAATACCTAAGTATATAACGTAGAGCGACTTACCGTAACTGTGTATGAAATTTGCTAGGTAGAGGTCCAATTCTCGTACTGAGACACTGATATGGTGAGGGTTAACACAGAGGTTGGAGTGCATACAGTCAGGGGATTTCTCAAGACGTTCCCCGTCAGTACTTTCTAACGGGATAGCTTTAAAAAGAATAACCATAACAAGGTCCAGCCGCCAGACTTTATCAGCCTGTCGTAAACAGTCAATTCTACGCATCTTGCCTTTTTGATCTGGATTACTAAGAACGCATAGCGGTGGGCGTTTTCCAGTCACGCT
This sequence comes from Lepidochitona cinerea, assembly GCA_963971465.1. Lineage (NCBI taxonomy): Eukaryota > Metazoa > Mollusca > Polyplacophora > Chitonida > Tonicellidae > Lepidochitona > Lepidochitona cinerea. The sequence continues at coordinate 1,255,811 of OZ020556.1, read as the reverse complement.
TAAAACAAAGTCTTCACGGCACTCCTGAGTAATATCCTTGCGTAGTTTTGCCAGCAAACGAGAAGCCCATTTCTGTTTTATTTCCGGTTTTTCGCTCTGTAAAAGACGAACAGAGTTTGAATTTAATAGCGTTAAAACGGTAATAATATGTAAATGTAAAGACCTTTTTTTTTCAGTTTAAAACTTCTAAAAACGGGTAGTATGTGAGATTTTAAAAAAAGTATAAAGTTCAGAATTATAGGAATTATTCTACAGATTTGGCTTCATGGACAACATAGGATGTAAATTTGCCTATAAAATGAGAAGTTCAGTTCGAAGATTCTCTATAACTTAAAGTTTAAGGCAAAATTAACAAGTCAGGCAAATGAACATTTTAGTAATATGATTTAAATTATACATCTGCATGGTGAAGTTAATTGGGGGAGGTATATGTTTGCAAACTCAATCTTCAGAGTGAATCCCTCGACCACCGTTGAGCACAGCTCACAAAATCCACTACGATAAGAGCCCAACTGGGTGAGATTTGAACCCACTACAACTTGGTGGAAGGCTTCCACTAGGATAAGAACCCAAATGGGTGAGATTTGAACCCACTACAACTTGGTGGAAGGCTTCCACTAGGATAAGAACCCAAATGGGTGAGATTTGAACCCACTACAACTTGGGGGAAGGCTTCCACTAAGATAAGAACCCAACTGGGTGAGATTTGAACCCACTACAACTTGGTGGAAGGCTTCCACTACGATAAGAACCCAACTGGGTGAGATTCAAACCCACTACAACTTGGTAGAAGGCTTCCACTAGGATAAGAACCCAAATGGGTGAGATTTGAACCCACTACAACTTGGTGGAAGGCTTCCACTAGGATAAGAACCCAAATGGGTGAGATTTGAACCCACTACAACTTGGTGGAAGGCTTCCACTACGATAAGAACCCAAATGGGTGAGATTCGAACCCACTACAACTTGGTGGAAGGCTTCCACTAGGATAAGAACCCAAATGGGTGAGATTTGAACCCACTACAACTTGGTGAAAGGCTTCCACTACGATATAGGGGCCTCCGTGGCTCAGTAGGTATAGCGTGGGACGCTCAATCCGAACAGCCTTCCACCAATGGGTCGCGGGTTCGAATCCCACTCAGTCCAAAAATTGGAAAATTTTCTGACTGGGTTTTCACTCGAAGGACCTATGTGGGATGGTTGCCAGTTACCAGCGGAAGGTCGTGGGTTTCCTCCGGGCACAGAGCCCGGTTTCCTACCACAATAAAACTGGCAACGCCGCCATATAAGTGAAATAATCTTGAGCACGGCGTAAAACACCAATCAATCAATCAATCCACTACGATAATAGCCCAACTGGGTGAGATTCGAACCCATTACAACTTGGTGGAAGGCTTGTTAGATTGAATGACCGACACACTACATGTAAATTATGAAGCATTGAGGAACCTTTCTTTAAAATATTTATTTTCTAAAACATTTGCACAAGTCAAATGGGGGTCTGTCATTATTAGACTATATTACAAAAAAAAATCTAAACCAACCTAAAGGATAAGCAGTTGAATATACAGTGTACATCTCATATTGGCAGTGTGAAGAGAATAGATTTTGAAGAAATTCATTTCTACGCAGACACCAGGGATGTAAATTTGCCTGTACTAGTGAGGGAGAGTTGGGTAAAGTTTCAAGACTTCACAGGATCAGTGTAGGACAAATCCGACACAGTGATCAATGGGCTGGAGTAATATTTATTTAGAGTGAACAGACACACTGGCTTGGTCATCTACCATGTTGAAGGCCGTTCTGTCGATCTGTGAGCTATTCGTTCCGTCTCAGTGACTCGGCCTTCTACCAATAACCAACATTAACAAGAAAAATGGCCTGGCTTGTTTAATTGTTGACTGTCAACTGTCAGGAAGTCTAGACCCGTTCTGCTCATTTACAGTTGCTCAAACCAAGAATGTATGTAAGCTTGCATGAAGATTATTACCAAAGTCCTGTCATTGACATTTATCAAATTTGTCTATGGAGGGTAATCAATAGTGAAGGATATTGCAATATCTTCTAGAATCAGACCATTTAACACAGAATCAAAATGTTAAGACTGATGGCCACCCATTTTTCTTGATTGATTAGTGTTTTACACCACAGTCACTCAAGTGGTTACATGATTTCCGTTTTCAACAAAAAAGCATAGAAAAGGCAAACTATTTTAATGAAATTTCAAACCAGTTTGAATTTTATCATTAAGAATTTGAGGCCGATTAGGAAAACCCAGTCTGATTTTTTTGTCAAGTTTTCTTTGGATTGAATGAGACTTGAATTTTTTATTTTCTACCTATTGAATCATTGCAGGGTTTAATTTTCCTAGTGGGGGCCAGTGTACATATCTAGTTGAGTTCTAGTAAATTAATAAAGTCGGTAAAAATGGATGTTCATTTTCTATATTACGTTAATCTGTGAGTTCATTCAAAGATTCAAACAGCGTCTTTAAGTCGTAGAGATGTCCCTTTAAGTCATAACAATGTCTCAATTCAGAATATGAGCAAAAAATCCCATTGTTTCACATAACCAAGCACAGAGCACAAAATGTCCCAAGTTTCAGGTCCACTAAAATCTGGTAATGTCCGGCAGACATCTGAAGCCACACTGCGGTTATGAAGGTAACTCACCTGTAGTTCTTCCTTGACTCTTCTCTCCTCGTCCATAGACATTCGCTTCTCATGTTTTTTGTAGTATTTTCGTTTGGCTGCCTGTAAGTTGAACCATGTGTAGGAGAAGGCCTTCACATGAGGCAGGAGAGCCTCGATGAAGGGGTGAAACTCATCCTGCAATACACAAAATATACAGTCGTAAACAATTGATTGATTGATTGAACCAAGGCCTTCACATGAGGCAGGAGAGCCTCGATGAAGGGGTGAAACCCATATTGTAAAACACAAAACACACAGGCAACAACGATTGGCAGAATGTTAATGATTGGTAGATATTGATTGGCGGAGAAAACCCATGCTAAAGGAATCCTGGAATGAAACCCATAATGTATAAAACAGTAAAACACAAAGTGAAGCATACAGCTACATGTATGAATGATTTCAGGATCGACTGATTGATCGAATTACTGACTCAATGATCCAGGCTTAGCACAACCTTTAAAAGCATACAACGAAGAAATGATACCCCAGGAGTCAGGTTATAATCCCAGTGACCCCACAGATTGATTGATTCATTCAAATTTAATGCCACGCTGAAGAAAATCAAAATTATTTAATTTATATGGTGATGAAACGAAACTTTGCCAGCTGAAGTGAAAATAACTTGTATTGAACAAAACAAAACAAAATTAAAGGGGCATGAGCTGCCAAAATGTTGATATTTTGATGTTTAAACAGAATGTTGAAATTATTGGCTATTTTTCTTAAGACGTGTAATTCAGAAGCTTTTTACTGCTTCTAGTCTCGAGAATGTACGATAAAGTATTGTTTTGAACTAACTTTGCCCTAGAATGAATGAATGGTATTCCCGGTTATTTAAATTTTGTTTACTTTTCGAACACGTTTTCGGTTCGTACAGGCCACATACTGTATGGATTTTCTTCATTCCAACGCCAATCATTTAGTTTTTCGATGGCCTTCAAAGCCTCTCACTGTCGTGACGATCAGAAATTATGATAAAAGTGTGAATTTTGGCAGCTCATGCCCCTTTAAAGGCTGAGTTAAAAAAATAAATGCAACTCTTAATAATTAAGTCATTATTAATGATAATCAACAAAACAGCAGCATTCCGGAATGAACCAGTGAATTGCCGGTGGGAGGTTGCTAAGATAGAGGTTCAACACCTAGTGATTTCTTTAGAGAGAAAAAGGGTTTCTTTTTGTTCTTAGACTGAATGATGAGAGTAAAGAAAAACAAATTTGGGGCACTCAGTATTGAACAAAAAAAAAGCGATACTTTTTTTTTTTATTATTTCATTCGTTGATTCAATGGCAAGTTTAGCATTTAGCAAAAAAAAGTTGAACCAAACAAAAAAAAAATAATTAACTATAAAGTGAACAAAATACACCAAAAAGCTTTATAATTCTGAAAGATAAAATAATATTCCCCAAAAACATATTTGCAAAAAATAAAAAATCTTTTTTGCCCGTTGACATTCTATGGGAAATGACAGCAATTAACACAGATTGGAAGTCACTAATTGAATGAAGTTAGCTCCATTGAGGAACTGTTGGGGAAACATTAAATACCAGACTTCAAAATGAATCGGACAGTGATAGAAGCAAAATGAAGAATATTCTAATAATAAGCGTGGAGATAATAACTGTTATAACGAGAGAGACAATCAGCCGGTATAAGACTGTCTGGGGGGAAACAAGTAACATTAATTTGATTGGCTAATTCCAATCAGTCTACCAACAAACCATACAATCCGTCTGTAAAACGGTCTGAGAAAGCCGGGCTCTTGAGAAATAAGAAGAGACTTTCTGGACGGCTTTACGGAAAACTTATCTTGAAATTGCCGTGATAGTAATCTTCGGTCTCGTACTAATTAATGACTAGAGTGAGACAAATTGGAACATTTAGTTTCAACTAGTGAAAACCACCTATATATATATATATATAAGTATACTTCAGACATGGTTGTGTCTGTAATATGTTGATCTACGGATATAAAAAAAATTATTTCGACCCATAGACAGGCTGGGTGAGATGAGGCAAGGGCTGACCAGACAATTCAACAGACAAACTTATTTACATGACAGTTCTGCCAGCAGACAATCAATTGCCCTAGAAACTTGGTCCGCTACCAATCAGACCTTATTTTAAGCAGAACATGCATAGCGAGCAATTGATGCCGCAGTAGCTGGACATTCTAGGGGATAGTTTTGATGGCCTTCTATACAGCCTAATTGTACTACATCATTGGCGCTGACCAAAAGCTGTAGGACTGTTCCCACCACCCCTTTACCCTAAACTCGGTCCACAGACGAAACCGTGACCAGCCACAGGGCTAGTAATTAGAAAAACAACGAGACATATCAGATTAATTTCCTATATCTGATTAGTTCTTCGGACGCTTCTTGCCATGTGCCTGCCCCTCAGACATCTTCTGAAGGTAGAAGAATGAAGACGTCGGACTACATACCAGAGAAGAGCTGAAGACTGGCTACATGTTAATATAGACAGTGACTGAGAGGCACGTTCGTGTACCATACTCAGCTACCATCCCCAATTCAGAACACTCCTATGTAATATACAGTATGGCACTTCCTTAGCCCCATGAGAACATCCTTATACTCCACCATATAATATTGAATACTTCAATAGACTTAGTTAACTGAATTTTATTAGGGGAAAGTCAAGAGAACTCGGTCAAATTCAGATATGGCTTTTTCAAAATGATTAATAATATTTTGGATTTTAATTTTGAAATGCAAACATCAAAAGCAACAATTCAAATCTTTACTGCAGCAAACTAGTAAATTCAAAATTTTGATTGTCAAAAAAAGGTCAGCTTTTGAAGTTTTTATATTAAAATGAAAAATATTAGTAAATACACTACTGGGTGCCAACCACAGATGTGTGTAAATAACAAAATTTCAATAGATGTTAACTGGAATGTACATGTAGGAGGGGGGGGGGGGGGGGGGGACATGCAGCTGCTAAATGTACATGTACATCTGCAAGATTTAGTATCAACTTAAAGCTCTTTTTGTACTTTTTGATAAGAATGACCGAACAATTAACTAATTTTATTTCCACAAAGTTCTTCTATATCTGGCTGCCCTTCCCACTTCAAAGTTGCCACCTTTTTAAAATAGTTCTTCATACAACTACATGTAAGTAGACACAAGGTACAGACAACGTGTTACAGCATGCCGTCATCAGTACACCAAGACTTACAACCCTGAACATTTGTCAGCATATTAAAATTACTATGTGTTGATTCTCAACGGTACAAAAGTAACATAATATATCCAGACAGAGTGTTTTAACAGCAGTTAGTTAGGACGTATTACATATTTATGTACTGTTTGAACCTTGAAAGACTACAATGTAGAGATAAATAGATCATTAACTAAATGTAAAGCTCAGATATAACCCAATAGACAAAATAACCTAGCTTTTTTAAAGCTGATTTTTTAACAAATATGTTTTTTTTGTTATTGTTAGAGCTTGTCATCACTGAAAAATATTCACATACATTAAAGATTTTATGGGGACTGAGGCTTATACACAGACTATGGTGCAATACACAAAACAAATTGTGCGAGAAATTCATAAAAAAGGCTTGTTAAGAGCACGTATGGCAGGGTTTCGTAGTTTAGGTCTGATCCACTACGTGTACATCACTTTCTTTAAGTCTTCAATGTTCTTTTTTGTTTCCAAAAAAAGCTTTTCCAGAGAAGTTCGAAACTAGCGTTTTAGACCGATGCCATTAGGTGCATTGGGGCAGAAAATGGGGTGTATGACCAGAGGAAAGCCAAGATTCCATGATAACCTGTGGTCAGACTGGGTGATTTCTTTATCTTAAACAAGTGAAATGAAAGCGAAAAGTTTAGACACCCGGGCCCTCTTTCAGGAAACGGTCTATTTGGATTCCTAATTCTAATTTCGGCTACGCTGCTGTCCATGGCAGCTATTTGAAGCATTTCATACGGTGCATTTAAGCGATTAGCAGATAGTTGACTAAATGACTTAATCAGATTAAAACATTGCAATTTCAATCGGCTGGCTAAGTCTACAATAAGGTGAAGAATTACTCATTGACTTTGATAGCGATGTAAGAACTACATTGAAACGTCGTCACCCAATAAACCAAGAAGTTGTTATCCATAAGTAATTCTTCACCTTATTGTATGTAAGCTTTCAACTTCTAAATGCTATTGAAATATTAGCAAAGACTAAATTGTCCAAAATCCCTTATGAACTAGACTTGGGTTCCCATGTTCCTTTGTAAACCACTTTACCATGCTGTAAAGAAGAATGACAAAAAGTGTGTATGTATACAGGTACATGTGCCTGTGAATATACAAGTATACAAATAATACGATATAAGATTTCTGTATGAGATATTCTGGGAACTCAGCTCGGAAAAAAATAACAAATTATATTTTTTCGCAGGTGTATGTGGAAGTTAATACAGATATAAACCAGTGTCAGCATAACGAGAAATTGTAATTGCGTGTTACCAGAGACTGTATACATGTAATAAGTTTTACTGTAATGCTTTAGACTAAATCGGGACTGATTATGCAACTGGTAAGAGGTCGTAAGAACGACTAAGTACATAGAGTAAGACTATTTAACTGATTGTATTTATGTATTTAGGTGTAGCTTGTACCTATAAGCTGCCAGCAAGAACACAACCTTGGGCTCAGCACACCTTTACTTCATAACTATGATGCCCATAGTTCATACATGTACACTGCCGTAATCCTGTGGCAGTTGAGCTAATTTCAACACAGAAGCTGTGCAAAAACAGCTCTTTAAAGTCAAATTGAACTTTTATGTATATACCTTTATAATATATGTATTTACATGTATATATATATAGTCATTATTTTAGGCAAGAAGATTTTCCATGTGCCCGTGTGTTTTAGTGTTCATAAATATATAGGTGTAGTTTATTCCTAACATGCAAGGGACATTAGGAACATAACCTTGACCATGGCAGTTCAGAAGTTTTTCTCGATGCACAATGTTTAATACACTGCTAATGTTGTTTATAATCTGAGCGGCCAAATTGCTTTTATTTATCAGCTATTTTTTCATAATTTATAAGCTTTTTAATGGCTGTGGTCTTGAGAATGCAGAACTAACTTCGGCCTGGAATATATGAACTTTTCTCCCGGCTATTTAAATTAACTTCTTTTAGGACATTATTTCGGTTCATACAGGTCGCACTGTTTTATTGTCGGGACAATAAAATTTAAGTAAAAAGTGTGAAAAAGTGTAATTGCCAAAGGTCGGGGGTTTTCTAAACCTAGCAGCGCCGCCATATAAGTGTAATAATCTTGAGTGTGGCGTAAAACATCAATCAATCTAAAATGACTTTTTTTGTTAAATAGAAATTGAAAAAAAATTTGAGTGGATTTTCACTTGTTAGCCATATGAGGAAGAGTTGCCAGGTATTCGCCCAAGTTACCCTTCATAAAGTATTTTGACGGTATGTCGGACCATGTGAACTTATTAAACACTTATAAAGTTAATTGGGTGATTGTTGTTTTATGCTATACGATCCAATTTAAATGAGGATATCACCAGACAAGCATACAATCAGATTGATTAATGTTGTACATCACACTCAAAATTGTTTCGCTAATATGGCGGCATTGAAACGTTTAGTTGTGGAGGAAACCTGGTTCTTTGTCAAGAGGGAACCCCTCACCTGTAGCCAAGACCTGGCAACTCTTCCATATGATCACTAAAACAGACGGGCACAGGGAAAATCTTCTTGTCTAAAATAACCATGTAGACAAGTTTCTAATTGTGTTAAAAAGAGGTATACCATTTAGACCTATAAACCCCATAAATTGTTGTAACAAATCAAACCTATGATATTTCATTAGGTTGATGACTGACAGCAGCTTAGCCTTGCACAGTAAAATTTTCTGGGAGCTTTTTGTAACACATTGACAATGCTTAAACATCTTAACTATGGCAAGAACATCGGTGGACTGAGATTGAACCCCATAAATTTAAATGTAAAAATACCTTGAAAGATTTGAGCAACAGCTTTTAAATAATAGCTATAAAAGAAACAAATTTAAACCTAAAAAGTTGAAGAAACAAAATAAGATAAGTTTCTTAAAGACAAGACTTAGATGTCAAGGTAAAATAAAGTTCATGTTCCTCGGCAGGAAAAAGGAGTGCTGCGTTCATGAGAAATTTGCTCATTTTTGCCAATATTTTCTGTCTCTCCAATTAAGATTGCCACTTGAAGATTGTGCTTAGAGTGAGAAGGGTACAGAGTTGGTCGTGGAGACCACTTCACCCAGTGTCCTATGGACAATCGTAGAGGCGGTAATAATGACAACCATTTCCCCTCTCCAGGTCACCCTTCACCTACTAAACCTTTCACTGTTACACACATTTTCATTGCATTGTTTGCACGTAATTTAGGACACTTTAAGAAATAAAACTTTCCGGCAGGCATTGCATTGAGACTTTCTTATATATTTTTGAACACTAAAACACACGACCCGGGGCAAGGGGAAATCTTCTTGTCTAAAATAACCATGGAGACAAGTATTTTATTGTCTTAAAAAGGGGCATACCATTTAGACGTTTATATCCAATCATAAGTTTGTTATAATAAAGCATTCAGTAGGTTGACGACAGGCAGGAGTTTGGCCTTAGTCGGTAAAATTTTCTTGAAAAGATAATTTGGCTATATAATGATTAGAAAAAACAAAAAGCCCATTTCTATGATAAAGACTAAATTATTTTTACAGCTAAAATTCTAAAAAAAACAGTTGTATTATTAATTTATTACACCAATTAATAAGATGACCTTGTGCCTAATGTAAGATTTTTATTTCCTCCATCCTCAAATTTAAATTAAGAAATTTCCTACCCTCCGGTATCCCCCAAACAAAATTAACAAATCTCTCAAATTCAGCGATTTAGACATCTATAAAAAGTTATCTTGTAAATGTACTACGGTAACTGAATAACTGATTCAATCAAAAGTATTAAACACATAAGTCATTTTGAACAGTGGGAAAAAGAGAGAATAGGAAACAAAAGAAGAAGAAAATAAGTTTAGTGCATTCACTGAAGCCAAAGCAAAGCAAATCGCTGCTGTAGGAAAGGCAACAAAAAATGACTAGACAAAATCTTGACGGAAGTAAAAACAATGATTGTCAATTTGCCGAATACAAAAAAGAGTGCGAAGAAAGTAGGGAAAAGTTCAAAAGAGGTCAAGCAATGGTGGTCTATCTGTCAGGCACTATAAGGATCTCAATCTATTTCCAACAATAACAATATATCAAAAACCAACAGTTCCTGTAACATATAAGATTCATCAAAGATTTTTTCCCAATTTCTATTCCCGATTCATGACATATGATCGAGTTAGAGGAAAAGCCTCCCAGATTTATTGAGAGTTTAATAAGGGTTCACTCCATAGAAGAAATGGGACCAATTTTTGGTTTGTCTTCGGATTACACAATACTGCACATTGCGACATGGCAAACAGGGGGAAAAAAACAATTAACAAACTTTTTTTTAGTTTCAATTGAAAAACAGAAAAAAATCTATGACTTTTCTTTTTTTACATGTATTTCCAAATACTTTTTAATGTCTTTGTTTTCACATGTTGTTTTTTTTAATTCTTTAAATCTTAAATTGTCAAATAAAAAAAATGAATAATTTAAAACAGACCACAAGTCTACTGTAAATTTAATTTCCCACAGATCAATAGTAATAAATAAGAAGAAAATAATCAAATAAAACGGCTTGGTTTTTCTGGCGAATTGATACAACTTTGAAGTGCCAATTAAATTAAATATATGTTAAAATGCAAATCCAACCGGTCTAATTAATATCTTACTTGTGAAATAATTTTTTGGTTAAAAATAATTATTGAAAATAGCCGACCTTATTGCATGGGTTAAAGTAAGTCCAATCCATAGGCATGTAGTTCTGCCTGTCTCCTAGACGCATCTCACAATACCAGAGCCTAGTACGATCTGTTCTAACTATAACCACCTAGTATGTACCAATAGTTGCCTCATCTCCGACTGCTACTAAAATCCATAGAGCCCAGAAAAAGGGACATATCTGTAATGCTGACGATCAAACTACTACCTACAGGCTAGATACAAACTATATCAACACGTTGGGATTAAGCAGGGTGATGCGGAGCAAAGGGTTCTATGTCTGGGGCATGTCTGAGGCCACTCCGGCTGATCACTCCAACCAACCACCTCCATTCACACACAACATGTAGGGGGAAGATGATCAAGGCAGACAGATTGGCCTCTTTAGATAATAAATTACTAGTTTCATATATAAATTTATTCCTGCTTTACATTCAACCTGCTCTTACTTCCAAGAAAAATCCAATGTTCTTATCTTGACCTTCGACCCCTACACAACAAGTTTAAACTTTCCCTAGTTTAATTTCTTAACGTACATAAGACACAGATTTGAGATATATATATATCTTCCACAATGCAAAAGCAAAGTAAATTCAACAAAATCATACATTTTGCATTAAAATACAAAGACAATCTTATTCAGGATTGGACAATATTATACAAGATTGAAAACCTCATATATTAAGTTTAGCTCCTGCCTGTCATCAAACTAATGAAATATCATAGGTTTAGTTTATTACAACAACTTAAAGTAAATTTGTTTACTTTTCGAAAAACTATTCCGGTTCGTATAGGCCACATACTGTATAGATTTTCCTCATTCCAACGCCAATCAATTAGTTTTTCGATGGCCTTCAAAGCCTCTTACTGTTGTGACGTCTCAAAAATTATGCAACAAATGTGAACTTTGGCAGCTCATGCCACTTTAACCATGATGCTGATTAACATTTCCAGTCTTTGAGCCTTAACATTTTCAAGAGTTCTATCAATTGATTGATTGATGTATTGTGTCTCACTAGTGATTATTTCACTAATATGGTGGAGGGGCCTCCATGGCTCTGACAGTAGGCAGAGCGTTTGACACTCAATCCGAACAGGCTATCACAAATGGGTCGCGGGTTCGAATCCCACTCAGTCCCCCCAAAAATGGATTGGGTTTTCACTGGAACGACCTATGTGGGATGGTTGCCAGTTACCACCCGCAAGGTCATGGGTTTCCTCCGGGCTCCCACAATAAAACTGGCAACGGCGCCATATAAGTTCAATAATCTTAAGTGGCGCAAAACACCAAACAATCAATCAAACTAATATGGTGGCATTGCCAGATTTATTGGGTAAGTAGACTGATTGATTGATTTAATAATGTTTTACGCTGCACCAAAGATTCAGATATCTTTAAAACAGGTTTTCCAAAATTTTGGAATTTCTGGAACTGTAATATGACAATATTCCCTGCATTGTAACTTGGTCGAGCTGCAATAAACACTTGTTCGGTGTTTGTACAATTATCTGGGGTTGAAATCCCATTAACCAGGGTTTCAAAGTTCCATAAACATAAGCTTTGGGTTAATTTCAAGGCAAATCGAGTATATTAGTAGAATATTTCCATGCTAATTAACTGCAATTTAGCTTTTTTTTTAAATATATTTTTGAACACTATAACACATGGGCACAGGGAAAATCTAGCTTTTTTTATAGAGTGATTTGAGTTTTTATGGTCATGTTGGGACGGATATTTGACCTCAAAAGTAGGTCTTCTAGGAAACCTTGCTCAACCTTCCATTGTGGCCTGGCAACTAAAACACAAATAAAATCCTGTACACAAATATTTTTTGATGAGCGCTTTAAATATTAGCGATTTTTTTTTCAAACTGAGCATCAAAACTTTGTAGGTGTTGCAAAGTCTCATCTTTTCACAAACTGTATGGATTGGTCTATGAAATATCACCAGGATCAAATCCCATCTACATGGATCCAAATACAGGCAGTGCCATAAATAATTGTATCTTTATGGGATGATATCTAAACACGCCTAGCTTGTTTTAACTTCTTAGAAAATCTCAAAACACTAAACCAGGTATGAAAAAATGAAATATGCACCAACTTTGTTGTACATACATATGGCATGTAAACAGAAACTTTGTCTGGACTTCTAAGAAACCTGCACATCCAAGACCTCCAAGTCCCTTATGTAAACCAGCGGAGGTCTATGGCAGCCTAGAATTCAATTTGACAAGTCTAGTACCTTAGCCAAAGCTTGCTATCTGGGCAAGTTCACCTGAGGGCAATGTGAGCTGATCCCATGAAAGAATTCCCCTCACTTTACTGTCCCAGCCACCCACACATCAAACACTCAAACACCTGATGGCTGCCAAACTAAACCCTCTTCTTGTCAATTTTGATTTTACACCATCTTATTCTCTCTTCTGGCCTCTCAACCAAAGTGCAAGTGCACGAGACGTCTGGCCGGTAAATTAAATACATATGCATTTAAATCTTATATAGTAGGTCTAGCCTTCTCACAGCACAAATAATATTAATTATAAAAATATTGACATTGCTTGAGTAGACTTCAGAAATAATAATTTTAGAACTTTCAACATTTTTTTTTTAACCCGGAAAGAAACATCAACAATTCTACGGCAGATTTTCAGGATTATTGAAGGAAGGACATAAAATGCCTTTATACCTGGAACGAACTTTCAAGATACCATTGTGAATGATACCCATCTCAGAAAACTTTGATATGATCATTAATAGCTTACGTCGCCTTTAAAGTTTCTCCAAGTTAGTGCAGTTTAGTGGTGGAGGAAATCTTTTCCCGGTCTGTCGTTGTTTCTTGTCTAGTTTGAGAAAATCCTTTTACGTCTACCATCCTCTTCAATCCATAGATCAATTTATGATTTTGTATGAAGATTGTATGATGGTTATATTGCTGTTTGAAATACTATGTGTCTGGGGGATTTGATAATTAAAAAAAGCTATGTCCGGAATGGCAAAACTGGCCGCACCAAGATACTGTTGCCCAGTTTTATCATAAATATTTTCAAGCAAATGAAAAGATAGAATAATGGTAGTCATTGCTTGTTTAGACCAACCGAAGGCCCTGTTATTCCTTTCTTAAAGTAATATCAGACCATTTAAAGCGGTGTGTTCAAAAAGTAAACAAAATTTAAATAACCAGGACGACAATTCATTCATTCTAAGCCAAAGTTAGTTCAAAACAATACTTTATCGTACAGTCTCTAGACTAGAAGCACTAAAAAGCTTCTGAATTATACGTCTTGAGAAAAATAGCCGATAATTTCAACCTTCTGTTTCAATGTCAAAATATCAACATTTCAATGTTAAAATATCAACACTTATGCCACTTTAAATGATTAATCCAATGCTACACTAGCTTGCCAAGCAGGGCAAGCGCTTTTCAGGTCTTGCTTGTCCGCAGGCCAAATCACGTGGAAAATGCATGAAGGCAAGTGATAAGTTCCAGCACTGAGAAACTTTTTCTGTAGGGAATAATAACAATGCTGATACCTCAATATAGCCCAATGACGAAAGTAAAAGGAAACATCGCTTAAGTTTGTTGTGGTTCTTCGTTGACCTTCAGAATTCAGATTATTAGAAAAATTCAGAGTGATCAATCTCGGGTTGCTATTGTTTTGTGTCTGATAGTCAATAAACAAACATGCGCAGCCAGAAAGGGCTGTACTGCGCACTCGATTCTTTTTACCACAACAAAGTAAACACTGGAATCCTCCAATAAAACGCCCTGCCCAGTGGTTGGTGTGAGCTGGGAAAGTTACAGATGGCCATTTAAACAATCAGACGGCCTACAACTCGCTAAAACTTAAGTTCTTGAAAATAAAACCATTTTGAAATAACTTTTCATCACGATGTGGAAATAGGGATTTAACTCTACATGTATCTGTACAGAGACTTCCATAAATGTTCAGTGTAGTCCCCTCAAGCTACAGAAAACAGAAGTAAGTTTTAGGACGTTGATCAAAAATTTATGGGATATTTGAGGTATATTGTTTGGAATGACCTCTTTGTTTCAACCCCTTGTTGAGACACACCTGACTGTACATCTATATACTTTTCTGTCAAGAATACTACATGTATCTATCGACCATGTTCTGATATTTAACCATCAATATACCCCGCTAATGTCATTAAGCAATCCGGCAAAAACTGCCTAAAACTCGAACAGTGCAAATAAAGAAACGCTACATTTATTTAAATTATGATAAGTCAACTTTTGACGACAATTTGGATTTACGGATAAACTCTACAGGTATCTGTACTCACATTAATCTTTAGAGTTACATACTGTACATTAAAATATAGTCACCATAAGCTACAGAATTCAGTCTAATATGTGGACAACGCTTAAAGCAGGGCATATTTCAGCTGTTTCACTAATTAACCTTGAAAGAACAAGAATTCCTGAGTCTAAAATAACAATCGCTTGAATCGGATACGTTTTCTGTGCTTTTGTTAGTGAATAATGATCATTTGAAAGTTTAGTGTATCACATGATTGGAGTGACTGGAGTCTGTTCAAGATCGGAGCCATTTTCTCCATCTTTTCACCCTTAGTAAATCAGCATTGAGTAAAGTCGAATTGTCAGGTTGATTGGCCGCATGATCTAGTAAACCAATGGTGCTGGCTAAAACGTGTGTTGACCTAATACATTGTGCTAGAATTAACGTAATACTCAGTTCAGCCACTGATCTAAAAAAGCACCTGGATATGATGCAATAAGTTAGGCAGGAAAATGGTGTAATTGAATTTGATAAGCGCTTGTGGGGGCAAAACTGATTATTTTACAGGTTGTCGTTGATAGGAGTCGTTATAAGGACAAAGGTGGGTATTCTTTGGGCAGTGGATATTCTTCTGACACTGGGCCTGTACGTCTAGCTGCCATTCACATTGTTTAATTGCAGGACCACACCTTGTTTTGGGGTGATTTCGCTGAAATTCGAAACTCTTTTTTGATGATTGATATTTATATTATGTAGGTCTGTGGTGAACTGATCAGGGCCTATCCTTCACATCCAATGCTAAACTATCAGAAAATCCAACAGAATAGTAAAGTATCAGTTGCACATTTTCAACTGAAATTTTGAATGAAATTGTTGAATTACTTTTATTTATTTATAGGTGAAAGGCAAATTCTATATTTCCAGCAAAATGATTCACATCTCCCAAGATATTAAATATATACATGTAACCATAGACTGATCCAGACACATTTGAACCAAAATGGTATGCCAAAATTTTTCCTGGATTAGTCCCTGGTAACCAACAGAAATCAGTCTCTCTGTACACTTAAGGCCCGTTTTCACTATGCGATTTGTCTTACAAACGTGTAGGATGCGATTAAAATGGATGTATTTGATTGGTTGATAAATCATATTGTCCAATTAAAAGCATCCATTTCAATCGCATCCTACAAGTCGGTACGACAAATCGCACAGTGAGAGCGCACTTTGAGAATTTCTATTGAAGTTCGAAAAATGATGTTTATGAACGCGTTGCAGTGCTGCACATGTATGTCGAACATATAGCATTTTAACATCGTGTATTGGTTTAAGTTAGTATCTGTTTTGTGGAGTTTTCTATGGCTCAAATAGAAAATGTTTATTATGAAATTCAAACTTTTGTTATAATTTAGGTAACAAGTTTCTTGCACTTCCTTAAAGTTAAAACGTGAGGGGGATTTCCAGCATCTTGGCCCCTTACTAGTACATGAGGATACTATAAATAGGGCACTGTCAACTGCAGTACTACAACTGTCAAATGAATGCATGCCCTGGGTGGTACTGGTGGTAGTACAGATTTCTCTGGGATGGGCTAATGGGGTAAATCTTTCACTCTCGCTAAACTATATTGCCAAGTTATAAACAATTACAGAATCAAACAGACGAAATGTGGAAATTAAACGTCCCAATCTTAGTTTTTTGCTATGGTTTCTTCGGGAAACTTAAACGGATTGGCTAGTAGTAGTAACTTAACTTGGACCGAATCACACACTAAATAAATCTCGCTAGTGACAAGAATGAACATAAATATGAGTACATAATGTTACGATGCATGCTTTCAAATATACCATTATTTCTGTTAGTCTGCTTCAGTTTATAGCTAGAACATTCCAGGCCTCGAGTTGGAAACTCTGACCCCTCTAGGAATTCGTGGTAGAGGTGGAAATCTTCAACTATGCCCTCAACTCAGGCACGTCACAACACGATTCGGGCAGCCATCTTGAAAATTAGTACCCAAACCATCTTCACATAAAACTGACATTTCAAGTTACCCAGCACGAAAAACTGTTGAAAGTTGATGAGAAATGGAGGCTAACGTAACGGTTTTCCCAATTCATCAAAGATCCTTAACGCGCCTGTCAAATGAAAGATCCACTATATATCTTATTTCACCTTTACAACAACCGCAAAAGTCGTTCGTTCCCCCATAGCCTAAGTTGACTTACCATGGTCATCGCTTGGGCGCTACTCTATCTTTTCACGCGTCATTTTCGCACCCAAGAAGGTACCAACCGCGGGCTCGTAAATCTTGACCACTTTCTGGACACTTTAGACACCGCTACCATAAGAATTTAAAAGCCACAAGGCTAAAGTTGTGCCTAGGGAAATCGGACGTTTGAACAGGCTATGGCGTAGTGTGTTTTGATGTCTGCACTATTGTTATTGTCCCTTGCCCTATTTGGCAGTGCTGTATCAATACTCATTCCTCTCAGCCAATCAGAAGATAGACTGTGTGAAAATGGCGGGACCAACTACGGTTTGATTGACAGGCATGGGTATACACAGAAGACGATCCCAAAGACGAATTTTTAAACAAGAAAAACTTGGATCGTTCATCAACTAACAAATAAAGACACTCGATACAGAATACAACCTATTCAAACACAATAAACACAATATAAAGAGGATTATGAAGCTTCACCTAAATCTTTTATTTAGTTGGCACCTAGCCAAAAGAGACGTGTGCCACTTTGGCCACACCCACACGCTCGGCCACGTTCATTCATGTTGCAAACCAAGCGCCTGAAATCAGCTGATTTTTAGGATTGTGTCCAAAATAAACAGCAAGGACGTTACAATTTGACACTACCAATGTTAGCTAAAGCGATGTAATTGCTAACTTAAAGAGCACAGCGAGGCAACAGAGAACAATGCGAGCCATAGTTGAGTTGAAAATAAAGTCTAATTTTCCGTACCTGCAAGTGCCAGACCCTATTATGGATTTAATTAAACCAACGTGCATCAACTTGTATTGAACTTAACTTTTTAACAAAAGAGAAAGAAAAAAAGCGTCGGTTTCACAATTAAGCCAAAGGTCCAAATATTAACTATTTCGAGAAAAAACGCTGGATGCAGAAAAAAAATGTGTAGAAACACCTCGAGAAAAGTTGTTAAAATATTTACAAACTTATGTATATAGCTTAATACATAGAAATACAAATGATCGTTTGAATTAAACATTTTCTATTTGAAAAAAAAAAAAATGAAATGCCTTGTGCGGGAAAAGGCAAAGCTATCAAAATGAGAGAAAAATTCCTCTCTTCTAAATATAATTCAGTATTGATTTATTTTGAAGAAAAACGGCAATGTTTACTTTCGTGTTTACTGAGAATACGAAATTTACGGCTCAAGTTCTCGTTAAATCGAAAAGAAAAGGAAAAAAAACATATTTCGAAATTTTTTGCCTTTGTCTCAATGCCTCACGTTTCTTTGATGTTTGGTTGGAATAGCTTTATGAAAGTGGGGTATGTCACAGAGGAATGCCAGGAGACTTAAGGACGCCCCGGGGGCAGCCACTTCAAACAGAGGCACTCGGAGAGAGACGATCCAACCGTTTTCCATTGTTTCAGATGGAATAGGTATCTATATCAAGCAGGCGATCAATAGTTAACGTGTGTGTATAGATCTGTTAGTTAGCCGTTTGTCTTTAAATCATCGATCGTCCTCATGCTTGCTGTAACCCTCTTAAACCCTTCAAAATTCTATCACAAACTATATCGCTGTACAAACTGCTTACTTTGCGAGGAAAATATTTCTTAAGAGATTTCGTTAATCTCGCTGATGATGGGCTGCAATGTTTTACATATCTGGGATGTACCGCCCAGTTCAACACGCAACGTATTCTTATTCATTTATTTTTGTCATTTTTTCATTTTGCATTACCGGTTCCCCTGGACATTTTTTTTGTATTTATCTGGGCAATTCGTTTTAATTTCTGTTGAATTTATATTTTGTAGTCTCATTCAAGAACAATAAAACAAAATTCAAAATAAAGGCATCAGAACAACCATATAGTGGTATTTGATACAGCGAGTGGCATACACCAAGGACCCTAATCATTGTGCTGTTATTTATAGATAAAAAAAGACAAGTTCAGCTATATCTTGACACCAAGAATGAATGCATTTTTGGTTGATTGATTGATTGTTTGATGTTTTACGGAGCACTCTTTTTGTTTTGGAAAACTTTCCCTACAAAGTCCCGTTATTTGGTCATGAGATTAAAGGGGCATGAGCTGCCAAAATGTTGATATTTTGACGTAAACACAGAATGTTGGAATTATCGGCTATTTTTCTCAAAACGTATAATTCAGAAGCTTTTAAGTGCTTCTAGTCTCGAAAATGTACGATAAAGTATTGTTTTAAACTAACGTTGGCTTAGAATGAATGAATGTTCGTCCCGGTTATTTAAATTTTGCTACTTTTCGAACACGTTTTCGGTTCGTACAGGGCACCTACAGTATGGATTTTCCTCATTCCAACGCCAATCATTTAGTTTTTCGATGGCCTTCAAAGCCTCTTACTGTCGTGACCATCAGAAAGTATGAAAAAAGTGGGAATTTCGGCAGCTCATGCCCCTTTAAGTTTATCACCTATGTCATGGTGATTTCCTAATTAAAGTGGCATGAGCTGACATAATTTGCACTTTTTTCATAATTTCTGATCGTCGTGACAGTAAGAGGCAGGCCATCGAAAAAAACTAAATGATTGGCATTGGAATGAGGAAAATCCATACAGTATGTGACCTGTACGAAACGAAATAGTGTTTGAAAAGTAAACGAAATTTAAATAACCGGGACGACCATTCATTCATTCATTCATTCTAAGCCTAAGTCATAGTTCAAAACAATATATACTTTATCGTACATTCTCGAGACTATATAAGCATTAAAAAGGTTCTGAATTATACGTCTGGAGAAAAATAGGCAATAATTTCAATATTCTGTTTTAACGACAAAATATCAACATTTTGGCAGCTCATGTCACTTTAAGTAAAACATGTGATATAATATTAATGATGTCAAGCTGCAGTCAATAGCACTTAAACGATATACATGCACATACAAGACGACGACAATGACTTTTAATTAAATTTCGGTCCGTGGCTATTTTATACAGTTTCGCCATTTAGACCTTATTCCCAATCATAGGTTGTTGTAATAAACCAAAACACATCATATTTCATTAAATTGAAGACAGACAGGAGTTTGGCTGTAGTCAATAGAATTTTCTGGAATACTTTGTTATGTAAGTATATATAAGTGTATTCATATATGTATATTTATGATCACTAAAACACACGGGCACAGGGAAAATCTTCTTGTCTAAAATAACCATGGAGACAAGTTTCTAATTAAGTGTATTTAGGCGTAGGCTTGCATGCTGTCATTACGAAGGAACTGTCAACGAAAAGTTTTTTTTTTTTTTTTTTAATTTAAACTGATGTTTTAGAGAGCTCACCATAAATTTTGAAATAAAAATTTGGAAGCTCGTGCAAGTTTAAAGTTCGCTGACTTTTCCAAACAACTTTGACCCGTGGACCTACAATACTTCTCAGGCTGAATGGATATTTTTGTTACCTCAGCATCAATAATTTAGTTTTCAAATGCCCATACTCCTTTGACTTGAAACTGCATTTCTTTTCGCCTGGTGACTTTTGTTTTGTAAACAAAAAGCGATTTTCCTAGTCAACGAAAGTAATTAAAATAGGTTGATAATGTACTTTCTTTTAGTACTGCATGGTCTATCTGATACTAATTTATTGATAAGCAAAGTTACTTTACCACATATACTATAGTAGGTAAACTCTTTGTTGAAAATATGCTCTGATAAATAAATAAGGCACGGTATATATGACATTTTGACGTTCTGAATTTATGTTCAGAATTTATTTTACACCCCCTCCACCGTTCTGAAATATTTGTTATCCAACTGGATGTTATTTACATCTAATAAAGTTGTTATCAATCTGTTGTTATCCGCCTGGTGTTGTTATCCATCTGCAGCTGTTATCCATCTGCAGCTGTTATCCATCTGCAGTTGTTATCCATCTGCAGTTGTTATCCATCTACAAATGTTATCCATCTGCAGCTGTTATCCATCTACATATGTTATCCATCTGCATATGTTATCCATCTGGAGTTGTTATCCATCTGCATATGTTATTCATCTGGAGTTGTTATCCATCT
Source organism: Lepidochitona cinerea (assembly GCA_963971465.1). Classification (NCBI taxonomy): domain Eukaryota; kingdom Metazoa; phylum Mollusca; class Polyplacophora; order Chitonida; family Tonicellidae; genus Lepidochitona; species Lepidochitona cinerea. Next base: position 1,234,696 of record OZ020556.1, on the reverse strand, counting down.
GCAGCTGTTATCCATCTGCAGTTGTTATCCATCTACAAATGTTATCCATCTGCAGCTGTTATCCATCTACATATGTTATCCATCTGCATATGTTATCCATCTGGAGTTGTTATCCATCTGCATATGTTATCTATCTGGAGTTGTTATCCATCTACATATGTTATCCATCTGAAGTTGTTATCCATCTACATATGTTATCCATCTGAAGTTGTTATCCATATGAAATTGTTATCCATCTGAAGTTGTTATCCATCTGCAGTTGTTATCCATCTACCTATGTTATCCATCTGTAGTTGTTATCCATCTACACATGTTATCCATCTGAAGTTGTTATCCATCTACATTTCTTATCCATCTGAAGTTGTCATCCATCTACATAAGTTATCCATCTGCAGTTGTTATCCATCTGCATATGTTATCCATCTGCAGTTGTTATCCATCTGCATATGTTATCCATCTGGAGTTGTTATCCATCTGCAGTTGTTATCCATCGATCTGCATATGTTATCCATCTGCAGTTGTTATCCATCTGCATATGTTATCCATCTGCAGTTGTTATCCATCTGCATATGTTATCCATCTGCAGTTGTTATCCATATGAAATTGTTATCCATCTGAAGTTGTTATCCATCTGCAGTTGTTATCCATCTACCTATGTTATCCATCTGTAGTTGTTATCCATCTACACATGTTATCCATCTGAAGTTGTTATCCATCTACATTTCTTATCCATCTGAAGTTGTCATCCATCTACATAAGTTATCCATCTGCAGTTGTTATCCATCTGCATATGTTATCCATCTGGAGTTGTTATCCATCTGCATATGTTATCCATCTGGAGTTGTTATCCATCTGCAGTTGTTATCCATCGATCTGCATATGTTATCCATCTGCAGTTGTTATCCATCTGCATATGTTATCCATCTGCATATGTTATCCATCTGCAGTTGTTATCCATCTGCATATGTTATCCATCTGCAGTTGTTATCCATCTGGAGTTGTTATCCATCTACATATGTTATCCATCTGAAGCAGTTGTCATCCATCTGGAGTTGTTATCCATCTGGAGTTGTTATCCATCTGGAACTATTGTTCATCTGGAGTTTTTTTTATTCATCTGAAGTTTTTTTATTCAGCTGAAGTTTTTTTTATCCATCTGAAGTTGTTATCAATTTGGAACTGTTATCCATCTGAAGTTGTAGTACAAATGATGTTGTTATCTCTCAGCATGTTATACTGCTTTTCAAAACGGTTGGTTTTTGGTTTGTCTTTCACTTTGATGTCAGTGGTATAAAATATCTGATTAAGAGAACAGCAAGCCAATTTTAATCCCCCCCCCCAACCCCCCAAATCCTACGACAACGTTGACCTTTAAATGGCCACTGGCGGCCATCCCACTTGAATTCTATAATATTAATGATACGATTAACAACAATTGTTAAAGTTTTCAGCTATTGCAGATATCCTTGGCGAGCCCTGGTGTTTTGTTGGCGAGCGGTGTGAGTTTGTTGCCTGCCTCACCCCGTCAAAATGGCAGTCTGCCATCCTTCTCTCTTCCTATTCCCTCATATATATAAACTGATTCGCACCCACGGCATTAGTGAATATTGTCCGACTCTTGTAACTTTTGACTTCTTCCATACATTCTCTATACCTTAATCTTCTGAAAGTCCGCGTGGTGATTGAATAGGCCCACGGTTAGGACGAGTGATCCGGAGGTAATATATGGGCCGAGGTTTCAGAAATGGCTGCTCAAACTATATAGGATATTGTTTCTACAACTGTGCCTTGTGTTTCTTCAAATTGGATCACACAGTTCATTACATAAGCTAAGCAATAACAGTGATGGTCGAATCATGGGTGCTAAGCTGCACATTATATCGTTTACGTCGTTAACATACTTTTTGCCACCGAAAAACTTAAATGCTTTAGTCTACTTGAGAGTATAGGCCTATATAGGTATATGTGTTTAGCCTAATTGCCTTACCCTTAACTGGATTGAACCTAAGACTTGAGCGGAAGGATGGTGACCTAAGACACAAAAAGGTTCATAACGTGAACTTAAGATGAGATTTACAGCGGAAGCTATCATGGAATGGACTCAGAATGGATAGTTGATAAAGCGCTCAGTCAGTTATAATTACGCCCTTGCAATCAAAGAAACAAAAAGCAATTGTGTAACATGTGCAACTGGTATCAGTGATGCTGCATTATGACATGCTGCAAGGGCCCTTTTCTCTTGACAATATGTGCGCGTGATGTGCAGGATTTACTCAGTGATTCTATAAAAATGCATGAGTTATTTTCGAGTGTATTCCGCTCAGATATCCGGGCGGGGAATATTTCAGACGTCATAGAATGACGTTATAATGGCCCTAGACGCATTCCCTTGGATTAACATGATCTTCCAGCAGAGCGGCATATATATGTATACGGTAAGTATGAGGTATACAGACCCGCCTAGACAGCCTGACAAAAATCGATATAACCCCTATTCCGCTGTTATTTGTTCCTGCAGTTTAGGAATTTGTCCGCCAGTTCCCAATTCGTCTTTTAGCGTATTATTTTAAATTCTGACAGTTTTCGATATCTCCACAAACCCTGGAAGTATCAGCGTTCAGTGTGCAGGATCCCTGTATATGCAAGGCTAGATATATTTAGGTATAATTTCTCCGATAGACACCCTCTCACCCACCGAGACTGCTATATGCATCCGCAAGCCGCATACCATACCAGTGGATGAAAATAGTTCTCTTTCTCTTAAGCTACTTCTATAGATAACGAAGCAACTAGAGCGTCGTATATAGAGCATCGCATATATATAGTTGAACTGGAAATCGAGGTTTACTCTCCCACAGGCTTTAACGTAGGCTATGATAACCACCCATAAGGCACGAAAAGAAGAAGGTTCAATAGAATTTCTTTACACTAAAATTTTATTAAAAAGAGATGAGCTCCCAAAATTCAGACTTTTTCTTATAAATTTCGATCGTTAAAAATGTTGAACGTTTGAAGTACCTTGAAAAAGATTGACGTTGAAAAATAATAATAACAGTATAATATAAAGCCATGCAGTATCCGTCCGAACCGAATATATGTGTTAATAACGGACAAAAATTCCAATACCTGAGATATATAAGTTCATATTTGGGTTTTCCTGCTTTTAAAAATTACCATAAAGCTGCCAAAATTCACACTTTTTGCATAATTTCTGATCGTCACGACAGTAAGAGGCTTTGAAGGCCATCGGAAAACTAAATGATTGGCGTTGGAATGAGGGAAATCCATACAGTATGTCAGCCACATTGTTCGGAAACTTCTGCTATCTTTTGCTTATTTATCTGAATTTCTAATATCTGTTGAAGCGTTTTATAGCATTTGATCATATCTAAACCTATCAGATCTCACATTATTCTAAAATACGACTCAAAATGTAAATATCGAGGTAGCCAGAGACTACTTGAATAGTAGGTAAGAAGATGGGCAGTATCACTATAAAACACGGCCCAAACTGTCAATGTCCATGTCGCGAGAGACTCGTTATTCATAAATACATGTACGTACACAAAGCCAATAAATACGTATATGAAGCCCATAAATACATATACGAAGCCCATAAATACATATACGAAACCCATAAATACGTATACGAAGCCCATAAATACATATAAGAAGCCCATAAATACATATACGAAGCCCATAAATACATACAAGAAGCCCATAAATACATTATACGAAGCCCACAACCCGACGCCTTCGAACGGAAGAATGACGTATATGTTAATGTAAGTCCTCTTATTTATGGATTCCCTGGGATAGGCCGATGTGGTTTTGTGCATGAATATAAATTCCAAAAGCAACATTTCATTAGGGGTATATCTATATCTGTTTCAACGCTGCCTTGTGCTTTTTAGCAAAACATAAGTTACAAATGCTGCATAAAGTGACATCTCACATCTGATGTACATATTACTATAAAACACGACCCAAACTGCCAATTCCCATATCAGGAGAAAATCGTTACCCCTGATTTAAGGGTTCATGTGGCGATGCGTTGTACTCGTGTCTTCGGCAAATCTTGATCCGTAGGTGTGTGGATCTCGAACGATTATTCCTTGTTTTGAGTGATCCTTCTGGACCGAGAAATGTTGCATTGGTTCTGCGAATGTACAATAGATCAAATGGATCAAAATAAAATTTTGGCATACTCGAAGAATTCTACTGCATGGTCCCTTCGATAAATCTCTATCCTGAATGTGCTATACGAAAATGTGGAGAACATATCTATACACATATGAAGCCCATAAATACGCACAGTATACGAAGCCCATAAGTACGTATACGAGACCTATAAATACGTATACGAAGCCCATAAATACATATACCAATCCCATATATACGTATACGAAGCCCATAAATACATATACGAAGCCCATAAATACATATACGAAGCCCATAAATACATATACGAAGCCCATAAATACGTATACGAAGCCCATGAATACGTACACAAAGCCCATAAATACATATACCAATCCCATAAATACACATACGAAGCCCATAAATACATATACGAAACCCATAAATACATATACGAAACCCATAAATACATATACGAGACCCATAAATACATATACGAAACCCATAAATACATATACGAAACCCATAAATACATTATACGAAGCCCACAACCCGACGCCTTCGAACGGAAGAACGACGTATATCATATGTCAATGTAAGTCCTCTTATTTCTGGATTCCCTGGGATAGGCCGATGTGGTTTTGTGCATGAATATAAATTTCAATAGCAACATTTCATTAGTGGTATGAAATGTTTCATTTCTGTTTCAGCGGTGCCTTGTGCTTTTTAGCAAAACATACGTTACAAATGCTGCACAAAGTGACATCTCACATATGATGTACATCGCTATACATAGCTCACTCTTTCGCCGCACCCTTCTCTCGAGCAACTTTGCCCCTTGAGAATTATGCATTTCTCAGAAAACACACTCGCTATATTAACCTGTTATTCAACTATCGGTATAGTCCTAAATCCGAGGCGTTGTCGCAAGCTTCTAAAATATCATTCCAAAAAGGAATCTTATCAACATATTTCTTTATAAACCTAGATGCTAATATATGTAATCATGGCTTCTGCTATATTGTTTTAGATTCAGCTGAAATCCGTACGAACCGTGTACGTTTGCTTATAATGGAGTAAAGGAAGTAGGAGTACATTTTGGGGGTTTCCGCTGTTTATAAAACATTCTAAGGTACATCTCCAAGATTGGTATCAGGGGGAGGGGTAGGTGGAGGGGGGATGGGGGACTCTTAATTTGTACTGCTTGAACTTCTTCCACGAATAATTAGCTTATTCTGTTCTCTATATTTGTCAGATCATGCCACTTACAAACTGTACACATTAAGTACTGATGTGTCCTCCGGGGTTACTATTTTAACTGCAACTTAACTGCTATATATAGATTTTAAGGAAATGCCTGAATGAATATGCCTCGAAAAATCATGGGACATCAAAGGGTCTTGTTCGAAGTGACTGATTCGGTACAAGCCCTTGTAGCGGTATGCGTGACTGTACGCCTAAATACTTTTTTTGTGGAAAACATACTTTCCTTCGGCGATGTAGATCCGCCATTAGACCCAGAGTCAATTGAACAACTGGCTCTGATATATACCCCGGTGACGTCATTAAACTATCTGTCTATTGAGAATCACCAAGTACAAACTAATTACCTGTCATTAGCTACACGTGAAGGCGTCACACTGAAATTCAAGATATTGTTCTGTTCCCAGACAGGCATTTAAGTTAAGTACATGGTTTGTCATTTAGAATAGATTTCAACTAAATGCTTCTGTCATTCTCGTTATGTGATACGATGTCTTCCCTTATTACTTATAATATAAAATATTGAATTTATGTACACGATGTAAACGGTCTTGATTGAAAAAAGGCCCCTGGAGAGGGTTAATTTTTCATAACTACATTAGTCTGTATGTGAACAATTAACAAAATTACGGAATCGTATATTATGACACGACCTGCAGTTAAAACATATAGCTACTGTTCGAAGAAACAAGGCTATTGACTTCTGCCTGTATTATTCTACTTAACACGATTGAAAAATTTTAAGAGGCCAAAGCTATCAGATACAGCGAGAATTTTGTGGATTTTTTTTCTGGCTAATTGTTCGCCATTTATGTCAGGAATTACAAAAGAACTTTCCGCTGATATCAATTTTGGAGATGTAGTTAGGGAAGTTTTTTTTTGTGAGCTAAGAAAGCAAAAATTGAACTTCTAAATCTCGGGCTATTTGAACTTTGCCCGTTATTAGCACACATCTTCGGTTCGTGTGGGATGCTGACCCAACCGATTTTTTAAATTTTATTTCAACGTCAATCCTTGAGTTTTTCAAGGTATAATTAAAACGCCCAACTTCTCTTAACAATCTGAATTTATTTTAAAAAATCCGAATTTTGACAGTTAATGTCACTTTAACATGCTAACATGATTATTTTTAATTTTTCATTTATTTTAATGAACGATTATTAGTATTAACATGACTGTCTACTGAATTTCAAATTCCGAAAAAAAGTCCTATACCACAAAAGGGTTCCAGGCAGAACCTTTTCACTTATCGAAGAACCCATTTCAAAATTCCAGGAAGAACCGTGAAGGAAAATGTAGAACCCTTGAAGAACCCCTTTTTTAAGAGTGCACGAAGTCGTCGTAATTTCTTTGACGTCTAGTCTCTACGCTATCTTATCCAACCTACGTATTTTGTTTGAGATGCGACTGCTTAAAGTGGCATGAGCTGCCAGAATTCACACTTTTTCATAATTTCTGATCGTCACGACAGTAAGAGGCTTTGAAGGGCATCGAAAAACGAAATGATTGGCGTTGGAATGAGGGAAATTTATACAGTATGTGGCCTATACGAACCGAAATAGTGTTCGAAAAGTAAACAAAATCTAAATAACCGGGACGACCATTCATTCATACTAAGCCATAGTTCGTTCAAAATATAATACTTTATCGTACATTCTCGAGACCAGAAGCTCTAAAAAGCTTCTAAATTACAAGTCTTGAGAAAAATAGCCAATAACTTCAAAATTCTGTTTTAACTTCAAAATATCAACATTTTGGCAGCTCATGCCACTTTAAAGTGACATGAGCTACCAAGATTCTGATATTTTTCCTTTAAAAAATTTGAAATTGTAGGCTATTTTCTTTCAAGAATTACAAAACAGAAGCTTTTTAGTTTTACAAATCTTATGAATGTACAAACTTAGGCCTAAAATATATGGATGCTCGTTCCGATTATTTGAATTTTTGAACAGAATTAAATTTATTTTTCTTACTTCATCGTGAATGTTAAAGTTTTTCAATGAGGATATCCAAAACGTGTAATATAAAATTTAGCGAAATAATTCGATAAAACTACCAAACAGTTTGTAAATTTTGTTTTAACGAAGAGACAACATTTTGGTAGCTTACCATACTATACTTGAGAATGGTTTCAGGAACGAATTTATCGCTCATACGGAGCCTGTTTCACAAAGCGGCGTAGCGTAAACTTTTACGTAACTGTCATAGCAACGTATCTCTACAGTCTGGGTTGCTATGGCAGTTACGAAAAAACTGACAATACGCTACTTTGTGAGACAGGCTCTTGGTCACTAGAAAGGAAGATATGCACGAGCTGATCATAGTTGCAGAGGTGGCTTGATATCGAGTACTTCACGGAGAGAAACAGCAGATGATAGCTCAAGCCCACAGGGGTTTTATTCCCACCAATCACTGTTATAATGTAAATTTACTTTTAGTTTCTTATTTGGTGAATAAATATACAATACACGGATAGAATGCATCCCCAAGTTAGCCCTTGAGTCAGGGGCAATGCGCTTGTAGATATTGGTATTATGTAGTGTATTTTAGAATATTGTGAAAATTAGTAAAAAAATTCTACATGGCGGACTCCATAAAGATAACATGGCGTGTAATCCTTTAAGAGTCAAAATCCCCACAAAAAACGATGTAGATTAGTCCGGGTTTCGGACTCCAAAATGACGGCCGTATTTTGGAAAATGCACCCGTCAGTATATGGAAGTCCAGACTGGATGTAGATCTATTTTAGAATTCCCATTTTTCCAGGAATCTGTTCTCTTCAAAATTAAATGGCCTAATCTCGCGTCACAATCTCAGGTCTGAATTCAAATTACTTTGATAACAACGGCCAACCTGTGAAGTTGCACATAGTAAAAATTACACGGGACCTTCTATGTGGCAGCAAATTTGTGGACTTTGTTTTGTTTCTCGATGTGTTGGTCGTACCTCAAAGTGCCAGGCATTTTGACCCTTCGGATGACATTGTTGTCTTTAATTACGAACCCTTTTTAAGGAAAACGGACTGCTGTTATTATTCTCAGGGTTTCCTGGGTATTTCGATGCCGTGTAAGCCATTATCTCGCTTCATTTCGGACAGGTGTCTACCGGTACCGTGCCAGCAAATTTACCCTGCCGTCAACACGATGTACCTCGCCCAGATACCGGCCCGTTCCAGTCGCTGTCGTTAAAGGCCCATTGTCCCTGTGGAAGATGTTGTGAACAGAGGCTACCGCTACCGTGTAGATTCGACAGGGCTTCTTACTCTGCCTTCAACAGACCAAATATTTGGGAAACGGCTGAGAACTCACAAATAGCAATCACTTTCTGGTATAATATCGTGTTTAGGAATGCCTTTTTTCCCACCCGAATTGAAATAAAAAATTACAATAGAAAAAGTTTTTTTCTGTAACTCGCACGGTACGAAATTAAATGTCGCTCACAGTCAGTTATAGCGTCTTCAGCGCAGTTATTTTGCCAAAATGTTGATATTTTCCCGTTAAAACAGAATGTGGAAAGTATTGGCTATTGTTCTCGAGACGCATACAATTCAGAAGCATTTTAGTGCTACTAAACTCGAGAATGCTTTGAACTATAACTTTGGCATAATTAAAGAACGAATGAACGTTCGTCCACGTTATTTAAATTTTGTTTACTTTTCGGACACTATATCTCTACGCATAGCACACAGACTGTATGTTGATTTTCTCCATTCCAACGTCAAGCATTTGATTTTTCGATCTTTTTCAAGGCCTGTATAACTGTCGTGACAATCAGAATTTATGAAAAAAGTTCGAAATTTGGCGACTCATAACAAGATTTTAAAACTGACTGACTGTTGCGCACGTCATCCAACAAAATGGAACCGCCAAATCAAATTATGTATGTATTAATTTATGTATATATATTTATGTTCACTAAAACATACGGGCACAGGGAAAAGTATATTTATGTATATATATATGTGTTATAACTGACTGTAGAGACATTTAATTTGCTACTGATTGACTCAATTTATTATATCAGAAGTCAAACGTAATGTAGTATAAGCAGCCTGATCGCAATGGACATGGTGTAATCGGACGTTTCACACTTTCCCATTCATTGATTTCTGATTATGTTATATAGGGATATCGACAATCACAGACGGACAGAATGAGAACATTTAGGCCTGTACTTTTATAGATTTTTTTCAGTTAAAATACTTTTCACAGCCTATATTTAATGTGACATGGGCTGACAAAATTCGCACTTTTTTTTATAAATTCTAATTAAAGGCCCACTTGCCGCCGTAGCCTGTTTAAATTTGCTAAGAAAACCAATTTCAGGAGCTTACTACGACTAATACCACTAAACTTAAACATAGGACACATAAAACATGTCTAGTTAGCTTTAGAATGTTGAAATGGGGTGAAAAACAAACGAAGAATCGAAGCCTGATTACAACAACAACGATCAGTGTCGGTCAACTTTCGTGTTGGATTACCCTCCTTTCAGGCCTTTGTATCTGTGGTTTACACTCAAACAATTATCAGCAGGCTTTTCCAGTCGCTGTTAACCGATCGTCAGTCTGTATTTCTCAGATAAATAGTCTTACGTAAAATTACACTGTGCCGTTAGTTCACTCACTCGACTGAAACATAAAATCGCCCCTGCGAGCAGTTTGGTTTGTTTACGTTCCGGGCACCTAACAATTTTCAAATTCAAATTAAAAATACAAAGTGACGTCCAAACTTTTAAATTTTAGTAAAAAATAGAAAGTTCCTAACTTATATTTTCTGGGAAAAATACAGAAAACGGTCTTTCTTTTTTAATGTAAACAATATTCCTGATTTTCGCGGCAAGTGTGCCTTTAACAAGAGAAGTTTGAGGTGCCTTGAAAAACTAAAGCATTGGCGGTAAAATAAAACAAAACATTACGAAAGTCACTAACCCATATTTATCATTCGAAAATAAAGAACAAAATTATGGTAGCCTTGATGTCTGAGTATATTTTCGGGGTTTTGTTGTTTAAAAAAACTACGTTAACGTATATCCTCAAGATAAGTATCAACCGAAAGCTCTTATTTTACATTTCCTTAATAAAAATGAGGAACAAATAACTAAATTAACTAATTCTGTTTCAACGAAAGTTTCCCCATAATTTTCACTACATCAGATAGTGACTTGATTGTCGTATGTTTCTGTAATGGTTTCTTTTTTTATACATACGTATTTTGAGACGATGCAATGAACAGAATGCACACAAAATATAATATAATCATTAGTTGTTTAACGATGGGTATGACATTATAACAGAATATAACTAAGTATATACGAAAGCATGTAAACTCACCACGCGGCTTCTGTGGGAGGCTGATTGATTGACGTTTTTCGGCGCACTCAAGACTATTTCACTTATATCATGGCGGCGTTGCAACGTTTAGTGGGAGAGGAAATTTGTCTCTTTGTCCGGAGGAAGACCCTGACCTTCCCACGTGTAAGGTGATCGAGGGAAAATTCACTGAGAAATTTGTCGATTTATTCTTTGGACTGAGTGCATAGGATTCGAACCCGCAACCCGTCGATGGGAGGCCTGTGTCTGACTGAGAGACTATCGCCCTGAGGACCGAAGCCTCATCGGGCCAAACAAAATGGTTTATCGGAGTGCATCCATAAATTGAGATATAATGATGTTTCGCTGGCTTAAGACATCCATTCAGAGACCAGGTCAACATTTTTACCTGATCTGTCTTAGAAGTTAGAATATAAAAAATACCATCGAAAATCATTTATCATTAATATTTACCCGAATTATATTTAATATTTGGTGCTATCCGAGTAAAGGCCGTGATATTCCGTAGCGAGGACAAGATTCGATAGCAAAATGTCTAAAGTATGGGGAATTGCGATGGAATTAACGAGCGTACCGGATCAAGGCTGTTGACTTCAAATCCCTGTTCGCTTCCCCTTAGCTTTGAAGGAATTTCTAAGTCCACAATCCACCCAAGGGAACTGTCAAAATTTCATAACAATTAAACACGGCTATATCCCTTCACGTGTTTTTATTCGTAATCAGCGTTTATATTTAATTAGACGCCTGTCGTCATCGTCGCCTTGTTTAATTTATGCAGGGGTAAAGTTTCTTTAAGCTTAATGTTACGTAGACGAATAAAGTCTCATATTGTACGGACGTGTGTGCTGATGTGTTTTCGGTTCTATTCCATCTCCGTTATTCGGTGAGTGCACACACCGTCTGGCTCCCACCCTATATTACATCAACAGAGACTAAACACGGAGAATGAGCAACATTACCTGGTTCTTTAGTAGTCAGCTTTAAGTGGAGTCAACCAAAGTTCACTCATTCCAACACCAGAATATCAAACTTTCGACGCAGGTTTCATCACACTTGGTTATCCGTTACGAAAAAATAACAGCTTTATTAGCGAAAAATAAATATGATAGGGAATATATATATTGTTGGATTAGACGCGTTTCTAGTTTCCATGGCTATTTTAGACAAAAAGATTTTCCCTGTGCGCGCGTGTTTTAGTGTTTATAAATATGTTAGAGTTATTGAATGGCTTCCCGAGGGTATGGAAGATATTCTCCGATCCGTACAGCTTGGCCAATATATTACAAAGTTTTCCAGAAAAAAAATCATTGACTAAGACCAAGCTCCTGTCGGTCGTCAACCTAATGAAATATCATGGGGTTTGTTTTATTACAACTTATGATGGAGTGTAAAGGTCTAAATGATATACTCCTTTTTAGCACAATCAGACACGTGTCTCCATGGTTATTTTAGTGAAGAAGATTGTTCCCGTGTCCGTGTGTTTTAGTGCTCATAAATATAATGGTTATACACTTTGGACTTTTTTAAAAATGAATTCAGATTGTCACGAGAAGCTGAGCATTTGATTGATTGATTGGTGTTTTACGCCGCGCTCAAGATTATTTCACTCGTATGGCGGCGTTGCCAGGTTTATTGTGGGAGGAAACCCACGACCTTCAGGTGGTAACTGGCAACTAGTATTATTTGGTAACTGGTATTATCGATATTTTTTATTCAAGATTTCAGTTTTTCAGTGTACTCCAAATGCTCACTTGGGGCCTCGTTGGTCCAGCGGGTTAGAGTGATCATCCCGCGGTCTCACGGAGGCCTCGCTGGTTCAGCGGGTTAGAGTGATCATCCCGCAGTCTCACAAAGACATTCCATTGATGGGTCGCGGGTTCGAATCACGCTCAGACCAAATAAAAATTGAAAAATATCTTAGTGGATTTTTCACTCGGTCGCCGTATGTGGAAGAGGGGCCAGGTAATCGCCGAAGGTCGGGGGTTTGCTCCGGGCAATGAGCACGGTTTCCTATCGCACTAAACATGGCAACGCCGCCATATAAGTGAAATAATCTTGAGTGCGGCGTAAAACATCAATCAATCAACCAAATGCTCACCTTGGCAATCGGAATTTACGAAGAAATTCATTGAAGAATTGGACGAAAGAAAAGTCGGACATATACCTATATAATGGTAATGTTGGGGTGTGACTTGTCACGTAGCATACGGTATACCAGAAATATATATATTTTTTAAAGTGGCATGAGCTGCCAAAATTCACACTTTTTTAATAATTTCTGATCGTCACGACAGTAAGCGGCTTTGAAGGCCATCGAAAAACTAAATGATTGGCGTTGGAATGAGGAAAATCCATACAGTATGTGGCCTGTACGAACCGAAAACGTGTTCGAAATGTAAACAAAATTTAAATAACCAGGACGACCATTCATTCATTTTAAGCCAAAGTTAGTTCAAAACAATACTTTATCGTACATTTTCGAGACTAAAAACACTAAAAAGCTTCTGAATTGTACGTCTTGAGAAAAATAGCCAATATATTTAACATTCTGCTTTAACGTCAAAATATCAACATTTTGGCAGCTCATGCCACTTTAACACTATAACACACGGGCACAGGGGAAATCTTCTTGTCTAAAATAACATCAGAGACAAGTTTCTAATTGTGTTAAAAAGGGGCATATCATTCAGACGTTTATACACAATCAAAGGTTGTTATAATAAACCACAACCCATGATATTTCATTGGGTTGACAATTGTTATGTTTTTAATTTGTTCCCCTAGTTATTATAGTCCATTCAATAGTTCTGCACCAGTGTGTATTAAACTAGGAGATATACACATGGTATACACACACAAACATAATTTCTATTTTTAAATATCATACATCCATATATAGCCTAGATTGGGTATAAACGTCTAAATGATATGCCCCTTTTTAACACAATAAGAAACTTGTCTCCGTGGTTATTTCAGACAAGAAGATTTTCCCTGTGCCCGTGTGTTATAGTGTTAAAACTAGATAATTAATATACTCATGGCGTATATGTTACAATCGGCCTACTAGCCTAAATAACTTTCCTAAAGGTGAACAAAAGAACTGTACTGAAAGTGAATGAAATATACATGAAACGTCCATCATAAGTAAAAGCTATCCGTCGAATGCAAACGTGAAGCTATAATAGGTTTAAACATAAGAGGGCTTCGTAAAACTGCAGCAGTCACTTTAAAACTTTCATCATACAAATGGTTAAAAACAAAATTCTAAAAACAATTTCAAGTTTTCAAGGTATACGTTATATATCAACCCCAATGATTCGGCATAAAGGTCTAAATGTTAAAACTCTTTTTAACGCAACTAGAACCTTGTCTCCATGGTTATCTTAGACAAGAAGATATTCCCAATAATATTTGCTCGATTGCCTATGACCAATGTAAATGGTACTGATTAATCGAATAATAATAATCGAATAAAAATTGTATAAAAAATCTTTTGCTTTTTTAAACTGTTCCATAAAACAAGATATCGAGGGTCAGCGTATGGACTGAAAGTAAACATCGTACATTGCAGGGCCTAATTTATTTCGTTTTCAAAACGGGTTACGATTATTTGTTTGTCGTTTTGTATCATGAGTTTAGATTGAACACTCTTTCATGTGTACGCTTTCTAATTAATGCATAACGGTAAAAGTGCGTGATTGAGGATATCAGCATTTTGGATGTCTGTAAAATGGTTAATGTTATTCGCCTCACTTGAGGTTATTCTATTTATTTCGTCGGCGTTGCCAGGCTTAGTTGATGAGGCGACCGATCTCTTTGCCCGGAGAAAACCTCCGACCTTCGGCGGATAGGCTTCTTGGTATCCATCCGTAAAATGAAAATAATTCGTAGCTCATTGTAGAGAAAGATATCAAAATATGCTTAACTTTGGAACCCGGAAAACATTGTCGATTAAAATAAAGAGCAATGCATTTTTCGAAATGCGTTCCTTTTTACTTTGCCAATCTTTAACGCTGTAATAATGGGTTTGAGTGACAAAGGCTACGACAATCAACATCTCAAACTTTTGTTGTTGTTAAAAGTTCTACTTAGCTGTGGAAATCCGTAATTCTATGGGTAAAGTAAGATATTGATGGGAGAAAAAAAAAAGGAAAAAATTGCTGCCAAATTTGTACCTTCTTTAATATAAAAAAAAGATATTAGATCTACTACGAGCCACGCGTTTACCTGCCCCTAGAAATCTGTAACTTAACTTTACCGTTCTATAATATACACAATGATCCAAGTGAAGTTAGACAAAGGAGCAAATTGAGAAATTGGCACGGAACGCGTTTGGTTCGGACATCAGAGAGTAAGCTACGAACAAGCAAGAGAGCGTGTCAGAGTTGTAACTCACCGGGAACATGCTGGAAGGCCTGTTGATCACTGTGGCACAAAGGTGATGCTCCTGGCAATCTCGTCCCCGAGTCCTCAGATCGCGTCTGTCCGCGTCCACATCGCGATATGCCAATGGTTATCTGAATAACGTCCCAAGTGTAGTAACCGTCTGTTTCTTAAGGCAGTTTTCATGAAGGGACTTATCTTCTTCCCCGGCACTCCGGCCTCTCCACTACGGCTAAGAACTCCGACGCGCGTTGTTTAACTATATCGACACTCGCCCCTCCAATTATGCCGATTTAATCCACGCGTCCCCGAAAAAAGGAAATATGGATATTTTTATACAAATATGTCAATTCCACTGATAAAAGGAGGGTTCAACGTTAAGTATGTTAAAACTGTGACAACAGGTTACTGGATTTGTAAAACATATTATACGCTAAAGCAGTCCAGTTTAGTTTTCGTCAATATGCCTAGGAAAAAAATATACACTTATCCACAACTTGTTACTTGGTTCAAAATAACGACAAAATACGCAATTCTATTAAAAAAATTATGCAAATACGATATTAGAATACAGGCCTCTTCACGTACAAAAAAAATTGCCAAGGATTTGATAATGAAAAAAAAACAAAAAAACACGCCCTCAATGGCTGGCGTTTAAGTGGCATGAGCTGTCAAAATTCCTTTTTTTCATTAATCAGGATTGTCCAGACAATACGTTTATTGGAAAACTAAATTATTGAAGCTGGTATAAAGAAGTACCGATTGAGATAGTGTTCATAAAGCAAAGCTTGTCACAGTGAAATTAAGTGACATGCTGAGCTTCCAAAATGTTGACATTTTCCCATTTAAAGCGACACGAGATGGAATGAAATGTTGATATTTTCCCATTTAAATGGACACGAGATGGAATGAAATGTTGATATTTTCCCATTTAAATGGACACGAGATGGAATGAAATGTTGATATTTTCCCATTTAAAGGGGCATGAGCTGGCATGAAATGTTTATATTTTCCCATTTAAAGCGACACGGGGTGGAATGAAATGTTGATATTTCCCATTTAAAGCAGCATGAGTTGCATGAAATGTTGATATTTCCCATTTAAAGTGGCATGAGCTGGCATGAAATGTTGATATTTCCCATTTAAAGGGGTATGAGTTGGCATGAAATGTTGATATTTTCCCATTTAAAGGGGTATGAGTTGGCATGAAATGTTGATATTTTCCCATTTAAAGGGGTATGAGCTGGCATGAAATGTTGATATTTCCCATTTAAAGGGGTATGAGCTGGCATGAAATGTTGATATTTCCCATTTAAAGGGGTATGAGTTGGCATGAAATGTTGATATTTTCCCATTTAAAGGGGTATGAGTTGGCATGAAATGTTGATATTTTCCCATTTAAAGTGGCATGAGTTGGCATGAAATGTTGATATTTCCCATTTAAAGGGGTATGAGTTGGCATGAAATGTTGATATTTTCCCATTTAAAGGGGCATGAGCTGGCATGAAATGTTGATATTTCCCATTTAAAGTGGCATGAGCTGGCATGAAATGTTGATATTTTCCCATTTAAAGGGGTATGATTTTCCCATTAAAGCGACACGAGATGCATGGAATGTTGATATTTTTCCATTTAAAGTGGCATGAGCTGGCATGAAATGTTGATATTTCCCCATTTAAAGTGGTATGAGCCGGTGAAATGCGGATATTTTCTCATTTAAATTGACACGAGTTGCATGAAATGTTGATTTTGTGTTGTTGATAAAATTTTGAAATTATTGGTTATGTTCTCTGTAAGTATACTAATAAGGCTCGGTAATTTAGATTTTGTCAACATTCTGATAACCATTTCTGTGTATGCAAGTCAAACAGTTTATGCATAGATTTTCCTTATTTCAACATGAATCATTTAGTTTTTGGATGAACATCAACACCTCGTGCTCATGCCACTTTAAAGATAACACATATAGATGATATTAAATACATTATGTATAGGCCTGTCGCAATTTCTTTTACGAAGAATTGATATTTTGTCAACAATACAAAGATAGCCGTCTATATATAGCGTTTTCGGACTTATCCACAAAACACAAATACACCCAGATTTTCCTTTATTTTTACCCTGATGACCTAACATTTTGAAACAAAAACGGTTTTGTTTTGGTTTGTTGAAAATGCTGACAGATCAATGTTGACGTTTAACAAACTTGTTGTAGAACGGCTTTACGACAAGCCACACACACGTAATTCTTATTGACTTATTTTATAAAGACTTGTTTTTCTTCTTCTTCAACTTACACATTTTCGTGTCGTGTATTTTGATTTATGAATAACGTTCGGTGCTGCAGCGTAGGGCATCGTTTTGGTTGATTGATTGATGTTTTACGCCGCACTCAAGATTATTTCACTTACATGGCGGCGTTGGCAGGTTGGGGAGGAAACCGGGCTCATTGTTCGGAGGAAACCCCGACACTCGCCAAGTACCTGGCAACTCTTCCACATACGGCGACCTAGAGAAAAATCCACTCAAATTTTTTTTCAATTTCTTATTTGGTCTGAGTGTTATTCGAACCCGCGCCGCATCGATGAAAGGTCTGTGTGGGACTGAGGAACGATCATTCTAACCCACTGGACCCCCGAGGCTCCGCTTCGTTTAGGAACCAGTCATATACTGTTTAATAATATATAATTTGGTGTCCCATTCAGTTGTATATTTCGGCTTGAGGCTCTCGATTGGCATTCGCAAAAACTCATTCGCTGTTTTTCAACAATGGACCACGGGTTCGAATCCCCTTCCTGAAATGGATTGGGGATTTGTTCAGTCGAAACGCCTTTGTTGGTTTCCCCTCATAATAAAGTGTAAAATGCTTGAGGGTGGCATCCACTGGTAACTGGCGACCTTTTGGCTGGTCAAGTGAAAACACGATTTTTTCTCTCAATATTTGCCTTGGACCGAATTGGATTTGAACCTGAGGCCCATCGACGGAAGGCTTGTCTTATTGAGAGACTGCTACCGACCGAATATCAAGATTTCATCAATGTCTAGCTCGAGATATTCAGTCAACCCCCTACATACATATACATGTACCCTACCCTTCTACCTATGTACCCCAAGGCCTATCTGCTGCCTTTTAAATCTGCAATTCTACTTTTTTTGAAAATATTTACAGAGAGTGCTTTGATATATTGGTTGGTCCATTGCTTGATTTATTTATTGACTGGCTGACTGATTGCTTAGTTAATTGTGTGATTGGTTGCTATGGGTGGATTGCGTATATAGAATTAGGCCCACATCGCATGAAATGCAAAAATTCGTACTTTTTTTCATAAATTTGGATTGTCACGATAGTAAGATGCCTTAAAGGTCATCGAAAAGCTGAATGATTGACGTTGGAATGAGTAAGATGGATACAATCTGTGGTCTATATCAACCAAATAAGTGACGAACAGGAACGAATGTTCATTCATTTTAAGCCTTAGCTGGCAGAACGACCCACGATGGAAGTGTGTTCGTATAGTTGGATAGTTAACCTCTGTTCCGATCGTCTACAGATCTTTCTCAATATCCATTGTCTGTTCGCCTATTGTTTGTTCGCCAGCTCACCCCGACGGCTGTTTACAATATAGTTAAGTTGACCTAGATCTTCAGTCGTGTTACTGGGTAACTTTGATTGTTCTCGAAGCTTGAATATAAACAAATCTCTATAGATATGCAAATTTATTCTTATGTGTTTTAGCTGGAGTGTTCTTAGCCAAAACTTTGACCATACTCAATAGCTCTCGTTTTACAAAAGTATGGCCAAAGTTTTGGCTAGAGTGTTCTGAACTTTCTAAGAATCTATATAAGTACGCGTTGTTTGTATTTGAGTGAGTCAGTTTCCAACTGTACTGAGGATGCTATGAAAAGTTATTTGATCCTTTTAATTGTGTGTTGTTTGCCTGTAAATAAGTTACTCTTTGTTTTGTTTATATAAATCAAAACTTGTACATAATATCTGCTGGTCTATTGTTACCTCTTTTTATTATTATTTCGTCTCGTAACAGTATCGGTATGAATGTGTATAACCAGCAGAGCCACGCAGGCCTTGATATGTCATGGGAAGACGGCAACCTGGAAAATGTGTTTTTTTCCTCCCATAATTGAAGAAAAAAAAGAAACAAACAATCGGAGTGGGTTATTCATTAGATTGGCCAATGTGGAAGAGTTGCAGGGTATTTGTCTAAGGTCAGGTGGTTTCTTCCGATTGTCTCCCCTACTAAACGCCACTACAATGCTATAGGGGAGACCGGGGCGCATTGGGCCACTTTGCAAACTTTTGAAGTCTGACAGAAAAATGATGCACATAAAACTAAAAGAAAACATTTATATGAAACACAATGTCAATTTGATTAATATCCTTGTTTCATTTTGGCTATTTTATGTATATTTACGAGGACATACGCATGCATTTAGGCCTACATTTTTTCTAAAAAGTGTCCCAATTTACCCCTTGGGTGGGGTAAATTGGGATTGTATACGGGGTATATTGGGACAGTGTCAACGTTAAAGTAAAAATGAAATTAACTGATTACTTGAAAGAATTTTGCTTCTTTCTTTTTTTAACAAATGGTAGCCTACAAACGGTGTCTGTCAACGATAAAATTGAATACAAGCGATTAGACAAAATGACCCTGAAAAGAATTTTAGTTGGCACTATAAGAGCATGTGACTGATCAAAATATAGCTTTATTAAAATGATGCTTGAAAAATCACATGGATCTGAAAGAATGGTTGTACTAGACTAAGTCATTGAAATATAGGGGAAAATCAACATTATAGCTGTATTGTGGTGGCAATGTAAGCATTATGATACCGTTATCCCATGGCCCTATGGACCCCGACAGCTATGTCCCAATATACCCCGAATGACCCCCTTAGCCATTTTGTTTCTCATGGTAAAAGTTGTGCAGGGAGGTTCATTCAAAAACTTTTAGACAGAAACTATGGTTTTACCACATTATGATAAAATAGACACATAAAAACTATGGCATATAACAATGCTAGAAAATGAAAAATATTTCACCAGTAAAAATGTACTTTTAGTCTGAAAAACAAAAATGTTACCCCTAAAACTTTCCTGTGCTTCCTAAATCGGTCTACAACAGAATGTCACATCGCAAAAGAGGTTTGCCCTCATCTCATGATGTCACTTTAAGTATCCTGATATAAAAATAGCCTATAGAGAGCTTGTCTCACTGTACCCCATGTCCCAATGCGCCCCGGTCTCCCCTATATATTTAAGGCAAAAAATCCATCTGTTATCTACGGAATTCACATTTATTTTTTTACCAATCGAAAATTAGTATCTGCAAATTAGTAGCTAAAAATAAATGCATCGAATTAGTATCTGCCAATTAGAAGCTAAAAATAAATGCATCGAATTAGTATCTGCCAATTAGAAGCTAAAAATAAATGCATCGAATTAGTATCTGCCAATTAGAAGCTAAAAATAAATGCATCGAATTAGTATCTGCCAATTAGAAGCTAAAAATAAATGCATCGAATTAGTATCTGCCAATTAGAAGCTAAAAATAAATGCATCGAATTGATATTTGAAACTTAGGATATAATTGACAAATTAAATTATAGCAACAAACTGTTATTTAAGATAAAGATTTGGCGGACAGTTGTTACTTTATACGATGCCTTTATTTTCAAATTGAAGTCAAAAATATGCGGTACGATAGCGGGTGATATATTGGTAAAAATTAAACTTTTTAAAATTTTGCAAGGAAATTCCTTTGCAGTCTTTCAACAGAAGACAATCAGCCCACGGTCACTTTCGATCCATTGATTGATGTTTTACGCCACCCTCAAGATTATTTCACTTATATGACAGCGTTGCCAGGTTTAGTGTCAGAGGAAACCGGGCTCATTGCCCGGCGGAAACTCTCGACTTTCGGCGAGTACCTGGCAACTCTTCCACATACGGCGACCGAGTGAAAAATTCGGTCTAAATGGGATTCGAACTCGCCTCGCATCAATGGAAGGTCTGTGAGGGACTGAGGGACGATCACTCTAACCCATTGGACCACCGAGGCCCCTGGTCATTTTCGGGTGCATGGCTTTTCCACAGTTATGGTATGGCCCCAGAGACATCTAGTTCGTTTTTCTCGGAACTATGTTAAAGTGGCATGAACTGCCAAAATGTTGATATTTTGACGTAAAAACAGAATGTTGAAATTATCGGCTATTTTTCTCAAGACGTATAATTCAGAAGCTTTTTAGTGCTTCTATGTCTCGAGAATGTACGATAAAGTATTGTTTTGAACTAACTTTGGCTTAGAATGAATGAATGGTCGTCCCGATTATTTAAATTTTGTTTACTTTTCGAACCCTATTCCGGTTCGTATAGACCACATACTGTATGAATTTTCCTCATTGCAATGTTAATCATTTAGTTTTTTTCGATGGCCTTCAAATTTTGGCAGCTCATGAGACTTTAAGTTCTTAAATATTAGTTACGACAAAGTCCCATGTAGGTAAAAAGCAAAACAAATTATAAACTTGTCAATAAATTACATCTGATGTGTGGAACGAAATGGGTGAAAAATTAATCTACATTTGAATGTAACCTTATACTTCATAATGCCTCCTTGTTGATATGAACTATATTTCCCGTAAACTCTCTTAATTACGATTTTAAAGTGTTTAATATTTTGGTAAATTTCTTTTCAAACCGTCTCGTAGACCTTGAGGGCAGATTTTGAAGTGAAGTGTCCGTTGCACATCCGCCCGGGCCTCATTTACTGAAGTGCTCAGCCAGAGATTTCTACTAGAAATCCGACGTTCGTTTCGAGACCGATTCTTAACTATTTCCTGTAACGTAGCCATCTAGACGGGTGAGAATGAAACAAACACTCTCACGTGGTAAAATCTCGGCTTTTATTTCAATGGCCCGAATACTCTTACGTCTGTTGGACTACTGGTTGACATTTGAACGAATTAAAACCTTGAATTACACTCTCTCCGTTAATCTCACGTCACCAGACCCTTAAGTGTATAGCCCCCTTTTTTCGAGTGAAAAAAAAAACAAGCTGTTTTAGCAAAATATCTATTCGTTAAAACAAAATTTCCCAAATTGTGGGTTATTTTAGTTTAAGAAGTGTTAATTAGTCTTAAATTGGGATATCAGTGTCGAGAATGTATATTAAGCTGTGTGTTTCGAACGAACTATAAGCCAAGAATAAGTGAATATGCATCCCGCTTATTTAAATAATCTCGGTTAATTCCTCATACAGGCTCAATTGTTACTTTCTAGTTTCAATACCAATCCTTTTTGAAGGATTTTCAATCCCTTGTATTTTGTTGATGATCAGAATTCATGAAAAGGGAGGGTTTTGTCAGTTCATGTCGTTTTAGTCTAAATTTATGAAAAACATAACGGATGATAAAAAAATTGGAAATTTTTATTTAATTAAAAAAAAATCAAGAAATCGGAGACCCGCATAATACTGAGCAGTTTTTTTCGAAAGAGTGAAAACGCTATAGAAATGTTTCTTTGCAGCTCCATATTTTAAAGTGGCATGAGCTGCCAAAATTCACACTTTTTTCATAATTTATGATCGTCACGACAGTAAGAGGTTTTGAAGGCCATCCAAAAACTAAATGATTGGCGTTGGAATCCATACAGTATGTGGCCTGTACGAACCGAAAACGTGTTAAAAAGTAAACAAAATTTAAATAACCGGGACGACCATTCATTCATTCTAAGGCAAAGTTAGTTAAAAGCAATACTTTATCGTACATTTTCGAGACCAGAAGCACTAAGATTTGTGAATTGTACGTCTCGAGAAAAATAGCCAATAATTGCAACATTCTGTTTCAACCTCAAAATATCAACATTTTGGCAGCTCATGCCCCTAAACATATAATTTTAGAAAATATTTTAGAAAAAAAAATGAATTGATTGATTAATTGATGTTTTACGCATCATATTATTTCCCTTTATGGCGGTGTTGCCAGGTTTAGTGGGGGAGGAGACGGGCTCATTGGCCGGAGGAAACCCCCGACCTTCGGTGAGGAGCTGGTAACTCTTCCACATGCGGCGATAGAGAAAAAACTGGAAGTGTCTTTAAAAACGAAAAATATCTAAATATATACTGAAAATAGTCTTAATAACTATCTGATTTTTTGAAAATATGTTCATGGGAATGTGTGCAAAGTGAGTTCAGATCGAAAAGGAAAAGTTTTGTAGGTTATGTCACTTGTTCCACTTTGTTTTTTTCTTATGGAAGCCCCAACTGCCGCCTTTGAAAGTCACCCTACAAAAGTTCTATGGCATGAAAATCGCAGTCAAAAGATTCTGAACAAAAAGCGATTTTTTGGTTGAAAGAGATTCAAAAGAAATTGAAAAATACGTAAATTATTTTACTTTTCAAAGAATACTCAAAATCTTTTGGTTTAATTAATTTTTCATCCGAAATTGATTTAAGCCTAGAATTTAAATGAAAATGTTGGATAAAGAACTGTATATATCGAATTTGTGCATCTTACATTCTCTTTTTGAAAGAAAAGGGCTTTTATTTTATTCTAAATTACTTTATGGCCAGTCCTCGCGTTCAAACAAAAAACATGGACATGTTTGTTTTACTCTATAAAGCCCTACGTATAGCATTACTTAGGCATTACTTAGGGCACGTAAAAGGCACAGTCGCCGAGAAAATACAGAATATTGGGTACGGTAAAAACAGTGGACGTGTTTCTGTATTTACTCCCCCCCCCCCCCCCGACATAAGCAGTTAGCATTTTTGGCATCATTTTGTATTTTTAATTTGAAATTTCGAATTTGCCTGAAAATAGGATTATCCAACACCTGAAGCTAAGCTGGTTCTGATCGTTGTTGTAATCGAGCTTAGATTCTTCGTATGTTTTACAGCCCATTTAGGCATTTTAAACCGAAAAGCGGGCATTTATATAGTAACCAGTGCTTAATTTTAGTGGTTTTGAAAGTAGTAAGCTAGCGTAAATTGGCTTTCTTAACTATTATCAGAAAGGCTACCGTGACGAGTGTGCTTTTAACTTTTATACGAAAACCCTGGATATCTTTCTTATACCCAAGAAAAGAATATACTTTTGGGGTCTATACAATGCCATTAAATAATTGTATCTTTTACAAGGATTTCTCCTTAAAATTAATTTCCTTTAATCTAATTGCTCACATCGGTCAGCGGTCACTTTATTATGACCGGTCACACAACACGCTTTATTTACAAAGTAAACTGAACAGTTGGTAGAATTAAATAGAAGGGAATTCTAGCTTTCGTGGTATTCTGTTGTTGAGTACCTACCAATAGAGTCTCAAGCGATGGGGGTCCGACGGCTCGCTGGCTGACCGACTGGCATTGTTTTTATCACGGGTCGCCGAACTCGCACAACCAACGCTTCAGCCCTTCGAGTATTCAGACCTCCTAAATCCTATAAGAACATGACCGGACCATTTATCGGACTAAGTGGCGTTTATATGTATTCTATATTCAATTTCACAAGAACTTAGCTCTGGGCGGGTCCTATAATGTTACACCAACATTTATACAGACATTTACATGTATTTCAAATTAACGGAATTACTTTTACGGTAACAGTAATATTAATCCTTCAGAAAGTGATGAAGTATTCATGTTAACAAAACAGGAATAATATCATATTTAAGACATGGAACATTTCTGTGGCTCAGTAGGTAGAGCGTAGGACGATCAACCCGAACAGCCTTCCACCAATGGGTCGCGGGTTCGAATCCCACTCTGTCCAAAAAAAAAATTGGAAAATTTTCTGACTGGGTTTTCATTCGAGCGACCTATGTTGCACGGTTGCCAGTTACCACCGGAAGGTTGTGGGTCTCCTCCGGACAAATAGCCTGGTTTCCCCCCACAATAAAACTGGCAACGCCGCCCTATAAGTGAAATAATCTTGAGCGAGGCGTAAAACACCAAACAATCAATCAATCAATCTGAATAAAGTTTGAAGCTACAAGCTTACAACATTAATCCGATTGGTGGTTAGTTTATTAGCCCTATGTGGTAGAGATTTAGACAGAACTGCCTAAACATATATTCCTACAAAAATTATATATCAGAAAACATTTTTATAGGCGTCCTCGAATGCCCAGGGGGCGTGAGGGTAAGTTTTAATCGTGGGTTCCGACGATGCTTTATAGGGGCCTGGGCTGCAAATATTCGCGCTTGTTAATTATTTCCGATTGCAAACTGTACAAGAGTTTGATATTGACCGAGAATACAAATCATTGACGTTAAAACAAGAAAAAAATATAAATTTAATTGTTTTGTTATGCGAACTAAAATCACGGTCAAGAAGAAACTACAATTTAAAGGCACGTTGGTCGTCATTTGTACACGAGCTTACTACAAGTAAAACCGCTGAAATTAAACATTGGAGACATGATTAAGGAGGTTTGTGCGAGGACATATGGTATTTCCACTGTTTCTAGGCTGTTATCGGAATTTTACACCAGCAGGAACTTGGTTTTCAAACGTTGCCTTTTGTTATACAAAATCAAGCGTGCACCATAAAAGTCATACCTTTAAAGTGACAAGAGCTGTCCAAAATTCTGATTTTTTTTCATAAATTCTGATTGTCAAGAGAAGGTCACCTTTTGAAGTACCTTGAAAAACTAAAAGATTGAATTTGAAAGAATTTGTTTGAAAAACCAAGACGTATGCAGATAGCGAACACAAATTTAACAGCCGGTAAGTAGGAGTTCAGACTTAAGAGGTTTGTTGCTACATCTGCAAGATTGGGATCTACGGACGGCTCTTATTTAGTCTATTATTTTATAAAAAATGACGAACAATTAATAGCTAATTCTGTTTCAACGAAATCTTCCCTATATTTGGACTGAATCATGCCACTTTAACTGCAACGATTTTCACATAAATTCTAAATTATCATGTAAACTGTCACATCACAAGGAAAACATTTCCACCGCGGAGAAAAGGTTTCTTGTATAACATTATGATATCGTTCGACATTGGATCATAGCAACGAAGAACAGGTGTTACTAGGCCAGTTTTTGTCAACATTTTTAAGGGGGCGTCCGTGGCTCAGTAGGTAGAGCGTTGGACGCTCAATCCGAACAGCCTCCCACCAATGGGTTGCGGGTTCGAATCACACTCAGTCAAAAAAAAAAATGGGAAATGTTCTGGCTGGGTTTTCACTCGAACGACCTATGTGGGATGGTTGCCAGTTACCACCGGAAGGTTGTGGGTTTCCTCCGGGCATAGAGCCAGGTTTCCTCCCACAATAAAACTGACAACGCCACCATGTAAGTGAATACCAAACAATCAATCAACATTTTAACATGGTATCTTTTGGCTTAAAATCTTAGCTTTTACAATAAGCACGTGGCCTCCAAACACCGTCGATAGACTTCTAGACAGTCAAGATATTTCTAGTGGCTCAAACCCTTTATGGCCGATCAGGTAATATAATTTGCTTTTCAACCGAGCGTCAAAATTCCTGCAACACGTGGCTTCTATTTCGGAGTTGGTTTTATACTATGATGTTTTATGAGTATACTGGTAGACCGTCTATTCGCGGATGGAATGGTAAGAGGCTGGATTCAGGGGAGATAATAAAGATGGTATATCGACACTAGACTGGCCTTCACCTCTATTGGAGATACCAGACAGTGTGAGTCATAGGCCAAGGCAAGGTTAGGCAAAACTAACAAACTCTCCGTTTCATATACACCGTACCATGACTTGTTTACTTTTTGAACGCACGAAAAGCAAATATAGACAGGGCTGTAGTAGGCCTATATGGCCGTAAATTTCCGTTGATCGATGTACTATGATAATGGCTTTGGTCAACTGGTAGAATATTAAATATCTGGAGATGTAGTTAACGATTTGCAAACGTGAAAGACACCGTGAGGATTATTTGTAGACGAGACAGTCTCCAATCGATATAATGGACCATTCTGTATGACCACTCATTTACACGTTTCGTTTATTACGCTACAAATTGCTTAATATGAACTAACCTGTCTGTAGACGTCATTTATCTCACGAGGGTCATTTCTGATAGTAGCTTATATTCATCCTTTTAATTTCAAATTTTTCGTTTTATTGCTTCGTTCGAATTACATCAGATGTAACTGATAAAAAATATAGAGATATAGTTCAAGATTATTCCAGCTGTAATACCCGTTGCCAGTTATATTGGATGAGGAAATTGGGCTCTGTTCCGGAAAGAAACCGCATATCATCGAGTGGTATTTTGTTACCAGTGGACATAATGCGATAGAGAGAAAATGTCATCATTTTTTCCACTTTTTTGACGCGTGGGATTCGAACCCGTAACCCAGTGATCAAAATCAATTTCTCTGAAGAGCATTGGGCAACCAATACCAGAATCCGTCCACCAATGAATTAGATTGAAATCCTAATAAAACAGAATAGTTTTCTGATGAAGTTTAACTTTATTAACGTGTGAAGACTCACTGTCAGACACTCATTGCAATGATAGATTCTTTACAAAGCTGAAGATGCGTAAACATTGTCAATATATTACAAAGTCTTCCGAAAATTCTACTGACTAAAGTCAAACTCCTGTGGATCGTCAACTTAATGAAGTGTCATGGGTTTAGTTTATTACAACAATTTATGATCTGGTATAAAGGTCTAAATGATATACCCCTTTTGACACAATTAGAAAATTAGAAAAATTATCCTCCATGCTTATTTTAAACAAGAAGATTTTCCTTGTGCTGTGTGTATTAATTGTATTATGTTGTTTTAAGTAAACTTTGCCTTTACACCAGGCCAATCTGGGATACCATCGAGTAGACGTTCTTGGCCCTGTAACCCTGTCCACTATCATTAATATAACTACAATATGATTGGCCTATTTTACACAAGACTGATTTGATAAAATAATGAGAAATAAATCCGCTGAATTTCTCTTTAAACAGTCGCCATTATCATTATGTGACATGATTAATTGTAGCCAAATCTGTCCTTAAAGGAGATATGAACAAGATTTAAAGCTGGTTTGTGCTTGTTTATTGACTAAATACATATTTGAAAATTATCAGTTGAAACGAAACAACCTTCGCGTTAGTTCCCTGGTAGTCAAAAAACGAACGGGGAGGAAATATGCATATTTTCCGTATTTTTCGTAACTGCTCGGAAAAATGACGTCATACACGACCTTCGATGTGTACAAACTGCCACGAAGACGTACTGAGACAACAGAAATCGTTTATTACGTCATCGATGTGAGGGTACGTACACAACGGAGGTCGTGTTTGACGTCATAAGGCTCTGAGATAATTAACTTTCGTAAGCATTGTAGATCGGTAAACGTAGCTTGAATTTTGTGTGTGTTGCGACCGAAATTTAATTTTCTTTTTGGTCAGACTTTTAAAGTACATGTTCTACAACACACCTAACGCAAATTAGAGAATATTTCCAAAAGCTGTTCATAAACCCTTTAAGTATAGAAATACGAGCAATCATTTTGTGTAGAGAAGTTGTATTTGTTTTTAATACTATTAGAATAAAGATTGGTATAAATCAACTCTGTTCCAGTTTTGAGTCTTGTTGCCAGAAATGTTCAAAGTTTTGGCTAATTATTCTGCTTTCTCTTGTCTTCATCACTAAAAGATGCCACAAACTTGGACCGACTTCTGAAAAGCTGTAAATACCTTACTTATTGTCTACATGTGTTCTCTGTTTGGGCACAGGAATGTGTTTTCTGTCAACCGGGATACTTGTTATACCAAGGAAATTCTATAGAGTCAATAATTTATCACTATTTACAGATGAACTCGTCTTGGAGGAACAAATAAAAGAGGCCTACATGAAACGTTGTGTAAGGTGGATATGTCTGTTTAGAGAAAAGTCATTTCTACACCTTCCACTTAGTGGTGCGTTTTTTTACATTACTTTTTGCTTTGTCGTTTTTAATTGTCTTAGTCCTTACTCCTTCTGACTTTTCGTGAAACAAAATTCCCCTATGAGGAACGAAAAGACTCTGACAAGACCATTTTAGACAGCAGCAGGAATAAAAAAAAGAGTATCCTAGAAATACGCAAGTTTACTTGATTGGTTTGTTGGTGGCGACAACCAGGATTACTCCGCATATGGCGGAATTGTTAGGTTTACTATGATTATATCAGAATAACAAACAGATATAGACCTGGTCCACTCTAGAAATTTACGTTTTACCAACAGGAAATGTTTCAATTTTTGGCTCATTTTTCTGCAAAAGATATCACACACTGGGAGAGACGTTTGAAAAGTTATTTATATCTTACCAATGGCTGCTCAATTGGTATGTTGACCACATGGTGTTTTTTTTTATAAAACGCTTGCCTTTTCTTTGCATCATTTTTTCTTTCTGTATCAGTTGTTTCTCCTTCTGAGTTTTCCCGAAAAACGAAAAGGCTCTTATGGTCATGTTTACACTTCCGTAGGCCAGAATACAAAAACAAACCAAAATAGTACCCGAGACTTTCACAAGTTGAATTGACTGACTCGTGTCACATTCAAAATTACAGACACCACCGGGAGATTCCCAGACTGCTGTCGAGTGTCTCAACCGCTTTTTGGCCGATCAAAGAGTATTTGCTTTTTTCAACAGAGCGTCAGAATTCCTGGAACACGTGGTTTTATATTTCCGAAAAGTTTTTATACGGTGATGGGTAGACTGGTAGTCCATATGTTCTCTGGTGGAATGGTAAGAGGCTGGATTCAGGGGAGATAATAAAGATGGTATATCGACACTAGACTGGCCTTCACCTCTATTGGAGATACCAGACAGTGTGAGTCATAGGCCAAGTCAAGGTTAGGCAAAACTAACAAACTATCCCTTTCATGTACACCAAGACCATTTCTTGCTTACTTTTTAAACGCACGAAAAGGAAACACACACAGGTGTGTAGTATATGGCCGTGTTATTTCCGATGACCAATGAGCCATGATGATTGCTTTGGTCAACTGGTAGACTATTAAATGTAAACGGGCGTGCTTTAGGACTGGTTAACGTGAAAGACACTGACAATTATTCGTAGACCAGATTGTCCCCAATCGATATAATAGGCCATTTTGGATGAAAACTTCATGTCTCACTTATTGCACCGCAAATTGATTAATATGAACTATCCTGACTGAAGAGTTTATTTCTATGAAAAGGTTCATGTTGTGGAAGCAGCTCATATTCAGTCTTTTAAATGTCAAGCTCCAAATTCTGTTAAATTGTTAGAATTTCAAATAAAACCGAAATTATCGAAGATACAGAGCTTAAACATATCTAATTCCAGAGAATCAACAGCCGACTATGGGTATGCAGATCGAGGCCTTTCGTGAATCTTTCGATACTTGCTCGATGCTGCTAACCTCCTGCCATTGAGTCGGGGGTTCGAATCCTACTCCGTTAAAACAAAATATAAAACTTCTTAAGATTAATTTCAATCCAAGTATATATGAAGAATGCCTACCGGCCACTTTGGGCAGCAGCTTGATTGAATGATTGATTGTTTAAGATTATTTCAGCCATTTGGTAAAATTGAGCTATTGGTCAATAGTTTGTTCATTCCGCTTATACAAGTGGACTGATTAACCTGGTCAGTTTGGTACTAAGTAAACGTTAGAGAATCTCTCAATGACCTTTAGGTGAGGTCAATAACCAAAATTACCCGAACAGATCAAGTCTACTTAAGTTCCCGTCTATTGACAAATTACCATCGTCTCATTGCCGCTTGTTGTTCGGGACAGTTCGTGTGCCGAAACAAGACAAGGGCCAGAAATATAATCCAGTTACAAGAAAGTTCTATCGACTTGACTCTGTCACTTCTATATTGACATATAAACTGCATCTGTTTGTAAAGCGGACAGTCCGAGCCAAGATCAACTCCTATTAATTGTATTATGTTGTTTAAAGTAAACTTTGTCTTTACATCAGGCCAATCTGGGATACCATCGAGTAGACGTTCTTGGCTCTGTAACCCTGTCCACTATCATTAATATAACTACAATATGATTGGCCTATTTTACACAAGACTGATTTGATGAAATAATGAGAAATAAATCCGTTGAATTCCTCTTTAAGCAGTCGTCATTATCTTAATACAAATGATTAATTGCAGCCAAATATATCCTGAAAGATAGAAACATGAGCAATCATTTTGTCTAGGTTATTTATATTTGTTTTTAATAAAATCAGAATAGTAATTGGTGTATACACTAGAATTTATACTAGGATTATAAGTTTTGAGTCTTGTCGCCAGAATGATAAAAGTTTCGGACGAATATGTCTAGGGATTCTTTTAGCTTTCATACTTTGGTCTTATGCCAGGCAGTAGCTTTTGTAGCCAGAAATGTTTGCATTCTTAGAAACTCCATGGTTATTTTAGACAAGAAGATTTTTCCTGTGCCCGTGTGTGTTAGTGTTCTTGAATAATATATATAGCACCTTGAAGTTTCTGTTATCCACCTGTTGGTATTCTTTATCGTGTTTTATCCCTGCTTTTACACTTAGACATCTGTTTCTCCTTCTATTTTGTTCCTCATAAAAAAGGCTTGAATTTTTCGAGGACCGGGTACAAAGCCAGAACGTCTTTTTATATGTATGTGTTTTGCTTCAACATTTTACAACTTCTCGGATCCTAACATATACTTTAATCGAGATCTCGCGTGAATATTACGAGAAAAAGTTTTTGCGTTTCTTCGTCCTAATTGAGAGTCTAAAATTTGTATCTATTTTAACAGCCGATTTCCTATACTATGGGGGACATCGGTGGTCAGTTACTGTTGTAGTCCTTCATTGCGACACAGGCCTTCGATCGATGTGGCGCGGGTTCGAAGCCCACTCAGACTAAATAAAGATTCAAAACTTCTGAGTGCATTTTTCACTGGATCGCAAGACATCAATCAAGCAACCTACCTATAGATACTATTAAATAAATGAGCCAATATGGGATCGTTTTAGTAATTCTTTTTGGATGGATTTTAATTGATCATAATGTATTATAAAGGGATTAAAAGAACCATTTTTGTTTTAACGAAGTCTGCATAAATGATAGTTCATATTAACCAACTTGCAGTGTAACAAGCGAGACTTGGAAACGATTGGTCAACTGAAATGGTCCATTGTATCGATTGGGTAAAGTCTAGTCTACAAATAGCCCTCTATGTATTTCACGTTAACGAGTCCTAAAGCACGTCCGTTTGATAGTATATTTGATAGTCCGCATATTTGATAGTCTACCAGTTGACCGAAGCATGTAATTATCATGGCACATAGACCATCAGAAACTGTACGGCCATATAGTATAAAGCTGCATGGTAGTGTTCGTTTTTCATGCATTAAAAACGTAAGTTATATAAGTTACTGGATACTTGAAACGGGGAGGTTGTTAATTTGGCCTAACCGTGTCTTGGCCTATGACTCACACTGTCTGGTATCTCCAATAGAGATGAAGGCCAGTCTAGTGTCGATATAGCATCTTTACTATCTCCCCTGAATCCAGCCTCTTACCATTCCATCCGCGAATAGACGGTCTACCAGTATACTCATAAAACATCATAGTATAAAACCAACTCTAAAATATAAACCACGTGTTGCGGGAATGACGCTCGGCTGAAACGCAAATTTTAATCGAAGTGCCATTTTCAGTAGTGGAGACACTAAAAGCTTCTCTGTAAGCTACTAACGGTCTTTGAGATGACCTGCTTCTAACCAACGCTGATTGCAGGTCAATGAAAGTATTTTTAAGTTTAGCAACAAATTATGACAGAAATATGATCGTCCCTCGGACCAAAAAAAAAAATAGATTTTTCAGTCGATCGCCGTATGTCGGGAGTCGGGAGTTTCCGCCGGGCATTGAGCCCAGTTTCCTCCTCCACTAAACCTGGCAACGCCGCCACATAAGTGAAATAATCTTGAGTGAGGCGAAAAATATCAATCAATTAATCTATACTGGTCGTGTTGCAATTTTTCTGAACTCACGGAGGCATATATGTTTAAAGGCAAATAATCCCAACTTATGATATATCTATATGATTGTTCATTAAAGTCTTTGTGCTAATTTCTAAAAACAATTTTTCTTTTTCGTTAAGCAGAATGTTTTCAGGCATGGAGACAGTAAGAAAGAAATATACATTATAATTAGCCAAGATTAAAAAATTTATGTCAGTGAAGAGAACGGGTGAAATGAAGTTCGTTTTAAAAAGATAAATAATCGCTAATAATTGTTTTAAAAGTTTAATAAAGGGAATAATGTATTGTAACCAGAATTTAAGGACAGATTTGGCTACAATTAATCATGTCACATAATGATTATCACGACTGTCTAAAGAGGAATTCAACGGACGAAGACAAGAATAATTAGCCAAAACTTTGAACATTTCTGGCGACAAGACTCAAAACCTAAAAGTGTAGTGTTGAGCTGATCTATACCAATCTTTATCTGATATTATTAAAAACAAATATAAATAACCTAGACAAAATGATTGCTCGTATTTCTATACTTGAGGACTGATTTGTCTACAATTAATCATGTCACATAATGATTATGACGACTGTCTAAAGAGGAATTCAGCGGATTTATTTCTCATTATTTCATCAAATCAGTCTTGTGTAAAATAGGCCAATCATATTGTAGTTATATTAATGATAGTGGACAGGGTTACAGAGCCAAGAACGTCTACTCGATGGTATCCCAGATTGGCCTGATGTAAAGACAAAGTTTACTTTAAACAACATAATACAATTTAAGTGGAATGAGTTGCCAAATATATAGGAGAAACTTCGGTGACACAGAATTAAATAATTGTACCTTATTTTTGTTAAGAAGTTAATAAGAGGAGCATTGTTCATATATTAATCTTGCATATGTACTTTAAGGTTGATTTTATGAGTAACAAAAAACTAGAAAATGTAATCATATATTCCGACTATTTGAGATTTGGCCATTTTAGCACACCTTTTCAATTCGTACGGGTATGCAGCTTTATCAATGTTTTTTTTTAATTTTCTCAACGTCAATTTACAAACGTTAAGCCAAATTACTATTGGATATCATTGGCAGAAAAAGTCCAAAAGAAAGATTTACGATGAAAATGAACAGGTTAATGGAGTAATCGATTGATTATTTCATTGATTACAATGTATTCATCATTCATTGATTTTCATTTTTCTGGTCTTGGATTTTGTGCAAAAAACTTTCTCTCATTCAAATTGGGGAATTGTCCAGTATGGTTTATTCAGAGTGTATAACGACCAAATGTAAACATTTGAAACAACCCCTCGGAATTCGTGTGCATAGCATGTGTGGAGAGAATAAATCTTAAGAACAAATGATGTACCGGTATGTATTCTGGTACTCTGTTTAATACCACAGAAAATGTAAACAGTAATAAAGGATAACGCCAAATGGTCAACAGAGATCAAACCGTAAGCTGATGATTAGTTTGGTGTTTTGTGCCGTACGATTTATTTTCCCAAACACTTCGCCGATACCTGGCTATTATCACATAAAGAATTTTACGGGCTATATACATTATAAGACGGTCCAAA